>CM076973.1:21276978-21341978 GCA_039105355.1 Benthosema pterotum | reverse complement strand
GTCAGAGCTGGGCAGAACTGATGTTGACATAATTCATTTCTACACTGAACTATGCAATTAATATACCTTTGAGTTGTTGTGTGTAAATTGATGGTCGGGGTCATGTGATCAGTGATATGGAGGATGTTGCAGGCATGTGGTTAAAGATGTTTGTGACCGTGATGCCAATATGTGTGGACTAGGTACATCCTTGGCCTACTGACGCTGCCCACAACTAATATGACACTGATTAGTCCATCTGTTTGTGATATTGGCCCTTGTGTGTGTGCGCGTACACACGCACACACACACTCCTACTTAGACACTCCCACTGAGACTCTTTCCAGCTGGGCTCATTCATTCCAAAATAAATATCATGGACTGTACAAAGCAAATGCTGGTTCATTTTTGGAACCAGACCTTCAAAATATGTTCCAAGGCCTGACATGTACACTAAAATGTATGCGCATGGATCATTTCTTGAAAGAAAAAAAGAAACGTTTTATTATCTAGGAAAAGTATTGCTTGAGAGGTCTGTCTATCATAGCAGTTATAGGTGAAGAGCTTTGCTATACAGTAGGTCCATTATTGGGTCCAGAGTTAACAGCCAGCACAAAATCTGCTCTTTAATACAAAACCCATTAAGAAGTTTGACTATAGGAAGGTATCAGACAGATATAACAGATCACCATAGTATCCTGGATGACTGACTGCTGCAGGGAGTCCATTGATTGGATGGAAGATGGATGTGGCCATTTCAGAATATTCTGTGTCAGGGAAATGCTCTCCTAATTACTCTTCCTCTGCCTAATGGGCTGCTGTCCGCATGGGTGCTGTTCTGACCGCCATGTCCACACTCCACACTACCAGCATCAGCGTTTTTCTCACTATTGTCCTACTACAGAACCGCTAATGTTTATATTTTATATATTTGCTAAGTTTCTAGATTCTCCTCAGTTTCGTCAGGATACAAACAAAGGTCTATGTATGTTGTTTCTTTATACAGAAGTGTGGTCGTGGCCCCCAAGAAAGCAGGCCTGACACCATCTCCAGGCTCCTCCTCTGCCGCTGCAGCTGTCCCATCAGCCACCGCGGCGGCCTCCATCTCTGCCAGCACGCCCATCAACAACGTCGCCGTGGTTTCTGCTGGAGACGCCTCGCAGATCACCTCAGCAGAGTCCACAGCTGGTTAGTGTGTGCCACACACACACACACACACACACACACACACACACACACACACACACACACACACACACACACACACACACACACACACACACACACACTAAACATTTTATTCATGACCATGCGAGAGAAATTTGGACATAAATATTCCAGGTACTGGTTACATTCACAATGTCGCCGCATATGTCCTCATGTATATAGTATGGGAAAGCAGCATCTCGGCCATATACGGTGACATCTCAACCATATAGTTGAGACGTTCTAACACTGCGCCAGGCCTTCTGCTTTGCCTCTGTGGGCATCCCTCAGTTTGTACCATCTCCTACCAACGTCCTGTGTTAAAGCACCTCCACAGTAGAGGTCTTCACAGGGGTTCTGTACCCGTAAAAAAACGGTTGGTTACCCGTCCGAGACACCGTTGGTTACGTCGGTGTGTTTTAACAAAGTCACTCGGACAGGGTCGGAATCGGACACATACCCCTCTGAACTCGGACCTGTCAATCATTATGTGTAAAACCCGATTATATCCGAGAAGACCCGTTCTACTATGTGTTGTAGGCTACTTTTGTTTTTGTTGTTGCAAATGTTAGCAAAATATCTGGAGTGTGATTGTCTGTCTCCACCCGCTGTGCTGTGCTGTTCTGTGTGGACAGAGAGCTATCTAGAGAGCAACTATCACCATTGTTTAATTCTAGACTGTTATATCACAGACCCTGTTGGCCTAAACGAGGTGAAAGTTAAATGCAAAGCTCAATGAGAAATGCGTAAAGGGTAAACCTCCTCCTCCTCCTCCGCGTCCTCCTCCACTGCACACCTGGATAGAGTGCTCTGTCTTTCTGGGTCCCTCACCCTTACTCTCTGGTGCGTGTTAATAATAAAACTGGTCAATACGTCAGCTATATTAGTTCATAAAGTCTCAGAACAGTTCGGAATCGGAAAAAATGCCACGGATCGACTCGTTTCTGGTTTAACTACTTGAAGATATTTTTGGAACAGTTCGGAATTGGCCATATTGCACAGATTTATTTCGGTTTTCGAATGGAATTTTTGAGACCCGTAAAGACCTCTACTCCACAGCCACTCACACAGGCCTCAAGGTTTCTCCCACCGGTGATTTGACTCAGGCTGTTAACACTGCAGTAGCAAACCCGGGTCACTCCTTCTTCACCCGGCTATTGTTCACTCCCAGAAGGTGCAGTAAGGCACCAACAGTCGGTGGTAGACTACTTCAGCGAGTACAACTTGATCATGATCAAGCACATAACCTCAGAAGATGCTTTATTCATTTCAACCACTACTCGACCGTAGAACTAGAAACCTTGTTGGGCACCAACTCATCAAACCTCAATGAATGCAAAATCAAAATACTCAATCACTTCATCAGCATTTGGACGCATCCCTCAGTACCAGACACTGAAAACCCTCAACTATCTGTGCCTCTGTTGAAAACCTCAGGATTCTTGACAGTTCCTTCAAATTTGATAAAACAGAAATATAGACAAGTTTTGTTTGCAACTCGACCTCCTTGCAAAGTTTGAGCCATATTTACCCCCAAAACAGCTGGAAATTGCTATTCACGCTTTAATTTATTCTGGGCTTGATTACTGTAACTCCTGGCATTGATTGTATAGGCATATATGTGTCTTTTTGTGATCATGTCGACTCTACATACAGTGTATTGCATTTCTTACTTGGATTGGTTTGCCCTCCAATTTGTACAGCACTTAGGTTAATCTCATTTTGTTTAAGCATGCTCTATAAATATCTTTTGATTTGATTTGTTCACGAGGATTCCAACCTGATAGAATCTACATCCTTTCTCTTGCTGGAAAATTGGCTTGCTGAAATAGAAGCCTTGTTCCAACAAATAAATAAAATGTTTGAAATCTGGAAATTACCAATCCTGTTTACAATGATGTCATTGATGGCATCTTAAGTCATGAGTCTGCTGGGCACATATAGGCCAAGTAGAGAACCTTCTAACTGCATAGGAAGTGGAATATATTGGCCTGTATTCATATATTCATTGATGATGAGTGCACAGTATAAACTGTGGTCAGACGGTCAACATTAGCTTTTCTCCTTCATGTTTGAGGGCTTTAGTGTATGTGTTTGTAGGGAGTGTGTTAATAAGTGCATGTGTATGAATGTGTCACATGTGTGTGTGTGGATGTGTCATGTTTTCTCACTGAGGAGTGTGTCTCTGTGTGTTTAAGGGAGGGGGGGTGGTGGTTTTGCAGGGGGTTGCTTTAAAAAAGGGTTTGTGTGTTATAGGAGGAGTGTGCGTGCGTGTGTGTCTCCGTGTCCGAGCGTGCTTGTGAATAATGACCACACTGAATGGGCTCCTGCACGAAAGAGTGTAAAGCATGCCTGAGTAAATATGTAACTGTGTGCGTACGTGTGTGTGTATATCCATGTTAACTGTGTGTGTGGAATGGATATGCACAGCTTCTGTCTGTGTTTGTTCAGTGTGTATTAGCTGTGCGTGCGTGCGAGTGTATGTGTGTGTGTGTGTGTGTGTGTGTGTGTGTGTGTGTGTGTGTGTTTGTGTGTGTGTGTGTGTGCGCTTTAGTGAGAGCAGTGGGAGGACTAATGGAGATCAGTTCATTTACTCCTCTCTGTTTGAAGGAGCTACTTCAACTCCAGAGGGAGGCTCCCAGCAGGCCCACATGGCTGCTTACACACACACACACACACACACACACACACACACACACACACACACACACACACACACACACATTCCAGTCTGCTCCGCTCTCCTCTCCCTGTCATTCCATAAGAGTTATCCCTGCTTGGAGACTGTCCCGGTTGGAAAAACAAGCTCTCCCTCCCTTCAAAACAGCAGAGGAATCCCCCCTCTGAGTCTCTCCTGCTCCATATTCTGCTGGGCATTGCCTGTATTTATGAGCCACACTGAAGTGAATTTACAGGCAGATCAATCAAAACAGCCACTCTGTACCCCGCGTGTCTCCGTCCCACAAAACGCAGTCGTAAAAAGCTTCTTTATTTTCACGCCGTGTAATGAAAACGTTCGCACAGAAATGTGCCGACGGAGTTAATTGGCATATAAACGGCCTACGGAATAAGGGGAATTTTATAGTAATTGGAGCTTTAGCCTACTTAACTTCATATTGCGTTTTTTGCATTGCATCAGCCGCTGTAGTACATTCTATTTTCTTTTCATGTCAAAAACGATATAAAACTTAATTTAAAAGATTTTGTTCATTGGTATATTGCTTTGATATATACTGGTAAGCCAAAAGTATATAATTAAACTTGGTATATGAAGACATTTTTAGATTGGTAGGTATTATAGGCAACTTTTTAAAAATGTATATATAGCTATATTTTTTGCATTTTCCCCAATCTACGTCGCTTCTACTTGGATGCTACAGCTGTTTCCCTGCAGACAGACACTTGCTTTGCCCTGCAGATGGTCCAGAACTTTATTGGTGTCAATAAATCATGTTATCAAAACATTTGTCAGGCTCAGGACAAGGTGGTGCTAGTGTTTAGGCTTTACCCATTAAAGCCTATGTCACCTTTAAGATAAGCATTGACCAATTCAGTCCCATATAATGGCCACAAGCTCACAACACTTGATGATGCTTTGCGATTCTTGCAAATAGACGATTTAGCTATTTCATGAATAAAGAAAAATCTTGCAAAAAAAAGTAAGTGCTTAAACGAGGTTTGCACTGCGTACTGTGTTCTTTCCCAGTCAAAGTGTCCATGTGAGAGGTGTGAGTGGTACTGCCACAGGGAAGACGTATAGTGCCAGGAGTACATCATGTGTTATCTACACATAAAATTACACTACACTCACAGCCTGCTTGTCCTGTGTGGCCATAAATCCAACCCCATTCTCTGCATTTGAATGGAGACCACTGTATTATTTCATAGAAGGACGTCTGTGCACAGATTTATGGCGCTGCCCTGTCGCTCGCTGGTGTAATGTATTGGCGTGAGTGTGCGTGTGCCAGTGCGCGTGTGTGTGTTACAGTAGAGAGAAGATTGTATGTTTACATGCATACATACAGTATGTTTGTTTGTCGCTGGGCTTGTCTATGTGTGTGTGTGTTGGTCTGTGTATTGTATATTTCTAGATGTGTGTGCATTAGTAGTAGTGCTGCGTCCAGACTAATCACCCAGCTCTCTGGTTTCCTCCCAGCAGCAGCAGCAGGCCAGGGTCCAGCCAGCACCAACCTGCCATCTGTCCCCACTCTCTCCCCTATGACCCAGCACACCGCCCCCAATATGAGGTGATTCATCTTCTAATGCATGCACACGCACAAGCACACACTCACACATTGTATGTTCGACATGAAACTTGCAGTGCAAGCACAGAAACACACCCACGGTGCACAGACATGCAGCACAGACACCTACACACTTGCACGCAGGACTGCATCTTCTGCTTTTCCTTACATCCGCTGATTTTTTTTTTGTACCTCACTAAAGTCTATTACACACATTCATTAAAAGGTTTTAGTTGCACTTAACCGTTCTAGTAATCCTCACCTGTTCTACCTTCTAGTATGTACTGTACTTGACACTTGCTTTTGCTTTTTACAGTGACAATACTATAACAATGTGATACTGACTGTGCACAGTAGCTACAATACCTTCTCATAGAGTAATACAGTTAATAATTGTTAATCCACAATAAAAGGCATTGTAAGATGTAGGTTAATGATCGATTTGTTTCTTTTATGATGCATTTTGCCCACCCCTCTGTTTGTTCTGATTGCATGTGTTGTTTTCACAAAACTGTGTGTGAACAATATACAGTAGTATTACATTTACAAAACAATATAGTGGTATTATATACAAGCTACGTTAAGTACTTCATTAGGCTTACACAATACACAATTAGATGAATTTACTCAGTTCTTTGAAAGTTCACAAAGAAAGTTCACAATTTTTTTTATTGTAAACATTACATTTCCTTACTCTTCATAGTGGCAGATGTCACAAAATGACACACCTGATAGAGTCCTTAGAAACATCACAACAGGCCATCAGATACATGTCCCAGTCCATCAGCCGTCCATTTGTCTCAACCATTTAAACCCTGGATACCTCCCTGACAGTGCAGTGGTCCCCCAGGGCTCTATACTTGGTCCCCTCCTATTTCCCGCTCTATAACAAATCTCTTCGTCGGAGAACAGGTGATCTACAAGCTCAGCTTCACAATTCTAGTGGTCAGCTAGTTCTTTGAGTAAAGCACAGCCACTGCTGTAATTAAAGCTCTGTTACTGTGTGTAATTTCTGTGTGTAAAGGTGTTTTGTCACTTGGGGGACCACAGGTTATACACAGGCACATAGCCTCTGTTAGCTCAGTGGTAGGAACAGAGCAGAACAGGAAAATGATACAGTGCAGCTTTAATGACCATCTTGTTTCTGTGTGTATGTACAGCATCTCTGAGCGTTTGGAGAGCGCCCTGGAGAAGGCAGCTCCCCTGCTCAGAGAGATCTTTGTGGACTTTGCACCCTTCCTGTCCCGGACACTGCTGGGCAGCCACGGACAAGAGCTCCTCATCGAGGGCACCAGTGAGTACATTTACCTAAATAAAAAAAAGTCTATGTTTTCTAAAAAAAAAAACTATGTCACTGTGTCAGTGAGTCAGCCTTTTCCATGTCTAGGGCACACCGGTACTATCTGTATTAGTCCGAGGACCCCATCTGAAAATATGTAAAGAGGGAAAGAGTTGAATTCAAACTCACTCTGATAGAACAACTATTCAAATATTTACACCACAAGTTCTACAAGCTTGTAGCGGAGCACTCGATGGCACGGTATGAGCTTGTAGATTTGCTATTTGCTATTAATGTTTCCGTACAGAATGGGTTAATCTAGGAGTGTGGTCGTTTAATCAATTTATTAGAAAACAATATTGATCATTTGCCGATGCTCGGCCCAAGAGTGTCTGGCAAGCGGTTTGTTTCCTTACAAACAACAATATTAAAGCATAGTGACTCAGTGGGCATTATATTCAGTGATTTCACTTAATTTAAATACGCACAAGTACGCCATGGTCTACTTGCGCACAGCGCCCAAGTTTGCACTTTACCAAGTGCTGATCTAGTCATTCATAAAATGATATGTCCACAAATGGTCACATGGCCCTTTAAGTGTAATCTAATCCCAGTGTGCTGTAAGTCCAGTAGTGAGCTGAGCTCAGATCTGCTGGCCTCCCAGAGGAGGGGGCAGTCAAGGTCACAGGTCAGGCCACTAATAGGAGTGTTTGGGATGTCTGCTGCCACCAAACAAAATGGAAAGTTGATTGATAGCTGCAGCGGGAAGGAGGGAGGGAGGGAGGGTGGTGGTGGGGAGATTGCGTGTGTAAGTGCTGCATGTGTATTGCACGTCTGTGTACGTGCAGTGTTTTCATACCCCATGCACATGTGCGTCATGTTTGTGTTCATGTCTAACGATACACATGGAATGTACTCAATAAAGTCTCGCAATCTAACGCACAACAACAACAGACCGGATATAAGCTGGTCAGACCTCTCTGGTCATGTATCTGCCGCTTCACAAACACACACACACACACACACACACACACACACACACACACACACACACACACACACACACACACACACACACACGCCCCACACTCTAGGGCCCTCTGCCCTCTAAAAGCCCAGGGCTCAGCATTAAGGATCAATGAGACATATGCTGTCCATGTCTCGGCCTGTAATACAAGGCCCAAATATGTATTAGTTTACAGTAACATCATGTCGGCTCATTAGACCCCATCAATACTATCTGCTCCCTTTGCAGATGGTGGCACAAGGTTAGCCAGCCCATGTCGCGATGACCGTTTCTGTGTGTGTGTGTGTGTGTGTGTGTGTGTGTGTGTGTGTGTGTGTGTGTGTGTGTGTGTGTGTGTGTGTGTGTGTGTGTGTGTGTGTGTGTGTGTGTGTGTGTGTGTGTGTGTGTGTGTGTGTGTGTGTGTGTGTGTGTGTGTGTGTGTGTGTGTGGTGTGTGTGTGTGTGTGCGTGCGTAGGCCTATGTGTTTGTCTTGTGCCTTGTATTTTCCTTATGCGTCAGTAATAAGCATGAGAAAGATTTCAGTTTCATTCAATTTCTAAACAGTTTAAACATAACCCATTGATTCAATTGTTCTCCCCATCTCTCTCTCTCTCTCTCTCTCTCTCTCTCTCTCTCTCTCTCTCTCTCTCTCTCTCTCTCTCTCTGTCTCTGTCTCTGTCTCTCTCTCTCTCTCTCTCTCTCTCTCTCTCTCTCTCTCTGTCTCTCTCTCTTATTTCTCTAGGTCTGATGTGTATGAAGTCCAGTAGCTCTGTAGTGGAGCTGGTCATGCTGCTGTGCTCTCAGGTTAGTTCTCCGTATACATCCCCCCTCCCCTCCCCTCCCCTTCCCCTTCCTCCTCGTCTCCCTGAGTTATCAGACCTCGGGGTGAGTGCAGTAAATCCAGCCTCAGGTCAGAGCAGTGACTACGCTGCGTCTCTTATCTTAACCACCTCCTTCTCTTGCTACCTGTTCTCCCTCCCATTTCACCACGCATCGCTGAACCAGGGGAGGGCAGGCAGGCGCTTGGGATAGAAGAGAGAGAGAGAGAGAGAAAAGGCATCTTTCGGCCACAGATATCGGCTCCCTGGGTCAAGGGGTGGCCGACCTGTCTGTGTCACCTCTGACCCAGAGCGCGGTCCCCCTGCGGTCGGAGGCCAAGCTGACGAGAGGGGATAATGTTGATTTGATGCCTCTTTGCATCGATCCTTCCTCCCCTCCCTGTTGTCTTGTGGGTGTTTTGTTGCCAAGTTTATTTAGCTGATGGCAGGAGCCATGAATACTAATGCAAGGATCATAGACAGCAGGGTGTAGGCCGGTCAATAATCAACAATATCAATACAGCACTCTAACAGAGAGAGCAGAAGAGGATGGATGTCAGCGACCTGATGTGGACGACTTTAGAGACACAGGGATACCTTGGTGTTTGTGTAAAATAATTATAATAATATAATTATAATAATAACTTTCTTTTTCATTTTTTCTCTCACAGATACCAAAATGTAGGCCCAAAACAAATTATATAATCTCTGTAAACACTGTGCTGGGGGGAACATATACTGCATTGTGTGTGTGTGAGTTTTACAAATATTGAACTAATAACAAGTATCTGACTAAACCTCCTACCTCCATGAGATTCTCAAACTCTCCTAACTCCATCTTGGGCAATAGTTGGCAAAAGACTGAGTCATTTCCCTAATACCACTTGGAAAGAGGCACTTGCCAGTTAGTCTTTAATGGATCGTTCAGGCCCTCAATACCTTGTGTTGTGGTTTACACCTCAAACCCAATGCTGCCCCGGTAGATGATCAGGTCTACTTTACGTCTTTTCTCAGGAAAGCCTCACTGGAGGCGCTCTGGAATCCTGTAACTCATACATTTTACTTTACGCTTTTCTGTTCAGACAGTGTCATATGTTTGCGACCTAGATATTCTTGAGATATTTGAGGATTGCATAAAGCATTCACATAGTTTTGTCACAAAAGGACAGTCAGCCAGGTGCTCAGGAATGGGAAAATACAGTATAAAAAATACCACTGGTGCTTCAAAGATCAAAGGGACTGGAACAGTGACAAGAGGTCATCTGAGGGAGTATAAAAACTGGTACTTTATTAAACAATAAAATTAGCCCACATGTTTTGACTTCCAGGGAGTCGTACCACTTTTTATACTCCCTCTCCTCATTTTTAACGTTTGAGTTCTCAGATCACCACCTCTTCACTATTCACATAGTTTTAGTGATCTTCCCCCTTCACAGGGTTATAATATCAGTACCCTGATAGTACAGTATAACCCTTGACATTTTCTCAGGTCCCTGGGTTGCAACTTTTTTAGGACCAAGTTGTTTCTCAAATGGCCTCTGCCGCTTTGCCAGCAGCATACTGTTGCCCTCGTAATTAAATCGTATCGAAGTGGCAAATCAGAATGTCACGTTTACTTCCCTTGCTGCTGGGATGACCATCACTATGGACATCTGGCGAATCACTCACTTCAAACTGTTTTTCTCAAGTTCCCAAGTTTGATTATACCTTTCAGTTTCTCTCACCTCCTCTTGCTGTTGAACACACCTTGAACACAACAATGTTCACTTGCATCTATGACAGCAACAAGGTCCCTGTTATCCTGAACCCAAACAGTGTTTCATGCTCACACATACAAGAAGATGACACATACAGTAGATGCAGCCAGTGCATGCATATACAGTATATTGTTACACACAGAGAGGGAGAGAGAGAGATTTGTGTATTCATGTCTATTACACAACACCACACATATGCGCGCGCGCACACACACACACACACACACACACACACACACACACACACACACACACACACACACACACACACACACACACACACACACACACACACACACACACACACACATACTCAAAGCCAAGGACAAGTAGTGTTCCTAACGGTTTGTCTTGTGTGTTTTTTTACTATTCAAAATGGATTATGAATGGAGAAAAAAAAACAGATGATCTCTCTGATACGGAGCCACATCTGATTAATGGCGCCTCGCTCAACACTTTTATCACTTTTATTTTCAAAAGAAATGGCTTTCCTTTCATCCGTTCTCCTTCCTTTATGCTTCCCCCCCCCCCCAGTTCCTCATCTTCTCACCTCCACCCTATTTTGCTTCCCATTACTCACCTCACGTGTCCTGTGAAGCAGGTAATATAGTATACTGAGATTGCACATCCGTTTGGGGTGACAGCGGGGCAACGCATGGATTTGGGCCAGTGGGACGCGAGCGAGGAGCCGGAATAAAACAGGGGGAGCGAGCGAGAAAGAGGAGGAAAAACAAGAAAGTGAGAGAAGGGGGGGATCGGAGGGAGAGAGAGGGAGAATGACAGGTCCTAATGTAGCTATTTGTCATATGTGTCAGGCTGTTGTTTAATGCTAATCTAATCAAAGGCAGAATCTGGCTGTGATTGTCCCCACGCTCAGCTCAGACCCTGTCCCCACACCCCCTCCTCCCCCTTCAGTCCACAGTAGTCTCAACCTGTGTGTGTGTGTGTGTGTGTGTGTGTGTGTGTGTGTGTGTGTGTGTGTGTGTGTGTGTGTGTGTGTGCGCGCGCACGTACACATACACATGCACACACACTCATGCGCCTTACTTTTACACTAATTTCCCTCCTGTGCACCTCCTGTGTGTGTGTGCGTGTGTGCGTGTATGTGCGCGTGTGCATGTATGCGTGCATACACGCACTCTCCACTAGAATCCCAGGAATTGGTCAGTGTGGTGCTGATTGCTTCAATAAATCACCCAACCAGATGTGCTCCCAGCTGATGCAGATGTAATTGTATTGTTGTGTCGGGGTGGGGAGGGGAGGGGAAGGGGATCCGATATGGTCTACCTTTCACCGGGAAACACGCTGGACTCGATTACAATGCATAATTGTGTATTTGTTGCGTGGATGTCTGGGGGGGACATGTGCGTGTGTGTGTCTGTGTGTGTGTGTGGGAGGGTGTGAGTGTGTCATGTTTTGCATGCATGTGCGTGTGTGAGGGTTAGTGAGAGTGAAACCGGAGTCTGTGATTGATGACCTTAACTAGTAAACTTAGCTGAGGCCCTCTGGCACAGGAAACACTGGCAGCTCACACACAGGAAGTGGCTCTGCGGCCATCTTGTACCTCTCCGAGGGCGGAGACGCAGATGATTTTGATTGATCTCCATCCCCCCTCCTCCCTCTGCCCCCCATCTCTCTCTCTCTCTCTCTCTCTCTCTCTCTCTCTCTCTCTCTCTCTCTCTCTCTCTCTCTCTCTCTCTCTCTCTCTCTCTCTCTCTCTCTCTCTCTTTCTGTGCGATGCGATACCATCCCCGGTTTGAACATTTTTAATTAATTTTCTTCGGCGCGGTGTGGAGATGGAGTGTGTGCGGGGTCAGAGGTCCGCAGGCTAGGGGCCACAGAGGAGTTTTTAATCAGGGCTCCTGTGAGCGGCGCGTCCCCCTCCACATCAGGCGGCCATTGAGGAGCCGATGGTAAACAGCCATTTGATAGCGCCGCGTTCCTTAAACAACTGCCGCCGCGCTCCCAATTAAAGAGCCATTTTGATCAGATAGTAAGTGTTGGGGTGGTGCGCTCTGGTCCACTCGTATCGATCCTCATACACACCGCTGCATACACAAAGTGAGGATTAATGATAGGACGGTGGTAACAGAGTGCTGTTTAATACAGTATACTATGCTTATTACCGGGCGGTGTTTTGGCTTTGACCAGTGACTGACTGACTGGGGGCATATGATAATGCTCTGTGATTGGATTCCAGGCTTTTATCAATGATGTTATTGAACGGCGGTTTGGATATTATCTGCTATCAATGGTGTTGGATCTAGCCGACAAAGGGCTGCTTGCTTGGGTTCAAGGTAGAGTGTGACCAGGTCACGGAAGGTGCATAAATGTTGTGGTGTAGAGAAGAGATAAGTGGTCGTTTCTCTGTTTAAACTGGGGCAGTAGTGAGGGATTTGATCATTTTAGAAGACACACACACAGGACCCTATTATAGAATGTTCTTTTTATGTATATATATTATATATACTGAGAAGACATGCAGCAAAGTCTGTCTAGGTTGGTCGTGAAACCCGCGGTATGCTTGATTCTTGCAGGGCCATGCCTTATGCACTCAACCCTTAAGGCACAACTCATGACAAATCCATGACAAGGGACATAATGTGTGCGACACTGTCATACTTCTAGCTGTACTAGTATACAGTATGTATCACTACATGCAGATGGAGCCGATTGAAGTCCATTTTCATCACAGTGGCCAAATATGTCTTATACAGACATTCAGATAGATGATTTTATGCTGCATTGTATGATAGGGTGACACACTGGAAAAAAGCAGATCCCCAAGCTCCCAACATGTTGCGTCTGTGATGTGTGGATTGGCTGTGTTAAGTGATGGGCAGTGTGTATTTAGAGTATAGAGCTTCAGAGTCTAGTGAATGGAGATGAGATGAAGATTAACACATTGCCCTAATTTACATCTGTAGTGCGAAAAGGAAAGCCTATAGGTATGAACTAAGGCAGAGATTTTTAGGTTGTGTCCAGTTAAACTTCCGTCAGAAGTACAGTATTTCCGCCGGATACGCTATTTTCCTGAATAATCACAGCACTTGTTACATTCCTGGTGAATGTAAACTGATTTGTTATATGGTCTCTAGCCTCAACGCCATTTCCTTAGCTGGTAGTTCCACCCAAATACTGCAATTTCTGCTGATAGACTCTACAGCGTATGTCTCACCCAGTGTGTACTGACGCTCATTTCTCTCTCTCTCTCTCTCTCTCTCTCTCTCTCTCTCTCTCTCTCTCTCTCTCTCTCTCTCTCTCTCTCTCTCTCTCTCTCTCTCTCTCTCTCTCTCTCTCTCTCTCTCTCTAATATATTTACAGCTGTGTTACGTAGGACTGGGTGTGTGTGCATGTTGAGGTCCCCCTTCCTCCCCAAAAGCATCATGTCAATAAATAATAATGTAGTGTACTGGTCTGCACTCCTGTTCTCACTATTTCTTTCTTTCTCTCCCTCCCCCTCCCTCCCTCTCTCTCCCTCTCTCTCTCCTCTCTCTCTCTCTCTCTCTCTCTCTCTCTCTCTCTCTCTCTCTCTCTCTCTCTCTCTCTCTCTCTCTGAGAGATAATTTCATTGCAGAGTGGAGTGGACAGTACATGAGGCACACACACACGCACCCGCGCGCACACGTACGCACACGCACAGTCACATAAATCTAGGCAGTAGCTGCATTTGTGTCCTGTAGATCAGCCATTATTGTCCGGTCTGCTGTCAGCTCATCCATCATGCTGCCATTTATCAGAAATGCATCCTGTACGCACATAGTGGGAGTAGAGGTGTGTATGTGTGTGTGTGTGTGTGTGTGTGTGTGTGTGTGTGTGTGTGTGTGTGTGTGTGTGTGTGTGTGTGTGTGTGTGTGTGTGTGTGTGTGTGTGTGTGTGTGTGTGTTAGAAGGGAGGCACTAGTTATAGGATGACAGCTGAGTCGAAATGGAGGCAAAGCTCTCACAGTAAAATAAAAATAAAGCCAATGTCAGTGTTTTCAGATATTTCCATCTAAATTAGACTTAAAGTTTATTTTTTTGCCTCTCCAGTGTATTTTTACACCCCTAAAGTTGTTTTTAAACCGTTCACTGAGAAATCTGTGATTTTCTGAATGGGTGTGTAATGTGTATGATTGGACACTATCAGATTCTTTCCTAATGTGATGTCATATTCTGGGACAAATTTGAATACCCTTCCTCCTTTAACTTTTCCTCCACCCACCTTTTAAGTCATTGGTGTGCATGGATCAGTCCCCACTTCCTCCCACTGTGGTCCCCCCACAGTGGGAGGACAGAGGGAGGACAGGGGGGTGTGAGGACAGGGGGGTGAGGGTGCCCCCTTGATCTGCCTTGATCTGCTACTTTCAAAAAATGTTGCCTATAACGCTGTGATTCGCAATGCCATATTAAAAGTGCTCCTAGACATCGACTCAATTCATTATGTCAACATTTGGTTGTCGTTTCCCAGTGCCGACTATATTGACATCAGATAATCCTGTAGCGGCCATTCAATAACGGCGATAAGGCCTCTAATCCAGTGTGGTTGTGGCTGGCGGTCCGTCACACAGAGAGAGTGGACGCGTCCATCCAGAGTTAACCTGTTTAACAGATGGGGAGCTCCTCTCCTCCAGTCAATGGGTAGACATTGACTTCCCCCGAGCACTTGGCTCCTTCTCCTGACCCTTGGCCCCTGGTGACCTCCCGGCTAGTGCCAGCGAGTGCAGGAGGAGGCGCAGAGTTTAACCCCCCGCGGGCGAGGGAACGGGCCGGGAGCACAGCGGTCGCACGCAGAATCAATATGCTGACCTAACAACCCTGGGAAACCATCTGAGCTTTAATGGCTTCTGAAAAACAACCTGGTTTTATAACAATTACACCTAATTGTTGACTACTTAAGTTATGAATTTCTGTATTGTTAATTTTTTTTGCAGCCTTGTCCACAATTCCAGGCTGGGTTTGTGAAACAAGAAAGTCAAACATACAGATTAAAATGACCATTAATCTTATACATTGTCTAGTTGTAGAGTCTTGGGCTAATTCAGATGATGAATATTTTAACTCTTGAGAGTGTAAACATGTTTACATTCTCAAAGAGTTACATCTGGTTAACCAACTTTCCATCATGTAGCCAGAATCAATATGCTGACCTAGGAACCTAGGGAAACCATCTGAGGTTTAATGGCTTCTGAAAAACAACACAGCTTTATAACACTTACATCTAATTATTGACTACTTAAGTTATAAATTCCTGTATTACTGAGTTATTTGCAGCCTTAATGGAATTTTTGTCAAGTTTGACGGAAATACAGTTCTCATTTGGTCCTGCATTGGTTATTACCATTGCAGGGTGCACTATGAATTTATGCATTTCCCCTATAATCGGTCAGTCAGTTATGCCCCATGTATGGTCATGCCAATTTTAAGCCCATATACAGTATGGAGATCCCTTTCGTCATCAATATGTTCAGCAACTGATGTCTCACCTCAAATCATCAAACCCTTTGATCTCCTTATATGGAGCTGACCTGTTCTGACATTCCATATGTTGTTTCTTCCCCATTCATCCTTCCTCCTCAATGTCTCCCTATTGACTGATTGATACCTGTCCATCCACACCCCGCAGCAAATCAACTTCCCCCGAACTTTAGATCATTATTATTAGTTGTTTTCTTTTCATTGGAGCGTAACTAGTTAAATCCCATTTGACATATCGCGTTGTATGAACCATTTAGACAACCCATAGAGGGTGAGAGAAGTGGCCTGGAATGTGGTTAAAAACCAGGTGGGGGACAAGAAAATACTTTCCCCCACCGCTCCCCTCGCAGTCAGACCCGCTGCCCTGCTGCGTAGCCAAACACACACGCAAGGTTCAAGACCGCTGCAAATCAAAGCGCTGTGTTCTAACCTCTATAATGAAACCCTGGGTGTTGATTTAGCCGTTTTTGCACCATTCTATGTAACATTAATGCTCTGTATTTTTGCAGTGTACCTCCTCCTGTTCACACGTCACCCATGTGACGCTACCAGTGCCCCGATTTTTACAGCCCAGTGTTGGCCTCATCCATCCTTTGTTTACAGAGTAGTAAGATGGCAGCATCCATACAGTCACTTTGTGACAGCTCTGAGCCATGGAATATATGCTGTTTTATTTTGACCAAAAATGCCACCTTGGACAAGGAATAGGAAACAGAAAGAGATTGGATGCACGATGTGTAATCCCGTGATATTGGCAACAACAGTTAGCGAAGCGAAGCTAGCAATCAATCAAGCTTTATTTATATAGCACATTTAAAAACAGCGAGAGCTGACCAAAGTGTTTTACGTTTCAAAAACAAGAACAGGTAGAAAAAGTACAGAATATTTAGCAAGAAATAAAAATGAAAATAGCAATAAACACAACATCGTTGACAACAGTATGATGATCCAGAGGCCATTAAACACAACAATCAAGCAATATAGGACTATAATGTTACTGTGTGTTTTCCGCACGTATGTAACTATTGTTTTACAATGAATTGACGGCTATTGTCGGTAATGGCGGACCTTGTGTTAATACTTACGTATGCTCCCTTAGACCTCTGGTTCTCCACTGTCCACTGTCACCTCCCTTTCAATCCTTGCTCCTGGAGGATATCTGCATTCCTTTAAACTAAAGCTACCTCTCCGTTGAGACTCAGGCAAAACATGGTAACACCAACTGGCACTTAATTTTGCAGGCTCCCTGCCGATGGTGGCTATGTAGCTAGAAATGGAGGGGGGGGTACTCTTCCTGACAGGAAGTGAGGGCTAGCTGGGAGAAAAGGGCTGGTGGTGTGGGATGGGGCGGCTTCAGAGGCTCCTCGGAACGTTGAGCGGCTTTTAATTTGGCTCCCAGGCGTTTCTTTCTTCTTTTTTTTGTCAGAATCTCTGAGACGGTTTTGTGTGTCCTGGTGAGCAGGGTGCAGGGGTGTCAAAGCAGCGTGAATCGGGTGGTTATTTCAACGGAACGGCGTAATCGTGTTTCAAATAAATGAATTTCCCCCTCCCGACAGAGCCCTCTCCTACTGACAGGCAGCGCTGCTGCAGTGTTTTCTTACCTGGCGGGTCCCTAAGTTATAAGGCTGTGGAATGCAGTCGTCTTGACTCTCTGCCGGGCCGTCCCGCTGACATAATGGGCTCCGGACTGCTCAGCCCAGCTCTGGGGGTTGGAAATTTATGTTTCGCTTTACCAGAATATTATGGCGCTGCAGTTGGTTCCAGCGGCGAGGGGGTGAGGGGGTGGAGAATATTTTCATGTGTACGCCATACAATGTTGTCATTGTCTAGACCAGGTTTTACGTTAGTTGGTTGGAGATAATGACAGCCTACCTTGATTTGGTCGTTACTACATGATGCATACAGATGTCTTTGGATGTCTTTGGAGAAGGCGGATGTTTTCTGATGCAGATGAATGAATCTGCATCAGAAAACATCCGGCTTCTCCAGATAAAATATCTGTTTATGTAGAGTACGGGTAAGCCTGTACGTTGTAAATCCAGCTAAGAAGTGTTTTAGTTTTTGCTTTATATATATATATATATATATATTAGAGCTGTCAATCGATTAAAAAATTTAATCGCGATTAATCGCATGATTGCCCATAGTTAATCTTTGATTAATCGCAATTTAATCGCATATTTTCATGAGTTCTAAATATACCTTAAATGAGTGTTTTTCAAGAATATTCATATCAAGGTCAATTATTTATTCTGCATTTGAGCCACAGACCACCATTTGATGACATTTATTTAGACTTCCAGACCTAAATTAAAGAATTTGTCAACGATATCATTAGGAACGAACATGCACATTTTGTAGAAAGTTCTCTACATTCTGTAATTGTGTAGACTTATTTTAAAGTAACTTAACTGATGCAGATATTTAAAAAATATTCACCTGCATTTGGCGAAATTGAACAAAATGGACCCACTTGGCTTTTGGTTTTACTTTGAGTTAATCTCGCACTAAAAAAATTAATCGAGTTAACTCATGGCTGAGTTAACTCGCGATTAACTAGTTAACTCGGACAGCCTTAATATATATATATATATATATATATATATATATATATATATATATATATATATATATATATATATATATATATATATATATATATATATATATATATATATATATATATATATATATACACATGCATATCTCTTTAAATAGGCTAACAAATGAATATCTTTAGCTTTTCGGGAAACTTAGGTTAAGATTTTGAGGGTGTTTCTAAAATCGTCTAAAGGTATATATTGGTCAAGAGAGTCCTTGGTTCTTCAACGCAAGATATGAATGTATAAATTAAAATCCTAATGTTCTATTCTGTCTGACACTGAAATTATTGATAGTGTCCTACTTAAGGCATTTTATATAATTGTATAAATACCAAAGAGACCAAAGAGGTATTTTTACATCTATAAACAGACTGCAAACATATAGTATCATCTTTCTTAAAACAAAATATATGCAGGTGTTTAACATAATATGGAAAAAGTGACAGGGGGTCATCTAAAAAGTTTAAATTTGAGCAGCGGTTTCATTAGAGGACTTTCGTGTTGAGCTTCAGTGTTACAGGCGTGTTTCATCGTCAACATCTGTATTCTCCACACACATGAAGACAATTTTGCAAACTACCATAGTCACTCTCCTGGACGTTCAGGGCATTTTGTAGTGCTGCACTATAAATCAAGCCCTGGTCTATGAAGGTGCAAAGAAAGAAACACGAAGAAATATATGCCTGTAAACGAGTTTCCTGAGAATCCCAAGTCATTTATTTTAAGAAAGAATGTGGTTGGACCAGAGCGGTTTATTTTTCTTGAGGAACTGGACTTCTGTGCCATCCAAAACCGAATCACATATTTCACAACACATTTCAGTATTTTTAATGGAGTTCTTCATTCATCATAACATCGGACTGAGATGATGGACTAAATAACAACCATTTTCCACACAAAAAATGGAAAAGAAAAACATTGTTGAGTTCCCTTAACTACACCCTAAAGAGGACACGTCAGTAACAAATGATGTAATATATTGCAATTCTGTAACTGAATAAAATGATAGATGAATTGAATGCTTTCTTTGAAGCATGTTGGCCAAATTAAACAAAGGTTATAAATCCATTTTCCTTATTCATACTTAAATGTAATAATAATTTCATGGTTTTATTGGTTCCTAACCCCTCTTAGTTAAAATTGCATTACTGCACATCAGACCTCGAAAGGATGCCGTCACAGTCAATCTTTTTAATAATGTGATATAGTCCCAGTTCAGGTGTTACTGCATCATAGCCAGCAGTCATTAACAAATATATACCTGCTGTAGATTCAGAATTTAATCACGCGACAAATTAACCCACAATAAAAGACTCTGCATGAATTCATATTTAAATAAAAATGCACTGTGTATATATATATATATATATGGTCACATGCAGTTATTATTGATTCATTCAAATACAGCACAGCACATTTTACACAAAATGTACATGGAGCAAATTCATATACAGTATGGATGTTCAATATTAAGGTCATTTAATATATTTCCTCTTCTTCAGATATCTTGTCCATTCCAACATGTCCCTGTGTAACCAAATGCACACTGATTATCTGCTATGATGCAACTAACAGTCAATATTATTATTATGATTATTATTATTACCCTTATTATTATTTATTGGCCAAACAGGCCAACATTAACTGTTCTTCCACTGTTTTAGCTTAATAGTGTATAAATGCTACAGGAGAGTGAATAAGTAACAGCAGTATTTTTTTATAAATCGCCAATCTATATACTGTAGCACCTTGCAGGCATACAGTATAACGATAACTGAGTTATAAGCTATGCTAGAACAAGACGCAAATGTAAACGCAAAAATAATATACTGTATAGAGCCAGTTGTGGTCAATTGCACTGATGTGAATCTGAGAGGTCGTTTCGGTGACCCTGCAGCCTAAATATTTGGTCCTCCCGGAAATATTCCTTTAGGTGCAAATTTGATCACACAAACACAGACGCGAGTGGGTCTTCGGTGTGTATGTTTTTGTTAAACCAGGCAGCGTCTGTGCACACACTGGGCCCCGATGGCTGAGTGTTAACGCATGCACAAAGTGTTAAATGATTCCTGTACGCACAACACACAGCAAAGCATGAGAAAGGAAATGAAACCAGTCAAGCTACTCATCAATCAACCATAAGGATAATCCTAAATTATGATTGATTGTTAGCATGTCGGATGGATAACACCGCAAATTAATTTGGATTTTGTCTTTGATGTGATAATTATCTCTATGTGAAAGGCAAAAAAAGTCCCGAGTCGATAGAGGAATGAACAGAATCCCCCTGTCCATATAAACACGCAGGTCCCATAACTACAATAAACCACTTCCCCCTGTCTGCCTTTTCTCTGCTTATCAACGCACAAATGTTTATTTCCAAACGTCAAAATATCTCACCGCCTTCTTACTGAGATGTAAATGGTCATTTTTTAAAAAACGTGGACACTTGACAGAAAGGTTTCTATCTCGCTGTAATTCATCAAAATATCAAACATGTTGAGCACAGATGGGGGCGGTGGGGGGGCAGGCAGGGAACCCATACTACCGTATACGTTTCTCTCCTCCGTCTCACTAAATGTCACCGCAGAACTGAATCCAATCCCGATCAAAGGAATACAGTAGTTTTCTGGAGATGTATACATGGGCTTCTTTCTTTCTTTTTGCATAGAAGGGGTTTAGAATGGATCCCATGCATGCCCCCTTTTTTTCATCCTTGACTCTGCTGTGCCACATTCGCCACACGCTCATGGTGGATTTATACCCTTGTTGTCTCATCTAAAGTTCAATTTCCCCCAGACCCTTTCAAAACAAACAAATAGTTGTGATTATGACTGATGGCAGTGCAGAGCACAATCGACTTATTTATTTATTTGGGCAACCCCAAGGCCTCTCTGTTTTCCGCGTTTGGGGTGACCCTCCCTCCCCACCCGCCCGCCGCTCCTCTCTCTCTCGTTGTGGTAAGTGCACAGTTTTGAAAAGCAGCTTTTTTGCGAGTGTGTGTGTGTGTGCGTGCTGGGCAGGCCTGTGTTTCGTCAGCAGTGGTAGTGGTATATTTAGAAGTTGATTATGGATAATCAGCTATAATGACGGAAGTGCATGGCATGTGTGTTTAGACTCAGTGCCAGCGTCATCGTGGAGGACAGACCAAACAAAGAGCTGGCTTATTGACTTCACATTGAGGCTGGCATGTCCACCATGTGCATGCACACGCACGTGAGCGTGCATGCGCACGCACGCACGCACGCACACACACACACACACACACCCACACACACACGCACGCACGCACACGGAAGAGAAAGAGAGAGACACATAGATGTACAGCCACATATCTGACAGAAAGACACATGTACAGGCACACATGAATGCACGTGTGTGTTTATTTAGATATCCACGTTATACATTTGTGATACAGCAGTAAGTATATGTGTAAACACAAACCTTGCTCCAAGCAAACGTTCCCAGAGCCAAAAGAGTTTAATTTCCCCATATTACCTACACCATTGGATGGACGCAGGTTCGACAAGGTTTTTTTCTTTTTTTTCTCCGATGGGGGTCAGCAGGATGGCGGTGTTTCAGGCGGACCCTATCATCTCTAGCGCGAGGTCAGGTTAAAGGTGACGCGGGTCACAAATGGCTGCTTGTATCCTCTCATCGGGAGTTCTGCGGTCATGGCCTCTATCGCCGCCATAAAAAGACGTAACGCTTTGACCAGGGCAGACCCCCCCCCCCCCCCCCCCCCCCCCCCCACACACACACACACACACACACACACAAATCCAATATTCTATCAGAGACCCCCTCTTTGTCATGAGGAGATGTCCCCACCTGATGGGGGTCATTACTTCCTTAATTCAACTAGAATGCCTTTGCTCAGCTCATAATGACACCATTAGTCTCACCACTACCTTTGGATAGGGTGCTAAAAATGCCAATGAGGTTCAGTGGGGGGTCCCTTGCCCTCTTCTCATCAGATGAAAAAAAAAAAAACAATGGAAATTATAGGAACCAATCAAAAAAAGGCTATATTTTATTTGGTTTGTGTACAAGAAGCAATGCTTATAGTGGATTTTATTTTGTTTATTTATCTACCAGGGATTGTTTTTAGAAGGTTTATCTAAAACCTAATTGCACAGTCAAAGAGCAAAAATTTTTAATCACCCCAGGGTGGAAATTCTTTCACTTAACATAAGTTGTATTCCACTCGTTTTCCAGACAGAGAGAATGAGGTCAACCATGAGGTTCTTTGGCGAGGAAATAGCTTTGGTATTTGAGACTGTGACAATCTCTCGCTCCGGAAAATGAACATTTAGACATTAAATGATCTTTTTTTTTAAATGCAGACAGGATTAGTGGCAAAGTTCGCAGACATGCAGGACTCACATGCTGACTATGACTGCACATGTGTACATAGACAACAGCAGACGGCACTCACCATGCTCCATGTTGTGGTCTATAGGCTGGTCTTGGGCCTGCTCTGGTCTTGTATATCCAACTCTCACAGCAAGCTGCCTGCTCATGGTAAATGTCCTTCAACTGGAAGGCCCCCGGGGTGACTCTCACATACTTCCTCCCTGAAGCCCTATAGCCAGCTTCAGCCACAAAACAACTCTTGCCAGCACTCTGGTGTTTCCACTCCCGCCCCAGACTCTCTCTCTGCTATTCCCTCTGTGGCCCTCTCTGGGTTTGAATGTATTGTAAACACCATCAATGCCAATATGGCCTGCCGGGACAGAAAGCACTTCTGAATAAAAGCTCTAAGATGTCGTTTGTTGTTTTCCCCCCTCCTTGTGAAAAGTACAGTTGGTTACGGAGTGACGGTATACAGGCCTTCCAGGGAGAGTGGTTTATGTTGCTTTGGCGCGTGATTGGTTGTGATGGGTGCTTTTTTGCGTCTTGTCCTGTTTTTGAGGAGTAAAAGCTGCAGACGAGGTTGAAAATCGTCAAACATGTGCAAACACTGTGTTGGATGTGTATTGTGTGTTTGTAAATGAAACTTTCCTTCCTCTTTGTGGCGCTGATAGTCTATTTCCCCTCCTGTGGGCTCCCTGGGTTTACTGAAAGACTACTCTGTACATAAACACACAACTTCCCCCTATCAGTTCCAACACACGATGAGTGCAGAGTTAAATATGCATGCCAATGCTCACACATGCATGCACGCATGCACACACGCACGCACACACACACACACGCACGCACGCACGCACGCACGCACGCACACACACACGCACACACACACACACACACACACACACACACACACACACACACACACACAACCAAATACTATACTGTCAAACTAAATGCAGGTACATTTTCTGTACCTGCATTATTATTTTGAGAATTGTTTATTACTCAATGTTTTTACTCTAACCGTGTAGGTTTTACTTCACCAGATTGTCTTTTCAACTGAAACGTTAACCTTTCATGTACAGTACTATATGTACATTCCTGAGGTTTAAGCAAGTTACATGAATGAATCTGCAATCCTGCACGTTCACGAGCGTGATTAATGATTTTATTGAATCTTTTTTTAGACGAGCAACAAGCCGTACAAGTCTTTTAACCTGAGGTTTGTAAGACATTTTTTCTCCAATCTCCCCCGAGAGGAAGGAGTGGGAGTAGCTGTACTGTGAAGTTCAGACAGGCCTCCTGACCTTGTTGCTTTATTATTCTTTTGACGCTCGTGTCGGAGGTGTTGAAATATTGAACGGAACACGAGAGGCGATGACCGCCGACTTTCTCTCCCCCTCCACGTCTTTTTTTCCCTTCTTCTCCCCACTTCTCTTTTCCTCCATCCCTCTGTCATCCCGTCGGGGTTGAGGATTTAAAGTCACACTCGGTTGTGGTTTTGTTTTAATTGTTTGGACTGACACCTCCAACCATAACGCCGCTCGGAGAGAGCCGTGGTAAATGGATGCCGTCTCTGGTTGATAAATGTCTCCACCTCGCCACGCTGCTCCGTTTACCTTCTACCTTTACGCTTTGGAGCTTGTACCCGGCACCATTCTCAGCGTTAATCATATGATCCCCTCACATCCATGTGCTGAGCATGTCATAGGTGGGCAAACATCCCATGGAAATAGCGTAGGGTGCGCGTTGGCACCAGTGTTAGTGAAAGTCCTGGGTTCGATTTCTGCCAGGGACCCTGTGGGTGCTGGTGGCGTGTCTCCTCCTCCACATCATCAGTGCCCATACCTGAGGTGGGATTGGCTAACCGGCCTTTCTGTTTGGGTTTGTATGTTCTCCCTGTGTCCTCTAGGGTAGATTCTCTCACAAAAACATGCAGAAATCCAGGTCTCTAAATTTGTCATGTATTGCAATGTTGTTACTTAATGTAAGTCACTCTGTATTAAGAGCGTCTGCTATACAAATTGTGAATAGTAAATCGTAGTGTCCTTGCTGTCCTTGGGAGCCAGTCAGTCACTGTCAGTACTCCAGCATGTTGTCAGTCATCTTTGCACAGAGCAAAGAGACAGATATAGATATGTTAATGATGCCCTTTGGGATTGGGAACACATGCCCCTCCAGCTATGCAATAACCTTTGCATGGTACTGTGTGTATGTGTGATCCTTTTATATCCCGTATCTCTGTCTGGTCTTGTCCTTTTATCCCTGTGTGGAATTGCCTGTTTCACCATGCTTTTGTACTTTTGCGATTACTTTATGATACTTTGAATTAGTCATTACTGTATACACAAGAATGCCAAAATGCTTCACTTAACATGAAACCTATTACTTTACTTTATTGATTTATTCGGTTGGGACAATGCATATTAATGAACATTACAAAAAAAGTACAATGTAAATACGCCAGAGTTGGCACAGTGCTAATTTCAATCTGCAATCCCCAAACATCGAACAAGAGACAAGTTAAAACAAAACAGAAACATGAAAAGATAACAGAGAAAGTACAAAAATCTAAAAGGCAGGTCTAAACTAAAAGCAAGGTCTAAGGTGCATCTATATAAGTAGCAGTGTTTTTACAAAAGTGCAAGTATCTTATTAAAGTACGAGTGCATAAAGATTCAAGTAATTTCACATAAGCTGTTAAAAGTATTCTGGGCATGGCATAATGTGACAAAAACAGATGATCTGTAAGCTCAATCGCATTGTGCACTTAATTTGCAGAAGGCATGTATTTTAGTCTGAGAAGAAAGGAGGAAGCCCCTAGCACAGAGCCCTGGGGAACTCTGTTCAGCCAAGTATCGGGTTTTAGTGCTCAACCTGTAGTCGCTGTACGCCCTATGAATTCACTATGTATTTGTGATCTTTGCTTTAGCACTGGACTGACACTTTGTTTGTTCACAGGAGTGGCAGAACTCTATCCAGAAGAACGCAGGCCTGGCCTTTATCGAGCTGGTAAACGAGGGCAGGTAGGTCACTGACCCACCCCTGGAGACCCACCACTGATTCCACCGTGCCGACCTCTGCTATCTCTTCCCCAACAACACCTCTTCATTACCCTCACATCCGTCCCTCCGTCCGTCCATCCCTTCAATGCATCACTGTCTGTCAACTTCTCAGTGTACACACATGCACACAGACACACAGACACACAGACACACACATGGAACGGTCATCAATAGCGCACTGTGGCCCCGTGGACCCTCAGTTGGTGTCCCCAAGGCAGGCTGACGGGGGCCCATATTGAAGGTTTCAGGAGAGTATAGAAAATCAATGTTGAGACGAAAGAGGAGCCTGCTGGGAGAAGTGAGGACGAAGGGGAGACTGAGTTCAAGGCTCAGTTCAATACCCGCCGCAATCCCTGAGGGGATTGGAGAGGAGAGAGGTTAGGAGAGGAGAAGAGAATAGAGGGGTTGGGAGAGGAGAGTAGAGGAGAGGCAAGGGATTGAGAGAGTTAGCTGACAAGGATTTTTGATCTCTGACTCTCCTGTGAGTCCAGGATTTCAGCCCTGTGTCACACAAAGCCACACAGTCCTCCATTATCCCTGTCTTCTTTTTGTCATTGTGTCTCTTCGTGTCTTTGTCTCCCTGTCCCTCTCCACTGTTCTGTGTCGGTGCTGTGCTTTCTGTCTGTCTATCTATCTTCCATCCATCCGTTCTTCTGTTCATCATTGTAATGGCATCTAAGCCGTCGTCCATTTGACGTTTGTCTCTCACCTTACTACTTATTGCTTGTTTTGACCGCTTGCTTCGTTGTTTACCACTTCTCTCTCTTTCACTGTAACAGACTTCTGCTCTCGTAACAGAGCGGTGCCATTTCCCCTCCGTGCCGTATGTCTTTAGACAGTAACTAACCCTCCATTTTACACTTCCAGGTGCCACACTTTACATTATCGATCGCTGGCTTTTGGCTTTAGTGCAGGCTAATCCCAGCTAATGCTAATGAGGCCGGTGATCCACTGCGCTGGTTTACTTTGGGGCAGCGTTTGTGATCCGCCGAAGAGGCTGTGGGTTAATTCAGCTATAACTCACTGTTATTAGTGACTTAGCGAGGGGATTTACGTTGGAAACCTGAAACACTACCCGGCCAGCTCCTTGCTTTAAATGGGTGTAGTGTACAGTGCTGCCCCCTTCGATTTTTCCACTACTTCTGTAGTCTCCCCAGAGAGGTACCGTTGGATACTTTGGCTAAACATTCCCCCTAATCCAACCCTCAGGATCTAAGTGTGTGTGTGTGTGTGTGTGTGTGTGTGTGTGTGTGTGTGTGTGTGTGTGTGTGTGTGTGTGTGTGTGTGTGTGTGTGTGTGTGAAAAAGATGCTGATCAGGAACTATATGCACACAGGGTTGAGAGTTTTCAAGATGACAAGAGATGACTTTGTTGAAAGGTGTAATCCGTGTCACGGCGATACCTGAAACAAATAACGCACAGGTCATACACGTCGTTAAAGTTACTCATACAAAATATCCGCGTTTAATATGAAAGAGGTGCTACTATCGTTACATTCTCAGACACATTTTATAACACCAGGCTCATATGTTGGAACTGAATAACAACGCCGCAACCATATGTCTGACACATGTAAAGACAGAAGTGTTAGAGTGTGTGCGTGCGTGCGTGCGTGCGTGCGTGCGTGTGTGTGTGTGTGTGTGTGTGTGCATGTGCATGTGTGTGCATGTGCATGTGCATGCGTGCACGCAACGCACCAGTAGTATGGATGTCCATATGGGTGTGAGAGCAGGGCATCATAAAGAGGTCCAGTGGCTGGGTTATTGATGGTGGTGGAGGGGGACATGGAGGAGGTTACAGAGGCCCCACCACCTCCGCTCCCCTGCTGCCCTGCGCTGAAACAGCAGGCTTGGGTTTCATCGCGGCCCCTGGCCCTTAACCCCCCCCTCACTGCACCGTACCCTACCAGGGGCCCCCTCCTCCACCGCTCTTGTCCTGTTATTGTTTCACTTTGCACAGGCCTGACCTCAGGGGCTGTGTAGTGGTTTCTCCCGTGTGTGTGTTACACATGCATGCATAGAGCCTACCAGTGACATTCACCCAGTCTCTCCTCATCTCACACATGCATGCATACGCACGCGTGCACACACACACACACACACATGCATACGCGTACAAGCATGTTTTATTAATACAGATAAAGGGGCGGCAAGTTACATATGTAGCAACAGGGACAGGGTCGTCCCCCTCCCTGTCAGATGCATATCATTAACAAATCAATTAGCACCT
This sequence comes from Benthosema pterotum, assembly GCA_039105355.1. Lineage (NCBI taxonomy): Eukaryota > Metazoa > Chordata > Actinopteri > Myctophiformes > Myctophidae > Benthosema > Benthosema pterotum. The sequence continues at coordinate 21,313,980 of CM076973.1, read as the reverse complement.
CGGCCGCCCCAGCAGAAAGGCTTCTCCCCTGCTCCCGTGTCTAAATTAAATTTCCTGCTCATTTTGCACGCTTGAATTTGGATGTTTCATGGCTATTACATGGCTGTTCTGCCAGGCCTGTTGTACCACAACTGTTTAAGTTGTGCCAAGTGACAGGATGCTGTAATGTTTGTTTAGAACCATACAGAGTTAAGTACAGTCTTGTCACAGGCTATAAAAGACAACAACACAAATGATATTTTGCTTTCTGAAATGTATTTTTTCCCTCTATGATTTGTTGTGGTGCACACAGCAGCTGTAAGAGATGATGCATTTGATTTTATTTGTGTTTGATTCCATCACTTCTTGTCTTCTATGTCATTCCCCACGTGTTCACTTAATTATATATGATTCAAGTCAATCAGCCACAGTCCCATGTGGTAAATTACATCCAGAGGTACTTTGCATGATAATATAACAGTGGATAACTGTCAATTTAGTCTGTCACTTTTCCAGTTTTATATATTGTTTTATACCGTGCAATGATAAATTTTATCTATGCCACATATTATTATTATTATGAGTGAATACACGCTACTCCAGCTTATTGATATCTCTTTCTCTCTCTCTCCTCTCTCTCTCTCTCTTTCTCTCTCTCTCTCTCTCTCTCAGATTGCTGAGTCACACTATGAAGGACCACCTGGTCCGTGTGGCCAACGAGGCAGAGTTCATCCTGAGCCGGCAGCGGGCCGAGGACATACACAAACATGCTGAGTTTGAGGTGAGAGGCTGTAGGAGGGCAGACACCCACCCACACAGTCACACACCCGGGATGTATAGTACCAGCAGCAGGCACATCATGACCCACTGCTCAAAAACATTTCATTTAAAGGGACAGTTCAGATTTTGTTGAATTTAATATATAGTGGTTGCAACTCTGCTAATTGATTGCCAGAGTCCTGTGGTGGAAGTTCTGCTCCGATTTGGGTAAAATATGATTTTATGAAGTAGTTCCCATCATTTTGTCTGGGTCACTTAATTTAAAGTAAATGAAAAAACAACAAAAAACAACAACAACAACAAAAATTCTCACTTGTATTGTTGAGATATTTCTAAAACATTAGCACAAGCTTTGTTCATTTTGTCCATATCACTATGCCCAAAAAGTAGTTCGCTCCAAAAATGAATGAAACCTGTGCTAATATTTTAGAAATAATTCAACAATACAAATGCCGTTAGTTTTTAAAATTCATTTACTTTTAATGTGTGGCCCAATTGACTCCCACAAAATGACCAGAACTACTTAATAATCACCAAAACCAGAGAAGCACTCACCACAGGACTCAACAATCAATTATTGCAGTTGCAACCATTATACTAATGGCAAATACTTATAGAACTTAAGTTAACCACAGGATTTGAACTTGAGTTCCCCACACACTCGGGTTAGGGGAGGGGTGTACTTGTCTGCTGGTTTGCATCAGTAACATTATGTTGTTCTGCAAAAGTGGTGGTATTAGGGCTTGTTTGTTTGTGTGCGTCCTGATGGAGCGGGTGGTAGAGTTAGATATTCTATCTGCATGCTGGTTGTGGTCGGCTGGTTTGGACTATATTCACGCGAGAATGACTGTGACAAATGTCTGTCCCTGTCTAGCCCTGTCATTCAGTTCCATTTGCTAATCATCTTACCAGCTAACTACAGGATCACAATTTGAGTGATGAGACCAAACACAACCAGAATAGTATGAAACATAATTTTGTAGACATACTGTACCACATACTAAATCAAAATAACATTGAATACACTTAAAACGTGTAGTAACGTGTAGTACATAGTGTAGCTTTATCTCTGAGTGTGTACAAATGTGACCAAATGTGTCACATTTGCAGTCAGTACTGGGCGCGATTTCCAAATTGTAAGATACAGTGCATGTCTGCATTGACAAACATTATGGCAGTGCTATGAATAAATAAATAAAAGCACTTCAAAATCTACTTTAATTGGAGCGTGAGTAGTAATGCTATATTGTATAATATGTAATGGTGACATGAGGCGTTGTGGGCTCTTTCTTCACCCCTGTATCGTGAACAGGCAGCTTTATTTACCTTTCCCCCGCTTTCTGTCTGTAAGCTCCACGGGAGCTCGCGCCGTGTCCTACTGGGACAATAAAGTGTGTTTGTTGCTCTAGGCGTATGGCATTAAGCCTGCTTTGATAGGAGAGGTTGATAGCTTGATATTTCTGTGTCCTGTCAGGCCGTATTTAATAAAAACAGCTGAGAGGGAGCCCAGCCTCGCTGACCGATTGGCGCGCCGAGCCCCTGTCCGTTCAGCTTCCTGCTCTGTCACAGCGAAACCCACAGAATAAATGTTTACTCTTCAAACACCACGCTGCATAATAATGACACACACACTTTCTCATGTATACACACATGGACTTACACACTCACAAATTCACACAAGCACATTATGGACTTTCACACTTTGTACACATTCACAGTATGTGTACGTCATGCCCACACTAATCTGCACACATGTGCACGTTTGTATACCTCCACATTGACACCTCCCCCCCCACACACACACACACACACAGCAATACACATTACACAGCCGCACCCAAGGGTCTAGATTGAGCCTGGAGATCATGCACGCCTATAGGCCCAGTATCGTTAGCCAAACACGGTGTAGTTTTAATTTATTCTTGAGACTCTCAGTCTGGCCACAGACTCTACTTCTCACCCACACCCTCTTTCTCCTTCCCTCCCCTTCCCCACCTCTGCCTGCTTCCCCCTGGCGTCTCCCAGCACAAGCCTTACCATTCACGTGTGGCCGCAGCACCACACTTGATATCCTGACCTACGGGCACCCCTGAAAATGCCCCCCTGCCCAGCTCTACACTGGCGCACGCGCACGCACGCACACACACACACACACACACACACACACACACACACACACACACACACACACACACACACACACACACACACACACACACACACACACACACACACACATGCTGTACCGTTATGTACAGTACTTAAATGTTCATTTAAATAAGACTTTTAAAAACTGTTTTACATTTTGAACTGTATTAGATTCACTGAGAAAATAACTGAAGTCTCCAAATATGGAGTGTTGTGATGTCATCTCCATATACAGTATACTGTAGAATCCACATAGCAAAGTTACGTGAATTATAGCCGTACACACATTTAGACTGAAACATGGTGCTTCAACCTGAATTTTCTTCAGATATTTAGAGACTGATTGTATACAACAACAAAGCCACGTCATTGTATTGGTTCTTTGTCAGGCATGCGGTACTGTATGTAGTCTGGTCTGTGCAGAGGCCCTTTGTGGTGGTTCTGGACAACTGGGGGTCAGACCGACTTGGCTCTGCACTGTATGAAATGTGTGAATCCAAATTTAAGTTGGTTCTTGTGTTAACGTGGATTTCAAACATACACGTGTACACACAGTCTCACACAGAGACTTGGTGATATCTGCCATTACTACCTCACAACAATAAGTCTGACCTCTCTTTAGAAGTGTTAATACTCTATTTGAGAAGCATGGTGAAATAAGAAATTACAGCACAAATTGCTGCATAAAATGCTGCGTTATCGTGGCGATTCCACCGTGCCACTCAGACTGTGCCACGACAGACGAGAAACGTGTAGTGAGAAGATTTGCCAGAGGAATTTTACCACCTCAATAAGAATGCTGTGGGACATGTGACATGCTGATTTGTGCTGTTGAGCAAGCAATTTTTTTGACTGAGCGGTGCTACTGTACCTTATCAGTCAGGCTTGTCCATGCAGTCGTGATCATATTATTTGTCAATATGTGTTGATGCTGGGCATGTCCGAGGGCTAGCACGCACACACACACACACACACACACGCGCGCACACATAGACACACATTCTCACAGAAATAATTTCCTGCCCTTTGCTGAGGCCCTGTCCATTATACTCCCTCTGGGGGTGTATTTTGCCACTGACAGGAATACGGCATCTTCCTCTCTCTCTCTCTCTCTCTCCATCCCTCCTTTCATCCCTCCCTCTTGTCAAACTGCGTTCTCTCCCTTCCTCTCCATCTCCTGTCTCACAACCCTGCAGCATTAAATGCTGCAGACAGTCCTGAAGGGGTTGACTGTGCGTTGTTGAAACCCAGCATCCCCCCCCACCCCCAGTTTAGCAGTAAAATGTTCTGCTTTCTTTAAGGTTCAAGGAAGGGTCTCTCTTACAGTCAGGGCAAAGGGGGGGACCATGCGAGTGTTGAAAGTCCATCAGAGGGACGTGCTGGGGAGCGAATGGAGCGCTTGCATGTCAGTTGCGTCGGCCTCAGGTTGCCGTGTGTTTCACAGTCTCCCACGTTCTCGGGTTGTCTGCTTTTTTACGTCCGCCTGACTGGCAACACCCAGGGCCTCCTGACCCCGGGTCTGTACCCCCGCCTCCGTCTGGCTGTCAGTCATTTTTGTTTCAGAAAGAATGGACTCTGACTAAACCTTCTGGCCAGTAGAACTCATCAGCGGAACACTGTAGTCTGTTTTTAGGTTTCACGTAAGACAAAGTGAATATTTCTTTGTTGCAAATGCAGTGAGCACGATTACAAGTAAGACGGAAATTTCTACCTGGTTTATATTGTATTCTCATTGTAATCTCGCGCACTGCGTTCGCAATTACATAAGCCAGGCCGAAGTGCATCATACTCTTGATATTTGGGCATGCACCACACACTCCATATTTGAGCATCGCCCCCTCCTGCGCACAATGGTATGCCAGGCAGCTGAAATGGGAGAAGCATAAGGAGGATTGCTGGCTGACACACATTATACACATTATGTATGTCACATTATGCACAATACACGACAAGCTGAACTAAGCCTTTTTTCCTGCTACATAGCCTGCAGCCGTGCACACTGTCTGATCCCATGTCCTCATCTCTCCTCGCTGCACCTCATGACTCAACAGCATCAGAGGCTCTTTGTCTCGACTCGTTCAGATCAAACTTTTTCCCAAATTTCCAAATCTAACTAATTGGTGCCAGGGGCGGATCTAGGCATAGACATGGGGGGGGCAATGCCCCCCTAAATGCCCTGACTGCCACACCAAACATGATGGCATCCAAAACAACCCAAGATACCCAAGAAATCAAAGTGCTTATATTTAAAATGATTTGAAACACTACTACTGCTACTAACTAACTAACTACAGCTCGGGCACCACTAAACCAACAGCATTTCATCATTTAAAACAGAAAACTCTCTGAGTCAGACCTTTAGCTTTATGCATGCTGCGTGTCTGTTGCAAATTCAACCACAACTGATGTTATTTTTCATGCTTATACTTGACTAATAAAAGTCCTGTAACTGAAAATGGTATGGGTGCGGCTTCATCGCCCGTGGCGCGATGATGGGCGCGAAGCCGCACCCATACTATTTTCTCTTGCCCCCCCCAAATGGGACATGCTACATCCGCCCCTGATTGGTGCCTGTGAAGATTTAGGTGGGTCTGTCATCTCACGCTTCTCACTGCCAGCTCTTTTCTATTCTGTCTTGGTGTCCACCATAACGCGGGTCTTCTTCTGCGCGTGTACAGCTCACTGCCAACCTAGATGGATCTGCTCCGATTAAGTTCATGCACACATCAAGAGACGATAACCACAGGAGCGTTTGATTTGGTAACATTGGGGTCACAGTTGTACACAGGCGTGCATTTCAACTTGTGCGTAGTGCAGCCAGGAGAGGAAGCTGCATGCGAACGCTCTCTGACATGTGTTTGGTAACAAAGTGCCGGCTGACAGGCTTCCTCGGAAACCAAGGACAAGGCTTCCACCTCTCCATTATTTAGTAGTTCAGCTGCTTTCTCCTCTTCAGGCTCACAGCAGCAGCTATACGTTGTTTTTATGAAGACGCTCTGAGCTTTTTTTTTTTTTTTTGAGTACTTCAAATACCATAAGTACAGGTTTAGACACATGAGAATTTAATTATTAAGACTGATTTATTGTCTCTGATTTATTGTCTCTTCAACATGCCTTCAGCATGTTGAAGAGTATTTTTTGTGCTCTGTCCGTGTGTCCGTACATGTGTCCGTCCGTCCATGTGTATCCGTCCTCTGTCTATTACCAGATAATGCCTGGCACCGTTTATCCGGTCGATGCCAAGCTTTGCACATCTCTTCTTTGCAATCTCTGACCGTCTTGAACAAAAAGCATCAAATCATTAACGCCACATGCAACTTAGTACATGAAATCAAATCATGAAATCAAATGAACACAAGGTGGACAAATACATCTGGTATTACTTAATTGAATTATTTCCTCCCATACACATTTGTGTGTTGTCACTGCTGTAGGGGTCTCCCCGCTGGGAGGACGTACAGTCTTAAGTCATCCTACTTCTCCTCCACAACACCCAAAACTGTCACTTTTCAGGAAACCTGATAGATGCTTGAGAAAGCAAACGATTCATGGTGGATTTGAGACCGAAACCATGGTCGTGGCTGGGCAGGTGCCACTTAAAACAACATAACAACCACCTTAAGGTGATGTGATTATGGAGAGCGACATTACAAAAAAAAAAACAAATCACTCATCGGTTCTCAACTTCTCAGACAAAACACGTTGTACAAAAAACTGCGTCACGAGAGTGATATCTTGTAGTGTTCATAACGATCCATAGTATTGCAGCAAACCCCGTTCTTGTGTCCATTTTTCGAAAACATTCAATTTTGACCAGAGCAGTGGTATTAGCTGCATGAGCCCATATTGACTTTGTGTCGGCCATGCAGACCAAACCTCCGTGTCATGACCTGAACCCTCCGCTCCTGCAATACACCACTAATTGAAAGCTGTAACTTTTATTTATTTTATTTCAGAAAACTGCCAATTGTGCCGGACCCCCTCCCCCCTTTACCAATTGTCCAATCAGATCTTGATCAGATATACCCCCATACTGTGTCTCAGCCCAAAACTATGTTTCACAATTGAATTTGCCACTTAAACGTAGTTGGTCCTCGGTGACCTCTGGAAAGAAGTGAGCGGCTGATAAGTCAGAGCAGGGGGTGCCTCTGATATTGCCGTATTGATTTTTGCCTCCATTCAGCGGCTCTGCGCCGAGCCTCTCTCTCTCCCGAGCCCAACCGGTTTCATTTTGCACTGCCACAATAAAAATAACAGGCCAGTGAAACATCCCCCTGGGGGGATAGTGGTGGTGGGGCAAGACGGGATTTGATATGTTTTTCAGCTATCTTTTTATTATTTCCCCTTCTTCTGGCTGGCTGGTTTGTGTGTTAGAAGTAAAAATTCGTAAATACATGAGTTACTAGGTTACACTGACACGCAGCAGGTATGGCAGGTCACCCTGTAGGATGGTAGCATCGCTTCATGACATGCATGAAGTGATGTTACTATGATCCTACCCCCCACCACCTCTCTCCCCTTTTCTCTGGCCCATCATCCTATACAGTATGCTGGCCCTCACGCCTTTATTTAGAGGATGGAAGTTAATGGCAAGCGGGGGCATCGGAGAAGTGAATTATTCAATAGATAAAACCATATTTATGATGCCTCTCTGTCAGAGTTCATATCCTTGAGGCGGCAGTGATAGAGGAGTGCCTTGATTTAGATAACATGCACTCTCTTCATCTCTCACACACACACTCTCAGCTTGCATCTCTCTTTTCGTCTCTCATCTTCTCTCTCGTCTTTTCTCTCTCTCTGTTTTCCTTTTGTCTCTTTTCAACCTTTTCCTTTCCCCTTATGCTCTCTCTCTCTAGCTGTTTCTCTCTTTCTCTCACTGGGAGGGGTAGAATTGAGTTATCTGTGGCACTGGGAGTAAGTTATTACAGCGGTCCCAGGGTTAGAACACAGATGAAGATAACTGGGAGGACTGGAAATCCAATTACCTTCCGAGGGTTCTCTATCTAATAGGATCCTTAATGCGCCGGAGATCTGCAGATCCACCACACTTTACGGGATGGAAGAGAGAGAGAGAGAGAGAGAGAGAGGGTATAGGGAAGGATGGAAGGAGTGAGGGAGGGATGGAGATGGGAGGATGTTGTGCGAGAGGCTTTAGGAAAGGAAAGGAGAACATGAGAGGAAGAAAGTGGGTGTGGGAGGAAAAGAGGAGGACAGAGAGAGAAATGGAAAGGTGTGTTTTTATGGGTATCTGTTCATTAGAGGTGAAATGTGGCGCTCTGGAGCACAAGGGCAGATGAGGGGGACCAGATAACTGTGCCCCAGTCATTTCTTTTCCTCTCCGCACTACTATTTCTTTCTCTCTGCTTTTGCTTCCACCCCGTTTGTCTCTCCCTCACGCCTCTCTCACTCTCTCTTTCTCTCTCTCTTTTCATAAACCCTGCGTGCTCAGCGCGTGCCTGTTTAGATGGAGTAATTGAATTGACTGTCTGAGCGATGCCATGAAAGCCCAGACGATAGCGGGCTAATTAGCGCCCGCCATCATTGTTCTCCCTCTTCCCCCACCATCCCTCTCTCCCCCTCCCTCCGTCCCTCCTCTGGCCCTGTAAAGTGATCCCCCCCTCCCAAACCCCCCTCAAGTTAATGACATTAACATTGAGCTGATGCTCATTAGGTTTTATGGTTGTAGCTTTGGTAGTGAACGGCGGAGAAAGCCTGTGCATCTCAGAACACAAAGAGAGAGAGGGTGGGTGGGTGAGAGGGGGCTGCATAGATGAGAAGTGAGTTCACTGGATCAGTGCATCAGTGCTGCTGTTTGTGAGGAGAAGGCTTTGTTGCACAAAAGGCTGTTTAAGATTAAGTGACTCAGGGAGAGGCAACACGATCGGTAGAACAAAGGCTTATGCGGAGATATGCTCACACACAGCCGCATGCACACACTTCCACAACAACTGAGACACACGCACACACTCACACACACACAAACAGAACATCAAAAGCCCCGAATGCTATTTATAACATGCCACTCACAACACTGTGAGTGACAGCTGCCATCAGCTGTAGCTAGCTGTCATGTAGCGGTCGCTGCAGGGATGTATAGCCGTCACTGTGGGTTGGACACACATAGCAATCCCTCCATCTACAGACATAACAGCACACACTACATATCATCTCTACATGAAAAGTATATTCATTGGGAAAAACAACGTTTATATAAATGTATTTAATGCATTCTCGTTTTTTGAGCAGTGCTAACCACTCCTACACTTGATTCAAAGCCTGATTCATATGACAGCCAAGTCTATGGATTTTTTAAAACAAATTTAGCGTGGCAGTCAAGTCTATGGGGGTTTAATGTTTGTTTAGGGTGCTAAATGTGACAAGCCAAGTCTATGGACTTTTCAGGTGGTTGCAAACTGGCAGGTTTTTTTTTTCGCCGCTTGAGATAAAAAGAAAAACACAATCTCCGAAATTCGCTCCAATGTTTGGCCGAAAAATCACCACCTGTGACGTTTGTGTGGGTCAGACCATCATCAGACGTCATCATCATCATCATCATCTAATATTATGGCTGGGGTGTGATTTCAAAATATATTGTCCCTGAAGCAGGAATGTCTAAAATCTATATTTGGAGAGAAGGATTCGTATAGGAAGAGGTGAGGGGAGGTGGTGAACATGGTGAAGGGGAGAGGGTATCCCTCAGCTTCCCACTGTCTTGTCAGTGTAATGAAGTCCCCTGGTACCTCCAAACACACTTCTCATCAGTTTGCGTGACCAGCTGACCCCTGAGCTGTGAGAAAAGACCTTGCTCCCTGTGCAAAAAGGTGATGTCCGCAGACTCCGCACACAGTATAATGGTGCTGTGCATTATTAATCAAACAATCACATTTTCACCCAGAAGGGCTGCATTGCGTCTGGGACTAACCAGTAACTCCAATGGGCCAGTGGAATATGTCCATGTTGTCCACCACCACAGTGTCTAGGTGTTTGAATCCACAGTTGGGCAGTGTTTGTATACAAACACAATTGCAGGAGGAAAAGCCGGACAACCTCCTTTGTTGGTAGACTAGCAACTCATTACAGTTTTAGGATGGAATCAATCTGTCCTCCTGACGGATGGTGAAATAGTTGTGGAAATACAGAAATGTGTTGCCACTTTTCAGGAAACAGTTAACTGTTTCCTGAAAAGTAGAGTTTGGAACAAATGGGTTATCATTACTAACATATCACCTCTTTAAATCTAGTTTTACTAACATGGCCCATGTGGTAAATATTGTACCTTATTGTACACAGTACACTGTACAACTAAAATACTGGGAGAGCATCAGAGGAACAACATTGTGAGACGCAGACAGCAGATCAGATGTTCCTGAGAGAGTTGTTTCAGAGTGCAATAGCATACAGCAAGCTCACAGGCTGACTCACACGGCATCACATTGTGTAAGAGAGTTTGCATTTATTTCTGGGTACCTCTTTCTGTAGGTTTTACATTAAGACATATATGCAAGGGTGTAACCAAAATGTACATGCATTACATGAGTCCTTTCATCATATACAGTCTGCCCTGTCAATCAACACTCTCCTTTGAACCACTGCTACACTAAAATGTTTTTTTTTTTTTGTTCTCTGATTCAAGCTGTGTGCTGTCGGCATGTTAGCTGGTGGGAAGATGTTGTTTAGCTGTTGCTTTTTGAGCCAACAGTCAGATGAGTGTGTGATCATGGCACTGAATTTATTTCTGTAGGACATCGATTCCTGCTCTTCTCTTTAATTACGAGTATCAAAACACAGTTGTTGTGTTGCAGCAGCAAATTTGTTTTCCTGCATGTGGCTGTCAGGCACTGTCATTTGTTTGTCTGGTTACTGCTGTGTGGTATTTCCGCTCATGCCTTGTGAATGTTGACTATGGGAATCATGTTGCAATAATTGTTTCCTTTATGTTGAGTGTTGCCCACCACCGACAACTGCTGGTTACTCGATTGCGTTTAAATCTGCCGTTTTATCCAAACACGTTCCCTTGAATAAGCCTCTACGGGGTATGGCCAATCTGTTTCTGTTCGATGTTCCTCTGGTGTGTTCACCCTTGAGATCGGCCCCCCTTCCTTGTCTCTGTGTATTCATAATGTCGCAGAGAGAGAGACAGCGGCCGTACATGTAAGGGCGTGTATATTTGTCACCTGGGTCGCGTCCTTTCCTTCATTTGACTATTTTTCACCTCCAGACGACAGTTTTAACACGTATGATTTTTCAAGCGGCCGTGACCTTGGCGCAGAAAAGCGAGCCGCGTGCGCAAGGCGGTGGCAAACAATGCCAGACTGATGGCGGCGCGGCAGAGGGAAGGACGACGCGGCTAGTGAGAGGAGGAGAGGCTTCTGGGTAGGAGAGATGAAGAGGCTGCCAGCCCAGCTTTGTGTCCAGTCCATTACAGAGCAGCCAACAGACAGTAGGACGGGTTGGGGAGGGGAAGGGAGATAGTTTGATAAGTATTGCGTCTGCGTTGTTGGCCTTGATGGCCGCTGGCGAGGTGGGGCTGATGCCAGGGAGCGAGGCTCCGTTTCAGCCCGGATTAGATTATTTGTCCCCCTGCTGCACTCAGGGAGGAGAGAGAGAGAGAGAGAGAGAGAGAGAGAGAGAGAAGGAGGGGGAGAAATCAATACTCGGGGAGCGCAGCATGACAGGAGCATCATTTCAGAATTGAAGTGGCTGTCAGGCTTTGTCATTTGGTGACTTTTGTTCGCCATTGTACTTTTAAGCCCTCATTTTTCTCTCCCCTCCCCGATGCCTTTCACTCTGCCCCATTGTCTGGAATTCCCCCGGTGGCGTTTTATGTTGCAATTTGAAAACTCGGGAGGGCAAGAGATCAAGTGCGAGGGAATCTCTTTGAAACCAATTGGTTGGGTTCGGCATCTCCTTTTGTTTAGTAGCCCCCCCTTCACTGCCCCCCCCCCCTCCAATATCCCATCTTCCTTTTCATCTCATCTCATCCCCGTGTCTCCCACCCAGACGGCCCCGCTCTGTGTCTGCTCCACAAGGAATTCCTTATTTGTAGCCATGTATTTGCATTCTCTGATACACGACAAGGACAAGCCTGATGTCTCGCCGTCCTCTGGACAGTCTCTCCAGTGCCGTTTGTAAATGAAACCCTCCGGGAGCGCTTGTCGGTGGCGAAACGTGAGAAATTGGAGATGTGCCGGCGTCGCCGAGAGAGAGAACTGCGAGAGGGGAGAGCAGGGAGCGGTGCAGCTCTGTCGTGGCACCGATGTCAAGAGATTGCAAATCAAGCACTTTTAATAACAGCCTCTCTCCTCCTCAGCCCCTTTTGTTTCTGTCTACCCGTCCTCCGCTGGAACCCTGAGTCCCGGGGTTTTGTTGTCAGGAGTGTAGGCACAGAGAGGCAGCGCAGCACTGCCAGCCCTGGGCCCAGTCAGTCTAATTGATAAACACAGGGCTGATGTGTTGTAATGAGCCTCCGTTCTCCGGGCTATTACACTGGTTAACCCTCTCACAGGGAGGAGGAGGAGGAGGCCGTCTTCGCCTTGACAACAACAACAGGCCTTTCGTTACGGTTGATGCTAGTCATGTTTCCGTCCAATTTGTCAAGTGAACTGTCCAAATGGGGGGCGAGTAAATACATTTGGGCGTATGTATGTCTATGTCAGCGCATGGGGCTGAGGCAAATAAATGGGCCAACTGAATATAGAATGCAGTATGTTCATGATGGAATAATGAGTCTGTTGAAAATGATGAGTTAATGGCATTAGTTAATTTCATTTATTAATCTGATTTTTAAAAAATAACGCAATTAGTGTATGTGCACACTAACCCACTGAGCAATTTCATTAAAGAAAATGATAAATAGAGCAGTTTTATGGAGACATATAGCTGTGTGTCTCCCTGTAACCAGAGCCAAAGAGTATAGCTCAAGAGATCTACTACTATGAAAAACTGATCTTTTTTTTTTTTCAGATTCCTTTTCTTTTCAAAATGTTCAAATCCTGTACAGGAAAACATGGCATATTTTGGACATAGTTGGAATGGTGATTAATCATGATTAAATTATTTTTTAAGCTGTGATCAATCTAATCTTTTTTTTTTTTTTTTCCCATTCAATGGCCCTAATTATTAGTCATAATTGGGTATACAAACCCTCTTCTGAATAACCTACCAGATCTACATGGAGCCAGGCAGCAACTGTACTTCTGACTTCAAACCTAGATCTACATATACAGTATGAAAATGACCTGTTCCTGTCCTTCTTTTTCTGACATTCCCATAGGTTGATCTGGCCTCATCAAACCCTGTAAACTAAAGGTTGCTTCTCACCTTCAGGGTGTCTTACTGCTATTATTATGCCAATGGCACAAAAGTATTAAGGATTTTAAGATAACATGATAACATTTTCCCCCAACCTTTGCTGAATGTGATTTCAGTATCAGCTTAGAAACATTTTTAAATATAATTATCCCTGTTATTGCATCACCAAAACTGTGAATACCCATCAAGCTCTGTTTACTTCCCGTCTACAACATGGCACCAACACGAGTCTATTATTAAATTGCTTTACTTTGTCTTGAAAATGACCCAAAAACTTGATACGAGCAATTAGATCCAGCTGACATTAATATGTTGGCTCCACATCACAACATTCAGCTGCTCTTCTTGTCTGGTGCATGCATGGTAATAATATGAGAGAGGAGGCGCTGATCTCTTGAAACAACAGTGACAATCGTTTTGAGTCTTTTAATGGGGGCTGACGTTATTCTCTTATCTCCTTAAGACCGAGAACGCATCTGTGTCATTCTAGATTTGAGCTTAAACGCATTATTTTACACTTTGGCTATTCAGAAAATGCCAGTGTGTCACTTTGAGCCATGCTACGAGCTTGTAGATTTTGAGTAATTGGTAAAGTCACTGCAGATCTTTGAATATTTAAGTGTGAAACATTTGACTGGAACAGAAATACTGTATTTTTGAGATGGGGTCTGCGGCCAAATTCATAACTTTGGGAGGGCCTTCAGATGAAAAGGCTTTGAGCACCACTGATGACAGATTTTATATAGAAGATGGCCTTGGGTCTTAATGGACTATTCACTATTACATCACTGTTTGCTTCCTGTTTGCTTCCTGTCGGTGGGATCATCATGGCAACAACATGACGGTGGCGACTCGGCTAGCTGTTCGGTCCATTGTTAGCGTCATTTAACTGAGGCTGCTGCGTGCCATATGCTCGGCTTTGAAACAAACCTGTGTAATTTACATCTGGCTCATACGCCAGATATCTTGTAACACCTCATCATCACTGTCGCCGTCTTGCATAACGCCGCGTGACACTCTCGCCATTATGCCGTACCCCCAAAGTCTTGTATTCCAGTCAGCGGACTGGCCGCATCCACCTCTTGTTCCACACACATCCCGAGTTATTTATTTGAGTCGTGGATGAATTGTGGGAGACACGGCTCGGTGTAATTGACTCGATTAATGCCAGCCATTATCATCCTGTCTCCGTGCGGGCTGTCTCCTCTGGCGGGAGGCAGGCGCCCATGCCGCCTCGACCCTGTCAGCCAGGCCACGTAATGGAAGGTGCTGCCCATGATTACAGTGTCGCAAGTCATAAAGGTCTCGCTTGCCTTCTCATGGTGCCCCTGCTGCTGCTGCTGGTGGTGGTAATGGTGGTGGAGGAAGCCTGAATAGAAGGCTAGGCATAGCAAGATGGAAGTTGAAGCTGTTCTGAATGCTGTTCGTCTGGCGTCAGTGTTTAGGTGGTAAATGTGTTGTAGCTATTAGAGAAGATTTGAAAGTTTAAAGGGATATTCCACTTTCAAAAAAACATTTAGTCATTTTATGGTCTACTCAGCCTCATGTGAACACACCAGACAGTTTATAAGTTACTCCATTCACTATTTTAATATTTGATGTTCATTTTAGCTGCCCCTCCCCCTTCCTATACAAACCCATAATAACTCCATTTTAACCATGGCTGATTATTTGAAAACAACCCATCTTTTTCTGGTGACTGATATTGTCCTCCTAATATGTGAGAGGGCCGTGGAATTTCATTTACAGTTTTCATTTATTTTTTAAAATATTGTTTTGTTCATTTTTGGAAAATGTAGCAGGTTCCATATTTAGGTATACCCAGCTAAATGAACAAAACAATATTTTAAAAATAAATGAAAACTGTAAATGAAATTCCACAGCCCTCTCACGTATTAGGAGGACAATATCAGTCACCAGAAAAAAGATGGGTTGTTTTAGAATAATCTGTCATGGTTAAAATGGAGTGTTAAGTTATAATGGGTTTGTATAGGAAGGAGGTGGATACACTAAAATGAACATCAAGTATCTAAATACTGAATGGAGTAATTTATAAACTGTCTGGTGTGTTCACATGAGACTGAGTAGACCATGAAATGACCAAAAGTTTTTTGAAAGTGTAATACCCCTTTAAGCTCAGCACAGCCAATCCAACTGCCCAGAGTGAGCCTCTAGTTGCCAATAGCAACAAGCTCTGTTTTTCTAGTTGTGTAGTTTTTTTTCCCATAATATTTTAATAATAAAATCAGCATGAACTTATTTTTCTTGCTCTGACATTTAAACGTGTATGCTTTCCCAAGGTGCCCTAAATTTAATAAGGGATTGATCTGTACATCATCTTCGCGTGTTGCTGAATGTCCTTTGTTCTGACAGTGGAGATAGTGAGTGCGCACGGCTGGAGAATTGGTTTAGGCTCTATAATGTATGATTTGTAGCTGCAGCATTCGCAGCCCCATAGAAGCGGTCCAAAATAAGTAAACCCAAGCAGTAATCTATGACTCGATGTCCATGGAATGACCTCCCTAATTTGCAGTGACTTGTCTTTTCCACTTTGTAGCCAAACCTCCGCTCCAGGTATTAGCGGCACTAGTTTCGCCCTTCTTGGGACTGTTATTTTAAGCGGTTGAGTCTGCGAGGTTTGGCCCTTTTCTTCCCCGTAGCCGACGTTGGCCTGAGCTGTGAGCACAGCCCATTACAGCATGGAGGTTTTGGAGGGGAGGGGGGTGCTTTGGGCAGGCAGGACACACAGGTGGTGAAGTGTTTGTTTATGGTTATGACTGTGAACCCAGAGCTGCTGATTAGGACTGCAGACTCCTACAGGCTGGCCTCAGTTTGCAGCGGCAAGTGGAAATGGACTGACGTGGGGTCTGCTGTTTGGTTTGTTTAGGGGGCTTTGAAACGCTACAGAGCTGGTCACTGTGAACACACACTATGTTTGTTCAGGTAATAATGCCTGAAAACTCGGATCCCTGCCAATATATTGTTTTCTTTTAATCAATTAGGTTTTTGAGGGGCGCTAACACCACCTATAAACAGCTATGGCGTAGATTCTGTCCGAACACAAACACGACATGCCATTGACAATGTATAGAAAATTTACGTCATATGTGTCTTGACCAAATTGGCTGGTTATGTTGGTTGCCTCTACGATGTTTAGAGCACCCCTCACTTCATACAGGTGTGATTTTTAGAGAGGGAGAGAGAAAGAGAGGTCTCTCTCCCAAATACCCTCGTTGACATACATTAGTGTAAGTGCTGTATAAATAGTTAATTACTTTTATTATTAGGCCTATTGTAAATCTAATTCCATCCCCAGCAAATCTAACAACAACAACAACAACAACAACACTAATAATCTAAATATCTTAAGCCCTATATTAATATAATTTAAAATAATAATAATAATAATAATATTAACAATGGTAATAATAATATTAATGAATTAATTTACGCCTGTTCTTGGATAAAATAACACAAACTGTTGGCCCAGAATTCGAGTATTCTCATCTAATAAAAGCACAACTGCACAGTCGAGCATTGAAAAACACACTACGCTGGCTTATTCAGCCTTATACAGTCAGTGTCATATGGTTTGGCTTTGAGGGGAATCGCATGCACATGATGAAACATTCTGCTTGAAGATTCAGGTGCCCCGCACACACTGGGAAAGATAGCAACCTTTCTTCCAGGGTTTAAAACATTTGTAAAACATTGGACTGCAGCAAAGCGTCTCTCCTGTAGCCCCATTTTTTATTTGCTGGTTTCCCAGGTCACCCTGCTGGAAGGTCAAGGCCCTCTCTAATGCGCCACAAAGAGACATAGATTGATAATTAGAACCCAATAGCCTGCAGAATAGCCCCGCTAATGTGATTTATACCTATAGATTTCCTGTCAGATATGAAAAGTCATTGCTGAAATGGTTGTGGAGGGCCCATTATAAAGCACTTACTGTTTTTTACTGGTAACTTTGGGACAGCAGGCAGGGGTCTCTGAACTGATGGCTAGTGTATGGTCATTTCTCCCAGCAGGTTGGCTTAAGGTTAATTTGATAAGGCCAGTATTATACTACCGACGCAACATTAAGAATTGAATTGTGAGTTTTCATTATTGATATTGTAACCTTTTATCTTGACAGGCTGCGCTTAAAACATGCAGAGAAAAAAGCATAAATGGGCCATAACCAGCGTGATTATCTGCTTAGCTCATTGTACCATGCAAAATGAATGGCTATAATAGCACATTGACTTAGCAACACTGGCCTGTAAAAAATAATAATAATTTCTAATCCTCATTGTGGAAATAAAACAAAAACAAAACACATTTGAGCTTTTATGGTTATTTTCAAACACGTCTATTTTTTTTTTTACCATCTCCAAGTTCAAAGGCCCTTTCTGATAACAAATTCAGACAGAGAAAAATGTCCTTCCTGTGCATTGTGGGTGCGGGTGTGATTTGGCTTGCTGGAGGGCATTAGTAAATACGTTGTCCAGTGTTATTAATCACTGTGACAACGGGACAAAAATGACCCTCTGCTTTTCATTTGCTTCTACTCTGGATAGAATTTCTCCACATAGAAATTGTGCGTGGGAGCGCACGTGTGTGCGCGTGTTTGTGCGCGTGTGTGTGGTATGGTGGGGGCTGTGAAGTTGTTTGTGCGCATGTGTGAGTGTATGTGTTTATTTGACCTTACATTTGCTCTAAGCCTCATGCACTGTTTATTGAACAATTAAAACCTCTGTGGGTAGACTTGTTCCCTTGTATAAACAGTATAACATATACAAAGCTATTTTAAGTATTCAGTTATTGTGTTAAAATTTCCCTACGAAGTGCTCAAATTGTTACAAATATATTGCATATTTGTAGGACTTTATTACTACGACTTTTCTCTCTTTTTAAAGTCCTTTCAATAATAGTATATATTGATAATACCTTTAGCTTAGTTTATTGACGTTTACTCTATTAATGAATTAATAAATAAAGTATAAAGTAAGGTTTATGTCACCTACTGTCTTCAGGGGTCAACTATTCTGCACAGTTTTAACAAACACTCTGTTGGCTCTGCTGGTATCCATTTGATTATAACCCCAAAATCAAAGTGAGGTCCTAGAGGTGGTCCCAGGGGGTCCCAAGCTAAATGTGTGAGTCATTTTAACTTAACCGTACATCGGCTATTAGAGCTGGCTATTTTCCTTGATTTAACACAGTTAAAGCCACTGTAGGCTAAAAGTTTGTGCTCCCTCTCTATCCAGTCCCACTGTGCCCAGTACGCTGCAGAGAAACGGGACGAGGAGAAGATGTGCGACCATCTGATCCGAGCCGCCAAGTACAGAGATCACGTGACCGCCACGCAGCTCATCCAGAAGATCATCAACATCCTCACCGACAAGCACGGAGCCTGGGGGAACTCTTCTGTCAGGTACGGAAGGCACACACACACACACGGTGACTGTGCATAGTACTACCACATACTGTAGCTTCAGTGTGGTATTGAGTCATAACATGATGCTATATGCCTGGTCTGACAAGGACTCTTTGTTCAAGCAGGATGTGAAAGGCATTGTATAATGTGTTTAAAAAGGTATTCTGGTTTTATGTCACACACACACATACACGCACATGCGCGCTCGCACACGCACGCACGCACGCACACACACACACACACACACACACACACACACACACACACACACACACACACACACACACACACACACACACACCTACAGTAATAATATGAGATTTTAGTGTAATGTTCCAATTTACCTTATTGGTAAAATTGGTAAATTGGGAATCCCCCTCATTTTTACCCCTCATGTTACAATTAAGTGAAATATTATTTAGAGCTGCCTTTAATCACAGAGAGGATGCACCTGTTTTTCTAAAAATGGCCCCAGCAATAGTTTTAATCTCGCTCTCTCCCTCCCTGACATAACACAACACGACCAATACTCCGGACTTTGATTGAATTAGCTCTCGCCGCCGATGGAAATGTCAGCCGTGGGATGTGTGTGATCCATCGGCTCCGGCCAGAGATGAAAGCCATTTAAACAGCTCTGCGGCCATTAGAAAGCGCGGAGGAAACCCTATATCCCCCCGTGTTTGTTTCATCAAACAAGGGCGGCAGCAGTCCGATGGAGCTGCTCCCTAATGATGTGTGTTTGTGCAGGTACTGTGTAATGGCGAGCAGGCAAGCCGGGGCCGCGCGCCGCTCGCCTCTGTGTGCTTGTTAGGCTCAGCCCAACTCTCCAGAGGCTCGTCTGGGGGGCTTGTGTGTGTGTGTGTGTGTGTGTGTGTGTGTGTGTGTGTGTGTGTGTGTGTGTGTGTGTGTGTGTGTGTGTGTGTGTGTGTGTGTGTGTGTGTGTGTGTGTGTGTGTGTGGGTGGGTTTGGGGGAAGGAGGGTGAGTCTATCTCTGGCTCTCTCTCTCTTTTTCATTTTCTTCCTTCCTCTCGTTCTTATATATTCTCTTGCCTATTGTTTTGTTTTCCTGTGATTTCCATCTCTCGCCATCCTCTCGTCTCTCTCTCCTTCCATCTTCCGTTTCTATTAGTCGGCCATGTGTTACTCAGACGAAGCCCTGCTGTTTGCTATGGAGATTGTGCTCTGCTGCGCCAACACCACCCACCCCCCACCCCCCTCCACATTACTGACCCCCTGTTCTTTCTTTTTTTTTATGCCGTCTCAGTATTGATGGAGGTTCTAATGGCTGTTGATGTGCGCGCAGAGCGGCTGGCACAGGTCCTGGGAGCGCTGAGCTCTTTTAATAAATCACCATCAGTCCCGTGCCATTACATCGATATTTTTGGTCAATTACCGCGAAGGTCAGGTGCCGTTTTGCCGCCGCCACTGCCGGTGTTGCACTGCAGGCAGGCAGGCGCCCCGTCGTACGGTATACGGGGTGCAGGACGCAGGATCAAACAACTGGAACAGAAATACCACAATATTGTGTGGATTATACTGTAGTGAAGGCTCCTCCTATGTGCTGTATGTTCCTTGACATCATCAAACATGGACTGTGCATTCACACAAGCACACGCACGCGCGCGCACACACACACACACACACACACACACACCACACACACACACACACACACGGCCACACACCATCATGAATGCATTCTCACACGCATGCACGCACATATCCCTGTAAATCAGAGGGGTAAATGACACAAGGGACATACTCATGCACTGTATTGTGTGTGTACTTGCACAAAAACGGAAATGCACACATAATGCGTGCATGCGCAGTTTACGCACACACGCGCACACACATGCACACAGGTGCCCGTGCGCACCTTTCCCTCTCTGTGAAAATGTAATCCAGGAGCTCAAAGACAACATGCAGCCATGATTACGACCTTTTGTTCCTGATGGTGTAGAACGGGAGCCGCTTGCTGCTCAACCACCATAAAGGCGTATTCCCCAAAGTTTCCATTCAATAAAGGCCCCCGAAAATGAAAATATTATTTTCTCGCCGGCTGATGGGAATTGTTGTTTCCTCGCACGGCAGGCATCTAATATCTTGTGACACGGCGTGACCCGCCTGAATGCAATTTGTGTCTTAATATCCAGCTTACGCAGCCCTGGCCCCACTAGGACAGAGGTGTTTGCTCAGTCTCTCTTCCATTCCCTCCCTCCCTCTCTCTTTCTCTCTCTCTCTGTCTTTTTCTCTCTCTGTATTTTTCTCTCTCACCTTCCTTCGTTCTTTCTCTCACTCTCTCTTCTCTCTCTCTCTCTCTCTCTCTCTCTCTCTCTCTCTCTCTCTCTCTCTCTCTCTCTCTCTCTCTCTGTATTGGAATGATAAAACGTGTCAGACAGACAGGTCAGGCAGAGAGACAGAACTCCTACCCGTCTTCATCCACACATCTGCGTGTCCCTTGGAGACTCAGGTGTAGGACGTGCCAGCCAGCCAGCTGTCTGCGTCTGGGAAGAAGGAACGGCTCGAGACGCATTAAATGAATAGGCTAGCATAGATGCCCACAAATAGAACAACTGGCACATGTCATTTTTTCCTCCCCTCTTTCTCTCCCTCCCATGTCTCTCCCCCCACCCTCCATCTCTGAGACCCCCCCCCTCTCCGTTTCTTCTCTGCTCTGCTCCGAGTGCGGGTCCACTGAGTATCCAGACTGCTGTTTATTTGGGTCAGGAGACAAATCATCTTTCATGTATCTGACACCCAGGAAGAGTAGATGGACCGAGAGGAGAGGCGAAGAGATGTGGGGGGGGCAGGTGATGGAGAATGCCAACTTCCACTCTACCGGGACCTTGTTCTCCTTTCTCTCAATATATATCGCTTCTTTCTTTCGTTTTGCTTTGTTTCTTTATTTCTATTTCTTTCTCCCTCTTTTTCTTGCCCTCTCCCTTTTCTGTTACTCTCCCAATGCCGTACCGTTATCCATCAATTGCATCCTAATAGGCTGACTAATGTACCGTGGCAATCCACTCTGGATCCAACGGGTGGAGGTGAGGGAGGCTGTTTGTCTGCAACCGAGGGCAGAAGAAAGGGGGGGTTGTTGTTGTTGTTGTTGTTGTTGTCTGCAAATGAAGGCAGAAGGTGTGATCTACGTTGTAGAAACGATGAGTTATACTGGGTTGCTTGCTAAAAGTAACTGGTCTACAAGCTCACGATGCATCACAATGTGAGACATAGCACTTGCTGGGCTTCACACCTTACTCGGGCACGCCTAATGGGACTCAAACCAGCTTCAGTCAGCCCATGGACCTGCCTTGTTTTTAAGGGGATTGGATGCCATCCTGTAGGAAATTACTACGATCAAGAACAAGCCCTGTTTTCTCATGCCACTAAAGATCAATTGAATTGAATTCAATTGTATTGAATTCACTTGGCCCTGGTTGGTTCGTCACTACTTTGTAGGAAATTTAATCACAACCGAGCGGTGCAATGGTGGATTTATTTGGTTTTCAGACTAGTATATGCACCAGATCAATATGTTCAAACAAATGTGCATTTCTGGATAGTCTATGAACATTTTCACAATATAAAATAAGGTGTCCAGTAATAGGCCAGTAATTTTAGCTCATGTTTTACCTATAATTGGAATAAATTGTAACATGGCATTTTTCTTCACAGATCATTTCTTTGAGGTCTCCAGAACAACATATTAAAAGTCCCGAAAAATCCCAGTTGCGCAAATATGTTTAATTTCATAAAGTAATAGAATATATAGGCTCCAATGGAGTGATAGCCCCGCCCCCTCCTATACAAACCCATTATATAAATTCCACTGCCCTCTCACATATTAGGAGGACTATATGCAGTCACCAGAAAAAGGTGAGGGCAGTGGACTTTCATTTACAGGTTTCATTTATTTATTTTTTTAATATTCATTTGGGTGGGCATGGCCAGATATGGAAGCAGCTACATTTTCCAAAACAATATTTTAAAAATAACTGAAACCTGTGAATGAAATTCCACGGTCCTCTCACGTATTAGGAGGACAATATCAGTCACCAGAAAAAAGATGGGTTGTTTTTGAATAATCCATCATGGTTAAAATGGAGTTTTAAGTTATAATGGGTTTGTATAGGAGGGGGCGGGGCTATCACTCCATTGGAGCCTATATATTCTATTACTTTATGAAATTAAACATATTTGCGCAATTGGGATTTTTCGGGACTTTTAATATGTTGTTCTGGAGACCTCAAAGAAATGATCTGTGAAGAAAAATCCCATGTTACAATTTATTCCACTTGAAACGCTATTTATCCTGGACTATAAGAACACTTGTCTGTTTGACAACTGTCAACCTGTTGTTACTGTTTATATATACAGTATTATAGTTCTTATAGTCAATAACAACATCATGTACGTATATCTGCTCTTCACAAAATAAAATTAATGGATATTACTCCTCCAATGTGACATTGCTGATGTTAATTGGCTGGTGTTCATTTTTGGTTGTGGCCATGTCGTGATGATTCAGTCCACCCCTTTACAAACTCCATAACAGCATACCTTTTAACACATGACACATAACACATATCATCTTTAGAAGACGCACACACATGCACACATTTCCCTCTTGAACACATGTCCACTTATTCACACATTGTGCACACTTGCGCACCACACAAGCACCCACAGTCTAAACCTCCTCTGTTAAGCACCTCCTGCTGCTTGGTGCCACTCCTACCACCTTCCCCAGCAGCGTCTCTCACCTCCTCCTTCGATGCTCCTATACAGTAATACTCACCAGTACCACCTCCTGCTCTCACCTCCTCCCTCCCTCCCTCCCTCCCACCTCCCCTGCTATAAGCAGCTCATTTCCCACTGCAGCCTCCGCTGTGTTCTAATGGACGCCCCGAGGCTGGAGGCTCCCTCAGCCGAGGGGACATCCATCTTTGTGTGTGTCACGCTCTCGAAGCCCCGGCAAAAAATCTTTGTGATGCGCACTCCAATTTTTCTTCAGTAAATCAAATCTTCCCCCTCCTCCCCCCGTGCCTTCAGAAAGATGAATGCTCCGGAGGTTGCAGTGTTATAGAGAAAATCAATACTGGCAAAATTGAAACAGTATGCCCCCGCATCGATCGCCCGGAGACCGATCGAAGCCCAACAGCTTTGTAACTGTTTCGGCCGGACAGTCAGCTGACCTGTAATGGACAAAATATCGATGTTAGCGTTACTATTTTATCTTGTAATATGTCCTTTTTTCTTTTTTTGCACTGCTGCTGAGGAAAAAGGGGGATCCTGAATTCATATTAAGCTGGAAAAGGGATTTCCCCATGTCTTGTGCAATGTCATACACAGTACGCACTGAAAGAATAACTTTACTGGACCTGTCCTGCTGCCCACATTATATTGGACAATGTAAAATGTCCATTTATCATAGCAATGTCGCTCATATCACTAAGCCATCAGAATGTACCACCGTTGAATTCTGTGTGTCTATACCCTCTTTATTTTTCCTATTTCTTTTGTTGTAAATGGAATGATTTCTAAGCCACTTGATTTTTTTTTATCTTTTTGTATTTCTTTCAACTGTGGCACACCTGCACATATTTCCAGTTTATGCATGTTTTTTGGTTTGTGAATGGGTGTGAATTCGCTACGATGTTCTGTCATTGGTTAAAATTGCTGAAGTTAAATATTTCTGAAGTTAGATGATCTGTTTGTATACAGCTGTATCAGCTATAGCATGCCTCATTAGTTTTGGCTATGAATGTTAGACCCAGTCAGCACATAATCTCTTCAATGTATTAATTAGCTGACCATAATGAGCAATGGTATAGAGCAACAGTACAATGATTATAGAATTATGTGCCCTGTAAATATCTGTCACCAAGTTACTTTGCCTATCTTCACACTTGCATAGTGAAGCCTATACCTGGAAAAAAATGCTATTTTTGTTGTAGAGACAGGGGGAAAAGGCTTGTGCCTATACAGAGCCCAGGGGGACGCAAAGGCACCTTGATGACAGTTGTTAGCGGAGATAAGAGACATTTACCGACATCATTCTCCCAGTCGGTGTTGGGCCATATGCTGTACCGTACATACTTAGCTATAGCCCTCAGAGTGAACCATTGCGTGCATCCAACCCTCACTTAAATCACAATTATGATCCCTAATACCGTGCCTAATACCTAATGCATGGTCTAAAGCCAAGGTCTGCAATGTGTCTGTGGGTTTCTTTATGTACATTCTGTGGACAACGCTGTACATTACAGCTGTGCTGGTACCGTGCAAGCAGGGCTATAAGAGAGAGGAAACTGGAACTCTGCTGTGTCAATGCAGATCCTAACCATAGGACACGAGAACATGACTGTTTAGAATACCCTGTGCCTGTCGGAAACTCGTGGCACGAGAGGGACAGGAAGACTGGGAGACAACGGTACAGAGAGACGGATAGACGGAGAGAGAGGGAGAGAATGTACAATTTGGGTATTTAGCAGACACTCATAATCCAGGGCGAATTACAGTACCAAGTACTGTACATAAACATAGTGTCCATGAATCATACGTATAATGGAATGTGTAGATAGATCTCTCTAGAGTCATGTAGACTCTAGAGAGGTCATACATGAAATTCTATTCTATCTTACATAAGTTGAATTTTTTCATATGCCTGTAAGTTCGTCATAGCTAGGGCAAGGGCTTAGAGCTAAGATGGAGTCTGAAGAGGTTGGTTTTCAGGCTAAGGAAGATCGGGAGTTTGTCTGCAGTTCTGATTGCAATGGGAAGTGCGTTAAATCGTTTTGGAGCGAGAAGGAAGGAGAGTTTGGGATATGTGTCAGTGTTGTCCTGGCATTTTTTATCGAGGGTACTTCTAGCGTCTCTGTGTTGGCTGATCTGAACACACAGGAGTGTTTGTAGGGTTTGATCAGACCCGTAAGATGTGTGGGTGCAATACCCATGAATGCGGCATGTTTTTTTTTTAATCAACTGAAGAGATTTAATTCTGGTTTAGGCCAGTAAGGAGGATGTTAGAGAGGCGTGAGAGAGAGAGCGCATAGTGACTGGTGTGTTTTTAAAGGTCAACTGTCATGGGTAGGTTTATTTTTCACATCACCAGAAATGCCACTGAACAACACTTCCTCCAAACCAACGGTACTTTTGGCAATGTAAGAGATATAATTTTAAGACACATTTATACCTCTGAATGTAGCTAAACAGCACAAAGTATTTCTGCACAAACTATAGACAGAATACACTTTTCTGTGTTGGCACTGCTCTGCTGTTATTGGAGCTCACACATGAGTAATTGTGCATAGCTGTGTGTACAAGGTTTCAGGGCGCATCTCAAGTGCTTGTTTGTGGGATGTAAAACTGTGCAGTCTTATCTGACCATCAGATTGCCCTTTTGTTTCACTTGGGATAAACACTGGGCTCAGATCCCCATGTAGCATTTTCACGCAGCATGCTTTGCACTGTGGATATTGTGTCGGAAATGCGTTTATGTCCACACACTGAAGAGATTTATAGATCCGGTTAGTCTGATCATAAAAAGTGGATTGTGAAGCGATGAGAAATTGGAGTGCGAAGCTTATAGTTATAGAGATTCACATTAGGGGACATTCTGTTTGTCACAGGAGAGTTTGGTCCTCATAGTTTGTTGACATCCAACTCTAAAGGAGATAAGCTATTACATTAGCCTGTGTTTATACTCAAACAAATAAACACAAAATTCCAGTAGGTGCCGCTTGCAGCACGGCCACATATTTCCCTTGGTGCTGTGAGTGACTGGATATAAATGAAATGAAAAAGAAATGATATAAGTGTCTGGCATGCTCAGGTCGAGAGGAATCTTGAGCAATCTTTGAAAATGTCCCCACTGCAGCACCCCGAGTTATTTTGTCATATGCTGTATACTAATAATGTTTTTTTTTTATGTGTGCGTGTGTGTTTGCGTGTTTGCTTATAAATACTTGTGTCCCTGAGCGCAAACAGGAACGCTGAGTTACAGCAGCTGTGGTATGAATGAGACCCACGGCTTCCGTCCCTTGCAAGAGAGGAACGGAGGACCCCCGTCCTTCAGGCCAGATCTTAATCGGGGCTACTTCAAAACCAATTAAGCCGGAGGGGCTCGAGCCGCGGTCATTCATCTGCCTGAATACAGTCGTAAACATTGTAGCATAAACAGGCGCTCTGGAGAAAGACAAGTCATCGATTATGCCTCGTCTTTCCGAAAGCAGAGCTTCTCGCTTATCGCGCGGAAGGGATCTCGCAGAGCTCCGACCCAGAAGTCCTCGAAACCAGTTCGAAGACAAAAAAAGAGATAGAGGGAAAAAAACATGGAAAATATGAAAACGTTCTGAGTCATTAATCACACGCGGCGACATGCGTCGGGGACAGAAAAGTTGTGACACGCCGAGAGGAGAGGAAGAAAAAGGATGTTGGGTCTAAATCTCCGGGGAGCGTGCGGCTGCTTGACGGACGAGCATTCCACACGTTATATAAAATGATGTGTGTCTGCGAGTGGGGGAGTGGTGGGGGGACCTACCGTGCAGGGGCCCTGCTCATGGATATGAATTAGAATATGGCCTTAATGATAACATTTACCTCGACTGTATATACAGTACAGTGGCCGAGGTTGTAAGGAATAGCAACAACTTGTCACGGTGGAACATATTAACGGCTGATGGTGTCCATATGTTAGCATAGCGTGCCTGACGGTTAACTCTGCAGACATGCACTTTCCCTAAGCCCCAGGGGGGAAAGGACACCGACATTTAAAGAGGTTTTTGTTCGGCTGGATATCTGTGATATCATGCATCACAGTCTTCAGCTTATGTTCCATTGTTTATCTGCTATTCTGTCTGATACATCCCATTCTATTCACTTCATATGCTCTGTTCTATACACTCCTTGTTTTGCTGTTTTGTTGTCTCTTGTTGACTCATCTGGTCTGCCCCATTGTCTGGTTCTGTTGTGTTTAGCATGTGCTAGTGTACATCCATGTGGACTCGCAGCGTCTCTCTCTCTCTCTCTCTACAGTGATAAGTGACTATAATTTGTCACTTAACAGGGAGATGAGAGGTGACAAAGAGTGCTGAGTGAAACCCACTTATCTGCCCCTCTCGGAAACCTCTTCTTTGTCTTTGCCCACAGTTCCTATTACCCTCTTGTTTCTCCCCTCTCCTCCGCTCTCCTCGTCTCTCCTCTCCTGCTCATCCATGTAATGGAATCCTTGTTATATTGTGTGAGAGGAGGAGGAGGAGGTCTCCTCCATCCACTGCTCCACAAAGACCAATTACCCCATCCTGCCTCACTGCTCCCAGCTCTCCCTGCTCCAGCCGCTCCACCGTGTAGCAACTCTCAGATTTATGAGTTTCATATACCCTTAAGAAAGTATATGGCCTTGGCGGTGCAAGGTCACGATAAAAAGGTGCTGATCAATATCTGAATGAAAAGCCATTTGGGAAGTTTAAGGGCTTCTCTCTCTCCCCCCTCCTCTCCCTCTGTCTCTGGATGTAATATCTGCAGGTATCGATTGTGAGGGGCCAGTAGTTAGTCAAAGGCTATCTCCTTTGACTAACCCCTTTGCGGGGTGTCAGCCCCCGCCGCTGCCACCGCCACCTCCACCTCTTTCCCCTTGATAGATTGGTATGCTTCCAGCCGCTGTAATTACACCGTGGGACCGGCCGGTCATTTATTTTGCCACTTTCCACCATTTGCCAAAAAATCGCCTTTATCTGTGGAATCCAGCACTTTTACTTGTGCAGCGAAAGCAGAAAAAAGGGGGGCACATAAAATATCGGTGTCTCCCGTGAAGGTGGGGAGGGAGGAGGAGGAGGAGAGAGGATCATCCTTTACTTGGTGGACCTTCAGCTTTTATACTCGCAGTTGTAGATCCTCTTGGTACCCTCCTCCTCCTCCTCCTCCTCTCTCGGGTGCAAGTTCAGTTTCACGGGTGACTGCAGCCTCAGTTGGTAGAGCAGGTCGTCCAATGATCCTTGGGGTCGGCGGTTCGAATCCCTGGCTCCTCCTGCCTGCATATCAAAGTTTCCTTGGGCAAGACACAGAACCCCAAATTGCTCCCGATGTACTGGTTGTGCCTTGCATGGATTCTGTGTGTGTGTGTGTGTGTGTGTGCGCGTGCGTGCGTGCGTGCGTGCGTGCGTGCGTGCGAACCAAAACCAGATTATAACTCCCACCACAGGACTCTCTTTGCAATCCCTTTAAGTTTGGCTATAGGGATCGCGTTCTTTCTGGTCAAAGAATGTGATCAGCATGACCTGATCATTGATTTGGAGTGGACTGAGTGTAGTTGTGGTTCCACTGCAGGCTCTGGCTCTTGGTTTCTGGGTTGTACGGGAAGAGTAAGGGTTAACCCTATATAGCCCTAACCCAACTCAAAGAATTCCAAATTTATCCTTTGTTCCATGTTTGTGCATCCCCAGTTGTGTAAACAGGGCTAACAGCAGTGTAATTGCACGACAGCCTGGAACAGTAGCACAGAGAGAGAGAATAGTGTACTGTGGCAACTTGTCGTAACATGTTCCACTTCCATAACGCAGTGACGGAAGTGGTCCAGTGGTACACACACACACACACACACACACACACACACACACACACACACACACACACACACACACACACACACACACACACACACACACACACACACACACACACACACAGTGATAAAACACTGGTCCTTGATTAGCCAGCTGCCATGTCTTATATAGAGTTTATGCCTCATTTGACTACGCAGCACAAAACCAATAGCCTCGACACCCAGGCTTTCATTTTCATTCGCGTTGCGCGTTGCGCGAAAACGGAAAGCCTGGACTAACGCACGTTGGAAAGTGGCCTTGAGGGGGGAGTGAACCTTCCGGGGTGGGCGTCGCTCTAAATGATGTGACGTAAAACAGCAGTGGACGGGAGGGGGAGGGGCCGGAGATGACGACACGTTAGTGAGATCAAATCAGAGCACAGCACTTCCGCCGTGTGGATCCCACAATACCCCGCCCCCCAAGGCCAAAATCATTGAGGGCTAGACCAGGCTACAAAACCAAAGTTGCACCTTTTGCTGAATAGCCATTGCAGCTCTGTGATCTTGCTACTAAGTAACTTGTGAAACACAGACAAATAGTTTCTGCAGATGGTTTGGTGAATGAAGTCATTCTGAAAACGGCTACTGTACATTTGACAGTTCGGAGAATTGGCTTGCGTCTAAAGTTGTGGCAAAGTCTAGATAGAATGATATTTACTCCTTGTCTTTCAGAAATAAAACTGTGTGTGATAAACAAATTATCTGCTGGCATGCATCATTGCCCTCATGTCGAACCTTGGATACCCCTGATGAGAATGTCCTCGGGCCAATTTATTTTGTTGTTGTTGTTGGGGAGGAAACATTACCTGAAAGCATTGGATCTGGAAGGAGGATATATGAGTTTTTATGAAATTAAGTTGATATAAATGCCCCCAACAAATGATATTCTTTATACAACATACAGTACAATATATTCTAGTTATGCAGATATTTGAGATGTTTATCTGTTAAATACGTTGCTATACATAACACTTTGGTTTGGTGAAACGCTACACTTTACATGACACACACACACAAACACACGTGCACGCACGTGCACACACACACACACACACACACACACACACACACACACACACACACACACACACACACACACACACACACACACACACACACACAGCCATAAGTGCTGTATAATGGGCAGGACTGTATGATTGAGAGAGAGGAGGAGGGGCTCATGAATAGCAGACAGCCTTGCTAGATGAGCTTGTCAGCCCTTCTGTCCGGGTGCTGTGTGTGTGTGCGCGCGCGCACACACACACACACACACACACACACACACACACACACACACACACACACACACACACTCACACGAGTACACTGACACACAAGTGCAAGCACACACAACTGAGCAACACAACAACACAAACACTTAAGTGCCGGATGGGGAAGTGAAGAAGGACGAGTTGTTTTATTGTTTAATGGAACCATTTTGGAAATGAAACCCTAACATGGAAAATGCCTCTGTCTTGGTATTTGAGTGAAAGCAAACCTAACAGACTTTGCACATACTTTACCATTAGGTTTTCTCAATTGAGCAGTTTATGGCGCTTGTTTGGCAATTTGACTATACACAGTTCCTTTATAAATATTTCCACAATATGTGTTTGAAAAGCTGTTGTTTCAATAGACATTAACTTGAACTTCAACTTGTTCTTTTATCTGAACACTACAGGATCCTCATGGTTTTATGATGGGTCATCGATGGGTTCAGACGAGCGTAAACGTGTGTGAACTTTCAGACCTCCTAATCTCACCTGACCTTGGTCCTCACTGCCCTGTGGTCTCTTTTTGGGAGGGGTTCCCTTTGAGAGAGGTTGGCGTACCGGTTTAGATTTGTCAAGCTATCCAAGAGCAGGTCTGAAAGGTAGAGGTCAGAGGATTATTAGAATAGGGACAGTAATGGCAGAATTATGCAACCCCCGGTTCCTGCAGATGCCCTCATTATCAACCGTTACCAGTGATAGATAGCCTTAAATGCATGTTGTCAAAACCACTGGAAAAATGTGACTGTTCATCAGAAATACAGATGGCACCATTTCAAAGCTGTAAGCACTTCCAGGTACACTATGTGTTATGCATTTGTTCCATAGAGGGGAATTTTCATTAGCATTGATTGATTATATCTTATTATTTCTAACCAACAGCTACTGGATTCTTAGTTTTCTTGCCATTTTTAATCCAATTTCGCTTGAAATTGACTATTCATTCTGAATACTTCTGAGCATTTACAGTATATGGTTTAAGTCTTATTTGGAATTGCTGCTCACCTATTGGGTTTACATGGTCAATATTTACCACCTCGCCTACCACTTTTTTCCTTTAGCCTCTTATAGAAGCTCAGTATAATCGGTGCGTAATTTCCCAGGGCCCCTTTGTTGGTGAATTTACACTGAGTTTAATTGCTGCTAATTGGGAGCTGCATGCTGCTAAGCTGCTGGTAATTAGGGCCGCCATTTGCATTTCTTCATCTGGGTTCCCTGCTGCCATTGGAAGAGTAGGAACCCTTAAGCCCCCACCCTGCCACCCCCAGGAGATCCCCACAATGATCCCCACAAGCCAGTGTAGTGCTGGAGGAGCACAGTCTCACTGCAGCCTCCCCTTTTAAGTGTTCATGATTTTGATACGTGCTGTGAGAAATTGGAGTCAATTGGGAGGAGTGCTATAGGTGCCTGTGTGACATCTTGGGAGTTGAAAGTATGAGTTTCGTTGTGTGTGTGATGATGAGTAAACGCTATAAAAGGGATGGCGAGGCTGTGGGGAGCTTGAATGCCTACCAGACACGCTCTAGGTTATTGGACATGCATGAATGTGTACATTTACACAGCTGTACTATAGCTTTTGTGAAATGTATTTTCCTCCCATCGTGTCAGAAAATGTGACTTCCACATATTGCTGAAGTGATATCATCCTAGGATATAATATACATTTTTGCATATGGCACACTTTCAGCGTTTCTTTTTTCATCACAGACCTGATCCAGAACGGATCATTTGTCATCGTTTCAGATCTACATGCAGATTAAAAATAGACAAATGAAATGCCTTGATCCTATCATTAATAGAAAAAAAAGATGGGCAAAACATTACATGAAGGGAAGTCATTTAAGGACACAAGATGGAAACATTTGCCTGCTCCGTGACCCTACCATTACCTTGACTAAGACTCATAAACAACGCAGGGCTGCAGTGAATTAACATATATACATGTTAGTTCCTGCACACGTCATTTGACCAAGAGAGGAAGAAGCATTAGCGCTCACACCAGAACGTCACTTTGGTGGGGTCTTAATCACGCCAAACGATTTCAGCGGGATAAGGCACTCGATCCAGTTTCCATTTTAATTTGAGTCCTGGAGGTGCCGGGGAGGCGATCACTGCCACCGCTGTTTGACAAAGAGCCGGCTCTCAAACCAGCGGGGTCCTCAACATGACAAATCCTCAATCTGTCCCCTGCTCTCTCTCTCTCTCGCTCGCGCTTTCCTCCTAAACACATGGTTTATGCAAATCAAAGCAAAATGATCTCTGGGATCATGGCAATGTTTGAGCAATTTGAGTGCTCCCTCTTGTCGC
Source organism: Benthosema pterotum (assembly GCA_039105355.1). Classification (NCBI taxonomy): domain Eukaryota; kingdom Metazoa; phylum Chordata; class Actinopteri; order Myctophiformes; family Myctophidae; genus Benthosema; species Benthosema pterotum. The sequence continues at coordinate 21,281,168 of CM076973.1, read as the reverse complement.
GGGTGTATGTGTGTCAGTGTGTATATTGTGGGGTGGGGTGGGGGGTGTCCTTAATGAAAAAAAAGCAAAGGAAGAAATGTTTTTGCATATGCAATCGCAGCCGACTGTACCCGAATTAATCCAACTGAGAGGTTATAAATGACTGTTTGTCCACGCCAAGTGTCCCTCCAAGTGATGTATGAAAGCATGTCCTGTTCGCTATGATAAAGGTCAAATTGTATAATTTGCATAATCTCAAACCTTTTTGAAAATGAACTCGGAGCTATAGGTGTAACATTTTCCTCGTTACCTAGGGTTTCCTTATACCGTATACATGTACCTTCCAACTATAGCAGCTTCAAAATATTTTCTTTTTCTCAAAATAATTTATACAGAGTTCATTATGATGCTTTTATTTTTTTTCCTAATAATTCATAGGCGTCTAATTAAAAAAACAACACATCTGAAAATAATCCTTCGAGAGTCTTAAAAAGGAGTCTGTGCTGCGATGCGTCCGCATCACGCGGACGCAGCGCGTCCCCTTGGATCTTGATGGATGGTAATCATTTGTCCTTGTCAGAAAAAGAACAATCGTGCCATTGAAAGCGGAGTGCTATCAAAGTTTCAGGGCCTCGTCCGGGAGAATCTATTAACATGTTTTAACTGGCCCATGTGATGAGGTCCTGTCGCGTGATAAAACATATTGGCCCTTGTATGTGAGTGCCTAAACATCACCCCCACCACCACCACAACCACCACCACACTTTTCCTTGTTACCATGATGAATGGAGGTTAATGTCACTTTGTTCTCCTCTGGCTATAGGGAACGAGCGAAGGGCGGAGACTTGTCCAACATTGCCTAGCTCGCCTTGTTTATTTCTGTCGCTGCTTCCTCGATGAGAAGCTTAGAACTACACGCTACAGTATGTGTCAAACTATAGCTAAATCATTGGTGCTAAAAGTGATATACCCCAGTTATCTTAACTCGGACGTCATTACACTCATTCTCTATAGGTCAGGGGTTTTCATCCTTTTTTATACCAGGGCCCACTGTTTATTCAGCATTTGAGCCACGCACCACCATTTGATGACATTTTAGCCCCACAGACGCCAAAACTAAACATTTATTTTGTTTTGTCCACAATTCCAGGCTAGATTTCGCAAACAACACAGTGTAGACTTCTTAATTAAGGTGTGATGAATATTTTAACTCTCTCAAGAGTTAACCAACTCTTGTTAACCAACTTTTCATCATTTAACCTGGGGACCACCTGGAACCCCCTCAAGCACCACTGGTTGAAAACCCCTGCTATAGGTGTTTGTTGCGACCACAGGTCACATTTACCATGAGATTGTGCCTTTCCCAGTTAGTTGTCTGGTGTGACATCATCAGGGATGGAGATCCCTGAGTTATGGAGATATCTGATATCATGGATTTTAAGAGAATTTCCATATGAGGAGCAGTCCATTCCACATGTTGATCTGACCTCTACAAACCCTGTACACTCAGGACTCCTATACAGTATGGCCACTACAGAATTCATTCCAAAGCTGTCTGCGTCACCCAGGTGGACGTGTGATTGCGACCTTATACCCTTTTTTCGGTGCTTCTATAGTGGAGGAATATCTGATATTGTTTCAGTAACATGACTTTAAATACATATTCCTCTATTGTAATTAATAATACCTGGATATACAATCTAAACATATGCAGTATTTATGTCTCGGGTTACCTACACTTTTGCCACACAAAAAGTGTAGCTAACCCATGCCGGTCGTTAAGTGATTTTTCCTCATGTTCACATCCTGTTTACCAGCCTCCTGGCCATCACTGTAACCATCTCACGTGTTTATAGTACCTTTGACCAGAAACATTTTATATGTTGGGAGAGGATGGAAGACAAAATCACAAATGGCACTCATATTTCCAGAAAGGCATTGAAAATCCTACTTTGAGCAGAAGGTCTATGGGGTTGTGAGCAAAGATCCTTGTTCTGGAGGTGACTGAGGCATTGCTTAGCAACTAAAACAACACTGAAAGCTGATTTTCCACCTTTACAACATATTTGGTCTAATGGGGGAGATAACGCCTAGGAGATGACGCCCCATAGCTTGGGTGTCTGAATATGTCTATACTGACAGGGTTCTTAAAGAATCTTCACAAAATAGCAGATATACACACTTTGAGCTTATACATCTGTTTTTAGGTGCAGCTTTGTGTGTGTTGGTATTATGGAATGCATTGATAAATCAGAGTGCCACCTGCCTGTGATTTTTTTTTTAATATGACAGCTTTCTCAGTTTTGATGAGGTAAAACCACTTGTTATGTTCATGCAATGGGATTCAGTAGTTTGCTGTCATATGGTGATGTTATTTACATTACACAGATTGTGTGGCACTTAAATGACCAAATGCTACAAATGGTACTTTGCACTGTAGTGTACTATTGATTAAACCGTAATATAGCCTGGAATCTGAAACTGAATTTAACTGATGATGATTTCGTATAGGGGGCCACATGTAAAAACTAAGTGGCAGCCAAGTAATATGAAATCCAAGTTGTTTATATTATACAATTATTCTGTAATTGAAAGCATGTGTATAATCCTAACGCTAATCATGCAAATGTATTAATTACTGTAAATTCACTTTTTTCACTTGGTTATGGTCAGTAGTGTGTTGTATGTTGCGTGTGTTTTCACGGCTGTGAGTGGGTGCTGGACTGGTGGCTAGTCGTCCTCGGCTCCTCCTGAGCTCCGTCGTGTCATAAATCCCACACTAGCAGCCATCGCTCAGGCCGTCGTGCTCTACAATTAAACCATTTGTTTAACATGTCACCCAGCCATGCCAAATCCACTTGGACTCACTGCTCTGTTTTGATCTGAACTGACAATTTAGTGGTTGCAATAGAAGTTTTCAAGAGGCCCACTATCAGTAAAGCAGTCGTTACTTAGGCCTTCGCAGGCAGTTGCTCCTACAGTTGCAGGTCGAGTTTGTTGAATGAGAGGATATCTGCTTTGTTTGTTTGTACAATTAAGGAGAAGGGTCGCCTGGGACACATAAAAAAGGAGAAAGCCGAGCTCTCCCATTCATCTTCTCTGCTGGTAAACTTTTTGGATTTACAGCTCTGAAGGTCTGAAGAGCATCCAGTAGATGCTACTAAAAAAACATTATCCTAACACGCACACACCCACGCATACAGTAAAATCTGTACCTAGAGTGGTGGTGGTAACACAGCAATTTGGTTGTTATTTGATGCATTATAAAGACAATCTACTGTATGTGATTTCTTAATGGGGGAAATTGTGATTTAGGATGTGTAAATTACATTAGACTTACGTGCTCTACCAAGTTAATACATATGCACAGTATACTGGATATGCTCTAATATTCACAAGTAAAAAATAAACATATTTTACAACCCTGCAGATCTGTGTTTCTCCATCTCTATCCATCTGTATCAGACTACTTTGGTACACATGATGGCCGGAGTCACCCTAGGCCTAGGGTGACCAGATGTCCCTCTTTGCGTGGGACAGTCCCGCATTGCCTTTTCACGTGTCCCACAAATTGAGCCCCTGTTGTGACTGACAAAGTTCAGTTCATTTGGCTTTCTGTTGTCTCTTGCCCTGCTACAGATGAGTTTATAAGTCTGTCACACACACACACTGTCTCTGTGTGTGTGTGTGTGTGTGTGTGTGTGTGTGTGTGTGTGTGTGTGTGTGTGTGTGTGTGTGTGTGTGTGTGTGTGTGTGCGTGTGCGCGTGCGTGTGTGTGTGTTTATACTATACTGTATATTTTTTAATATGACATCAAGATCTTAATAATTTTGGTGACCGCGTTGGCAACGTGTTTTCCCACTTCTCACACATGCAATACTTCTTTCTGTCCCTCAAATGAACAGTTTAGATCTGGTCATCCTAGAGTCACCAAAAAGTCTTCCTATGAGAAGGCTCAAAATAATGACTAATTATACCAACCGGTTTGGGTGAGCCACAACACAACACCAAGAAGCCTTTTGTGTCTCTTTTTAATTATTATCTTGAAGAATGGTGCTCAGCTACAGGCACATAAACTCATATGTGCACGTGCACACACACACACACACACTCTTCTCCATTGGAAGGATGAATGAGCTCTGAATAATTGATCATCTTTGTGAAAACACACTCCGCATGCAGTGTGGTTGCCACATAGCTTTGTACGTCTC
>CM076973.1:21259478-21271978 GCA_039105355.1 Benthosema pterotum | reverse complement strand
GGCAAGATGGGAAGGTGAAGGACAGAAAGATACAGTAATTGTCTTCTAGGGGTATTTTTTAAGTTTACTTACAAGCAAGTGATTTTAAAAAGAGGCTTTCGGAGAGAGAGAGAGACAGAGAGAGAGAGACAGAGAGAGAGAGAGAGAAAGACACACACACACACACACACACACACACACACACACACACACACACACACACACACACACACACACACACACGTACATACACACGTACATACACACACACACTGAAGCAAAAACAATGCTGGCTTTATGCACACTGGCTCGGGCCAAGTGCTAGTGCTGGGCTGCTACTCGCCATGCCGGCCTGGTAATTACTAACACATGTGCTACCTCTGTCTCGCTGCAGCCGGCCGAGAGAGTTCTGGCGCCTGGACTACTGGGAGGACGATTTGAGGCGGCGGCGGCGCTTTGTCAGGAACCCCTTTGGATCCAGCCACTCCGGGGCGACACTCAAGGCTGCGGCCGAACATGGTCAGTACTCCGGCCCCCCTCGCACCACCCCATCGCCCCCAGTCCCTCCCTCCCTCCCTCCCTCCACGTGTTCAGGTGCTGCCTGGCTTGCTCGCTTGGCGGTAATGTCGGCGGGTACAAGGCAATAAAAATTAGCTCTACTTGTGTAATAAAAAGATTTATTGTGCCGCAACACTCAGTAAAAAAGACGCACCCTCATTTGAATTTTACACAGGTAATTTCCCACCTCATCTTCTCATTATGTAAAGTGGCACCACAGTGTCTGTCTCTCACACACGCACACACACACACACACGCGCGCACACACACACACACACACACACACACACACACACACACACACACACACACACACACACACACACACACACACACACACACACACACACACACACACACACACAGAGATGTACATTAACCACCTTTTATTAATATTATTCTGTTTTGATGTAGGTAATTCATAAAAGCATTTCATAAGATTTTATTTTTTATTTTCTTCCTTTCCATTGTTGCATTACAGTGGCTGTGATTTCTGGTAAGTAATCCATGCACCCTCCATCGATCCCCCCTGCCCTTTTTCATCTGATTAAGCAGTCATTTTTTGTTGTTGTTGTTGTTGTTTTTTTTACATAGTCCCTTTTCTTTCAAATAAGTCAAGTTTAAATCGTGCCTTGATCAAAGTCAGTCAGGGTGGACAACAAGCGTTTCTATGGCAATGTCTCACTGGCTCATAGTTGTGTTACAGGTTAAATGTCTAAATAACAGACCAGAGTCTACAGAGCACTGCTGTTGAACAATCACGCATCGTGTCAGTAGACGCTCAGAGAACAGGCTAAATCGACTGCTGTTTAAAAGAACACCATCAATAGCACTGGATATACATATGTCGTTAAAACCAATAACACTGATTACCTTTCCCTCAGCAGCTGAAATAAGACCCAATCAATCCTTCTCCTGGAATCATTGTTTCTCAGCACTTGTCCATGATAACTGGTGTAAGATTTTCAATACAATATGTCCAGGAACAGTGTAGCGTTCACTGTGGTCCCTTTGGCCATGCGTGTTCACATGACACATGCTCCATGCCTTAACAATAGCAGTCACATTTCCTCTTGCAGAGGAATTCGTCTAATCCCTTATTTCTGCTAAAATTGTATCCTGCCATTACAGACCACACCGGGGTTTATAATCAGAGCCATAGTGGGGCCTAGATTTGCCAGTTTAACCCATTACCCCACCCCCACCCTTGCCCCAAATAGAGGTTTGATTCTGCACCAAAATTGCCTAAATATGTCACCTGACTAAAGTCCTACTAAACGTGATATTTGTCCCAGAGACAAACGGCCAGTGGGACAGCAGTCAATGAGAACGTGATCTAAAAGCAATAAAAGTTGGGGATCCCCAAAATCCTTGGAGACTCACTAGGCTATAGAGTAAATGGCTGTAATGTGACGGCAGCTGGGGAAAGAGAGAGAGAGCAACGGATGGGGAGATTGCGTGTGCCCCTCCGGTCCCTATTCATAGTTCATTTGCTTTATGTTTCTGACTTTTCAGACTTGATTCATTTCCCTTTAGAAACCTCCTTGTTGTGGTGTTATGTGTATACTTGTCTTGTTCCCAGTTGTTGCAGGACAAGGAAATGTGTGGTATTCATGATCATCTGCAATGTGCATTGTTTACTATCACTATTATGCTGTTCTGTTGAAAAGTACTTCGGTTTAAGTGCCATATGCTGCATATTCATCACTATTAGCAAAGAACAAACCCCCACAAGCAACATTGGAAGCTTTGAAAGTCATGCCTGTTTAAAAATAGCCATCAGCCAGTTTGCAGCAAGGGAATGCTACCTCCAGAGAGAGTATATATCACTCTGGCTGAATTACAAGGGGGGATGGGGGATATATCATTAAAATAACTCTTTGACGTTGAAACTTGACGGCGGCCATTTTCTGATGTAACCTTTCGTCTTGTTTTCGTCGACCCGACATTTGTTGCGGAAGTGCAGCTCCAGACGAGAATGCAGAGCCCTGAGTTTTTCAAACGGAGTACAAAGGTCATATCTGGCTGTAATTATTTTCATCAGACTTGGAGCGGAGACTCCGCGGGTCTCACTCCCTAAAAAAATATTTAGTGTACGATCAAGTCTGAATTTAGTCTGATTTCCAGGCTACTTGTAGCAGTGGTTTTCTGATCATGAAAATAGAGCAGAACCGTTTTTGAACCAGAACTATAACATTTGCTTTTTAAGATATTGTGGACATATTTCTTAAATACCATTTCCTTTATTGTTAAAAAACACAAGATCTTCAGTAGGTGATCACACACGGTCAACCAAAACTTATCGTTCGTTGGAGATTCCAGGCACGCGAAGCAGCCTGGTTAGGTATTTATGGCCAGAAAGAGCCATCTTTCCTGGGGATTGATTTGGTGCAGCCCTGGGTCTGTGCACCAGAGGTGGCAGAGTAAATACCTGAAGACGAATGTCTTGGGTGCCAGTGATCAATACTCACCTCATGACCACACTCCTGGCTACGCTCTTGTTAAAAACAAATTAGTTAATTCTGACAATTTAATTGCTAGTAGTCCCATGCATGCCTCCAGTTGTATAAGGCAGGCGGGTTGCACGTCTCAGTAAGGAAATGGTTTCCTGAAAAGTGTAACCTGCCTGGGATTTGTGCACAGTCTCTGTTGAGTGATATGGGTAAAGTCCTTGGCTGGATGTTTTCTTTAACATGGCGTACCTGTTCACAGCAGAGATCAGTTCATTATTGGTTTCTTAATCCACAACCTGAGCTTTTATGTTCTTGGTGCACTCATTTGAAATACAGTACATATAAATGTGTATACTATTCATAATAATAATAATAATAACAATCATGATCATGATGGTGTTGTATATCGACCTACTGGGGTATATGCAATACTGAAATTAATTAGCATGATTTTATTATATATTGTAATTGATTACAATTATTTATTTTATATATATAGAAAATGTTTTCAGACCTAATTTTGTGGAACGTCACCACATGGAGTGTGGGTGTGGGTGTGCGTGTGTGGACACACACACACACACACACACACACACACACACACACACACACACACACACACACACACACACACTCTCATAATATACCTATTATATATTTTGTGTACCTTGGAGAGAAAATTAATCATCACTTTGTGTGCATATTTTACAACCCTCTGTTGTGTGTTGTTGTGCATTTCATTTGAGTCCTTTGTCAATTCTTACATCTCCCAGGGAGTAAACCATGTGGACATGTTATATACAGTAACATCAAGTATTCTTCTTAAATCGTACATTGTACACTATCTACATTGTGTATGTCCTACACACACACACACACACCCACACACACACACACACACACACACACACACACACACACACACACACACACACACACACACACACACACACACACACACACACACATACACTACGACACCCTATTGGGTATTATAATGATAGTTTTAAGGCAGGATGTCTCCTAGCATATAAAATGCATTACAATTGAGATGAATTATCAACAGTGCTTTACAAATATTGCTAGTGTTCATATAGCTGCAGCACTGCAGTAGTTATACCTATCCTATCGGCAATGCATGAATTGTGTGTTAGTTGAAGTTTGTGTGCATTGGTCTGAGAAGCAATTAACAAATTGGTCTTATGGTAATAGTAGCGGACGAGCAGTGTTTTTGCTCTTGTGATACAACCAAGAACACCCCTATGTTGACAACGTTCGAGTTTTGGGGGCGAGAGTCACCGAGTGTGTTTACAAAGGAATGTACAGAAGTTCACATACACGTCTGTTTTTTAAGCGCGCTCATCTGACAAGTCCCCCTGAATGTCCACTTGCCTCAGTGCGAATACAATGGCATGTGGTACATATTAGGGGAGCTGGTAGTAATTTCAGCGCTGCTAACTAAGGAATTCCCCAAGGAGGCTTAATTACAGGAAGACCATTCTGAATATCAGTGAGCTGCATATTTTCCATGACAAGAGATTTTTCAAGCCGTCTCTCTTCTGGCAGCGGCGAGGTCCTCGGGCTGCATGATGTGGCACTGTGTTTGCAGGAAATGCAAGTGATCTCACAGTCCCTAACGTCACTATATTTACTGTACCTCAGGTGGGGCTATAGTGAAGGAAAATTAAAACACTATAACTCTCAGTGTTCGTTTAATTTGTAGTGTAACACTCTCAGAGTTAAATGAACACTTCTTCACTTGTTTATTCACTGATTTGATGCATATTGTTAGGTTTGCCTGCAATGTTGTCTTGGAAACACTCATGCATGGTCTTGTGTACCCGTATGTTTGCACACCCCCACGCCCACAAGCTGCAAAAAAAAATAAAAGGGGACACAGCATACTGCCAACTATATTTACAAAGCAAGAAAGGCTTGCCAGTTTTGACTCTGTATAGTCTGTACTATGTATACTTTTGTCTGTGGATTCTTCCCATGCACCACTGGGGGATGCAGGCCTCTGTAAATGTTTGCAGATTACCATTTTTCTTAAATAATCCATTTGGAACCTCAAGTCATGTTCACTTGGAATCAAAGCGGGCAGCATGCAGCTCTCATTTGGTTAAAATGACTTTTGGCTGATCTTTGGATAAAAAAACGCCATTTGTTTTGATGTATGTAAAGGGGGAATGATGCAAATTGGGTTTCAGATGAGCGTTTAATTGCCTTGTGTCAGTCTTTTGTATCATGGTGTATCTTGTTGTTTCACTTTACCCGTGTGTGTGTGTGTGTGTGTGTGTGTGTGTGTGTGTGTGTGTGTGTGTGTGTGTGTGTGTGTGTGTGTGTGTGTGTGTGTGTGTGTGTGTGTGTGTGTGTGTGTGTGTGTGTGTGTGTGTGTGTGTGTGTGTGTGTGTGTGTGTGTGTGTGCCCTGCCATGTCTGATGTAGAAGCGTGTTGCTACTGCCGTTTGTTTTCTTTTGTGAATAAAAGTGGTGGAGGGGAAAAACTCATGGGGTGAACTCAAACACCCCCTAACTCAAATAGGGAATTTTTTAAAGCACTGCTCAATTCAATAAAAGGTATATGGATTAGAATACGCTTATGAGAGGATATGGGATATTGCATGGATGGTTCCAGACCTAATCCAATATAGTTAATTTTAGTCAGTTGCTATTGCACATCATACCACAATTATCTGTTGCATGGTAAAGTTGGTGTTGTGTGTCCTTTAGAATATTTAATTAGCTTTGATTACCATATCATTATTATAATTTATGAGTTAAATACAAATAACTCACATGCTTTGGGTTTACAATGTAACATTTTACTCTATCAATTATTTTCATATAAGGAATGTTTCTACATATTTGTATTTATTCCAATATAATATATTTAAATATAAGTCTTTTTTTTTCTTTTTTTATTTATTGTATACTATACAATACATATTATTTGGGTAAAAATTAGACAATTTTTCCTTCCAGCTTCCGAAGAAGATATTCTCAAAGGCAAGCAATCTATCAGAGGCCAAACTCTGGGGAATCAAAACTCCGACAGCGAAGTTGTGTTGGATGGAGACGACGACACACTCTCTTCTGAAGAAAAGGAGTTGGAGAATTTAACAGGTATAACGACTCATCGATTTAGTTTCTATACTTTCTCCACCATATAGCAGCAGAATATAAAATCGCGTTGATTCTGTCGCATCGCATGAGGAGACTTTAACAGGTTTCTATCGTTTGTCGCTGGTGAGAGGAATCACTGTGCCTGCTCTTGGCTCTGACTATACTTTATTCGATCACTTCCAGTGCCACTTGCACAGCTAATTAGCATAAATTGACAGGGTATCGCTTATTGACTTCAGTATGAGTTACTGCATATCTGTTTAAAAAAGTAACCATGGAGTCATTTTCTTGAATGTGTCCAGCCTGCAGATCAATTAAGCCAGTGGTTTTCAACTTGTTCGTATACTAAGGTTCATTATTTATTTTTCATATGCCACCGTTTGGTGACATTTAATCTCTCCAAAACTATATATATATATTGTTTATTTTACCAGAATTTCATGCTGTATTGATAGGCTAGTATACCAAGTAGCACATACGAGTTACTAATACTTCTACATTCGCTAATCGTGCAGATCTGTGGAATTTAACTCGTGAGAGCGTAATTGCGTAAAATGCGCAACCAACAATTGAACCCTTATGGTCCATTTGGTTTGATTTCATTTCACTCAAGAGTTATGGGGGTTCATTTGGTTACCACCTCTCCATAATTTAGCTTTGGACCACCAGGAACCTCCTTAAGGCCCACTAGTTGTCCCCGGACCACTGGTTGAAAGCCACCGAATTATACATTCGAAGAGCAGTAAATGGGCTATCGATTAATTGACTGAGAACCGTGCAGGCCAAATCATATGGTGGCCCACTAACCCGATATTAATTGATTTAGCTTAAATTGGTTCTTCTGTCCCACCCAGGGCACCCATATAGCCGTTAATGTGACACCTTTATTCGCGCAGCCAATTATATATCATATACTAATCGGATTTCACCCCATAATCCGCGTTTTTATTTGCAGTAACAACGGGGCTCGCTAGACTAAGCTGCATCTACACATAGACTTGAAGGGCTATTAAAATAACGCCATCGGGTGACAATGGGATTAAGCGTCAAATCCTGCTTAATAAAGTGACGTTGTTCCTCGAACCAAGTATCCTGGTATATAGGCTCTTATTGTCATTTGTCAGGAAAGGAGTGGGGTGAGTTTACTGGTGCTGTCTTGTCGACGGGAATCCTAGTGTCACGTCCCCCCACCCACCCCAACCAGCTGTCTAGTTCAGGTGTAATTGAATGACTTTGAGTGACTGAAAAAATAAAATGTTATTTCACCGCGGGATAACATGTTAATACCGACGAGTAGGAGAACAGAGGGGGGAGAGCGAAATGAACATATCTGTTTATTCCAGCCCGTCTGTATAGCCTCTCTATGCGTCAAAGGGTGCTTAGGGAAATCAAACCGGGGGTCTCCGAGGCAGGCTCCGCACATCTGCAAGTACAATGATGGGCCGTGGAGGCTCACATGTGGCTCTGCACCGGGCAGAGCCTCTCCTATCCGCTCCGCGGCTCCCCTGAGCCGCTGGCTTTATTGTCATACTGGCATAAATTAAGATTGATGAGGAATTAAACAGACCCACCCGTCAGCCCCCCTAGCTCACACCAGGCCACAATCAATGGGTTCTGATTGACGGATTCGATTTATTATTTTGTTATATTTAATTTATTCTCGTTTAGAAATTTAACATTTTCTAAATCATACGCATCCGACTAAGTCAACAGGGCTAAAGATCATAACCGTGTTCTTAATAATTATATTTAAAAATATATAAACATAGATATAATATATAAATATATTAGGCTATTTCGACTCTGCATCGCCAATTACCGCAACGTTATAATTGACAAGGCCATTGGGCTATTTGTGTAGGCCTACGTTAATATTATGTAGGCTACAAAAGCAGTTTTCTCACTCTATTTTTAATCAATCTGTTCCTGCGTCGTATAGCGAACGCTATAGCTTTATATGCTTGCATGTAAGACTCTAAGCCAGCGTTTTTCAAACAGTGGTCCGGGGACCACCAGTGGTCCTTGACAGGATTCCAGGTGGTCCCCAGCTAAATGGTGGCCAGTTGGTAACCAAATGGACCCTTATAGATCTGTAATTCTTGAGAGCGTAAAATTAAACCAAATGGACCCATAATGAATTTGGTTTCATTTTACGCTCGCAAGAGTTAAATTATATTTAAACATCTGGATTACTTAATTTTAGAAAATGTAGAACAATTGTATTTTGACCAACGTTTGACAGTTCTCTCCTAAATTGTTGTGACACAAACTTTAGTCTGAGAGACTAAACTGAACATCAAATGCTAAAGGCTAAAATGCAGAATATATAGCATGTGTTTGCCGTTTTGTTTTGTAGTTGAAAAAAAGACTCGCGCAATGTCCGCGCTTATAGTTGCCTTTGCTGAGTTTACCTTGCATGCTGCTGCTGCTCATTGAAAAGGTCAGTGTGTTTTCCTCTCGTCGGAGAGAATGCATGCAGCGAGTAGAGACCAGACGGGGAGAGAAGGGGAGGTGGGGGGAGGCGGCGCTTTATAGCGAAAACACTTTCGCTTGTATTTTCTGACCCGTCGCTATTGGCGTTCTGTGTCTCCCAGGCCCAGTAAACTTGAGCACCAGCGCGCAGCTGGTCGCCCCGGCTGTGGTGGTGAAAGGCACCCTGTCCATCACCGCCTCCGAAGTGTACTTCGAGGTTGACGAGGATGAGCCTGGCTTTAAGGCGATCGATCCCAAGGTAAGAAGAGGGAGAGTGAGAGAGGTGAAGCGAGCTATGGGTGGGAGGAGGAGGGAATTGAAGCATGTGCTTCAAATGGTCACTTTCTAATCCAAGCCCCCATCCATGGCACGTCCCATTAACCAGGCTATATCTATAACCCAACTAAAACACAAGTTTGTTCTTGTACATCTTTTTTTTTTTTTTTTTTTTTTTTTAACAAACATAAACAATCATGGGTTTTCAACAATAGAGGTTATATTGTTGCAATTATTCAAAATGCATTTCTTATTATAGGCTGACTGACATTATAGGCCTAATTAGTATGGTAGTAACCTTTGTGCTACAGTATATATTTTTTATAGTTTCATATAGTTTTGCCCTATATTTGCATATAACCTATATGGAAATAATCTTGGAAAATGTTTATTTTAAAAACTCAAATTAAGTTTATTAAAATATGTTCTGTTTGGAAGGGTTTATCATGGAACGTATAGCTTGATGATCTGTGATTAAATTCCTACGTGCTATACGAGCAAAGAAATGTAAACCAAAGCAGCAGGGTTTGTTGAGCAGTGATAATCTGACAGCGACACTTCAACATGCTTGTATATTTAGGCGATTCACTGCAAGTTCACGATTCCTTTGCAGGGTCAGGCTATTAAAACACTGTCAGGTTTGATTCAGAATGATGGTGTTAACTTATAGGTCAATATTATTTAATATTTATTATTAATATATCATCAGCTAGCCGCCACCATATTGATCCACAGGTGGTTGTGTGTCAGTTTGTGTTCAGGTCTGGACGTCTTGCAATTAAACACGATATTAAATTATTTAGCTATATACTATAAGATTAACAATGCATTTGTGTGTACACGTACAGGCTGACGCTAATGCTTTATAACAACAATTGACTTAACCAGGTCGAGCATTGTTTTTTTTTTTATTGTGGGCCTATTTCTTAGAAGGTAATTGTCAAGTCAGCAACGTGCCTTCTGCCTTGCATGACATTTTGTATTCCTGCAAAAACTTTGTAGGCTAGCTTAGTTTGCAAAAGAAATGTTCTATTTTTGAAAGTAGACCAAATTATTCTAAGTGCAAACAAAGAATAATGAATGAAGGGGGTAACTTTTTCCTATTCCCCTATTTTCCCACGCTGAGGACTCGGTATAAAGTCTGTAATTGAGTAATTTAATGGTGTTCTTATTTTTTATAAGCCATTTAGAAAATGAAATACAGCAGTTTAGCCTGACATCCCACCTGTCAAAACACGTCAAGACACAAGGCCAAGTTGTAATGTAATTTACAACGTTTTATTAACATTTCAGCTTAAATCACATGATGGAAATTATTTTAAACTTGGCACGCTACATTTTTTTTATTCTTTCACTTAAAGAGATTTTTGTGCATATATTTAAATAAGAATTTATTCACTTTGTGAAAACATTTAAAAACAAAGACAATTAAACGTTATTACATTTAGCTTGAAAATGTACCTTCACGTTCTCTGGCAATGGCTCCATATTGTAAAATAATTTGTCGTGGTGTAGGTTGCTTGATTTCCTCATTGTTACTTTTTTCACATTGCTTCGAGAATCAGTTTCCCCCCTTTTCTTTTATTTGAAACGCGATTCCAAATGTCTCTGCACAATTTCAAAAGTCACTTAGTTTTTTTGTTTTTTATTTTTTTTTTATAATTTGTCCAAACTTTTAGCATTGGTGAGTATTTCTCTTGCTAGTCTCCATGTCTGCTTAGCAGCCGCTTCCAGGGCTGAGTGGGGCTTTCCCTGAAACAAGTCCAAGTTTGGCAAAAAGTAATGGGGACATCTGCGACACTGCAAGCAGGAGATGAGCTGCAGCAGGATCCCGTTCAGCCGGTCCCCGAGGCACGACTCGTCCCAGTCGGTCTCTCTCGGGTGCTTCTCGCACTCGTACAGCAGCAGGGTCTTCATATGGTAGCTCTGGAGCGGCTGGCCGGGCAGCTCAAGATGCCGGTCGCGCAGGGTCTTGAGAATGGAGAGACACTTCTTCCTGCAGCCGGCCATCAGCAGCCTGTTCTCGGCCTCGCTGAACTGCAGCACCCAGGCATCGCTCTCGGCGGAGCTCTGCTTGCCCGTCAGCGAGTAGCACTCTTTAGATAGGAGGTTGAAGCCCTCGGCCTTGACTTCTGCCACGCGGTTCGGTCCGGGCCAGGGGATGTGCGGCATGGGCCACTGGGCCGCGCTCCTCGGCCAGATCCCCGTGCACTTGAACGCGGGAGTGATTTGGACCACGTACCTCTCCCTGATCCGTAGCTTGACCTCGCTGGTGTCCGCCACCATTTTAACCACGTCCCGGTAGCTGCACTTGTCCACGGCTTGCGCCACCAGCGTCTGAAAGCGCGAGCGGATCTTCCTGGCCGATAGATAGCCCGAGGCGGTGATGAACTCGACCCACAGCGACATGCTCCTCTTGCGGCCGTCGCTCAGCTTCAGCACCGCGCAGCCGGGCAGCGAGCCGTCATCCACGAAGTTGAACACCCCCATTTGGTTGAGGTAGAGCACCACCTCGAACTCGTTCGGGGCGATGACCTCCATCCCCTCGTAGCGCGCCTCGATCTCGCTGAGGGAGCTGATGAAGCGCGGCTCCTGCACCTCCACCTCCTTCAGGACATCCGACACCACTTTACAAACCTCCCGGATCGTCTTCGCGAGGGCCGCCTTGCGAGTTTGGCTCCTCTCGTTGTAATATTTGTTGAGCTGGTAGACCAGCTTCGCCTGCGTCGCGATCATGTTGGGGCAGAGGTCCGGGCTGTACACCGGAGAGTCGCAGTAGGTTGACGGATCCAATGCTTACCGGTAAAGCCCAAGCAGAACGCTGGCCCCGTGCAATAAAAAATAAATAAAAAAGATGAAAGTTTTTTTTCTTTCTTCCTCTCCCTCTCTCTCTCTCAGTGGTTGCTCTAAACAGCGGATGGACGTCAGTGTTAGGAGGAGGAAACGGATAGGGATGCAACGTAATAGGCTGTTAAATATCAGTTGAACTCATTGGCACGTCCTGATCGGCCAGACAAAAGAACATATGAGCGTGCTACCGAGACGCAGGCATACATACATGCACCTACAGCAGGATAAAACGCCGACCCTGCGCGCTCATCTTTCTCTCCTCCTCCGCAAGTTGCACTGCAAGGGGAAACTAGCCGTGTTTATGCTCTCGTTGGGTCTGCACTCAGCTGCACGGTCGATCTCAACCTGTGTACTTTATGAATGGTTCCTGAGCAGGGGAGAGAGGGGGCCGGGCTTCGCGTCCTGCAAATCAACGTCGCAGCTGTCAGTGGTGTGGGCCAATGAGCGGCGGAGCTGTCAGTGTGCTCGGCCAATCGCAGCGGTCTGCCAACTGGCATCGCCGCCTGCGTCCAGGGATGCACTTTTGCTTTCCAGTGCAGGAGCTGGCAAGGTCCAGATAGGAAAAGAGGTAGAGGAGATTTCCGTGGAGCAGTAGATAATATACAGGGTGCCGTAGTTTGTTCATGAAGTTGAACGTAATGTCATTTTAGAGACGAGCGTATGAATCTTTTTTTTCGCCGCTACCAGTGCGTCACATGTGTAATGATGGATCATGTGGAGCTTTTTAGATGGTGCAGATACTGTGAGTGATAAACTTTAGACATCATTTAGTGCATATTTCCTAAAT
>CM076973.1:21226978-21256978 GCA_039105355.1 Benthosema pterotum | reverse complement strand
AATTTAGAAGGCAACCCCCTCCTAACCTGTGACACACACAGTGCACATGTTATCTGCAAAAACTCCAAGCGTGTAAAAATGCCTCAAATGGACCCATAAAGGTATTTTTAATCAGATATCCATTGGTAAATACACTGTATAGTGTATCGTTTAAGTACTACCACCTCACTTACAGTATAGCAGAGCCCTATACTCTTAATGTACAAAGAAATTTAACCCAAAGAATTGAAGAAGAAAAAAAAAAACAGAGAATAGAAAAAAGAGGTTTTACTGTGTGCATTGTGTACACCAGATGTGCATGTGGATTATTTAACTAGCAGGGCTATGTCACAGGCATGCATGCTCACAAGTGGTTATAACTTTAAAAACTATAATAACTTAAAAATATACTGTATATAGTAACTCACAACATTCCCCATCCAATTCCATTTCCGCATAATGGTGAAACTCCTTTTGTGATAATTTTGCGTTTATCTTGCAACCACTTTTATTTTTATTGACTACTTCATGTAGTCTTCATGTAGTCATGTGTGCTACCTCAGTAGACACAGAGGACTGTCACCATTGATATGCTTATGCGTCCAAGGTCCATTCCTGTTATTCCAAGCAGTATTGTTGTTACACTACAGCGTTTTCTCAGTAAGGTTAGTGATGTGCAAAAAATGCCCATTGGCTGTGCAGGTTCGCGAGGTGCATCTTTGAAACTACCAGCACGGCACCCTGGATAGCCCTACTGCATGTCAGCATATATAACCTCAATGTATAAGCCCAAAATGCCCCAAAAACTTTTAAAAAATCACACTGAGGGGTGCCCACTGCCACTAGTCATTTAGTGCCCTAAACATTAAAGTCATAGACTTGGCTAGGAAGCGTTTTACGTCAAAGTGCTCTGAACAAACATTGTAATATTCTCAAAGGCTATAGCGATTTACGCCATAAATGCTCTAAACGAACATTAAATATCTCATAGACTTGGCTGCCATGTGACGTAATCTTCAATAGCCATGCATTGCAAGGGCTAGCGATGAGACGCTATTACAGTATATCACTTTGTGGATTCGCTGCATACGTTAATATAATCAACAGATTGCCTTTAGGCTTATGAATGAGCATGCAAGACTCTGTTCGGATGCGTTTTCCAGAGCCACTCATGCATGAGAACACAGAGAACCTCTATTGCAACACAATCTGCGGCTGGCCTAGCAACCAGCTTGATTTATTGTGATGATTTAAAAGAAACACTAAAGTGTTGAGATTTGACATTCCTTCCCCCTGCATCATGAGCCAGATGAAGGGGAATAGGCATCCTCACGTAGAGATAGACAATCTCAGCAAAAGACCCTAATAGGTCCATTTACACTCAGAACTTCACTTTGTAGTAGAGAGATGTGTGTTGGGGAAAGTGTGTGTGTGTGTGTGTGTGTGTGTGTGTGTGTGTGTGTGTGTGTGTGTGTGTGTGTGTGTGTGTGTGTGTGTGTGTGTGTGTGTGTGTGTGTGTGTGTGTGTGTGTGTGTGTGTGTGTGTGTGTGTGTGTGTGTGTGTGAGGGAGGGAGAGAGAGAGATAAGAAAGAATGACTAGTGCATGGGGTGCACAAGAAAGGAAAAAAAGAGGAGGGAAAAGAGGGAAATGCTTGGGTGTTTGATTTCAGTGTGACAGTGTTTATTGTTGAGCTTGTAGTTGCAGAGAGATTAACGCACGCCGCTCGGATTGAAAGTGTCCAAATATTATTAGGGGACATGCTAACTGCAGCTTAATGAAATATATGGCGACAGTGGAAATGGCTTTTCTCGACATATTAGGAGGACACTCTGACCTGTGCATCCATCACACATTCTTCAGCAACAGTGTTCTGTATACAGCGATACGGGAAAAAAAGACCGCCAAAAATAAAGCAGAACTGCAATGAGTTAACTCTTTCTGTTCTGCCAGTTGAGCTGGAGAGACGAGGAGTCATTTTATAAGTCATGTTCCCCCTGTTGACCCTAAAGGTCTGTGTGTGCGTGTATAAAAGCACAAGAGAATGCAAGCGTGCATTTTTGTCATTGTATTCATGCATACACCCGTTTCTCTGTGCAAGTGTAAACTTTGTCTTTGTATGAGCACAGATCTCAGTAAAGTCAAACACACTTCATCTGAACCCCCCCACCTTCCTCAGCACATGTCTCTCTTGTTTCGTATCAGCCCTACTCGCAATGATTCTGCGTGGGTACACCATGTGAGACTTTCTTTGTGGACCAAAAAACATTTGATTAATGAGGTTTCACAGGTATATAGAGGCTACCTCAACTAGCCTCCTTCGGAGGAAAAAAAGGTAGCATCGGAGGGGTGGGGGGGCCTCCCGGCTATATCAGAGATCTCTCCTGCTACTTGCACGTTGTCTTCTTTATCTCCGTGAAAACATCCAGAATTATCTGGGGTTCCTAAAGAGCTTTCCTCTGGTTTGTATTGACGGGAGAAAAGAGCAGGGCCCCCATCAGCCGGGGGGCTTTGATCTGGGTCTGTGTGTGACAACACCGACAATGTGAAACACCCACCCTCACCAGCCAAAAGCACAACGTTGTCCATGCCCCTCGCTCACAGTCGCCGCCTGCAGTGCCTGCTAACTGAGCCCACTGCAAAATACAGACCCCGAATAGTAAATGTATACGTTTATACGTTTATTAAATTAAAGCCCTTGCACTGTAAGATCCAAAAAGGGCGCACACTGCCATTTCTCTATCTCCATCACCTTGTCTTTATTCATTTGCATTTGTTGCATACTTTCACCCCCGATCAGCTGTTACTCTTCTACCCTGGCGCCTTGTATGTCCTTACTGTCTCTGCGTTCATCGCTGAGCCTCGCTGTCTCCATCATCCGTCACACTCGCTGTCTGTCTTCTGTTTCTCTGCCTCTCTCTCTCTCCCCGGTGAGAGGAACTACCAGATTACTCAGAGTAGCCCCAGGTGGCTGGCTACTGTGTACACAACGCCGCTTTGTTTTCACACCACAGCCGTACAACCATGAAGCTGACTGCTTACCAGACGCCACATGCCCAATGACATGTGCTACGTTATTGACCTTGTGGTGGAAATGTATAATTACAAATAGGGCTTGAACTTTACATAAACGCTCATTATTGATGACGTGTCTTTTGCACGAGCAACACTTTTGTTGTTGATAGCTGGACTACTTTTCATGTGTTAAACCTGGAATACATCGTCAGGGTTATCTGTGGGTTGCATATTTTAGGCGGATCCCATCTCGTGAGCCATTATTAAAGTATTACTATCCCAAATTGGTCTGCAACAAATTGGGAAAATGACCTTGGGCCTTTGCGATGTGTCCATGCCTATACATCACTTCACAAGGTAGGCAGTGTTTCACATCTCCATATGTCTTCGTTCATCTGGGTGTCACAGTGTTATGGCACGGTATGAGCAATGGAGATATTTGAAGTCAAACTTCTGACAGAATGACTAACTCCACCTCGCCGAGCGATATTAGAATAAATTGGCTCTCCTTTACGATCTCTGGTTGGGTATAAATAAAGAACACAGCTGAGTTCAGAGGCCCTTTGACGTTGAGAGCTGGGAGAGAAAGAAGACGGGGGAAAAAAGATCTGCAACAGTTTTACTCCTGTGTCTGCTTGAGTTAGTGTGCTTTGTACTTCCAAGTGAATGATAAGGGAGGTGGATGTCAGCGCTAGGTGCTTTTAGCTCCAGCTTGCATTTTTTTCTCTCTCTCTCTTCTCTTCGGGAAACATGATAGGTGCAGGGAAAGGGGCTCGACGGCTCACTTACAACGCGCACACGCGCATGCATGCGCACACACGGTTGCAAGGAGAGAGAGAATTTCCTATGCTTTAGCTCACACGTTTTGTCAATGTCCCCCAAGCACGGATGGACCCAGCTGCTCCCTCCATAGAAGGCCCAGAGAAAATCAGCCCAGGCTACTAATTGCTTGGCAGGGCCCCTGCATCTGCTCTGCAGATCACAGCACTGATGATGAAGTCATGGAGCAGATGTGTGTGTGTGTGTGTGTGTGTGTGTGTGTGTGTGTGTGTGTGTGTGTGTGTGTGTGTGTGTGTGTGTGTGTGTGTGTGTGTGTGTGTGTGTGTGTGCGCACGCATATGTATGTGTACACGCACCTATGTGGTTGTGTGTGTATGAGTGTCTGTACATGCATACCTGTATGTTTTGTGTGTGCACGCGTGTGGGTGTGTAATCGCACCATGTCTGTGTTTAGACACAACCCATTAATATTGCGTGTGGAGTTGGTGCATAGCCACACTCTAGTTAGCCTCCAGACTCCTTTTTATATACCAGGACAAGGAAGTGAAACTGTTCTGCTGCCAGCTGATTGGCTACAAGAAAATGTTACCAGAAACAGGATTGGAGGAACTTCACACCAGCAGAATCACTGCAATCGGTGTGTTAAGAACAGCATTTGCAGACTGCTTGACAACAACAAAAAATGTAATTAAAGCGATTATTTGGTTACTGTTTGAGCTGACATAAAAAGGTTTTGTGGATAGTGTTTGGGGAGATGACTTAAAGCGACACTTTACCATTTTTGTAAAATAATATATGCGAATGACATTCAGAAGATTTAGAACACTTAGAGGTCAATGTGGGTCTTTATATCTGTGTGGTTTTAGATGTTTTAGATGTTTAGCAGTGAGGCCAGTGTCTCTGATGTCGCTGCTATAATGCAAATATCTAAAACCACATATTCACACATAAAGACCCAGAGGGAAGAGTTCTTCTAACTAACTAAACTAACTAAATTTTCTATTTTTCTATTCTCTCTATTTTTGCAAAAAAATGTCAAGTGTCCCTTTAAATAGCAATTAAACAATGTTAACTGTACTTTCCTTAGCATGTGTATCTGGCGTTTAGCAAAAAAAGATTTTGTAAAAATAGTAATCTACGAGCTATCAACAGTTGCTACCTACCATGGGCTTAATAGACAGTACTATGCTAATGATGTACATAGTAAGAATTTAAAAAGTGGTTAAAGTCTAGAGCCCTCAATTCCAATTCTGTATATTACTTTTAGGAGATGTTTAGGTATATTAACCGTTTTAGTCATCTGAAATAATATTACATTGCACATATCCTCTCTCTAACGCCCACCCTCCCCTCCCCACCACCCTAACTCCTGAAAAGCCCTATAGTTCCACATTGGACATACAGTGACAGGACCCCTAGTGAGCAGACCATTGGCAACTCCTAATTGTCTGGGCGGTGACAGCTGCCTGGGTTTTAGTCAGACAGACTCGCTGAATGGACTGTGGACGGACACTCAGTCAAAGGAAACCGCTGTGGCATTATGTAGCACTTTCATATGGTTAGGCCGTCCCCAAAGTGTCAAACTACTACTGTGACCAACCCCCTCCCCACACGGCCTGGCCAAGCCCCTAGCTCCCCGACCCTCTTGTGGTCGCCAGGGACGACCTTCGACTGCAGCTGCCAATCAGCAAGAGCCCTGGTAGTGAGTTGGGAGGGGAGGGTGGTCTCAGAGAGAGGAGGGTATTGATTTTCCAGTTAGAGCCTAAGTAGTGTGTGCTATAGGGCTAACGGACAGCCCAAGCAGCTATGTCATTATCAATGAGGCCAGGAAAACGGATCCCTTCGCTCATACTCATTCGCCCCACCGGCCCCCCTCCCGAGATCCCGCCCTTCCCTCATCCTCCATCTTTCCCTCACGCCGTCGCTCTGTCCGTTGCCTTCGCCACTGCTGCCTTCGTCGGACTCTGACAGAGTGCATCCTGGGAGGGTCGATAAATCGCTCAGGCACACCCAACGACAAGGACCGGCTGAGTGATGGGTTTGGATGACCTTTCTCTCTCTCTCTCTTTCCCTCACTCTCTGCTCCTCCATGCTTTCTTGGTAATTATAGCACCTGGAAGACATTAAACGTTTCCTTACCAGAGACGGACTCATTATCATCACGGCCATCATGTGTTCTCTTCTCGCCTTTCCCCCGCCTTCCTCCTGCCCCACGCCCCTTGTCCCTTTTCACCCTGTCCCGACTCTCCCCTCTCTCCTGTGTTAACGTCCCGTTTTAATCTTGTCCACTCTTCTCCCTCGGTGGAATACCTTAACTGATCTGCTCATTGGGGAAAGCCAATTATCATCCTAGGTTCACCTCATTCCGAGACTCTTCTCTTACGTCAAGTCACTGTCCAGCCCGCCCTTTGTGTGCAAAAGACACATGCAAACAATTGGGAATGATTTGAGCCAATTAAGAGAAATGAGGCCAAATAACGGTTTTAAGCTTCCTGAAGCGCGTATGAGCCTTTTAGCCCTGCTCTCTCTCTTTCTGTTTCTGCTCCCATTCTTGGGCACGTCCCCCACGTGTGCATGTGCACTACTCGCCCTCCATTTACCCCCCTGCTTCATCAGCTCCAATTCACTGCAGTAGCTGCTATTCAGTCAGATCTGCTCACTGCACACTGTTCTGTCTTCTGACTGAGCTTTATATCACAAACTATGAACTCATCCTTTGTGGTTGAGGCCAGCGATCCGTCGGGCTGATAAGGAGCATTTCAGAGAGATATGGGGGGTGGAGGGGTGGGTCTTCAAAGTCAAGGAGAACATATGGGACGCCGGCGTCTTTTATTGTTTATAGGCCCGTTCCGTGGACAGTCATATTTTGGTCAGACAGCTCATTGCCGCAGTTGACTTATAGCCATGGCTGGATCAAGAGATCAAGGACCTTCTATGGCAACTGTTGAAGATGCTGCTTTCTTTGTTATTGTTTATAGAGGCACACAGACCCGAGCTTTACAACAGAGGTGTCCAGTTATATGTCATCTGGAGGCTCCCGAGTGGTTTGTGGGGACACACGTTTTCGTTTCATTTTGTTTGCACCACGACATTGTGTTACTTTCACCATTGCCTCACATGCTTTGTCATAATAACAAATAGTGAGGATACAAGCTCGCACCATGTCACCTTGTAACATACTCTGAACTTGTAAATATGGTATTAGAGTTAATGTTCTTAGCTGTTGTATCTATTAACAGTACAGACTTTTTGTATAGTACAAAACAGTACAGTACAGTATGACTATAATATATTAAAATCGTCTTGGTGTTACAGTTCTGACCCTGCTGTGCTATAGTGCTATTATTTCTGGCAGCTTTTTATGTTTGTGATTTAGCTAGTTTGTTATCTAGCTCTGTATGATGCTTTCTCGTTTTTCATGCATACAGTAGTAGCCTATTGTGTATTTGTAGACCCATCTCTTTACTGTCAATGTTCAGAGGAATTGATAATAGAGTTCCCCAATGTAAACAAGTATTTCTGCGTATCTCAATCCTCTTAGTAGACCTTGTATTGAACTGTGCTTTCCTCGAACTGTCTTCTTCTTTTGTATTCTACATAATGTTAATATGATGTTCAATCGATCCATCAATCATCAGCTTAAGGGCTTTTCTTACTAAGTCCAATGCTATGCAAACACTTTCATTTCATATTGATAGTGATTTCTCCACAGTACATTACGAAAAACACAGATTGACATGGTCACATTTTAATGGGTGAGCTTAATGTCTGCAGCAGGCAAGTAATGGGGCCATTGAGTGTTAATGAATCCAAAGTTGTGGACAAAAAAAAACTTTGTTATCAAATTTGTGATAGATAATTCTGTCTGTTAACCTACATGGATAATAGATGTGAATAAAATGGGGTCAAAACAAAATAATACATATATTTATAACAGAACAGAACAGATGAAAATGAGTTGAATTGATGTTGATAATTAAAGTCACTAGACCGTTCCCTGGCTGCAGAGCACGAAGGCGGCAACAACGGAAGTTGGAGATCCAGGCCCACATACATGTGGTACCCATGCCACTACCCGTTACGCCTATCTGTCTGTGCCCCTTTATTCTTATGCCTTTTGTGGTGGTTCTGGACAACCGTGGGTCCGACCGGCTCGACACCGGGCACTTCACATGTGTGTCCAAATTGTCAGTCAGTGTTGCGAACGGTTCACGACTTACGTGCATTACAATCATATATGTGCACACAGAGACTTGTGCATCATGTATAGTGTAGATTAGAATTGAGAGGTACTGTGTATGTAACTTTTACAATTAAATACATTGATCTTTAACTGATAGGTGGAAAGAGTGCCAAAATGGCATGGATAGCTGAAATATGTACTGGTATTTATGTATTTTAGAGTTTCCATTCCAAAATATCCTCGAGCACTAGGATCCTGCAGCATTCCTTTTTAAGTAGTGGATTCTGTTCTGTTTGTATGTTTTGGGGACTATGGAGGTAATTTGGCTTACAGCATATTTGTGTGTATGCAGGTACATAAATCATTTAGTGTTATTAATGTGCACTGTGCTGTCCAAATAAACATAAAGCAATTTAAATACAAACTATGTAATGAATAGGAACTTGCCAGAGTCGTTACCAAAAAGTCGTCTTAGAGTGAATGTTACACAGTATTAGACATTCAGTTTCAGTAGGAGATCTTTAAATTCCATCCACATGCTGACATGACTGTTCCCCACTGAGTTGCAGTGGTTCAGTATGTGTTGTTTGCTTCTTGTAGAGTGCTTTTGTGGCCTTTTCGTGTGTTGTCTGTGCAAATCCATTTGATAAAGCGCAGAGTATCAGTGACTGGTAATCAGGCAGGACAGGCCGGGGGAGATGATTGCCACTTGGTCAACACGTAGGGACGCATTAGACACTGTCTGCTCCCCAACTAATGATGACTAATGTCTCCCTCCCAATCACTAAACTGGGCTGTTGGGACAAGATACACACACACACACACACACACACACACACACACACACACACACACACACACACACACACACACACACACACACACACACACACACACACACACACACACACACACACACAGGCATACACCTGAACACATGCACGCACATATGCACACATGCACACATGCACATCTCTTAAAAAAAGACCAAAATACACACACTCACAAATACAGAGGTTGGGTATTCATTGCATTTGCATTTGGTCCTAATTGTCCAATTGTCAAACTAAACTTATACTCCACATGTCTCTTTACTCTCAAACTGCTGTTTGGACAACGCAAACACCTACGCACACAGAAAATCAATGGCCATCCACTTGAGTTCACACTCATCACCCAACAAACCCACCGCACAACAAGCGACACGCACGCTTGAAAACCTGACCATTACCATTGTCCACCATCACCACTGCGGACCCGACTGAGATCTTTACGCAACCCCACGGCGCTGCGGCGCAGACCTGTCCTCACTTTACTAAACACCTCCAGACAAAGAGCCCACCACCTCCACCTCCACCCTGCCCCCTATCTCGCTGCACCTGAGCCTGGCCTCTCCATCATGCTCCGTCTTCGGCTTTGACTGTGGGCCACGGTCTAGGGGCATGTGCCCTCCCCTCATCCCACCTCCCCTCCCTCCCCTTGATTGATCCCCTCTCTCCATCATTTGTTCCCCTTGTACCCCCTGTCCCCCCGCCCTCGACATTCGTGTCAAAGACAACACTGCAGCCTGATGGATTGGCCTGTTTATGGATGCCAGTCTGCCTGGTAGGCCACTGATATTACACTCGGCACCTGTGTACCTGCTGTTCCTGCTGGCCTTTGTTATTCAGCGGAGGTCATAGAGAGACCCCGGGGTCTTGGCGATTGAAGGATCGATGTACACGTCCCCGGCAGATTGGAGATTGGAATTGTAAATTGACAAAGCGGACTCTTATTGGTCTACTTGGTTAGATTTCTACACCCACAGAGTTACTAATGCAGGCTTCACTGTGTATT
Organism: Benthosema pterotum; assembly: GCA_039105355.1. NCBI lineage: Eukaryota > Metazoa > Chordata > Actinopteri > Myctophiformes > Myctophidae > Benthosema > Benthosema pterotum. Next base: position 21,247,187 of record CM076973.1, on the reverse strand, counting down.
TCAGTTTAATCTGAAACGAGGTCGGATGTGTTCTGAATAATCACCTTCTTTCAAAAAGGTTCCTCTACTTGTAAATCTAAGAGTGGCCCATGAATGCGAAGGCCATGCATAGCATTGCTTAATGAAACTAAATCAAACCGGTGTTGTTTGTATTTTCGATACCAGCAAAGCTAATGGTATCATGTCTTTGCTCCCTGTAAAGACATCTTGGTGTCTGACTGGTGAGAGCAGCACTTTGCTGACTCCTGCAGCTATCCTCCGCCATTATAGTTAATGACCCATCCAGTCTGGTTGCAACAGCAGATCCATAGGGACACGCTATGCCGGCTATGGCATAACCAGCCATGCAAGACTCCTTTAATAGGAGACCAAAGCATCACGGGTTTATTTGTCTCCTAGTGGGAAGAAGAACGGACATAAAAAAGATATATACTATGTATAGTATATATACAATAACTATACCTTAGTAATGTGAGGATGCACGGCCAGCTCAGTTCTGGATCTGCGTCTGTGTTAAATAAAAGATTAAGGTTCACAAAAGGGTGGAGGAGGGACGTGTCGTTTTTTGCACTGTGTAGACTGAAGCCAGAAGATTAATGTGGTGACTTTTCACAATAGCGTTATTGTTCATCTTGCTTTTTTTTAACGCTCTCAGTGAGACCATGCATATCCCCTTCTTCATAACAAAGATTCACATCTGCATATTCAATTTAATAGTCCATGTTGCATTAGCTTCACCCCAGTTATCACAGTCCTATTAAATCAATCTATTTGAAATGGAACATTTGGCCCGAGTTAAATGACACTGCACATTGAAATGCCGTATGTCTTTGCAAGGAGTTTAAGGAGGCAACTACATACATAACAGAGGGAGAGATGTAAGCATTTGTCACTGATTCTTTTTTCGTTCATTTAGTATACCCACACAACCTTCTGGTCTGCAGCGTATGGAGTACATCATGCCAGGTTAACGTGGTGTCTCCCAACATACTGTCACGGATGGTGACCATACGAGTCCCCTTCAGATCCAAACAAATCTACCCCACAGGCCCTGCATGAGCCTTTCTCTCTGCCTTCTCTTTCCCCCTGACCCTTCTTCCAACAAGCCAGCCCCAAATTCCCCCTGAGAGGGCCTGCTTTTGCACCCTGCACCAACTTAAGCTGGCGACAATAGCCGGATTAGAGAAGAATTTACTCCAATGAACCTCTGGAACAGCCTGAAAAAAAAAATGTTCCAGCCAACACAAAAAAGGCAAAAGGGCTGCAGGAGATTGAGCGGAAAGCGAGGAGAATGTGATAGGAGCTGGTCAGCGATCTTAACCTGTCTGATGTTTGCCATGGCGGCTTATGAGGGAAATAAGGGGAGGGGCAGTGGAGCCAGTGCCATTGAGTCTTCAACCACTCCATGAGTCGTAGCGTTGGGCTGTCTTTCTGATTTTCTCGATACTGCTGAAAGGCTGAAAACCATACATATTTCTCTCTCTTCCTTTCATCATACTAGTGTTTGTCGATGAGCTTGACAAATCAAAGAATGTGTCGTCCTGGTTCCTTTCACCTCCATCTTAACAGGTGCTTGCGCTCTAGCAGAGCTTCACACCACAGCATCTCTTCAGTTCTGAGATGGCTTGCTTTTGTGCCATTAATTAAGTAGCCAGTGCAAAACTGTTATTTTAAAGAAAAAACATTGAGGTGTTTTGTGAGTTTTTAGTCAGTGCAGTCAGTATAAAGGCAAAAAAAAGTGCAGATGGGATGATGTGTTACAGTATGCAGTTGTCATGAGCCAGATTCAAACCCAAAGATGTTATAACCGCATCTGTGCCTATATGTGAAATATGCATTAACTGTCCAAGCCACAATCCCTAACATGCATCCCTAACATTGATGTCGGCCAGTCCAAATATGCATCAAACCAACCAAATCTCTTCCAGGTGCACAAATTTGAAGTTTGCCGAGTGATTTCTTTAACTGGCACCAAATCCACTCTTGTTGTGATGGTCACTGTGCCTAAATATACCGTAGTCACAGCTTCTAGCCACACTACCACGGAGCATCAGTCGTAGCAGGTATGGAGAGCAAAGAGTGCTCATTTCGTATACACGTCTACTGCATTTCACGCTCCTCTGCCCCTCACTTATGTCTCCTTATCCCTCCTTTATGTCAGCCATCACCCCTGAACCACTCGCTGTGCCCTCACCGGACCCCAAGGTTAAACCGCCTAAGTCTAAACTGTGAGGGAGGGGAAGAGGAATTGCAGGCCTTGAATGGAGCCTGAAAAAAGCAAGGGGAGGTGTGTGTGTGTGTGTGTGTGGGGGGGGGTCTCTGTACCTTCTGGCGTTTCTGATCCTTATCTCTAAATGCAGAAATAAGTTACATTTTCCGGGGTTGGTGATTACCGGTGTCGTCAGAGAAGACAGAGAAGCCTGTCACCCATAAATAACTAATTTGTGTAGAGCTATATAGGCAGTGCGTAGTACATATGGCAGAGATAATAATGTGTCTTATTGTCTGTCAAGTTACCCAGGAGGCCTTTTGTTCCTGAAGACTTTTGCATCGAAAGCTAAATGTTTACTGTTGTAAAAGCTTCCCTTCTCTACCAATTAACCCTGAGACCATAGCAGCATTTTACTTAAATCCACAGACCCCCCCCCCTCCCGGTCTGTTCATTTTAGTTTTTTCTTTTTGTTCAAGCTTCAAAAAAGGCAAAGCACCCAAGCAGGACGATAAGTGAAAAGGCTAACCTGTTAGCAAACAGAGCAGAGCGCGAAAGAAGGGTTTAATCCTTATTAGGCTAAATTCAAGCTAAGTGCCCCAAAGATCCCTTTCAAAAGAGTGTGTGTGTGTGTGTGTGTGTGTGTGTGTGTGTGTGTGTGTGTGTGTGTGTGTGTGTGTGTGTGTGTGTGTGTGTGTGTGTGTGTGTGTGTGTGTGTGTGTGTGTGTGTGTGTGTGTGTGTGTGTGTGTTGGTGTGTATGCATGCGTGCGTGTGCATGCATGTGTGTGTGGAGGGGGGGCTCTTCTCTTCAGGGAGTACTGCCTTCAACCTAGCAACGTTTTCTGGTACTGAGTGCTCTTGAGCCCTTTAGGCTTCATAACTTTACACTCGCTACAAGCCAGGCCTGTTTATTTTCCTTTAATTCTCTCACACTCCAGCGGCTTCTTGGCCGTGTTTATTTTTTCGGGCCTTGTAGTTTGTTTTACTTCCCTGGAGGCAGATATGCTCCAACGTGTGACCAGTGATTACAGCTTGAATTAGTTACATGACGGTGGAACAATTGTGCCCATCAATCATACCTTGACACAGATCTTCTCGGGTGTATACAAGCAGAAGCAGTTGTAGTAGCATTGTCTCAGTTCTGTGCAAATTGCATTTTCATTTGTTTTTGTACACAGGTTTGATTGTCTAAGTGCACAGCTGCCTGTGTTCATGGGATGCTATATTATGATTTGCTATTTAATGACCAATATAGATACAGCATGTTTAATTAGTTGTCTTGAGTTAATTTGAACTGGGGTCTGGGTCTGTAAGGCTTCCACGGTTCAATAGCTACATAGCAGCAGGGGCTAGGCAGTGGTTACTTACCGTAGCTACTTCATATAAACCATGGAGCCAGAGACTAGAAGATGTCTGCTGGAGTGTGAAAGTACCATCATGTGGCTGGACTTTACCAAGGTCTCATGATCTTTACCTCTGTAGTGAGGAGGGTAGATTCTTCATCCTCACCGCATGCACAATCGTGCACACATATACACATACACACACAGGCACACACACACATTCCCCTTTAAGGGCATTACAGATGGGGAGTGATAAACGCCTGCATTATTGCGATTTCACTGTTCCACTCACCTGATGACTGGGCGATAATCGCTCAGTGTAAAAAAAATCTCACAGAATTTATGTCTAAAATGGATGCCTTCAGGTACACCAAACAAGCATGTGTGTCCGGCGCAACGCGCTTGCTGTTATCACACAGTGGTTTCTAAGCCCAAAACGCTGGGCACGTTGAACTAGAGGCGCGATGCATTACTCCCCGTGTGAAAAAAACCCTTTAGTCGTACTATCTTACCATCCTGCAGTATCTCTCCCAAAGCATTGTTTTACTTTAGCTCATTTCATACCCATTTGTCCCTTCTCGTTTCTCTAGTTGTGTTTTACTTGCTGTATCGGTCGACCTCAACAACACAATCAGTCTTAATTGGCTCCTGGGGGCTGCTATTTGTGTGGGGTGGCATAGGGTTGGGGGTGCTGCAGGGGGGGACTGGCACCATGTCAGGGTTCGGCACTGACACGGAGGGCCGTGATTGGTCCAGTTAAGCACAGGCAACCAGAGCCCTCGTTAGTGTGTCCGAGGCTCTCTGTCTCCTCGTTAGTCCGATGAACTCATTTACAGACGGTGCGGTGACAAGGCCTGGCCTGCCAAAACTGGAACAGAGCGTGGGGTGAGGGTGTGTAATGGGGGGGGGGTGGTGGGCTTTGAGGCGTGAGTTGGGAATTAATGCTGATTGGGTGGTTAGATGCACAGGACTATGTTGATCCCAATTAGTTTGAGATCCACCTCATGATTCAGTCCTCGATTATTTGTGGGGGGGGGGGGGGGGGGGGGGGGGGGGGTGTTTAAAATATCTTCCTGTATACCATATTGACTAATTTCAGGATGGGGCAGGTGTTCTCTGTGAAATGAAAACTGCACATATTATATGATATGATTGCCACTGTAGCAGTGTCCCACATTACTGTATGTCGATTTTTTTGGGAAGCTCGAATTGCAACGCCATTACACGCCATTAATTGTGCAGCCCTCCAGGGTTACAAACCGATGGTCCGATGTGCGCCGGCACCAGATGAGTTTCAAACAGGCCCTAAATGTCAGCTTGTGTTAGTCTATGCTTTCATTTTCCTCCTGCTGCTCCACCGGGGGAAGCACAATGTGCTGCAAGGCTGCACGTCTGCACGGCGCAGCCTGCTGCTCGTTGGAGGTGATTTGATTCTTTGCTCATTGGAGTGAGAAGGAGAAAACGGCATGCAGGAAAAAATCTCCCTGAAATGCAGCCCTCCTGTATGTGGGGAAACATAAAACTGCATTTCTTATACTGTATGAGAGAATGTTGTTTGTTTCTATAATGGACACTGTTTATGCATTTAGGGAGAGCACTTTTTCCTCACAATGGCCTTGGACCTCAGCATCAAATGAGGCTCATATTTGCATATATAAAAGTGATTTGGTATGGTTTGGGTTCCTGTTTCACTGTGTGTGTGTGTGTGTGTGTGTGTGTGTGTGTGTGTGTGTGTGTGTGTGTGTGTGTGTGTGTGTGTGTGTGTGTGTGTGTGTGTGTGTGTGTGTGTGTGTGTGTGTGTGTGTGTACGCGCGCGTGTGTGCGCACATGCATTTGCTTGTGATTGTGTAGGGCTGTGTGGGGGCGTTGGCACTGCTGAGGATCGCTTTGGGAAAATGCAGCGCAACAAAAAGCAATTCCACACACTGATAAGTCCACAGCTTTTTTTCCTTCAGCTGTGAATTCTATCAAGTCCTCCCAAACGCTGCGTCTCCCTCGTCCCCCTCCGTTTTGATGTTGATTGATCACCTCTCTTCCTCCCGCTCATTAATTTCATCACCTTATCTCCCACACCACTTCATTTGACCAAAAGGTAATAATAAATCCCTCATCCATTATCCTTTAACTGAGGCAGCCATGCGGAAATGCTTAATAACAGGCAACAAATTGAACTTCAATCAGCTCGTTTTCCTTCAAAGATGCTGGCATGGCATTTTCTTTACCAAGCGGCAAAACTGGCATATTCAGTCTTTGGCTCTGTTTGCATGCTTGTGTTTGGACTTTACCACATGTTTTGTAAGAGCAACTGGGATCTTTCTTTGCTTCCTAATGGGCAGCGCTTCATCTGTTCTTCAGTTTGAGGGTCTTATCAGCCCAGACACACTCACTTGCTCTGGCCTGGCCAGCAGGGACGGCCGCTGCTGAGAGCCTCATTTATCTTGAAGTGTGCTTCTGATACTTGCTCCGTTTGACCAGCCCTCCACTTCCCCCCTTCTTTCGGGGCAGTTTCAATTAAATACCATCAGGTTGTGTCACTGTGTCCCAACTCTGTGCTTCTGCCCCACATGGCCTGTTTTTGCCCCAGATTGCTTTTAAATGTGCAGGTTTTTGAAAACGAAGCTGGTGATGGAGAAGGCTCCTTTTGTTAAGAACAATTACGTAACATGGCAGGCGAGTCTTTGGACTTTTAATGTTTGTTTAGAGCAGTACAATGTCATTTGTTTGCTAGCAAACTCTGTGGACTTTAATGTATGTTTATCTGGCACATATAAATACGAATGCCTCTCGATTACTGTTTGCAATACAGTGGCGGACGTTTGCAGATGTGATTATCAGTGTGCTTGTGAATGTGTTTTCATGTTTTCTTCCTCCTTTGAGTATGCGCAACAGCGTTGTTGTGGTTTGTGTACATGCCCTTGTGTTGTGCTGCTGAGGGTGGATTGTAGCTAGATTGGCACTGTTTTTTATGCGAGCGTGTGTACGTGCGTGCATGGATGTGTGAGCACTCGCCGTAGCCACAGTCACCCAGTCTCTCTTCATGTGTCCTTCTTCATTCTGTCGTCGTTTGGGCGTCTGACAGAGACAAACGACAGTGCTTCAGAAATGAGCAGCAGCCCAGCGCACAAACAGGTTGAAATGCTCACAGGGGAGAGAAAGAGAGAGAGAGGTACAGAGAGAGTCAGAGAGAAAGAGAGGCGAGAGAAACCCTCAGATCAGAGAGTAGTGCCTTTGTTTTCTGTGTGGCTGCACCCTTACTTTGAAATTCATCTGGCGAATTCAGAGCGGAATCGATGGATCACTGCTTTATATTCAACCAATCAAGCAGGATGCATCAGCTCAACATCTCCCTTTGAAGAACTCCTCCTGTAGCTTTTAGGATTTCATCTTCATGCTTGACATTTAGAAGCTCAACGCCTTGGTTCGATTCGCCTGCTTTTGTATGACAAACGTTTTAGATAATCAGTGTGTGATTCATACACTTATGTATTTAATTGGATAAATTCCAAAGCATGACAACAGCATGACAAGTCACCTCAAGGCCATGAATCATTGAATAGCTTGTATTTTTTTCAAGATGGAATCATTGTAGTTTTTGGACAGATGTTTTTTTGCCAAAATTCTGTTAAAACGCAATCATGCAGCTATTTTCAAATGCCACCTTTCGGGTGCACCAGCTTATCCAGTTACACCATCACTATCCATCATAGAGAAAGCGGTGGCGGCCATAACTCCCGGCTTGGACAATAACCTCTACACAAGTGTAATTTGTCCGCCTGTGGCCAGAACGACCAGAGCATTTGAACGTGGCTCATTTATCGCGTTCCCTTGTCACCCGGCTCAGCTTTTTCATCTGCAAGGGAAAGGGTGCTGGTGATATAGGTGGGGGGAATGATGTTTGAAAATGTTATTTACAGCGTTCCCAGGGACGCATCAGTCTAGCAGAAAATACGATACCCGTGGCCGGCCGTCCAGCTTGCAGTACTGTCATCGCTCTGTGGAATTGGTTGGAGAACGTGCTTCATCAATTTCGTGCTGAGCAAATCCCTGATGTCTGCCGTGAGATCTTCGCATAGACTGCCAGGGGTTAAATAAGTCAACATCTTACCTTTTCAGGGGTTAGAGGTCATTCTTCGAGTACTGTATACTTGAAAATGAGAGTTCTTCATCTCATGCAAGGAAGAAGCTGTACTCAAACTGAAATGAATTGAAATTGGTGTTGAAATATGATGGTTGTGGCTGACATGTACTTGGATTTGGCCGATGCCGCTTGACGCGTGGAGCCGATTGGCCATCCTGTCGTCACGCAGAAAAGATAAATCAAATTCATCCTCTGTCCGTTTGTCTGACATAAAACTCAAATGCTATGTTAGAAATTGAGTTGGATAAACATTATGGAGCTTGTTTTTGCTTTTTCTAAATGCCAAGATGAAATTCTGCTGCCCAATATACAGAACTATAATTAATTGCTACAGTTATACTCAACTGAAGAGTATATGTTCCCAAGAAAATGCATTTTTATTGTCTGTCTTAATGGCATTCTTTTTCTGACCACTGATTTATTTGTGTACATCACATACTGTATGTCCTAATAACTCAAAAATACATTTCTCGTTTAACATGTGATATTAAATCAAAGACTGGTACTTATAAATGGTATTTATGCATTTCCAAACGTGCTACTTAATTATTCCATAATAAAAACAATATATTTGCGACCCTTATTTGTTTATTCACCAACTAAAGCTACAGTTGCGATGGCATTGTGGGGTTTTGTGACAGGGGTTGCCATAGCTACAGGCTTACAGTACCGTGGTGGGGTATGGTCGTCGTGGATCCCCGGCCATTACAGGAGGCTAGCAGACTGGCGCTAAGGCACCACCACCAGCCTGCTCCTCCAAGCCACTAATCCACATTTAATTGAACTCCAGAGACTTTGAAGTGAGTCTGTGATGCAGGCAGGTTGTATTCCTCAGAGAGCCAGAGCAAGGGAGAGGAGAGAGACTGTCCTCAGCTGGTGGCCTCCGCCGTCATGTCAGCCTTCCCTTAATGAGCTCCTTGAAGTTGATGCTAGGGCCCTAAAGCTCGCTCACTAGCTCACATTTGAATATGTTTTGAATAGTGCGCTGTCTAAACCACTCTGCGACAACCTCAAATGACCCTCTTCCCACCCTCGATTCCGCGTCTCTTAACACCATCCCACCCCATCTGTAAATCCTTGGAAACAAAACAGAGAGGGGCGTGAAACAAAGTGCTATCCACCAAAGCAACGTTAAGTGGGCTGGTACCAAGGCTAAATGGTGGATTAGCTGAAGTATGAATCGCAGGGGGGCAGGGCCAAGCATCACTGGGTCTGTCAGGCACTATGACAGCCCTCAGAACATGTTACTCTCTCTGAAGACCCACTGCAATTTCCACAGGGGCCGATTAGTCTATACTCATCTAAGATTTTTAGCTCTAAAGCTTAACCTGAGCATCCATGACCTTCTTGGAATTATAGAAGAAGAAAAAAAAATCTAATAGGCTACTTAACATAAACCCTGCTGCTGTTACCATTGTCTTGATCCCTTTACACAGCACTGCTTTACACATGAAATAATTTCAATTGACTCATATTTGTGTAATTATTAGTTATTTAGCTCAAATGCTAAATGCTTCTATCATGGTATCTTGCAAATGTTGCAGTAGAACAAGGCTTCACTTCATTAAATACCCGCCTTACAAGCAAACAATAGACTAAGCAGTTCAAGGTCAAATGTATACACGGCAGTCAGAAATAGACTGACTGTGATCCTAGACCTAGTTGGCCAGATAATGGGCACAAGCTTATGAGTCTCTCTGTTAACAATCTTGAATCCTACCTTCCTGATATGCCCCCGGATATCTGTTCTCGTCTGTAATACTGATTAGGTTTTAGTGAACTGAACGCTTCCCCTTGCCCTGCTCCATCACTCCCCTGGGCTGAGCGGGTCTCATTCTCTTGTTAAAGGAATCTCTTTTTCATGGGGGCTGATCAATACAAAGCATTAATCGTAGCGTTCAGGACGACGCGCCATCACAGCATGATAAATGAACCAGCGTGGCCTTCCCTCCCTCCCGGTCGGCTCACGTTCCTCTTCTTTCCTGTCTCTGCTCTCCTCCCTTCTCTGGTTTCCTTATGATTTGCTCATTCTATGATCTCTCTTTTTTTTCTTTGTTTAATTATTTTTCTTTTCCTATTGTGTGATATCCACTCCAGATTCTGGCCTACACGGAGGGGCTCCATGGGAAATGGCTGTTCACAGAGATCCGCGCTGTTTTCTCCAGGCGCTACCTGCTGCAGAACACGGCTCTGGAGATCTTCATGGCCAACCGGAGTAAGTTGATTCTGTATAGCACTGGTTTTCAACCTTTTTGATCCCAGGGACCACTATTTATTCATCATTTGAGACATGGAGGACATTTTACACCCACAGACCCCAAAAACTAAAGATTTATTTAGCTTTTGTCCACAATTCCGGGCTGGATTTGGGAAACAAAACAGTCAAACATACAGATCAAGATGACCAGTAATCTTCTACATTCTCTAGCTAATTCAGATGATGAATATATTAACTCTTGAGAGTGTAAACATGAAACCAAATGGACCCGCAAGGGTCCATTTGGTTTCATTTTTAAACACTCAAAGAGTTACACCTGGTTAACCAACTTTCTGGCTGTCCAGAAAGTTGGTTAACTTTCCAGATGGCCAGACACTTACACTCTTTGAGAGTGTTTTTACACTCTCAAAGAGTTACACCTGGTTAACCAACTTCACATCATTTAGCCTGGGGACCACGTGGAACTCTCTCAAGGACCATTGGTGGTCCCCGGACCATTGGTTGAAATCCACTGGTGTACTGTATAGAGCCAGTGGTCTTACCTACCTGGAACCAACCAGAACCAATGGGGTTGAAATGTTGCTACCTTATCTTTCATTAACTCAGCCCTCGCTAAGGGTTCTTTTGACTTATTATATGCAGTCCAGTACATCCTCTTTAACGTCTTTTCAGAGCACCTTTATTATAACTTTGAGTAACTGCACCTTTATATGTCGATGTCGATCCACAGCTCTGTGTTTGTTTTGGCTTTCCCTTCAGACACAATGCATTGAAGAAAAGGAAAGCTGTTGTTGAGGCATTTCTATTCTGTTAGGGGTTAATCCAGTTCAGGTGACAGTAGATGAACAAACCGACCGTGTTTAGTGGCTCAGTAGCAACTGACTATGACCATGTGTGTAATATATGAATGTTTCTAAACACTTGATGATGATGTTCCGATCTGTGTGATCGGCAGCAGGAATGCTGTTTTGGGCCGTCTTCTTCTACTGCCTAATAGAATGGTAGTGAATGTTAGCCTGAGCTGAACTATCATTAGCACCATCTAGCTGTGAAAAGGTTAAAGTTGCCTGTAGGTAGCCGAGACACAGCATAAGGACTGCCTTCCTTTTTTCAGTGTTAGTCCAGCACATTGAGATGTGTGTAATTCCCTTTGATACATTAGCAATACTTCAAGAATTTAAAGTCACACCTGAAAAAAAAACTATTAATCAACAGTAGGCCTATTGTAGTTTCATGAGTTTTAAGGTACTGAAATCTCACTCACTCATCTCCCCCCTCTTTCTTTCTCTCTCTCTTTTTCTCTCTCTCACAGCGGCAGTCATGTTCAACTTGCCAGACGCGGCCGCAGTCAAGAAGGTGGTCCACTGTCTTCCTCGTGTCGGTGTGGGCACGAACTTTGGCCTTCCACAGACCAGGTGTGGGAGACACACACACACACACACACACACACACACACACACACACACACACACACACACACACACACACACACACACACAATTCTGCTGACTCCTGCTTTTTGTTATGGGGGATCAGACCTGCGACTTCAGTTACCCTAACTAGAGCTCTGCCCTAATAATTCTAACCATTTATTGTTCACTGCAATGCGCAGCTCCACCCTGTATGGGTTTGTCTTCCTTCTCTTGATGGTCAGATTTTGCCAGAAGATACTGAACCAACTTGATGGACACTCAGCATTTCACATGTCATTCTTTACTGTTCTGCACTGGTACAGACATTAACCAGCCATGGAAAGACAACAGGGAAGAGATTGAAAAAAGGGGGATAAAAATGACATGTTTGATGGTGAGTGAGTGAAAGTGTAGTGTGATATGGAAGAGAAGTGCCAGAGAAAGAGAGCAGAATGGTTAACTTTACATCTTAAAACCTGAAGCCTCACTCCATCCATCTTATCTCTTTTTTCTCTCTTTTCTCTTTCATGCACAAGCAAACACAAGTGTGCAGGCACTCACTACCCTCTCTATTTTCTATTCCCTTATCGCCCTTGCTGTAGCACACTAGCCTAATTGGCTTCACCCAAACACCATCCACTCCATTTATTTATCTTGTTTCTTCCTCTTCTTTGTGAAACAAATCATGTCTATTGACTGTAAGGCAGGATTCCCTGCCTCAGCTCTCCGCCTTTATATAGCTATACTGGGCTTTCCCAACTAGAAACATGCACAAACGTGCATGGTCTGTGTGAGGTGGGGTGCATGCCAGCGGAAGATGAAAGTAGACAACAGAATATACTGTAGCATATAGAGTATAGAATAAACAGGAAGCAATGCATATTTCACTTGTGTACAGTTGCAAGTTGCTTGATAAACGCTGAGAAGCTGAACCCAAGTCTACACAGCAACAAAAAGGGGGTTTTGCACTAGTCTCCAAACATGACAGCTTTGTCTTTTTGAAGACAATGGTCTTATAATTAATGGTACAGTGCAGGGGTGATGGTAATGGAGGCACATGTGGAGTCTGACCATGCATGTGTCCGCATGCTTGCAGTTGTTATACACACTGTGACTGTGTGTGCACCTTCAGCTTTTTTCACATGCTCCTGAAAATTGTGTTTGTACCCAAACGGGCATGGACTAGTTGATGGCATATTAATATTGCACGTTTATCCAAGGTGTTCACATAGATTGTGCAAAACATTCACTCATTCCCACAGACATGTTCATGCACTGGTGGCAAACGAACCCATGCAAAGGCATCGACATGCTTATCGTGAACAATTAGGGGTACAGCGTCTTGCTCAAGGACGCTGATTCTGGGAGAAATCGGTTTTCCAAGCAGCCACTCTACCTCACGAAAATTCCTGCAAGTCCTAACACTTTGGCATAGAAGACCAAACATATATTTTTCTGTTTCAGTTTTTCTTGCTTTTTCAGTTTTGGCAGTTCCCACCCGATGATGTGTGGGAGTTGTGACGGATACAGATTGTACTGAATAACTGCTAGCTTGCATAATGTCTTCAAGGCAAGGCCTTAAATTTAACACGAACAGTTTATCAGTGTGTACACACACTCATGGATGGTATTTAGTCTGTTGAAGTAAATTGTGCATTTACAGTATATACTGCCTTAACACTGCCTTTATCCAAGGACGCAGAGATGGTGCATTTACCTTCACCCGTTCACAGTACATTCACACACTGATGCTGTGCAAGCACCAAGCTGCACTTTGGGAACAGTTAGGGATTCTGGGTCTTGCCCTAAGACACTTCAACACCAATTCCTATTTTGATATAATTGTGTATTAACTAAGGCTGTCAGCATTAACTAGTTAATCGCGAGTTAACTCAGGCGTGAGTTAACTCGATTAATTTTTTTAGTGCGAGATTAACTCACAGTAAAACCAAAGGCCAAGTGGGTCCATTTGGTTCAATTTCGCCAAATGCAGGTGAATCATTTTTAAATATCTGCATCAGTTAAGTTACTTTAAAATAAGTCTTTCTACAAAATGTGCATGTTCGCTCCTAATGATATTGTTGACAAATTCTTTAATTTAGGTCTGGAAGTCTAAATAAATGTCATCAAATGGTGGTCTGTGGCTCAAATGCAGAATAAATGATTGAATTTGATATGAATATTCTTGAAAAACACTAATTTAAGGTATATTTAGAACTCATAAAAATATTCGATTAAATTGCGATTAATCAAAGATTAACTATGGGCAATCATGCGATTAATCGCGATTAAAACTTTTAATCGATTGACAGCTCTAGTATTAACGTAAGTATTCACTGCTGTGTCAGTACATAACAGCCTATAAGCCTAGTGCGATTTTATTATAGGCTCAAGCCAAGCAATGTCTCCATTGACCAAGCTGGAACACTGTGAATATGATCGTTGTGTTTGCTCTTGTGGTAACCAGAACCTGAATCTGTTTATTCTTACATATGTTTGAGTTGAGAGTTTGAAAAAACACTCTTCAGCCTTGGCACAAATGAGCAAGCAAAGTAGGATGCTGTATCATATTGTGTGGTACCAGTTGCACTGTTGCGGTCAGTTCCTTGTCTCTATTGGCTAACAATGCTGTAGCGCAAAGCTGGTGCTTTATTCACTAGTGTGTGTGTGTGTGTGTGTGTGTGTGTGTGTGTGTGTGTGTGTGTGTGTGTGTGTGTGTGTGTGTGTGTGTGTGTGTGTGTGTGTGTGTGTGTGTGTGTGTGTGTGTGTGTGTGTGTGGGTGTGTGTGGGTGTGTGTGTGTCAGACTCATTAATCAAGGTATTTTGCTGGGTGGGGGCACCTTGCCTCTTTGACCCAGAGACAGCTGTAACTAGGCATTTTTTCACTTCTGTCACAAGCACAACTACACTGCCCCAAAACTCCACTAAAGCAACTCTTGACCATATGTAGGAGCACAAATAGTAGGAACGTGTGCAGATTTCCGCCTCTGTTTGCTTCTGTGGTGCCCCCTAAAGACAGAAGTTCCATACCCTGTGACCACAACTGGTCATGCAGTCAGACTAATGCTAGCAGTCATTGTGTTAGGGAAAGACTATAGCCATCATTGTGTTGGTGGACATATCCTACTGCAAAAGACCTATGATTTGGTGGACATATCCTATTGCAAAAGACCTATGATTTATTCACTTCACTACATTTCAACTGCCATATTGTAATAAGTCTTATTGCATGCCTGCATGTCTGCCATCTCCTCACAGTCGACATATTTCACATGTCAGAACATAATTTCTGTAACAAGGCTTGTCAGACTGATTTATTTATACAGCATGTTGTTATGCTTATTGCAGTGTATTCGGTCCTTGACTACTGACAGTTAATGGCTAGATAAAATGTTCATGGTCCTGTACATGATCTCGCACTTGTGTATCTGTTAAATGCCTAGTGTAAATTGTAATAATCATGTACAGGTTCCGTACGTTTAAAAGATCAGATTTTCTGTGCCTACGAAATTTCCTTTCCAACAATCTTTAGTCAAATTGACGATTGGTTAAAATGCTCAAATTAAGTTTTATAGTATCAACTCTGCACTTGTCTTACATCCATGCACCATGAAAGCATACTATTCGTGCATATTCCCATTCAGTAGTAGTAGTATTGCAGACAACGGAGGGGAAAATGATCATTACAGCTCGGCACGGTAAACTTCTATTTGAAAAGGGCGTATTTTCACTTTGGCGGCGGCCTAATGACTATAATCTCACACCCTGACAGTGATTAATTCCATCATTTTCCTTTGTTTTAATTGGATTGGGGGTCATTTGTTTAAGCCCCCGATGCATACATCATGCTCCCAGGGGCCCCCAATGTTGCACGCATGTGCAAGTGTGTGTGTGTGTGTGTGTGTGTGTGTGTGTGTGTGTGTGTGTGTGTGTGTGTGTGTGTGCGCGCACGTGCATGCCATACGAATTCAACCCCTATTTACCGCATATTTTTCTTCTTAATTAGCGGGACCTTAAGTTCAATAAATATTTCATATAGGCTTTTGTATAATGAAGGTTTAATGAGGCCCAAGCCTTTTTTCGTCTTCTTTTTTTGCTCTTCGTTCTGCTATGTCTTGATCTCATAATGTGTACCCGTTGAATTTAATACTATTCTTTGCCCGACATGCACCAGGACAAAACCTCTTTTAATGTGTCTATGATCTGTACTATGCCACAAATTGCCTCTCAGAGGACAAGTCTAAGCTTAGAATGTGTCTATACTTTGGAATTCGCTGAGTATATTCATGGATGAGGGCATGCAGGCGTTTTTCTCCCCGAGAGTCCGGCAGTCATGGATGATTTTCAATCCGAATAAATGTCTGCATCCCCATGGACGACGCTAAGAATTTGCTTGATGCCCCTGACCAGGCCGATTGCAGGATGAACCCTACCAATTGCGTCTTCAATGTCCATCCTTCTGTCACTCACATAATTTAGCTTCCCCTTTTGGCTGAAGGAGCAGTATAGCCTTTAGAGCCCGACACTAGTGGCCAAGAGTATTAAGGCTCATTCATAGTTTGAATTTTCGATGGTCAGATGACCATCGAAACAATGTTTTGGATGTCACTGCTCATAAGCTTAATACCACCGACCACCTTGCTCATGTCACTAGCTCCACGTGGACAAAACTTCCTCTAATTAAGGGACCAACCAGTCTCTGTTGGTCACTTCATTGTTATTGACTGCTTTTTTCATTCTCCTTCTCCTTCTCCTTCTCCTTCCGCCAAAAATAGCTGTTCTGGCTTAACCGTGCTGTCGGTTTTCACGAAAATTGGTAATCTGGTAGAAGGTGATGCCAAACGGTGATGATGCGAAGCCTGTGACCACTGGTCAAATGGTGGCGCTATAGCACTCAACTGAAATTGCAAACTTTAAACACTTATAACTCATGAACTGCTTGACTCTCAGAAATGTAACTTATATTCTCTTATGCGTCTGCTTATGCCGAACAACTTTTGTATTCTGACTTTTGACCTCCATCCGCCATCTTGAATTATATGTAAAACAGTTAAAATGCATCTCCTCCTATAATCTTTGATCAAAATGCATAACAATGACCTACACATGAACTTTGGAGCCATACAAACATGGAATGGGTGTGAATTTTGTTTTTAGTGAAAAAAGCAGTCCCCCGAATGTGTGTGTTGTTTCCAGTAGATCTTGTGTCTGTTGGGTTGCCTCATTGGTAGAGCGCATGACTTGGAACTGAGAGTTCCTGGGTTCAAATCCCGGCACTGACACCTAGTAATATGAATCAATCATGCACAATCTCATGTGGTCTTCTACTTCTAAGTTCATGGTTCTATGTGTAACCCAGGGTAAAACTCAATGTAATGGTAATGGTGGTTGTCACCATTCGGCCATGTTGTGTTTTGTCACTATTTGACTGTCACTATTCGGCCATGTTGTCACTAATGACAGTTCACACTTCTTGCTTGCAAACCCGATAGTCCTGACTCCCGAAGTCCC
Organism: Benthosema pterotum; assembly: GCA_039105355.1. NCBI lineage: Eukaryota > Metazoa > Chordata > Actinopteri > Myctophiformes > Myctophidae > Benthosema > Benthosema pterotum. The sequence continues at coordinate 21,230,355 of CM076973.1, read as the reverse complement.
AACTCCCGACTTGAATTGTCGCAACTATACAATAATAGCAACAACATAGAGACTCAATGTTGCTCATATTGCCTGGAGCAAGTCTCGGTGATCATACTGGTGGAACACCAATGCTAGATTAGCAATAGGGATGTGAAAAAAAGTCGGAAATCGATACGATTGTCGACACGTGCTGACGTCGACACAAAAAAGTACGAGTCGAAAATCGCCTCTTTTTTCTTTTTTTTATATTAATGATTTTTATTTTGTATTCTTTGCAATTTCTTGTTCAAAAACGTCACAACGTTACTGTTTTCAAGGGAAGAGAATTGCTTATTTCGGGTATTAGGCTACTATCAGTCACTGTAGTGAGAACATGTCTGTGCTGCGCGCGTCTGTGCCGCCGCGTCGTCCTCCTCCTTCCCCCTGCGTTCTGCCGCGGCGATCCGGCTTTCCCCCGAGTATGAGAAGGAGGAGGCGGCTGCGGCCCCCGCCCACGGACTGGCCATAAGGCATACCGGGCATTTGCCCGGTGGCCTGCAAGGCTTTTTGGCCCCGCTGTCCTACGTAATAGAGGAGACATCGTCATCTATTCCCCCGCAAATGCCGACCAGGCAACCTTGCGGTAGAACGGTCTGTTCCTATTGACTGCTCATTACTGAGATCCTGTTTAAAGCCCGCCTACTGGCTTTGCCATTTGTACAGAATAGCACAGGAACCGGATCTGCACCCTGAAACACGCCCTCCCCTGTGCGGTTTAGTTCAGTTTGATTTGTCGCTGAACAATCTGACCAAATGCAGTAATCTCATTGGCTGTAGGATGGTTGAGCTTCTTCTCTCATGACCACCGTTCTATTCTTGTAAACAAACGCACATGTGGGGGAAAGAAAACTTTGTCTTACTATACCGAGGACTGTGTTCGTCCAGGTTTGATCAATAATGATAGTGGATCCGTTTTCTATTGCCCAATACGGGTGGATGCATGGTTTATAAAGAAGCACGCTGAGCTGAGGTGAGTAGCCTAAAATTAACTGTCTGTTGTCCCCTCGCCCCATGAAGTGAACGGTGTTTGGGTTGCTCTGTCTGTACTCCAGCCAGGCTTACATCTGCATCTGAATCATAGCCATCTAGTAGAAGAGTTGCGACATTGTGGGGTCGGAAACCGAATGTGCTGAGTGAATAGAGACATACATAGTTTTCAAAGCCCCATTGCAGACAGCATTGCTCGTCGTTGCAGACAGCAGGCTTGTTACTTTTAGTTCTGTTCCAGCACCTCCCGAGACCAATAGATATTGCAATGTAGGCTATCCATTCCATTGTTCTAAGGTGCGACAAAAACAATAGGCTAGCTCGCCCCGATCGCCCATAGGAATGCTAATTTAAGTCTTTGTTTGAAAGGGGCAATCACATCACCGTGAACTTCCCAACTTAGTTTCTGCATGTGCAATTAAATGACAACAAATATCACCCCGGATTGCTCCTACTGTTGTGCTTTTACCCATGTAGCTATCAAAGCTGAATAAAAGAAAAGGTGATTCCAACATAGTACAAGAGAGCAATTGCAGCTTTGCTGCATAGATATACAGAACAGGAGCGGACTGCTTAGGCATCTCGCCGTGTTGCATGGGGGGAAATCACACCCACGTGAAGAGAAGTGGTGCAACTGCATATGGCGGTCCCTGGGTGTTCCCCCGAACTGGCAAACAACACACACACACACACAAAACGTATATCTGGGTGTGCCATGGCGTTTTGGGGCTATGAAAAGTGTGCCTTGGGACAAAAAAGGTTGAGAAACACTGATCTAGTGTTCTATGACTGTTGATTTTACAATCAAACTGTTTTATTTGTTTTATTTTAAGACTCGTTTGGTGAGGATTTGAAGTATCAACAGCTTGCAGAATGTACTAGTTAATACACTAGTTATTTTGTCAAGGTATTGTTTGTAGGTTCTATTGTCCAGTAAATAGCTCATTTTGTTATTGGTTCCTTATTGGTTGTAATTCATGCCACCACAATCAAATCAGAGCCCCTTTGTTGGTGGGTTGGCTTGGCTGGTCCAGTTATTTTGTCAAGGTGTATTGTTTGTAGGTTCTATTGTCCAGTAAATGGTTCATTTAATATTGTTCAATTATATGTATTATCATAGTCCTATTGTGTGCTACTGAATGAAACAGATAGCACTGTGGCATATGAAGAGGAATGAAGGAATAGAAATCTAATTATAGAAATGTTATTTTTTTGTTTTGTTTTTTTGTGACAAAACACAGATGTACACACACAGTTTGAATCTGGTCGGCTAGCTGTAACCCCCACCTCTCTCACATCTAAAATATTTTTGGGGCAAAAATATGTTTTTTGACTTGACTTTTTGACACAGTCTCCCTGTGTGTGTATGGGCGTGCGTGCGTTCTGTGGCTGTGCTGTTGGGTTAAGGGTAAGTGTAATGCAGTAGCCTATAATGTGTTTGTATAGTCTGTTGTAGATTCTAAAATGCTGGTATCTATGCGTTTTTGACCCCCCCAAACCCCCATAATGTTCCGTCCGCCCGCCTCCGGGTGGCTGGGAAGTGGCCTAGTCTAAGTAAAAAATGCCCGGCCTGAAAAAATGCCCCAGTCCAGCCCTGGCGGCCCCCGTCTGCACCCGCCGGAATGCGTCCTCCTCCTTCCCCCTGCGTTCTGTCCCGGCGAGTCCGGCTTTCCCCGAGGTGCAGGCGGCAGCGGCTCCTGCCTGCACCCGCCGCAATGATTGACTTTTATTTCGCCGAGCAGGCGCCTCTGTCGAGGCCGAAATGGAGCGTTACGTATGGGAGAAAGCTATCTCTCCTGCACAAGACCGAGGTCTCACATGGTAGAGAGAGAGAGAGAGAGAGAGAGAGAGAGAGAGACGCGTGCTGATGGTGGTTAATAGAACAAGCCTATATTATTTTTACTTATCTTGTCCAGTGTTCTGTTTCACGTTGTTTGGCCATGTCTAACAGCAGACGCAGGAAAAAGCAAAGATGCAGTAAATCTGTCGCAAGTCGATTAGGCTACTAATGAATGTGGAATGCCAGGTGCGGGTGCGTGTCTGTTGTCTGTTGCGTGGTGCGCTCTGCGCTCTGCTCTGCCATGTGCTTTGCTTTGAGAACATGCCTGATCGTTGTGGAGCGCTGTATGGAACGTTCTCCTCAGATATGCATATTTTGGTATTATATATTGCTCGATTTCGCGGTCCCGCTTATTTTATCTTGCACCTCTCCCTCCTGCAGGCATTTTCATGCCGCCCGCGCTGCAACATTTTGCGTTGGGTTCCGCCGGCGCCGGGGCTAAAAAAAAATAATAAAAAAATCGATACGATTGTCGACAATGGGCCGCGACACGTCGGCATTCCAAATATGTGTCGATTAACATCCCTAG
>CM076973.1:21186978-21221978 GCA_039105355.1 Benthosema pterotum | reverse complement strand
TGCCGGATATCGTCCATGTAACGTTTCACATGGAGGCCTTTAATGTTAGGTTGTGGCTTATGGTTGGGTTTGTTTCTCTGGGAACTCACATCTTGTGAGTGCTATTCTATTTCACAGGCAGACAGTGATTCTTTCTTTCAGGGAATTGAGTTTGTTCCTGTGACATGCAAGTTGACATACAGTATTGATTCAGGAGTTTATTGCAGAGAAGCGTGAAGGTTTTGGCAACATAACATACCGCTAGCTAATATCGCAAGGGTAGTAATGTCAGCATATTTCCACAATATTGGGACTGTTTCAGAGGCACAGTAAAGGCAATCTGGGAACCCATTTGGTAAAAAAGAAAAAGGATATACTGCAGTGTATATTGTTATTATTATTATTACTATTTTGCCTCTGGGGGAACCATGTCCTTTTTGTCTAGAAACTATATATATGGAAAGGAGGTAGGGTCACCATTTTCGCTGGCATGCAATTAGCTCTTCACTAAGTCCCTCCACAATCCATTGTTGTCCAATATAGGCATGTTAGCAGCAAGGGATCAAGACATGAAAGCTTGACCTGCATTGCAACAGTTGCTACACTATTATTTTATTTGCATTACATGCACAGTGGCTTTTGGGGTGAGGGTGAATTAGTGAGGTGCTAATTCCAGACAGCAGATTCGATGCACTCTGGGAGCCAAACTACAGTACATCAGTCACTGTGAGAGCCCACTGACCAGCTCTGAATGACTGAGACCTTACAGTATGTAAAGTAATTACAGTGACACATCGTATGCTCTGTTGCTTGTGCTGTTTGACTGTAAACTGTGATTTTGCAGATCTATCTAAAGAGCACAAAGTACCTTTCTGAATGTATCGCAAGACATTCCACCGTTTCCTGTCTGGCAGCCAAATCGTGATACCTCTGAGGCAGAAATGATGACTTCTATTTAGATGCTTGATAAAATGATGTACTGTACAGATTGAAGAGCAGGTCATTACAAAACTATGATAGGGCTTGTTCTGAAATACACAAGCTGATCCAGTTGGCTCCAACCAACGCTACATATTCATTGAGCTTCAGATGCGAGATTTGCCTCCCCTGAAAGCATCCTAGAATGAAGGTGTCATGGTGCGCACTATGACATTAGTGCTGTCTCTTCCTCCTGTAAGCCTGTAAAAAAAAGTTACTGGCTTTCCTCCTATAATATAGGAGGAAGACAGGGGAGGAGCCAAACCCAGTTACTTTGAAAAATAGAAATAAAATATGCTTCTCTATTCTTACTAACAACAACAACAACAACACTGCTTGTTAATGCAGTGCTGCAAGGCTGACAGATTCTGCTGTTGTGTCTGGAGATTACTGTAAACGTGGTAGGGTCTGATGGCTCAACCAGATCCTGTGCATTTAGGCTAAGACTGCGCCATTGGCGGGACGATTAATTAATTAATACTGCCATTCAATGAGCTTAAAGGTATTATACCCAACTTTTTAACCAAAAATATATTTTTAGCAAAAATATATTGTATCTAACATTCTACTTTGATGCTGCAGCTGTTTCCCTGTAGAAAGACTCTTGCTTTGCCCTGCAGACGGTCTAGAACTTTTCTTGTTCATTTAGTGTGCTAGTGTATGGAGGAGGAGGTTGTGGAGTTAGATTCAAATCTATTTACAAACGCAGATTTTGTACACACTAAAGTTGCCTATATTGTCTCTCACAAAAATACACCGGTAAATAGACCTATACTGTAAATGGATCACTGTAAATTTTAAGAACTTGGAAGCACCGAGTAGCCTCCAACGGCTCTTTTAAAAACAGCAAGCCTATTACCTGCACTTTAGCTGTACAGTAAGTACAGCTGAGCAGTTCTTACTAATTGCATTTCACATTAGCTTCGCAACAACAGCCCTCGTAATGCACGACCCAATCTTCCCAAGGCCTGATTAATAACCGATTAAAAGCAATCCGAGATTAAAAAGAAAAAGAAAAAAGACAAATCCTATTTAACATGTCTGCTTGCTCTTGCAAACGTGACAGAGCCACCCCGTTCCGCGGTTTTGCTCTCCGGTTCTAATTACAACTACGCAATTGGCTCATTCATCTGAGCGGCGCAGCTCATCAGAGCGCTAGACGCTCGCCACCGACATATTAGGCCAATCTGTGGTGGGGTAGGTTGTGCAGCAGGGCGTTCCATCAGCGCGGCGGCAGGGATGGCGGTCTGATGTACGCTGCTGTCACCATGCAATGCATCGCCCTGTTTGCCGCTACTGCTAGCTGAGAGCGCTGGTCCTCGCTGGTAATTTACTGCAGTAAACAATGGAGGACTCACGTGCGCACACACACACACACACACACACATTGCACACTTCCACAGCGCCCACCCACCCCTCCTTCCCTCTCTCTCTCTCTCTCATCGTGGCCCCCTCTCTCAGTCTTTTTTATTTTATATGCCTCCTCTCCCTTTTCTTTTTTTAATGAGCTGACTGTTATTAGGGCTATAAATCAGAGCAATGGGAGTGATGTATAATTCAGTGTGTGTACTCACCCACCCTTAGTGGCCCAGTGGAGACCCTCACTGTGTCACTGTCAGCTCTGTGCTGCGCCATCTGGCCGCGGCAGGCACTGCATGCCTCTGCCACCGTATGTAACAATGGGAATGAGCCCACACATACAGTACACAACACAGCCTAGTTCTCAAGAGGAAGGAACTGATGGGGGGATACTGCAGGGGCCCGAAAAATGTCGTCATGGTTCATAGATGTATTAGTACTATTATTCAATTAATGTTAGGGGTTCAATGTGATGATGTTTTGGACAGAGAATGTCATGGCAGCACCCCTGTAGGGTACAAGCACATTGGTACTTAGATATCAACAATATGCAAGTACATCATGTAAGCTCTCTCTCTCTGTCTCTCTGTCTCTCTCTCTCTCTCTCTCTCTCTCTCTCTCTCTCTTGTGAACGCTATTACTCCCGCACAGTAGTAGTAGCAGCAGCAGAGATCAATATCTAAGCCATGGCCCAGGATGAGTCTTTGTGTGACAGGCTCCCTATGATATGAGAGAGATCCAATCGATCCACCCCCCCTTTCTAGAGCCTCATCCTCAAAAGACCATCATTCCATTACCATTGATCCGCTCTTGCTGTGCGTGTATGTGTGTGTGTACACATGTGCAGTTGTGCACGCATGTGTACGTGCACATACTTGCACGTGTGTGTGTGTGTGTGTGTGTGTGTGTGTGTGTGTGCGTGTGTGTGTGCGTGCGTGCGTGCGTGCGTTCGTGCGTGCGTGCGTGCGTGTGTGCGCGCGCACTGTGTAGGCATGCGTGCACATGTGTGTGTGTGTGTGTGTGTGAGATATAGAAGGCAGCGCTTGAGAGATTGAGGCACAGCTAGACTAATAAAAATTGACCCAGACTGAAAGTGATTTCTATAAATGAGTATTTAAATAATAGCCGATCGCCACAGGGTTATTGGCTTTTCTTTTGCTGAGGGGGAGAGGGAGAGCAGTGGAAAATTAATGCAACTTCACCATTTTTCTCCAGTGCAACAGCAAAGGCCGCTGAAGAGTGCATTAGCCGCAGATTAATAAAAACAGTAATAGAGGAGGAACCCCCGGCCTGCCTATTGATGTTCCTTATGGGCCCTCTTTCATGGTAACACATTAGTTCTCTCTGACAGAGTACAGCTGCAGGGGCTGTTTCTCACAAGGCTGTAAAAAGCACTCTGCGGGAATGGATTGATCTCCGTCTAACGAAACATCATCTAATATTCATTTGAGATTGCACAAAGGTTACTGGCATCATTTCTGCCTCTCCAGTGGTGTTTGCCACTGTTCTGTGCTGCAGGTGTTCGGTGTTGGTAGCTGTGTAACAGTTGTTCTTACTCCCTTGGTTGTCTGTTTTTAACTTGATTCTTGTTTACTGTGGATGTAGTACAATTTGTTGTACGAGGGGGTGTTGTACCCCGCCAAGTTGGAATCTTGACAACAAAAAGAAACGTCATTAAATTACTTTAGCAGTGACTGAGCACTGTAGGAGCACAAATCCTACAGTGTACATTATTTGGGTGCTATACAAATAAATGTACATGATAATCATGATGACTTTTTATTTATTTTTTGACAGCCCATCGGTGCTCTGAACCCCAAGAGAGCTGCATTTTTCAGCGACCGCTTTGAATCCTGGGAGGATGAGCAGGTTCCCAAATTCCACTACGGCACCCACTATTCCACCTCCAGCTTCACCCAGATGTGGCTCCTGCGCATCGTAAGTCACATTACATCTTGTAAAGCAACGTTTCTCACTCACTCTTTGCAGTCCTCCCATCAAGGACCTGCATGTGAGACAACACGATTGTTCCCGCCTAACTTTTTGTTTTCGATAGCCTTGGCACTAAATGGGTTTACACATCATCACAGCCCATCGTTTGAGAAATTCAAGTCTACAGAATAAGTGTGTACCTTTTTTCTGTACTGATGGTAGCTACAAAAGTACAAATCACAAGAACACCTGGGGTGTCTGTTTTCTTCTTAATTGTTTGCAAATTTCTTATATGAAATGGAGAGAGGGTTGCACACAACAAGGCTCATTTCAATGCTTTAATCTTGAACAAAACAAACATTTCTGCTCTCTAGCCTCTCCAGTCCAAAGAACAGTCCTTTAAACCTAGCATTTCTACTGTATGTGCAGTGTGCCTCAGTTCCATTTCCATACTTACTTTCTATTCTATTAAGAATTGCAATAAAAAAATTTCAATATTAATAGAATAGAAAGTAAGTATTTATCTTTCATTAAGATAGACATTGCATTGCTTTATTTATTCATCATCTGCCTTTCGTGTCATGTGATAGTTAGTTAATGGATGTCTAAAATGAGGGCCTTGGCTCAGTATTGTCCCTTTGATTTATATGAAGTTGATCTGATAGGCCTTATTTACATGCAAACGAATGCAGCCCACATTGTTCCTGACTAGTGTTATTTATTGGTGATTTGTCTGGCTTGTGGCCCTGCACATGGAAATAGATATCTGAACTGGTTGTGTATACACAATTAACCCTTGTAGAAATGCCTGTTTTTGTTACTGCATGCTTCCTGTGGCTCTGTTCTCAAAGGTGATTATTTGGGAGAAGTGAGAACAATTTTCTGTTGTTGGAAAATATAAGTGTGTTAATCAGCTCTTAATGTGTCTTGTACACACTAATCGGGATAAAGGAAGAACACTAATTTTATCCTTAAACTCAAATTTGACTACCCTGTATATATTTGGAGGGTCAGTATATTGGACACAATCTGTCTTCCTTCAGCAAACCCAGAAGGGAAAGGGTCTACTATTCCTGCTGTCCTCTCCAACACACTTCTCCTAGCTGTTGTCTCTTTATCTCACTGTCTGACTTTATCCCTGTGGAGCCACACTATTGATCCCGGCGCATCATTACCAGGCTTATACACTAATGCCACTTTACCAACGGACCCTTAATTTTAAGTGTCACATAGAGAGCCAAATCAACATCAGAGTAAAGCAAAAAGAAGCTTAGGCTACTGTAATGTCTTTGAACTGCTCTCACAAGTTTTGCCTTCATCACAAAGTCAAAAAATGTGAAGTAACCTAGCACAACGTTTCTCAATAAAAAAAAAAAAAAGTTCATATTGTCGACTACAACCTTGTCAGAACTACTTTGGGGTCGTGACCAGTCATTGACAGACACTGTTTCACAGTGTACTTAATCTTCTGCTGTGTAAGCTCTTATAAGATCAAATCTGGTTAAACTCCTGGCAGTTCTTTACAAATGAGCTCATGGCATCTTAACCCAGCCTTAATTGGCTGTCTCCACTACAGTATTAGGGTTAGCAGACTATAGTTGTTACCCAGCTAATTGTGTCCATGTCATTGGGGGGTATTGTTTCAGAGCGACAGCTATTGATCTGTCCAAACAAGATTAAACACGATTAGAAATGCATCAGTAACCATCTGAACCACCAGGAGTGGCTGTAGTGCACCAGTTAATTTTAATTGGGGAAGTTGTTTTCAGTTGAATTTGTAGATTTGTGTTGTGTTAAAGTAAGGTAAAGTTGGCATAACTTGGCTAACATACCCCGCCTTAACATATAGATTCATGTAAATGTAGTGTAGTTATAATTAACAATAAAATAAGCTTTTGTTCAACAAGGTAATGATTTCTACAAATAAACAGACCCATAAATGAATGAGTGAGATATATAAAACATGAAATCGTATTTTATTGACATGTTAACCACACATATTCTGCATAAATCTAACATTCAGTGGGGATGAAAAAAAAGGGAAAAAAGAGACTCTTCTAAGATTTAAGGACAAACCTAGACTGTGGTACATTTTACATACCACAATGATGTTTTTTTTTTTTTTTTTTTTTTTTTCTTTTGACCTGGATCACTGTGTAAACCTTTTAAATTACTGTAGTTTGTTCCAAACTGTAAATTCATATATGCAATGAAATATTTGCTTGGCAGGAATTTTCTCTAAGGCTATAAAGCTCGGCGGGGAAACCAGATATACCTCAAATTATCAAGACCATTACATATAATAAATACACCATCATAATAGTAAAACAATGTAGAGTTTGGTACAGGCGTGCAGACATGCTATACACATTAAATGTATTGTCGACTGCAGTTAGGACTCAGAGCAGGTACTGACAGCATCTGTATCCCATTGACAGGAGCCCTTCACCACGTTCTTCCTCAACTTCCAAGGAGGAAAGTTTGACCATGCCGACCGCACCTTCTCCTCCGTGTCAAGAGCTTGGAGGAACTGCCAGAGGGACACATCGGATGTCAAGGTACGGCACTGAACACACCGATGAACTCTGTTCATAACGACATGTAACAAGAGTAGTAGTAGCAGCACAGACGTGGCGTACTCGACTGTAGGAGAGCAGGGCCGGATGCAGGCATGGGTATTCAAAATCATCATTCAAAACAAAATGCTCTCCGAGTCAGACATTTAGCTTCATGCATGCTGCGTGTCTATTGCAATTTCAACAACAACTGATGTTATTATAGTGCTTACTTGCCTAATATACTGTATATCCTGTAACCGAAAGTGGTATGGGTGCGGCTACAAGGAAGCCACCCCCGTACCATTTTCGCCTGCCCCCTCAATTGGGAAATGTTATATCCGGGCCTGCTGGAGAGTTAGTCCCTATGCAGCGTCGTCACAGACAGTTAGATGGACAGACGGAGAAGAAGGAAAAATAAACCCTCAAGAGCCATGTCTAGTCAGCACCAATCAATGTCCCTCCGCCGTGAAAACTTTGTGGACTTCCCTGATCAGAGCCCCACGAGGGGCTCGGCCACTTGCTCCATCCCCATCCGTCCGTCTCACATTCGACCGGTCATAACCTGGACTTGAACCCCCCCACCCCCACTCTCCCATCACCAGCACCATCACAGTACAGGCCTCTCTGCCGGGGCTCTGTGCAACGGGCCGCCGCAACAAGCCACGGGGTGAATCTCATGTGCAAGCCCACACCGCAACGCCCCCTTAGTAAGTGACCCCGCGTACGCAGCCCTTAGCAAGTGACCCCGCCCTCTTAAAACATTTACGACTACAGTCCGGGCCATTTGGTAACAAACGTCAGGTTGAGCCCCCACAACCCTGGCATTGGGTCACTGAATGGAGGAAAACGGTGGTGCTGGTGGTGGTGGTGGGGGGGGATCGATGCTTGATTGCGTTTACCAGCCACCACCTCCCTCCCACCCCCCCTACCCTTTACAGATAAAACATATGGGTTGTATTACCGCCTAGCGGGTCGCTGCTTGATTGCGAAAGCTCAACACGAGCCCTCGTTTGCTCCCCTCTGTCTAGACCTGTCAGCGTGGATCAAACTGTGAGCGCTCGGTTTTCAGATCAAAACACACAAAAAAGGGGGAGAAAGAAATCTGGACCACATCTCTCTCTCCCTCTTGCTCTGCCCCCCCCTCTCTATTGCCCTCCATTTCCAGGCTGAAATTTTTTGCATATTTTCAAAGAAACTCCATCCCACTTTTATCCGCCTGGACGCACACATTCATCTAGCAGGGGGGAAAAGAATTGGGGGAATTAGCGGCAGAGATGTATCAATTTAGCATGCTTAGTAGCAGCGTTTAGCTTTAGCTGTAGCGCCATTGAGAAGCGAACCTCTGTGCCACAATCAGAGGGCAAAAAGCCCCCCTCAGTGTTTCTATATCCCACTGTTAGAGGGGCAAAAAGCCTGGGTGTTTTCATAGAAGGAGGTGATAATAGGTTAGCCACCCACCCCCACTCCCCCCTCCGCCAGGTCCACTGTGTCTCTAGCCTTGGTGACGCTATAGCATGACCCGCGGGGCCACAATCCCTTGACCCCCAGCCCTCAGCCTTAAGGCATCAGGGTGAGGGGGAGAGGGGCTACAGACAGCAACAGTAGTGGAAGTGTAGCGAGGGGAGCCCAGGGGCCAGAGAGAACCCCTCCATTCAGTGACCCGTGACAGGACAGGATTGGGGATCAGAGGGGCCCAACCTCTGACCAGGCCAGAGCACAGGGGCCACTGAACATAATGGGACACGCAGGACAGGCTGCTACAGTGTCAGAGGGAGGATGGCCCCCAAAGTCCTCCTGGGGTCCGTTTGCGAGTGTGTGTGTGCAATGCCTGCACTTAAATAAATTATAGGAACCTTCTTGTGTGCATTCTTATGTACACCTTGGCTTATGCCCTGTTATATTTATATGCGTTAGAGTGTGTGCGTGTGTGTTGATCGTACAACTACCTCAGACTGGCCGTATTTATTTCAGTCAGAGGGGTTCTTCAGTAAAGCCCCGGGCCTCGTTAAGGGCCTGACCTCCACTCTCAGGTCAGCTCTTGTAGGGGTTGGAGGGCTTTCTGAAGTGAGGAAGTGGCGTGTTGTTTTAAGCCCAGTGTGTTTGCTTGCTCATTTGATTAGACTTTCTTCTCTTACTTCCCCTCTTACTGATGAGAGGTAGATAAACTGAAAAAAGAGGCACAAATTTGAACACCTCCACCAAGTGTGTGTGTGTGTGTGTGTGTGTGTGTGTGTGTGTGTGTGTGTGTGTGTGTGTGTGTGTGTGTGTGTGTGTGTGTGTGTGTGTGTGTGTGTGTGTGTGTGTGTGTGTGTGTGTGTGTGTGTGTGTGTGTGTGTACGCTGGTGTAAAATCTGCCTCAGCTGTTGTGCTCTTTTTTAAGACTAACCACTGTTTACTTTTTCATTTAATAGGGTTTTGCAGAATATGCATCTAGTCATTAGACAGCATTCTAGACTAGCTTTTAGTGTTTTTTAAAGACTGTTTCGGGACCCCAAGGTATCCTTGTGAGGGGGGATGTTTAATAGTAAAGCAATAGATGAGGGGCAAGATCAGATATTTTTATATTATATTTTTATATTTTTTATATTATATTAACTATAGGATATCTAGACAATATCAGTTACTCTATATATTTTTATGGATGCACTTAAGAATGGTCCACATGTTGGTTGCCCAACATGTGGACCATGCATACTGTATTTAGAAACTGTTCTCTTGTTAAGTATATCATGTTATTTCTATTTTACTGCAAGTGTCTCTGTATTTGTCTGGTGGTCTGTCAAGTAACAGCTAGGTAATACTACCCACATATTCAATGATGTGATGCCACTCCTGGCGTCACATCATTGAATATGAGAAGAGCTGGGCAGGTGTATTGAGCTGTGTAACAAAGTATTTGTTCATGGGAATAACAAATTGTAGAATGTACAGTGTACACTTGTGCACTGTTTTTCCAAATAATTTTAATTACCAGCATTACTGTTGCCTTTGTTTAAATGTATTTACCTTATTGGCCTGAATATAAGACAGTGTTTTTCCAATGGAAATATCCTAAAAATGAGTTTTATATTTCACTACAGTATTCGACATTCAATGTTATTTTACACAAATGAGTCTTGAAAAATGGGGTCCATCTTATAACCAGGGTCGTCTTATATTCAGGACAGTACTGTATACAGTATATTGACTGACTATTCTAAAATTGTTTCCATTTCACCATTATGAATCTGCATCCTTTTTGACTGATTCTGTTTAGGTGAACACAGACTTCTTTGGCCTGCATCAAAGTAAAATTTAGGCGTCTTTGAGAAGCCCAAAGGCCGCTAAAGTTTGAAAATCCCTGTAAACTCTTGGTGCAATCATCTTTGTAAAATCTACATGGACAAGTCTTTATCAGGAGTTCTCACAAAGGTTGATCATTTCCTTTCCCTGTGGCACGCTGAAAGGCCTGAAAATCCAGGCCTGTTTTAAAGGACGCCAGGGATTTACTCTTTTTGAGAGAGGGAGTCAGGGCATTCGACACTTGAGTGGCAGTGCTGTAGAAGGAGAATTTGTTCTTGCTTCCTCGTGTGTTGTGGGTACAGAGAGTCACTAACTTTTTCGAGGTGTCAGGCATGTGGGTACAGAGGGCATAAAGGGCAAAGCTACATTTACAATTTTAAATGTCAGTCCCATTTTAAGTTTAAGCTGTGCATGCAGACACACAAGGCAGACCCTTTTCTTTTCTATAGGTGACTCGGCCCCAAGGGCCCATACTATGAAACCTCAAGTCATTATGTTTGTCTCAGATATGTATATACATGTGCAATTCGAGTGCCCCATCTTGTCCTTCGCCCGGCCGGCTCACTGCCGGCGCAAGGATGAAGTCATGCTTCACGCTTGACACGTGTTTAGCTGACGGGCAAGGCAGCGTGTATTACAAGGCGTGATGTACGCAATTAAGAACACAATTTACTTTCTGGGCTCTCCACTGTCTTTGTTATGCAGCCGAGGGAAAGTGGCCGCCAAGAAAGTGAGATTGCTGAGCATGTGCTTACATTCAGGAGCCTCGCCAACCCGTCCCTACGTTGCCCACACACAAACAATGACACCAGCGCGGTTCACGCCCGGAGGGGGGTGTGGGGATGCTATGGATTTATCAGCATATTGTTTTGCTCAAACTCAATCTCCAGTGTTTACACTGGGTTCGCCACGCAGAAGAGTTCCGCTTTGTTAAAAATGGAGAATGGCTAAACACGAGCAGGCCGCGTCCCCTCTCTCCCCTGTCATATAGACGAGGTCTTCTGTCCTCACGCCTCTGCAGCGAGGAAGGCATTGTTTGGATACAGCAGGATCAAATCATCATAGTTGCGTTTAAAAGGAATTTGGCTCACTGTGTCAGTTTTTGTTTTTGTGTCTGTGTCTGTCTGTGGAAATGACAAAAAAGAAATACTAATAGACAATTGCTAGACCAGAAGTATCTAGAGAAAGGATCAGGCTGAGGCCGCGCTTGGAGGGTTTGACATCTTATAAAGTGTTGATGTGCAGTAGCAGAGTGTCATTTCAGTGAGTAATGGCACACTGATGTGTTTGCCTGATAAAGACGCGTGTGCACGCACAATGCAATACGCACCATGACATTGAATATCCACATAAGTGTACACATACCTGTATGTACAAAGACGTATCTGTATCTGTAAATTAATTATAGATTTACTTTACATAAGTTTTTTTTCTTCACTCTGTTAACTCTCATCCTCTAAATTTCTCTCCGTCTCAGACCTCGTTCTTTTATCTGCCTGTTCTCATCTGTTTCTTTAAGGCCTTTGACAGTTTCTTCTTTCCAATGCAAAACAACTCTTCCTATTGCTGGAGGGTGGGTTGTGGATTCTATTAAACTGTGGGTTCGGTCTTATCAGTGCTTCATTCTCATAAAGACTGCTGTGTTATCATAGCCCAGTCATTCTGACGTTTAATTGCAACTGTCATGGATCCCAATTACATCATGCGAAAAGTTACTAGAGTAATCTTTTTTTGTTGAGAAAATTCAATGAATAAATGGGGGAACATTTTATGCAGCAATTGCCCCATTGCCTGTATGGTTTGAATGAAGAATTAATACCTTTACACTGAAATATTTGAAAGAACAACGCAACAAACTATGTAGCTACAGTCAGTGTGTGTAAGGTTTGTGCCTCGTTGGTTGCATATAGACTCCTAAAACATGTAACTCAGTCTTGTGATGGCTGTGACTTAAAAGCTACCCGATTATGGCAAAAAAGGACATGGCAAAACCTAAATAATATTCACTATTATGGGTCCATAAAGCATTTATTCAGCACTTTTGAATGTATAAATTGCATATGCTATTTTGTGATATCTGTAACCGAATATTCAGTGCGTCACTAATTAAAACATATAGCCTGTGTGGCCAAATGCATATAATATTTGGGGTCCCTGACAAGAAAGAAAAGTGACATAGACAATTACATTTTTTCTGTAAACTGTTTAGTCTTTGAAGACATTTTGTGGAGTCTGGTCTTTAATGGGTCAATGGGTGTTCCTCTGGGTTTTGTCTCGTACAGGAGCTGATTCCAGAGTTCTTTTACCTCCCAGAGATGTTCGTCAACGCCAACAACTACAACCTGGGAGTGATGGAGGACGGGACGGTGGTGTCCGACGTGGAGCTCCCACTGTGGGCAAAGAGCCCTGAGGAGTTTGTCCGCATCAACAGACTGGTAGGAGACATTAGAAATATACAGACAAAACACTGAGCCGTGAAAGTACCTTTGTAAAAGTAAACACACCCATTTTCCATAGAGTGAAGTATCTAATCATTCTGGCATGATCACAACACTCCATATTTGGGCATTACAGACCATATAGGACTAAAGGGATACAGAACTTAGATTATATATAATAGAGCCGGCATCCGGTGGAAACCTTGAGGCAAAATGGACATAGCTGTACTGGCCAAAGTTGAGAATGCAGTTTTGAGCTCAGTGGGCCATAAACATGAACGTGTGATAGGCTCCACCCCCTCCAGAAACCTTCAGTGCTCTATGCACGCACACACGTGCCATTCGTGCATGTGGGCCTTATTTACTGGAACGCGCAAGCTCAAAAGAGGAGTGAATGAGAGGGGGACTTCCGGTGCCGTCTCTATTCAATATAAGATACAGAAATGGTTACAGAAATCTCCACACGGGAATAAAAGGGGACACAGACAGACAGGGACATGGGTACAATGGGTATTGCATAGACGGGTGGGGCATGGAACTCCGACTTCCATTGTTACCGATTCTCTGCTCTGTGGCCAGTCGCCGGTCTAGTTACAGTGAATGAAATATAGACTCCTCAGCAGTAATGCACTCTCTCTCTCACACACACACACACACACACACACACACACACACACACACACACACACACACACACACACACACACACACACACACACACACACACACGCACATGCGTGTGCACACGCACATGCACACACTTCTCTCTGTCTTCCTCATATGTCATCCAGACCTGGGCTGTCTGAAGTCTGTCAGAACCCCCCCGTTCCTCTGTGCTAGCTTAGCAGGAAATGCTAATGCAAACAGACAGTGTTATTTCCTGTTCGTCTCACATCTCTTCCTGTTACCTGAGCCCGCTGTTCCTCCGACATGCCCCGCCACTCTGACCGCTCTGCTGCGAAAGCAATCTAACAGCACCCTGGGTGTGTGCGTGCGTGCGTGGGCGTGTGTGTGCATGCGTGTGATGTGTGTGTGTGTCATGCCCATGTTTTGTCCCCATGTGTGTATGTGCTTGTAGGGGTCATCATGTGCACACGAGTGTCTGCACACATAAGTGTGAGTATGTTTGTGTTTGTGTAGCAGGATGATGCAGTATCCAGTGTCAGATCTCTCCTTTCTGCCCTCTGAGCTCCTAAACACCACTCCACTCCTGTGTGTGTGTGCGTGTGTGTGTATACGCCTGTGGCTTGTTGTCAGAACCACTTGTCATATTTTCATCGTGTACATTCTCTCCTCTTCCATGCGCCCGTCGGGAAGTCAAGATACCCCTCTAGATCAGATTACCTTGCAGCGCTTTAGAAGGTCAAGCAGCACCAGATAGACCTAGAGTTACTGTTGTGTCTGCTTCTCCCGCTGAAGTACTTTGTTATGGCTGTTTGTGTATCCTCTTATCTTCAAAAAAAGTTTGGGTAATAATTGCACAGAACCGCGCTGAGACTCCAACAAAGGACAAATGTGGAAATGTACACGGGAACTAGAACTAGAACGTGTGTGTGTGGGTGGGTGGGTGTGGAGAGATATCATGATAGAGACAGTCCTGGACAGTTCGTGAGACCTCCCAGTTTGGGAAATAAACTAAATGGGTTAGTTGAAAAAAAGGAAATATTTCTAGGAGGGGCGAAAGCAATAACGTGCGTTCATGTTCATTTGAGCACGGCCGGAGAGACATATTTCATATCGGATTGCTTGGTCGCCGTTCTCCCTCATTTCCTTAACCTGCAAAACGTATACCTTATTCCCATGACGTATTTGTAAGTAAATCCAGAGTGCGTCCAGTAGTAATGGGTGCTGATGAGGGCCTGTGACCTGATCTAATGGTGGCGGTCTGATAATCAGTCCACTGATATGGCCAGGCCCCCCGCCCATTAATCACACAACACAACACACCCCTCTATGGCTGTCAGGGTAGTCTAGTCCTGGCTGGGTGGGGGTATTGCGTGCGCCCGCGTGCACGTGTATACGCTCGTGTTTTTTTTGGCAGGCGGTCATTGTGCATTGGGACAGCAATATTCATTGAGCACATGTGTAGTTTTACACTTTTGGCGTCGACAAGCCACAATCATAGCGTGGCATAATCGGCAGTGTTGAAGCTCTGAATCTGATTTAGTATAAGCTGAAAATAGTGTGTTGAGAGGAGATGCAGGGAGCGTGAAAGAAATGTCACTGCTAATTTAGATTAATATTATTACGCGATCCCCAAAAAACCCTAAAGTAACCATGGCTGTCCCTCAGTTGTAATAGCCTATAGCTCTCCAGCACTTCATAAGGGCGTTACAGAAGCGGAGTGATGAACTCCTGCATTATCGTGTCGATTCCACTATGCCACTCAGTGCCGACAGACGAGAATCACGTAGCGTGAAAAAAAAGCAAAAAATGCCTGTCTCATTGAAAATGAACAACAGTCACGTTTTATCAATCCTTGTGTGAAACTCCCTATATACTGTCAATATGTATACATACACAGCACACTGTGAGAACACTACATGTAATCAATCAATAGTGAAACAAGGCATTGCTTATTTATTAAACACTTGAACCCCACCATCCCACACAGCATTAGCAACAAAATGGCAGATCTACATGCTCACATTGCGTTGCAATGTGACACTGAGAGATTGTCTATTATTGTTGAGGGTGTACTGCAGATTAAAAAGTACCGACCCAGCTCAGGTCCAGTTTGCCATACGATTTACAAATGTTTCTTTGTTGCGACTGAGCATCTTTGTGCGGCCTGTGTGTGTGCGTATCACCAAGGCTGTTGTTGTGCATCTCATAAAGGACATATTACTGCAACAGTATCTGCTGCTTGCTAACCATACCATACACTACAGGATGAGTGTGTTTCACCTGCGGTCTGACGCTGTGAATCAACATAGAACGTGCACACACACACACACACACACACACACACACACACACACACACACACACACACACACACACACACACACACACACACACACACACACACTGGATTCACCTTCATTATCGCTATCATCATGAAGCTGAGCTGCATTGCTGTGATTGTGGAATGTGTGTGTGCAAGTAAGAACCGCCAAAGGGATGAAATGGGAAAGATAAGAATGCTGCTTCTAGGAAACGTCTTGTACAATGAGAAAATAAAGGTGAGAACGTGAGTACTGCACCAACTAATTCCCTCGGTGTTGTGCCTTATTTTATGCTGCAGAGGTAAAGTAGGAGTTATTCGCCAGTTGGTCGCCAGTGTCACACATCGAATATAGCCGACATACGCAATAAGCGTGAGATGCAGTATAAATCAAGTGTCATTTAAACACCCACGCACGCCACGTATGAGTAAGTGCATGTATCCACACCTGCTGGTTTCAGTGCTGAGATCAATAGAGCTCTAGTCTTTTGTTTCATGTCCTACTGTGTGCAAATCCAGTGCTATTGATCCATGAGTCCGGGCAGCTGGAGGATGTGTAACGAGCACTCCGACACTCACACACACACACACACACACACACACACACACACACACACACACACACACACACACACACACACACACACACACACACACACACAGATTTGACATTCATTTTCTGTAGTCTAAACAGTATGACTCCTCCGTTTCTAATAGCATAAGATACATCACCTTTTGAGAGCAGTCCAAACGCACTATGGAGATAGAGACTGACAGGCCAACAGACGGAGACGGACACATGGACAGAGAGACGGAGAGAGAGACAGAGAGAGAGAGAGAGAGAAAGTAGACGAAGGAGAACGGGCATATTAAAGGGAGGATAAGAAGTGAAGAGAAGAGAGAGGGATGCGTGGGCGGACGGGTCTCTGTTTGTGACAGATAGCTGGCATTAGAGGGTGTCAGCTGGCAACCAGGGTACTGCAGAGACACAGAAAGAGACAGAGAGAGAGAAGGAGTTAATGGGCTGTTTGGCTTCTCTTTAGCTGTGTGCTGCTAATGGCCCAGCAACACTGACAGCAGGAGAGAACACGCACGTGGATAGACACACACACAGACTGGCATACATGTACACATTCACACACACACACGAACACACACACACAGACACGCACCACAAAAGTGTGTGCAGGCTGCAGGCCCGTACATACACATGGACTGACACACTGGTGCTCAGATGCTGTACGCAGTTACGCACAGGCATACAAACGGTCCCAGCCATGCACACGGATATACAGTACACACGCACAAGCGCACACATGCATGCACACTCTCTCTCTCCCCTGCTGTCTGCTCGCTGGTTATGAGCCCTGGATAATTAACAGTTAATTAGAGCTCAATCTGGGAAGCCCATTAAAAGGCCCTCATCATAGTAAAGGATTGTGGCACTGCTCAAAATGCTGCTGCTGCCTTTTTGTTGTTCAGAGAGAGAGAGAGAGAGAGAGAGAGAGAGAGAGAGAGAGAGAGAGAGAGAGAGAGAGAGAGAGAGAGAGAGAGAGAAACCACTGCACCCAAATATCCTGTGAGCTTTCACCCTGTATGCTCTTTTAAATATTCGATCAGGCTGAAATAATGAGATGGTTCTCCTGTACAACCATTCCCATATACCGACTGTGGCTTAGGAGGTTGAGCAGGTCGACCAATGATCGGGTGTACAGCGGTCCGAATATACTGTATTGCTGTTTTGTAGAACCTTATTCAATCTTTTGTCATGTTTGATCTTTGCCTACTTTTGACACGCATTGTGTCCACACATTGGGCCTGTCATATGAAATGGGCTCTATAAATACACTTTATGGATTATCAGCCATATACCTTTGCCATTGTCTGAGCATAGCCAACTGAGGGAAGGTGTGTCAGACATTCTGTAGTAGCTGCTAGGCGAAGGCTGATGCTGCCTGTCAGAGGTCGGATAAACTAGGGCAAGGACAGATGCTGGGATATTTGTTCATTACATACCCATAACTTCATTTATGCACAAAGACAAGAAGAAATAGCTTTTGATGAACTCTCTTTTTAAGTTAATAGATTATCATTACTGTCAACCAGGGGCTGCCTCGATGAGCTAAATGGTATAGCCTCAAAGGGAGTTTCTGACAGCGTAGTGGAGGGTTGGCTCAGAACACTGAAAGGTGCATGTCACTGGCAGAACGCCTCACTTTTGTTGGTACGCAGCCATTGTGTGAACCGCTGAAGGTCACTGTTTTCCATTCTTTGTTTGGGTTCCTTTTTGTTCAGATCAGTTTCGTACCTCTTGCCGCATGGTTGCTGTCAGGCAGAAACTTTGATCTCCATTTTTGTGTGTCGCACAAAAGCAGTGAACTGAAAAGTGGATTTACAATATTTACAGCTTGTAGATTTTCTGCAATTTTTACTATTTCTGAAAAGCTCTGAGGGTTAACATGAGGCACAATCAGTCCACAGTTGCCATATAAACCCTTAAGCCGGCTCCACATTGTGCCGATGTTCTTTTGCTACACATTGCCAGTTTGTTGCAGGAGACTCCCGACCCAATTCTCCCATTGCTTGTTGTCCACATCCACTTATTGACGTGTCAGAATGCTGCGTGTCATATGCTTCAGTTCAGTGCTGTCCATGCAGCCTGAATAGGGACAAACTGGAGTTGGAAATACTGGTACATTGTTTTCCAAAGGCGACCACACAAATAAGAGCTATATATTAAAGTGGGGGTGCCGTGATTTTTGTATTTTTTCCAATTTTGTACATGTTTAAGAGGTGACAGTATGTAAATAGACCCCTTTGTGTGTTTTTTATGTGCAATGATGTCTTCCCTTTGTATTTAGGGTTTCTTCCTGGGGGCTGAACCTTTCCAGTCAAACGTGCCAATGAAAAAAACTTCAGTTTAGTGACATCATGTGCTCAGCTCCTCCCCTAACTCCTCCCCCTTTATCATACAACTAAAGCTGTGGGTGTGGCTTCAGTTCAGCTGGATCTACACCCATCACCACCCACCAGGCAAACCAGGCATACTTAATGAACTGGCTGGGTGGAATCATAAAAATGACAGTTTAACAAACACTGTACACTTTTGGGGAAAAAATCTTACTTTTCATATAACATTAATACCTGATGATCATGTTTTAGGGTAGAAAAAAATCACGGCACTCCATCTTTAAGAATGTGTGCAACATGCCAACTGTTTTAAAATATTGTACTGTAGTAACAATGAAAGTGTCTCTAATGTTTATGTTGTACACTTGTGCTATTATTACAAGGTTAGCGAAGATGATTTTTGTTTTGGTGAGAAACTGATGCCACATTCTGGGAGTTATACAAGTGACGATGTATATGAAAACAAATGCAAAAGAAGTAACCAATTTCACTGCTTGAGCTGCTATTTGTTTTTTTAAAGAATCGTGAAAGCAAAGCAAAAATAACCAACTACACAACGCACCTATGAATAGTAAGCTATAAAGGAAAACTAGAACGAAGTTGCTCATAATCATCACAAAACACTGCAACACTGCAAAACAGCTGACTGCATTTTGTAATTTGATCAGAGAAAATAATGTTTTGTCAGCAGATGGTCTGGAGTGATCTTTAGGAAAATATGCCATATGCTTTTGCACATGTGTGTGTATAGGTGTCTTGTTTGTGCAGGCAGATCTACATTTCATGTGTGTATATGTATGCATGTGGAGGTATGCGTGTGTCTGTGTTTGTCTTGTTTGTGTTTGAGTTGACCTCTTGACTGAGGATTGGTAAAGCATGGGTTGAATACACGGGTTAAGGATATAGAGAAGGATTAGAGGGATTTGAAACAGGCCTGTTGGACACAAACCAGTTGTGTACCATAAAGTAACACACACACACACACACACACACACACACACATACACCACATAATCATTTTGAAATAGACAGATACGTTTACACACATTACACCACACGCACGCATCGCAAACATACACTCGACACATGCACGCACGCACGCACGCACGCACACACACACACACACACACACACACACACACACACACACACACACACACACACACACACACACACACACACACACACACACACACACACACACAGCCACACACACACACACACACACACACACACACACACACAGAGCAGTCTTTCTGCAGCGCGCCACAGAGATCAGGGCCTGCATGTTGTTTTTAGCAGGAGGTTGGAGGAGAGGTTAAGAAGTTGATCCCTCCTCACAGCAGATAACTAGACGTCTCTGGGCCCCGTCAGGCTCCCCAGCATTCCACCACATATGACTGCATCTCACTTCTCCACCTCTCTCTCTGCCTGCTAACCATTACAGGGTAGCAGGTGATCATCTATGTGTTTGTGAGTGGGTCTGTCGCAGTTGTAGAACAACATATTAGGGCGTGCAACAGTACATTTTAACAGTAATTCGTTACGTATCACGATACATGGTTGATGATATATTAATATACATGGATATCGGATCATTCTGGCGATACGACACAATTCAGTGATCTAAAATCGATAAAGTAACTATTTAGCAAATACATTAAATATGCATGAAACAAATGGATAGTGCAGATTTTTAAAGGGAAAATGTATTATATGTATTCTAATGGATATAGAGTAATATGTTAGTAAGTAAGTAAAAACAATGATCTGGCATATAGATGGACATTGTATTTGGATACAAGATGTGTTCTTATGAAATTGCTAAATATAATGCAATCAGTGCTTATTGCATTGATTCAATACCGATTAGTTACATTGCAAAGCGATATAAAACAAAACCAAATGGTACAATACATTTTCTGTTTGGTACATAACGATATACTTTTTAATAGAAATGCTACAGTTACTAAATCGTTACACCACTACATAATATGTAATAAAAAATATAATGATACTTGAAACATATCTGAGCGCTCTTACCCTTAACATTTCTTTCTAAAGATGTATTACCTTCCGTTATTCAGACAAATGTCGGGAAGCCTTTTCAACCGCAAGTAGCCTGTGTCTCACATCACCTCTCACATCAGTTCTACTTCAGATGTTTAGTTCCTCTCACTAACCTGGCCTGTTGGGAGCACTGCTGACAGACGCATGTCCACACACACACACACACACACATGCACACGCACACGCACACACACACACACACACACACACACACACACACACACACACACACACACACACACACACACACACACAAACACACCTCTTTTTAAAAGGTCCAAGCAGTGACAGGCATGTCAGCTAAACTGACTCTCACAGAGCCAGGCATTGAGAAAGAGAGACAGGGTCTGTGTGGGACTGTGGTGCAGTCAGTTGACTGGCAGCACAAAAGTACAGCCTGAAAAGCATGCCATTTATATGGATGTAACCTGGCAAAAACGCTTGATTTACAATGACCCATCCATAACTGCCGATCTATACGCTCGCACTATTTTGTACAGTCTGTAATATTTTTTTATACTACAAAAATAATGTCTCACATAGTCTGACCTGACAGCTGTTGTCATGGCAACTTCCAAGGAGTCCCCGCCCTCCCTCCTGACACGTACATCTGCATGGCCGCAGCACGCTAACAGACACATGTCATGTTAGTGTGAGCCAAGTCACCTTCCCCTCCTCCACCCCCCCCCACCCCCTGTGAAAGCCTTGTTACCCTGAAGTTTGTCAGCTCCATACGATGACAGCTCCTCACACTTACATCAAGTGTGTCAACATGTCGGACAAGGCCATTATCCTAGCAGGTTGTGATCATGTGTGTATATGTGTGTGCGTGTGTGTGTGTGTTGGTGGGGGGGCATTTTGGTCATTGACTAAATGTGCGCACGAGAATCGTATGAGTTTCATGGAAGCACCGATATTAAGGATGAAGGACAGGGAAAGACGAGGAGGAAAGACAACGAGACGGCCGTACCGTTTTTCCACCCGTCACACAGACCCTCAGGCAAGGCAAGGCAATGGAGTTTTATTAACAGTATATAGCACCTTTCATACACAGGGCGATTCAAAAGCTTTTAGGGAATACAAACAAAAGTACAACAGTGAAACATATGTTTTCAACTTTGACTTAAAAGCAGCTGTGGTAATTGATTTCCTAAATGGTAAATGGTTCATTATAGCTCCTAGTATATCCAAGATCCTTTACATAGGTTGAGCATCCCATACACACAGCTATAGCGGCAGAAACCATGCAAGGTACCGATCAGCGCGTCGGAAGTGTCTTGCTCAGAGGAACATCAACACTAACTCTGGGGGAGTCCAGGTTCGGACAACCATGTCGCTACTATCCAGCCACTCTGTACCGCAGACTGGAATATTATTCCAGGTTTGTGGTGCATAATAGTGAAATGCTGCTTCACCATGTTTTGTTCCGACTATGGGGTGAACAGTTAGTAAGCCACCAGATTCTAGACTGTTCATAGAGCTTCAGCTAATCTGAGATGTAGCTGGGCTCAAACCCACAAATAGATTTAAATAGATAGACAATAAACCAAAAAAATAAAATCAATTTTCTGGGAGACTTTGTAAGGAATTTAAGACTGGTGTAATATGGTGTAATTTAGTTTTCATCAGTACCCAAACAGCCGCATTCTGAATCAGTTGGAGTTGACTTTGTTCAGCTACATGGGGTCACAGTTCACACTTGTTTACATTTGCCTCTCATCCCCACAGTGCTCCCTGATCAGGCACCGGCTGGGACGGCCGTAATGCTTTTCAAATGTTTTTTCCCCTTGTAAAGTACCCCTCCAATGCATCCCCCCCGTCTCCAACACCCTGATTCTTTTTTTTTCTCAGGAGGTTCTGTACAGATGGAGTCGTCATTGTACATGGCCCATGTGTTGAACCGCTTCTGCCCTATTGCCTTCATCCCCACGAGGAATTGTTAGGAGGAATCAGAGTGTCCTCTGATCTCTTTACAGCTGTCAAGAGTTTCAAGGAATGGTATGCTAGCTACTGTTGTTGTCTCATAGACCGCAGAATTTAGATTGTAACTGTAATTAAACTATGACACCGCACTAAATCATTACCACTGTGTACAATCACTGAAAATACCTGTAGATGTAGAACAAATGCATGCAGGCAGTTTTAAATAATACAACATTAGACACTGGATACATTCATAAAGGAGGGCTTTCAGAGTGTAGTTGTCACCGCATACGTATTAATGTAAGATAGATAGATGCAGGGGGGGACTGTTACGATGGCCAACCACTGTAGGAATGTTAAGTGCGAGCTGAGGTGCACCGCTGCTGTGAGCCGTCGCTAACCACCGAGGGATCCTTCCAGCCCCCACAGAATGACTGAGTGGGTGAGAGACCGAGATAGGCTAGCCTTGGCCTAGCTTAGCCTCGCCTTACGCAGCACAATTTAGCTTAGCGCTAATCTATTCCCCAGTGTCCCGCGGCCGTCCCAGCCAAGACTTAGCCATGTGATGGGAAGTAGCTCACTGCTGGGGGATGGAGGGGGGCGGGGCGGGGGGTAGCTGTGTCTGGCTAACGTCAGCCGGCGCTCACTGTACGAGGATCGCCGCGCGCCAGGGGAAGACATGTTTACCGAGCGCTAGTCCGTGTTTTACGAGCTGCCCCCTCTTCTCCTTCTCTTCCCATTGTTCCAGCGCCCCTTCCTTGTCGTCATTGGCCTCCCCCTCCCTTCTCCTCCCTACTCCTCTTCTTCAGTGATGTCATGGAGGAGGGGGTTTGACGAAAGACTAAGAAAAGGGGTTTTTACTGCCGCTGACACATTCACTCGCTAATGTTGTCTCTCCTATGTGTCCCCCCCTTCTCTTTTTCTCTCTCTGTCTCTCCCAGGATCCTTATTTCACTGTGTTTGGCTCTTGATGTCAAGTTTATTAGCATATCAGCTGCGGAATGTGTCTTGTGTGCTTTGGATAAATAGTGGACTGGACTTGACGTACACATGTAGGTCATCGACGTAGTACAGTAGCAGCAGAGGACAGAGCAATTTATCTGTTTTAGAACAGCACCAGAGATTGTCCCACCTATTGCAATGTGCTGCTGCTGTGGCACGCACACACGTGGTGTGGTGTAGAGCTCTGTGCGGGACTGATTTCTTTTGTGCCCATTACCGCCCGCTCCCGCTAGGTTTCTATCCATTCCCTCCCGCAATGATTTTTATTTTGACCTCCCGCGACGATCGGCTGCTCACCGCTCCCTCACGCAACAAAGAAAGAGGTCCCATTTAGTCCTGCAACATCCCGCATTTTCATCGATTAGTCCCACTAAGACAAAAAAATGTCCACTGAGTAGCTCACAGTCACAGACAGATGGGAAACGACTGGACAAATATTATAGGTTGGCCCTATATTATGATTAATATGCAATATATAGTGGTATATCAGACAGTGATATAATTTACATGAATGTAAATTATATTTTTTTAGATGATTATTTTTTCCTCCTTTCCCTGCGACCTCTTGGGACAAACTGGCGAACAATTGTTGATTTTGACATGAGTTGATGTGATTACAAATTACTAATGTACACTACTACTATTACTGCTGCATTCTTCTACTTCTTCTCCTGTTTCTTCTACTAATACTGCAACCCTTCCATCAATGCAACAATTCATTTCATCGTTTCTCCCTGAAGTCTGTCTGGCGGCATCTGTTCTGTCCTCTATCACTTCTCTCAAAGGGTTGTGGGACAGGTGGCGTCTTCGCCCTCCACCCCGTTCAAGGGCCAAGGTGTCTACTCAAGCATGGAGGACAGGAATTAATGTTCCACACACGCACACACGAGCACGTTTGCGTGCATACGTCTGTGTCTGTATTTCTAAGGCCTGGCACTTGACAAGGCCGAGCAGTTTAAAACCTCCATCAGCAGGGATGATGGTCTCTGTCATCCTGTCTCACTCTCATTATTATGCTTTCACCTTGTTGTTTGTGCCCTACTTCCCCGACTAGGCCCTGTTTCTGCTACCTAGGCGTATTGCATTGAGTTTTGAATGGAATTGTAATGTATTGACTACCAGGACCTACTGTAGGTGTGGCCAGTAGACTGGTGGTACAGTAGTGCTACTACTTACTTGTTGCTTATAATACCTTAAAGGTATTGTAAGTAACGTTTTTAGCCAAAAAACAAAATATATACTGTGATTTTTTTGGCAAATCACAGTGCAGCGGGCTCGAGCAGTTTAATAATGAGCCAATAGAGTATAGAGGTGATTCAAACCTGTTTACAAACACCCTTGTACACACTTAAGTTTCCTATATTACTTTAACCTTTTTTGAAGTTCTTTGTGATTAATTGACATATCTTACTCCCTAAGACAAGACACACACACGCGCATGCTCGCACACACACACACACACACACACACACACACACACACACACACACACACACACACACACACACACACACACACACACACACACACACACACACACACACACATGCATGCATGCATGCACACAGCTGCTTCACGTACAGTCCCCCCATTAGCCTGTCCCATATAGAGTCCAGTACTCTCAGGCTGATGGGTGTAGTCATCCATCCTAATCATCTGCTCTCCACACCTTCAGAACAGCTTAATAACTCCTCCACTCACTCCACAATCATCTGAGTGGATCATTCACTCTCACCAGCTATCCAAACATCCCCCCTAACATAGCACTGATAGTGCGCACGCGCGCGCACACACACACACACACACACACACACACACACACACACACACACACACACACACACACACACACACACACACACACACACACACGTACATAGATCCACCCAGATGCAGAGGCATGTAGGTAAGAATAATATCGACATGCATATTGATAGTATGTAAAGATGGACAGAATCATGCATGCAAGAACAAAAAAAAACAAATCTGTCCCTTAGATGTGGTGCAACATGAATATTGTCAATCTTTAAAAAGCAAAAATTGAACCAATCTGATAGAATGGGTCATATAAACATGATATAGATTTTTATTTTAGACATTGAGGGAAAAGATTGTCAGATTTGTTATTATTTTAAACGCCACTTGTTGACTAGCTGCTTAATCAATCGATAAGGTCATCAAAACCTATCAATTATTAATCAATCGATAATTCATATCCCTAGTTTGAACTGTCATCTACAGCCTACCACACTACCACAGTACTGCATGCCTCTTCCCAGAATGAGGCTCAAATTTACGATGACAAGTTTGTTTTGGGGGCAGATATTTTCCCAATCACAGTTCATTCTGCTCCTTGTCACGGCCGAGAGAGAGAGCGAGAGAGAGAGAGAGAGAGAGAGAGAGAGAGAGAGAGAGAGAGAGAGAGAGAGAGAGAGAGAGAGAGAGAGAGATGCAGACAGACAAAGGTCTCGATAGAAAGCAAGAGGCTATTGGGGAGCTATAGAAAAATGTTAGCGCAGTGGTGTGTGTGTTTGTGTGTGTGTGTGTGTGTGGGGGGGGGGGGGGGGGGGGGGGGGGGGGGTATGTCTGGTCTGCGAGAAGAGGGGTGGGGAATAGTCGGGCATGAGGGAGATGTGGAAGTCTAGAGAGCGAGTGAGAGAGAGTTGGAAGTTGGACGAGCGAGTGACTTGGGGTTAAAGTTTCAGGTTCCACTTAGCCAGCGAGTGCCTCCGTTGACCCGTAGACGGAACTCTCACAGCTCTGACCTATCTGATTGGTAGAGGAGGAGGGAGGAGGACACACACACACACACACACACACACACACACACACACACACACACACACACACACACACACACACACACACACACACACACACACACACACACACACACACACACACACACACACACACACACACACACACAGTCAAGCCTCTCTGTGTGAATATGAGAATAAAGGAAATGGTTTGTTAGCTCCACGGCTGCTCTCGAGGCTCTTGTTCCTTACGTCACCCCCTCTGCTCATGCATTTCTTTTCCCTTTCCCCCATCCCGAAAAAAAAAAGAAAAAAGGTTCCTCCACCACGCTGGGGGCCCCCAGCTCTCCGGGGCCCGGGCGGCAGGCTTCCCTCGCCTGCCTGGAGTTGACAAGCCGCTCCTCGTGTGCAGCCGGCTAATAGGCCCTTTAATCAGGGCGCTTGTCATACGCCGGGTAAGGCAACCCCAGATGAAAGGAGGGTAGGATTCTAGGGGAAGGGAGAGACGTGGGCCAGAGAGAGAGAGAGAGAGAAAGAGAGCGGAACGGAGGTGAGAGTAAAAGCGAGACTGAGAGGTATAGGGCGGAGGATTAGGGAAGGAGAGGAAGCTTCTGGAATCGACTCAAAACAGCACCCAGATAATGTTACAGGACAAGTTCATGAATGAGTTAGAGCTGTATTTGAATGTGTGTTGTTGGCATACAAACAACAAAACAGAAAAATCTTTTGAAATTGCATCATTAACTGCTGCACAATACCTTGGCATCAAATCAATTTTTTGAAATGGTATACCGTAGTTTCTTTGACGCTTTGCATTGGTCTCTTAGCAATCTACTTATATACTACAGTATATACTTTACATACCACTCTGGTAAATGCCTAAATTGTAACTGTAATTAAAAATTACTCTTTTTTTATTATTTTCCAGAGTTAATTATTCTTAGCTTAATTATTCAAAGCTATGTTAACATGTAGCAGAATTCATTGTACATACAGTACATCATCTGGCTAATTTCAGGTGTAACCTTTTTTGCAATTGGCTTAGCGATGTGCTCATTTGAGATACTTGCTTCTGTGGTCACATTTCCTTGTGCAGGGTGCAGGGTCTAAAAGGAATTCTACAGATCCCTATAAACATGGACCACACTCATGGACATTTCCGATGTCTCTATACTTATTTATATATATTGTGATGTACTATCAAGCCTGTATGTGCCTGCTTTAGTGGCTGTCTCATATTAACTGCTCTACTACCAGAGTAACCTATCCCATCACCTGTAGCCCATGAGCATCAATTAAAATCTCTCATACACGTAAAACCGTGTCAGAAATCTGATTATAATGTGGTAATCTTTACACAAATACTATAACTTATAATCGTTTGATTACTATTCACTGTAGGCAAATAATCAATCCCTAAAAAGTACAAAAAGATGAACCTATATATTACGCATAATAAGAATCCAGAATTAAACAACCGCTTTTCCTTGTGGTTTAGTTTCATCAAAGAATTTCGTGAAATGCCCTTGTTGCCTTTAATTACCAGCCAACACAGTTGGCTATTTGTCCATCCAGATATTACCCCCGCGCATACTGAGCAAGATTATGTCCAGCACACATACGTAGGGTAAAGCAGCTCGTTCCCACTTAGAGACCTGACAAGTGTCCGCCCTAATCTGCCCTAATCAATAAGTAACAGTCAGCCTGCCACTCGCAATACCATAGACACCACATGTGTTGGATTACACACCCACACCATTAGTGACACACACACACACACACATGCACACACATACAATTGGCATGCAAATGAGCGGATTGATTTGTTAAGTGACATTTTAACGTCCTTACAGACAACTCTCCATAAGTCCTTAAAAAGGTTTTTTAGGGTCTGTGAGCTAAGAAGGAAAGCGCTCGGTGGCACCTCGTTAAGGCCGCAGTCAAATCCCACCTTCAACCAGACCATAAAGCTTGACCACAAACCACAGGATTGAGTACACACACACACACACACACACACACACACACACACACACACACACACACACACACACACACACACACACACACACACACACACACACAAAGCACGTCACTCCCAGGCTCAAAGCAGTTAATGCAGACCCCATACCATAGAACTACACATTTTTGGTTGGGTAATGCAAGGTAGTTCAATATTGAAAAAGAAAAAGAGGAAAATGAAGGAGAATGTGACTTGGTCTATGGAAAATGGCCTAATTTTGATGTATAAACCTCTCACACTAATATCATGGTGTAGATATTAGCCTGGAACTTTGGTGTGGAAGATTTATACCAAAGGTGGTGGTTACAAAGAGATTAAAACGTCACATAGAAAATAAAAATAAATAAAATAAAAAAGTCTCACTTTGAATAATGCGTTCTGATTTGACATCCACAGTTTTGGGGTGAGTGAAACATAATTCAAATTCGAAGACTGCCAGACCAATCTCACCGGGGATTTGTATTTCCTACTATATTTATCTGGTTTAGGACTAATCTACTGTGTCAAATTTATTATCATAGGGGTGTGTGTTTTATTTTAACAGCATTGTTCATTGATCATTGGTAATAGAAATTGAAGTACAGTATGTAGCACTCTTCTCTTGCCGACTAATGCACTAGTGATACACAACATGTACTTGTGAGAATCATAGGCTGGTACAACATGACTCCAACCAAGTGTCGTATAAGAATACACGATTTCTCAGCTTTCCCAAGTTCACTTGCAGCCATGTGTCTTTTTAACCACCTAAATCCTATTTGCTTGTATCTGGAGTCTGCTCTTGCTCCACGTTTTTTCTCTTTATACCAAATCTCATTGTCAAATATAGCCAATCTTGGGACACCCACCTAATGAGTGTTTAGGTCACATACCATAAGTCACCTGGACGAAATGTTAGTATGCATGTCACTCCCCGACTCTTATCCTTGTTTCCTTCTTCACTTTTGATGGACTTCTAGACCTGTTATTGTTGGCGAACGTTGGTCTATTTTCTTTGAATATTCACCTATTATTATGGCAGGCCCAGTATAGGGATACTTAGCATCCAATTATCGAAAGTGTTCTTGATCGAAGCATTAAGACTATTATCTGCCCTCTCACCCTGCTTAGGGGCTTCTGCAGACTAACTGCAATGTAAAACATACTATGTGTTTGTGTTCGCTCCTCCTCGCCTCTAACTTTTTTCTTTTCCACCGTAACATCTGTAGGCAGGGTAACCCGAGACCTCAACAGGGCAGAGAAGGCAGGTTCATTATGATGTATTTTCATTGGAATCCACAAACCACAGAAAACTGCCAGGGCGGCTCAATAAGCACGAAAGCAAATTACTCCCAACAGTGATTCCTGCACAAGAAATGCAAGGAAAGAACTCACTCGTACACAAATGTACATGCCTGATGGCTGTGACTGAGGGTAGAGGGGGAGGTTCAATCTCATCATGGTGCTTGAGAAGTTTCAAATGGACACAACCGCCATGTTAAAACATTAGTATCATCCAAAATTATTCTTGGCATGAAAGTTACGAGTAATCTATTGGAACCAAATGTGTTTTATTTGGATGGCCAAGCATTATTATAGTATACAGAAATAACATTGTTTTTTTTTTCAGCATTTGGATGGTTTCAATGAAGAGCTTTATAGTTTATTTTTTTGTCAGCTTCCAGTGTATATATTACGTTAGTAAACACTACAGGAAATGAACCTCGATCTGTTTAAAATGGACCTCGATCTGTTGCTTACATTTGCAGTTTTACAGTTTTGCAGTTATTGCTAAAAGGAAAGTTGGTTAAACAGATGTACTATAACTCTTTGAGAGTGTAAAAATGATGTTTGACTGTTTCATTTCCCAAATCCAGCCTGGAAAACAAAATATCTTTAGTTTTGGGACTGTGGGGCTAAACAATTATCAATGGTGGTCCATGGCTCAAATGCTGAATAAATAGTGGGCCCTGGTATGAAAAAGGTTGAAAACCACTGCCATACGGTATTGCTGTCGCCTTACAAAATTCAACAGCACAGCACAACAACAACAGCAACAACAACAAAAGGGACCCCCCATTTTTCACCACTGCACTTTGTCAAAGCTACAACAATAGACGTGCAGGGATTCCACCGACTTCCAC
Organism: Benthosema pterotum; assembly: GCA_039105355.1. Taxonomy (NCBI): domain Eukaryota; kingdom Metazoa; phylum Chordata; class Actinopteri; order Myctophiformes; family Myctophidae; genus Benthosema; species Benthosema pterotum. The sequence continues at coordinate 21,191,695 of CM076973.1, read as the reverse complement.
CCCCTGCTGAGCATTTACATAAAGGCACGCTAAATTATTCATTAATTATCCCGGCGTCCCCCATGGTCGGTGGGTGACACACACGCTAGCTACTAATTGGCCCATCAATAACCCCGCCACTGGGTTTCTTCAGAAGTGGCAGCTCATCCCACCTCAGGAATCCACTATCTGCTCCAACCTTCTGCTGCAGTGTGCAGACAATGTGGAGCTGCGTTTGGGAGACACCGGCACATCTGCTCCGGTTTGAGGTTAGCCGGTACATATGCCTGTGTTCTGTAGTACTATGTGGACATATACTTAGCATACGCCATACGGTGGCCAGACACGCCGCCTTGTCCGGGAGTGTCCCGTGCCTCAAGGTGCCTCGGCAAAGAATATCTGTAAAACGCTGAAATGTCTCAGAATTCAACATTCGTCACCCAGTTTTAACCCTAATTAAATTGGGCAAATAATATTATAATATAGTTTGTTTGAGGAGCTCACGTAGATATGGGACGAATGTTAATTTCATCCCTTCTCAACATTGTCCACAGTGCTAAAATAAATGAACACTGAAAGAACCTATGATGCTTGTGTACCGTAAGAAGATTAGACTATAGTATCATCACCGTAAATTATGCTCAATAAGTACGTTTTTTCACTCTGCTGTCTGGCCTTATGTCTCCATATTTAAACTTTTTATGTTACGCTAAAATAGTCAAAATATCAATGCACACAGTTTTTTTTCATCCAGTGACAGTTTTGGACCTACAAGATATGCCCCTTATTGAGGGATTTAACTGTGTTAGTCCAGTACAGTGTGTATACTGTATTTCAATTATCATGCTTTAAATCCAACAAAAAATGTCTGCATTCAGCAACCACAGCGGTTTTGGAGTCGTAATACTATAGATAAAGGCAATGTGATCCTATTGGCCAATAGAATATGATTAGAATACCATTACTGTAAGCTGCGTAACATTGGACCTGCATGCAATCATCTTTTGTTTATTTTTCCCCCAAACCAAAAAAAAAGGGAAAGCTCTCGTTTAACTGTAATTTAGTCTGAGTCTGACATGCTGAGCAGCTGAGTCTATTGGGTCCTACACACTACACTACAGAGTGTTTATTTCACTCTGGTGAGTGCAAATGTGAACCCGTAAGGTTCGATTTTATGGCACAGAGTAAAACGGAAACTCCGGATTTGACCGTGTACTACGGAATCCACTCTGGGTTTTCTCTGCCTTTAAGTGCAGCAACGAAAATGCTTTGAAGAGACTCCATCAAGGCAGTTTACAGCACAGGCCCTCAGGCAGAGCCAAACACTGTCTGAATCAGCGGGTAGAGTCCACTGAGGTTCAAGTTCTACTCAACCATGACTGCATGGGCCACTTTCTGCAGACAGATAATGATAGACCAAACAAATATAAAGAACTGACATGCACTGCGATTCAACCACTTTGGGACATTAGATGTACGTAATGTGGATGTGTTGTAATAGCTCGTTGATGCACGCAATACACACCAATGACGCGCACACGCGTACATACACATAAACACACTGATCCGTGATTACTACTGGGCCCCTTTCTGTAGACAGATAATGACAAACAAAGCAAACACAGACATGCACGATGCACTTTGTATGTGAAAGCAAGACTTTAAATATACATGCATGCAAATGCACACATACACAAGTGCATACGGTACTTGCACTCATGCGTGTACGTGTGCATGCATTCACACAATGCTGTTACTTCAGGGTCTTGTTAAAGGCAGATTTCGAGATGTCCAATCATTAATTCAAACATGGCACGCACATGTGTATGTCCACCGTACGCACAGACATGGCGCACACACACGCATCAGTCCCTTCCCTATTTTGCCCTTCCCAAACAAATGGTAGATGCTGGTGATTAGCATAAAGGCGTGTCTCTAGAGGGGGGTCCTGCTCTTTGTTTGGCGTGTCTGACTGACAGGAGATTGCAGAGCACATTAAATGCCCATCAGACCCAGCATTAGTTTTAGAAACAGCAGAGCAAGGCCCATCAGAGGTCAGTCTTAGCACGTAATGAACTGAGCTCATGGCACATGCTTTCTCTGTCTGTCTGTCTGTCTGTCTGTCTGTCTGTCTGTCTGTCTGTCTGTCTGTCTGTCTGTCTGTCTGTCTGTCTGTCTGTCTGTCTGTCTGTCTGTCTGTCTGTCTGTCTCTGTCTCTTGCGTGCACACGCACACACAGACACACACACACACACACTGCACATACATACACAAAGCCATACAAATGCACAAATGCAGTTGCATATACTGTACATTCCTACAAAGCACCGACACACGCACACACGCACACACACACGCACACACACACACACACACACACACACACACACACACACACACACACACACACACACACACACACACACACACACACACACACACACACACAGCCAGGCCCCCATGCAGTCACCTGTGTTTTAAATTGAATTTCAGCAAAGAGGCATTTCTCTGTTCTGCCTGCAGACATGGATCCTTTCACGTATAGTGACACACTATAAGTGTGCTGTCATTGTTGGAGACAGGCAGACAGACAGACATACAGACATGGAGTCTGAGCACACTGAGGGATGGGACAGTGGACGAATCAAATCTCTATCTGCAAATTTTACACTCTTACATTCAAGGCTCATGCATGAGAGTAATGGCAGAATAGTGTAAGCGACGTGTTTGGGATCAGAAATTCGCTGAAACATTCTGTTGGAGCCATCATGCGTGGTTCTGTAACAGGGAAATTCAGACCGTTGTGACAGTGTCTGCAATATTCTGCAACAGTTTTGTCGCGTAACAAAGGGACATTGTCGAGGAGCATTTCCATTAGAAGACCAATATTAGTTTCTAGTTTTTCTAAGCTTTTGGAGCGTGATCCAGTGTGCAAGTCGACTGCTAAGTTCTCCACCTTTGACAAATAGCCTGCGTACTACACAGTGAAACTGAGTGTTAAAGTAGCTGTCAGTATTTTACTACGTTCTCCCATTTCTCCACTTTGAACTTTTGAGACCGTTCGCTGTTTCTGTTGCCACAGAGCTTTTCTCTGGGAAGCAGAAATAAAATACCAGAGGATTTCTCAGTGATATTTTTTGGTTGCTCTCTGATCATTGAATCATTATGCAGGAACTTCGCCAGTTCTACCATCAAAGACTACCACTCTGTCAAGCCAACCATCAGTCAACACAGTCTGAGAAAAACACTAAGAGATGTTTATCTGTCTTCATGTCTCTGTGAGATATGGTTGGTACAGAGGGCTCCACTATATCATTTAGTCACATTTATGGATGCATTTTATATCTGTGGATATGAAATCTAAATCTTAAATGTGGCCGTTGACATTTCAAAAGAGAAAAAGACCCAACTCCTGGCCTCGCAGGAGCCGCGGTCCCACGCTGTCGGCGCGAACGTGATGCTAACCTTGTCGCTGACAAAGTCCAACAGCCTCCCTTCCAGAGCCTTACCGCCTTGATTGAAAGTTGTAATTAAGCGCGTAGGGAAGCGAATTAGATGCAGAATGACCTGTCAACAAAGTCACATTTAAGTGAGCGATGCGCCGGCCGTGGCCGTAAAAAATCTAAATGATATAAATTGCAATTTAAGTGCAGCGCGGGCTAATGTTTTGTCACAAATTAATGTGACACAAGGCAGCAATGACAATCAAGGGCCGTCTCATTCTAATTTGGACGTGTTTAGAGGTGCTCTTTTGTTCACCGACAGCTTTACACAAATTAACACAATTGCCTGTTTTTATGAGGAAACCATAAATGTTTTTTTCTCCCTCCTTTGCCGGCTAATGAGGAGAGAAAACAGCTTGTATCTCAGTGTTATGGTGATGCACAGACGTCCTCAACAACAGTATGGCAACAAGCTGCTCCAGTCCACCCACCATAAGGAGAGAGAACAACAGAGTGGGAAGCCTGAAATGGTTCCCTAATGAGCTACAAGAGCTCCTATAATGTCTTGATGTTTTCAAATCATCGGCTCCGGGGTTGGGCGTACGTTCGGTTCATTGTTGGAAGTCGCAGGGCGTAGTCATGCTGTTGTGGGAGTAATGACGAGAAATTTGTGTAGGGTTTCTTGCCGAGGAATTCATCTTTGAGTGGAAGCGATTAGAGATAAGTGAGGTTTGATGATGGGATGCAAAATGGATTCAGTAAGAGGTTCTAGGATGTACCATTTTATGCCTGTACAACTTTGTGTGGTGACTTGGTTATCAACTTTTTCACTACCCCACAATCTCTACCCCACATCTTGTAGATGTTTATTAGCAAAACAGATGAAACCCAATTCCAGCTTTACCCAGCTGATGGTTGCTTAGATCAATGGCTTTCAACCTTTTTGATACCAGGGCCCTCTATTTATTCACCATTTGAGCCACGGACCACCATTTTTTGATATTTTAGCCCCACAGACCCCAAAAGTATTTATTATAACTATTTATTTTGCTTTGTCACAAATCAATAAGCATACAGATTAATCTACTACATTCTCTAGTTGCATAGACTTGAACTAATGCATTTTTACGCTCTCAAAGAGTTACATCTGGTTAACCAACTTTCATCATTTAGCCTGGGGACCACCTGGAACTCCCACAAGAACCACTAATGGTCCCCGGACCACAGTTTGAAAACCACTGGCTTAGATGATCACGATGAGCGATTTGTTATCAACTCTGATACTATGTTCAAGC
>CM076973.1:21164478-21181978 GCA_039105355.1 Benthosema pterotum | reverse complement strand
GCCACGGTCGCACTCTCCAACGCCGGGCCCCTGAGCGTTCCTTTTCCCTCCGACAATTTACGCCATCCCAAATATTTTTCCTTCTTCACATTCCCGGTGTGGAGTTCAACAGGGAATAACATGAAGGCTCAGCCTACATAATACTCGGACCAACCGAAATGTTGCGACATTGAGGGGCCAGAAAACTGAATGCTCGGGAAGGCTGTTGCAGCCTGAGAGAGGGATAAACTGGAGTTTGAAATGCATTGTTTTCAATGAGGGCAGCGCAAATAAGAGCTATTGTTGTGTGCAACATACTGTATGTCAGAGTATTATTTGGGCCAAGCCTTCCTGTTACCTCAACAGGTATAGAGGACATAAACTCTGCTAGGGGTCTGATTGAGTTTCCCAGTGACTACATTCATATGGTGGCTATAATTCTGTCATGGTTTCCAACGCCATCGATGTATGATTCTGTGTGTGTGTGTGTGTGTGTGTGTGTGTGTGTGGATCTAATGCAGGACTATATACTGTATACAGTACAATACAATGTACCATTTATGGGTGTTTGGACCAGTGGGTTCACATCCAAACTACTCAATGGCGTGCACCACAGTCCCTTCAGTCTTTGCCGATGCGACAAACATAACCGCATACCGGTAAGTGTTACAGAGATACGGACCAGTAAGATGCTACACTACGTGTCTCACTGGCGCGTGGGAAGCAAACACTGTCCATTTCCCAGATACACTCCATAATTGGGCATGCACAAATGCTGGGACATTTCTACTTGGCTTACATAGTAATCTCATGCACTGCGTTTGTAACAAAACCATGTCCTATTAGATGTCTGGGGCCCTTGTAAAAAACACTCCATTGTAAGGTGCTTTGAATAAAAAACAAGCTCCCAATCACACCATGTTCTGCTTGTTGTTATCGGTGGATTCACTATTAAAACGTCGTCCTAATTTATTCTATTCAGTCAGTCAGGAGAGCCTGTCGTTGCTGTGGGTTGGATTTGCATGAAAGCGGGATGTTTTACACACCAGCCCATCTTGTTGGAGTGTCTTGAGTAAATCAGTGAGCTGGCCCGGATGGGGGGGGGGGGGGCATCAGAGCCGAGGAGGACCTTCAGTCATTTAAATGTACAGAATATAGAGAGGCTTCATCAGTCACGGGCCAGCACCCCCAAAACAGATTGGCCTTGTAGGAGGGGCCCCCCTACTCACATAATCACCTGAGCATTACATTGGCATATAGGGATAGGACACCCTGACCTAGACGCACCCGATCCTACAAGCGTTTCCACAGCCTAATAAATGTCAAGCAGGCTAGAATTTAATGAATACAGGTCGAGTGACTTCTGTAATGGGAGGATGAGGGGGGGCGGACCTCGTCTCTGCATTAGCCTAAGCAAATGCGGCCATAGGCAGAGTAGGAGCGGCTCTCTTTGACCTTGTGTGTGTTGGTCACGCATTGCTGGACGGCATGGAGGTCGACGCTGGAGGACCATTGGGAAGATCAGGGTTCTTGTTTTTGTACCGTTACTGTAAATGCTTAAATTGGAGCACCGTTTTCTACAAGTTATGCTAATTTATTATTTGTTTCTAGCTTTGATTGCAGTCGGTATATCATTCTCCTTTTATACCATTTAGTCTGATTGCTGCATTTGCAACTTAGTAAAAAATAAAGCCATATTATTTGCATTTATGATTGAGACCCTAAGTACGCATGAATTTATGCACGAACCCACCCAATCTGGTGTTGTGTGACTCAAAATCAATCTAAGTCTGGATTGATTGTGAAATGATTGTACATTTGACCTAAGTCAGGTTTACAATTGCTTGGGTCAAAACACAAAATAAAAGGTCTAATTCAGTATTGTATGTCAGTATAAATCTATTTACCGAAATTACTAACTTCTAAAAACCTTAAAAAACCTACGCCACAATTTTATGAAGGTGACATATCATGTCATTGGAATATTTCCAACTCAAACACAGGATGGGCGGTAATGATCCCCGGGAATCTCTGCGCTGACAGAATATTTCATTTTGTGGCCCGCTTGGGATTGCTTTGAGGTAACCTTTGTGTGCTGCAGCGTTTACTATCATATAACTGTAATATCTGCCCCCCCTCCCCGGTCCGTTCTCTACTCGTCTGGCCGATACACCGATCCAGAAAGCCGTGGGACTGTGGTTTAGTTTTTCCACATTGCATCTGACTCATCTTCTCAGTCGGCTGTCATGTGTTTGTAATAGACGGGCTCTAATAGGGCCAGAGCAGGCTTTACACCACATTAAATAAAGGAAGACCTGAGCCTATTGTTCTGCTCAGCTGACAGAGACTTGGATCAAAGTAATGGAAGAGGATGAGGAGGAGGAACACGAGAGAGAACCTGGAGAGACCCAGCTTTCTATGGGCACACCTATGAGAGGGAGGTAGGAGGAGGAGGAGGAGGAGATTTTTCACTGGTATGGATAGAATCACACAGTATATCTTAATGTCTGTTGTGTTAACTTGTCCAAGCGTTCTTTCATTAAATGGACCTGAGTTGGGCATGAATCCGTGGGGTGTGTTCTTTTTTTCTTATTGTCAGAATAGGGATTTGCGGAGGACGACTTCACCACTTTCCAATGTATCTTCATATAATATGTCTCACTAATGTACATGATAAAATACCACATTTTTTTCTGTCTGAGTCTGTGTCTCACAGGAGGCCTGTGGGCAGTTCAGAAACAAGTCTTCCATGTGCATCAACAGGGAATCTAAGCTAAACTGCAGGCTTATATTCCTGAAAAGTTGCAATGCAGAAATGGATGCCATTGTTCTCCCAACAATAAAAAATGTAATATGCTTCCACCTAAAAAAATAAAAATAAATAAATAAAAAAAATAAAAATGAAATATAATTGTATAAAAAAATCTGACAAACGACGATGTCTGACTGGAAAACGGGTTTCTGAACTGCCCACAGCCCTCCTATGAGACACAGGCTGAGTAGGAAAAAAATGTGGTATTTTATCATGCACATTAGTGAGGGCCTATTATATGAAGATACATTGAAAAGTACTGAAGTGGTCCTTTAATATAGTCTCTTAAAGAGACAGCGGGTGAGAAATCGACCCTGATGACTTTTTAATAGCAATGCTCTTTTATTTCACGCAACCTCTCGCCCCTTATCTGTCTTGATCGCCCTGCTTCTCATCGCTCCTCTCATCTTCTCTCCATGTCTCACTGCACCATCCGGTACGCACCCTCTCATCTCTCTCTCTCTCTCTCTCTCCTCTGGTCTCCCCTCTCCTCTGGTTTCTGGTTAGTTTCAGACAATGTGGATAAGCAGACTGTCTTTAGAACCTTTTTCTCATGGAAATACCATCTGCAGGCCTCAGCCATGAGATCATTCTCACAGGCCTGGCCAAGCTGGGCTCACACAGCCTAGCCCAGCCTATTATGCACACACGCACACGCGCACTGTAATCTACTGTAAGTGATGTTACACCTCCACATACACACGCACACACATGCATTCGCATCAGACTTTTTGCTCCATCACACACGTTACATTAAGGTTGTTGTTATTCCCACTCGGTCATAGAGCTCCACCTACCTCATATTATTTTATATCTCTCTCCTGTCTCTCTGCATTTCGTTCTTACACAATATTTAATAGCTGAACGTTTCCCACACTGCAAAGAACAGTGAGCTTGACCAGTGTTTCTCTTTATATAGTAGTCGCTTAAAGGGCCACTTCACCCCTTTCGCAACCAGAGAAACATTTTTCTTGTTTGTTTGTTTGTTTGTTTTTTTTTAAGATACATTGAAAAGTATCCTTCTAGATATTTTATTTATGAATGGATGTTCATGACGTCATGAACATCCAGGAAGTTCCTTCCTGGACTACAAAGCCACACCTCCAGTGTACTTCCCCTTCTTGTGGAGGCGGAACCTTCATAACCAGCAACCAGGATCTAGGTGTTGGAATGGGCCCCTAAATGCCCTGACTGCCCTACCAAACATGATGGCATGCAAAACAACCCAAAATTCAAATATTTCAAATTAAATTTCTTATGATTAAAATGATTTGAAACACTATGCTACTAACTGTAAATTGTAGCATGTGTAAAAAAAAAAAAAAAAAAAAAAACCGTATAATAGCCCTTTCTGCAGAGTTAAGTCATACCATTCTTTCTCGTTCTGAATCCTATTAGCCCCGTGATGTGAGATCTAAACTCTGTGACATTACACTCTCAACACAAAATGAATGGGTGAACGTGTAAAGCGCTATGGTGCCCTGCAAAGGTTGTGTGTGTGTGTGTGTGTGTGTGTGTGTGTGTGTGTGTGTGTGTGTGTGTGTGTGTGTGTGTGTGTGTGTGTGTGTGTGTGTGTGTGTGTGTGTGTGTGTGTGTGTGTGTGTGTGTGTGTGTGTAACCGTTCCATCCATCCAGTGAGCAGTGTGATGCTGTCCAGAGGCCTGTAGGCCCGGCGTCTGCTCTGACATTTATGGTCCAATACCTCTTCATTAACACCAGCTAACAGCCTCAAACCCTGCCTAGCCTCTAGTAGGCTGGCTCCCAGCCCCTGTGTGTGTGCTGGTACTGGGGGGTACAGTGGTGTGTGTCTGCCCCACTGTCTGACAAGGATGTCTGTGCGGGTATTTGATGAGTGTGTGTGTGTGTGTGTGTGTGTGTGTGTGTGTGTGTGTGTGTGTGTGTGTGTGTGTGGGTGTGTGTGTGTGCGTGTGCGCGCGCGCACACTCTGTGTTTGGTTGTTTTTAGGCCACTTTGGAATGCATTGGACACGTATTTAAGCAATATTTCACTTGAGGGTGTGGATTAACGCGATTATTGGCACGACAGTGTTGCAGTGCGAACGAGAGGTGTTCGAGTTCCGCAAGCATCACAGAAGTGCCAAGAATCACATTATTCCACACCCTTGAGTGTAATATTTCTATAACCACAGTTACCCTTAAACCTAAGAGAAATGCTGAAAAATATTATTTTGCATGTGACCTGTTTCAACCAATCAGGTTAGTTCTAACTATTAACCTCATGGTTGTTTCTGGTCGTACCTTAACCTTTTATGAAGAAACTAGGGCACCATGACACCAGTATCCTAGGCCTAAATGTAATACTGTCTGTCTGTATGTCTGCCTGTCTGTCTGTCTAGGCTGTGGAGGCTCAGATTCGGAGCTTTGGACAGACACCCTGCCAGCTGCTCATAGAACCACACCCCCCAAGGAGCTCCGCCATGCAAGTGGTTAGTAGAGGCAACACACACACGCGCACACACACACACACACACACACACACACACACACACACACACACACACACACACACACACACACACACCACACATTCGCCACACTTCTCCCAAGCCCTCCTTAAAAGGATTCACCACTGTATTTTAAACATTAATCTAATTACTTGTGTGAGCAGGGCGAGCGCAAGTTAAGCAAGCGGTTTTCGGTCGCTGACCGCCGGTTGTCCCTTGAAGTATTCCGATTGGCCGCTTTAGGTGGTGAAGCGATGGTGATGTAGTTAAGAGACGTTTATAACTAATGTCATAAGTATTACCCCCTGCAGGAGATTCTGCAAAAAAACAACTATTGTTTTTTAAGAGAATATTAAAAACAAGTGTTCTTGTTTGTTTTTTGATCACTTGCTCTGCTCATGCAAAAGTAGGCCTTGGCCTACTTGTGTGCAATGCGCAAGTTGGCACTACTGAGATCTGGTTAGACTAATTGCGACTGTAGGGCACCGTTTACTTGCAACAGCTGCCAGTCACTGTGTCCGTCTATGATGCCTTGGGATACACTCCATAATATGTGGCTGCAGGGGCGGATTGGCCATCTGGAGTACAGGGAGTTTTCCTGGTGGCCTGCGCCACCTAGTGGCCTGGACAAGATCCAAAATGCACTAGTAGCACTTCCAAAATGCACTAGAATGTGTGGGCCTCCATTACTCCATAATTTGAAGATCGCGACACTGTCTCAAACCCTAGATACCCATACATGGAGATCCAGTCATGGACATCTCAATATGTAGTATATGGATGTCGAGGCTGCATCCACCCACCTTTGGCGTGGCAGTCTGGAAAGCTGTGCTGTGCTGAGGGCTTTCCTCAGCCCATAGTGCGTGCTGACTAGCACCTGTGCATCCTTGAAGCCGGCCTGTTCCTGTGTGTTGAGCATGTGGTGGGATTATTGCATGATGAAACTCCAAAATCGTGCGTGTGATCATTACCAACATCTGCATGCATGGAGCTGGCCAGCAACTGTACATTCCGACCTCACTGACACCAGAGTAATATATATATATATATATATATATATATATATATATATATATATATATATATATATATATATATATATATATATATTATAGCTGTCCGTCGATTAAAATATTTAATCGCGATTAATCGCATGATGGCCCATAGTTAATCTTCGATTAATCGCAAATTAATCGCATATTTTCATATTTCCCGATATACTCCCGATATCCGATATCAGCAAAAAAAATACAATTTATTAAGTTTTTTTTTTTTTTTTTTTTTTTTTTTTTTGGGGGGGGGGGGGGGGGGGGGGGGGGACTGGGGACCCCCCAAAATAATTTCAGGACCACTGAGGGGTCACAACTAACAACTGCTAAACACTGCTTAAAAAAAAGAACTATGTTGGTCGATGTAAGATGTAAGGTGATCACTTCACACAGGTGTGATTTTTAGTTAATTAGCAATAAAATAAAAATTAAAAAATAAAAAGCCTTTTCATTATTTTAAAAGGGAAAAAACACCTTATATCTTTGTGCCAACAATACACAGCCATAGCCCACAGCCATAGTGGGCTCTGGCTGTGGGAGAGGAGAGCTGTGTTTGGAAGGGAGGAGGGAGGCCCCTCAAGCACAGCTGCTTAACAGGCTTAATTGTGTTGCCAACTGCCAAAATCCAAAATGCACTAGTGGCACTTCCAAAATGCACTAGAAGTAGCTAGAGCAGTGGTTTTCAGCCAGCTGAAAAGCACTAGATTTTCCACCAGGAGTTTCTCAATAATTTTGGCGCTAGGGGAGTCTGGAAAAAAAACTAAATATAGTTACAAATGCGCCAAGTTGGCAACACTACTTCTGGCCATGCCGTCGTGATTATAGATGTACGTTTGACGCATCGCTCCCAGCGCCGATTCTTCCTATACGCAGACTACGCAGCCTGCGTTGGGCCCCCGATTCCACAAAGGGCCCCCGCCAGCTCTGAGTAAATAACTAATTGAAAGAACTGTTATTTACGCAAATAGCGTACATCGGGCGCATGTACGTTTATTGAATCGCGAGCACTTACGCAAATAACGTACAGCGGCGAACGTAACCACTCTAGTGCATGGTAGTTCTGTACGTAGAAGGGAAATTTTCTTCCGTAAACAGCGTTACTTGAATCATGCCCGCTGTCGCGTTTTTTTTTTACACCACGCAGAAACGCCCCCCCTTTTCTTAGCATGTTTGGTCAACAACATCATTACTTCAGGATATGAAAAAAGGAGCAGCAGCAGTCAGGTAGGCTGGCAGGCTAACGCTATGAATGACTGCAGTTTTCAGTTGTGCTGTTAAATGCTGGGCTGTCGGTAGTGTGTTGTTGTGTTGTTGTTTTTTTGGTGGCAGAGATACAAGCTTGTTGTATTTTGTCAATAATATCTCCTATGCGGCATGCCCAAAGCTTAGAGTATTATGGATATAGACAGTTATGTCAACTCCGTTCACTTCATGAAGCCAGTCACATCATAGACTCTCTGTGATGTGTATGTGGCTACTACACGGAATGTGTTGGTTACTGTAGCCTACAATACTTTGACAGTGAACAAAGTATTTTCAACTCTTATTTGTCCCTATTCTAGACCTGCTACATCTCTACATAAGAGACAGTTTCATAGTTGTTGTTGTTGTTGTTGTTGTTGTTGTTGTTGTTGTTGTTGTTGTTGGTCAGGATTGAAGTAGCAATAAATACATTCATTTGAAAAGGAAACATTGGAGAGAGAGAGAGAGAGAGAGAGAGAGAGAGAGAGAGAGAGAGGGAGAGGGAGAGAGAGAGTGTGTGTGTGTGTTAAGCTATCTATAATGTATTTCCCCGCAAAAAATGGCCAAAATAACAAAAAAGCCAAAATCAGCGCCTGAGAAGCAGGGCCCCTAGTAAAAAACCTGCTTAGGGCCCCTAGGAGGCCAGAATCGGCACTGATCGCTCCACACTACTTCTGGCCATGCCGTCGTGATTATAGATGTACGTTTTACGCATCGCTCCTGCCTGGCTATAATCTTGCGACAAAAATCGAAGGATTATACTTTTGATGATCAATTTGAGAAAGGGTAAGGCCACCTCTCTCTCTCTTCTGCTGCTTTGCTGCTCGTGTATAGCAATATATTCTATCGAAAGGAGGAACAGTCTCCCTCTCTCTCTCTCTCCCTCTATCTCTCCCTCTATCTCTCGCTCTCCCTTTCTCTCTCTCTCTCTCTCTCTCTCTCTCTCTCTCTCTCTCTCTCTCTCTCCCTCCCTCCCTCTCCCTTTCTCTCTCTCTGTCCCTCTCTCTCTCCCCCTCCCTCTCTCCCCATCCCTCTCTCTGTCTGTGTCTCGCTTTCCTTGGCCGTGGCGCTGCGGTTAGTGTGCTGGATAAAGTGCTCTGTGCGCACGTGCCTTTCTGTTTAGTCTTCATAACAGTTAATGCATGGGACATAAGTGCCCATCAAAATAGTGCCTGTGTTCGTCACAGTAGTAGTTCTACAGTGGTTCGTAGGTCCAGTCGTTTGATGCAATCGTTTGATGCAATCCGTATTATTTCACGCAAACCCTCGTCCTCCACAATGTTAATCGGCCTGCATAGGGGGGGGGGGGGGGGGGGGGGGGGGGGTCCGTGCGTTAATCTCGCGTTAATTTTTTTGACGCCGTTAACGCACGGCTGAGTTAACGCGAGATTAACGCGTTAACGCGGACAGCCTAAATATATATATATATAATAGGCTACTTTTAACTCCTGCTTCTCAACTGTGCCTTATAAAGAAGCTCTGTTGTTTCAGTGCAACCTCATTGAGTGGGAAAAGTTGCCACCTGGTAATCAGAAGGTCACTGGAATCACCACCTAAATCCATTTAGAGGTTTTAGATTTGTTTGCATCAGGACTGTTGAATGATTAAAAACTTGGCATGGCTTCAAAATGTTTAATCTTTTAATCATGATTAATCACCATTCAAACTATGTCCAAAATATGCCATGTTTTCCTGACAGGATTTGAAAAAAAAAAGAAGAAAAATAATCTGGGGGAAAAAAGATCTGCTTATTTTTTAGAAATGTTTATTAAAATAGGTGATCTAGAAGCCTAGATGCTTGTACAACGTAGATGTCTCAAGCTATATGCTATGGCTCTGGGAGGCCATAGCAGGGAGGCACACGTTTATGTCTCCGTAAAACCATGCTTTAATGTTTTATTTAAATGAAAATTGCTCAGTGGGTTGAGTCAGTGTACACATGCATTAATTCAGGGATTAAAGACTTCCGGCACGGTGCCGGAAGTCCGGCTTGCGGAAAAAATAATAAAAAAAAAAACACGAGACCAATGTTGCCAACTGCCAAAATCAAAAATGCAGTGGCACTTCGAAAATGTACTAGAAGGAGGAGCCTGGGCAGTGGTTTTCAACCCAACTCACCAGCAAAAAAGCACTAGATTTTTTACCTGGAGTTTTTTTTTTTCTGGGAAAAAAGCTAAACATAGTGACAAGTTCGCCAAGTTGGCAACACTGACAGAGACACGTGGAGATAGAGAGTGATGATCAGCGAACCGCGACATTTCATGGTGTGAGGACTGGAGTCGGGACGCTGCAGTTCATGAAGCCATAGATAAAGGCATCATAAATAAATGGCACTGGGCATGGCTAGATGAGACTGGGCGAGATGGGAAGGCATTTAGCAGTTGGTGCAGGAAGGTAAGGGATCGAGGCACCTGCCTCGTGCTTGCTCTTCTGCACGCTGTGCCGGCGCCACGGTCCACGACCGGACCGCCGCACATCTCTGTCTGGACCCTTAAAAATTGTCGAAAGAGAAGGAAAGAAAAAAGGCACCGCGTAATTCCCGGAATAATTGCATAAATATGCAAATTATGCATGCCTCGCTTGATTTCACAATCCCCACATATTTTCGCATAAAGTTTATAAAGTTACAACCTCCTCACCCATTTGGTCACTTCCACACAGAATCGCGGTGGTGGTAAAGTAGCCCGTCTAAAAAGTCTCTCTCTCTCTCTCTCTCTCTCTCTCTCTCTCTCAAGAGAAAAAAACGATCTGTTGATTCCGTTTTTCTTTTTTCTTACTCCCTGCATCAACACCAGTACGTCTCCTCTCTTGTTTTAGCCGTGGTCCGGCGCGTCAGCCAGTTTCTCTCCCTGCTCGCTCAATGCCTGTCTCAGGGGCGTAGCTACGGGTGGGCTGGGGTGGGCCATGGCCCACCTAAATAGAGAGCTGGCCCGCCCATTGAAAACATGACTAAGAACTTGAGAAAACAAAGGACAAAGACCAGAGAGCCCCTAGAGAGAGCTTGAGAGGTCTAGACTCACTGTAGTTACAGTATAATGGGTGATTTGCGGGCACTAATCACCCAGTATAATGCAAATGGAGCTTTTCATTCACCCTTTGTTTGTAAACCTGCCAGATCGTTATCATTTGGCAGTTATCAAAACAATAGCGCTTGTTTCTGTGGGGGGACTTTCACAAGGATTTTTCAAAAGTTAACTCTGGTCTGTTCTCCTGAAAGAAAATCTGTCATGATCAGCAGACACATTGGTAACTAATTTATAAATGGCCGTGATTCAATAGTGAACAGCTGAAATCTATTTGATAATGATTGTGCTAATGAAACAAAACACTGTGTTGGTGACAGGATTATTATTTCATGTCAAGACATTAATTCAAGAAGATAACCCTAGTACAGTAAAGGTTATATAAACTGAAATATAACCGTATATGGCAATAATAGCAATAAATAGATTTCTTGCAGGTGCAAATTTGCGGCCATCACGCACGCAGCATGCCCACCCTGAATCGCTCATGCCCACCCTGAATTGAGTTTCTGGCTACGCCACTGGCCTGTCTGACGCGCGTTGGACACGCCGCTGTGTGCCATCGCGGAGTGGAGCGAGGCGCGCACATACAAGACGCAGTAGCGGTGTTGAAACACGCACGCAAATTAATGCCATGTAGAACGAGATAAGAGCGCATTGCTTTGACCCGTTGGTGGGAGATTTACAGGGTGAACGCACGGAGGTGCATGTGTGACCGTCCGTAGATAAAGTGTGTGTATCTGTGGTAGCAGCACTGGCTGCAACTACAACGCAGCAGTTCCATATGGGAATGAGTGACTAACGTTAGCTTTGCTAGCTGGTTAGCCAAAAGTGTTTACATTAGAGTTGAAAGCTAATGCTAATCTCCAGCAGTCTGTCTAGCCCTAGCACTGGTCCATAGCTCCACTGTTAGAGCTATGAACCAGAGCTAGTATGGCCCCATATAGAACCCCCCTGCTAGCCCTCTGGAATGCTCTTCAGTCCAGTGTCCACAGACAGCTCTTTTCACTATCATTATTGAGTTATTGCTTCATCTTAGTGCCCCTCCAATAATGTTTTGTTGTCTTATGTCCCCATGCAAAGCAGTAGGCATAGTAGTATTCATATCAGTGGTTCTAATGCTGTATGAAAACTAATCAACAAATATTAGCAGGATTGTTTTATATAAGAGGCAAGAATTGTGAAAATAGCTGGTCTACAATTTCACAATGAGCTTGTAGATCTGCCATTTCCACAATATTTATCTGTGGAACCATTCTGTTGCTATAGTCTGTTGCTATAGTTCAAATATAATTAGGCTACAATGAATGGACTACCTGAATATTTGTAAAATTGCTATCCTATCTAGTGTCAGAGAGAAAATATAAATGTTTCATGTTATGTGCTTAATTTATGGCATTTATGCTTCAGCCTTGGTGATACGGTGATGTATTAATGCTTGTGTGTTGTGACCCACAAGGCAGGGCCAAAGCATATAAGGTCATGTATTAATACCACACTTCGGCACACTATACAAAAAATGTTAATTTTTTTATACTATGTATATGAGAGAAAACAAAAACTCTGCTGATCAATTAATTACCGATAACAAATTAATATCCAATTAATCGATAATTTACATCCCTAACCCCAGGTAATGGCAATACTAATCAGTGTTCTTAGAAAGTATCGCAAAACTCTGTCGAACGGACAGTCGTTGTAAAGTTGACAGGTCTTGCACATTTGTCCAGTGCGTAGTCACCTCTATGTCTGGTTGAACTGAAGCATGATACTGAAATGATTGATTATTTACTGTATTAGAGAAATCAGTCATTTTACATGTATCTCAATCGCAGTTTGTGCAGGACGGATCTAGGCATGGGGGGGCAACGCCACCCTAAATGCCCAGACTGCTCCAGCATGTTTGGAAAGTTCAGGCTCAGGATTTTTTTTTGCTTTAATCCCTGATTAATTGCGTTGAAATTTTTAATCAGATGCCATTAACATGTTATTTTCAATAGCCCTATTTTGCATACATTTGTGCTATTGCACACCCTGTACATTTGTGTGTTATTTCCATTGAGCCAACAAAAAAGCTAACTCCACAACCTGCACCCCTCCCATGCAAGTAAATGACAATATATAAAGTCACAAACACCACCTTTGATGAGGCAATATTGCTCTGTCACATAGTATTTCAAAATGATTGATCACAAAATGATCACAAAATTTCAAAAGATTTTCTTTAACATTTTGGAGTTTAAGGTTAAAATTTTCTGGATGGGTACCCACTTGGCAGACATGTGAAGTGGTCAGATGGCTGAGACATGGACACTTTTCAGAGGCCTTACACCCCTCTCAATGTCCTACCCCAGACAACCCCCCACCCCACCCCCCGTCTATCTGTCTCCTCCATCTGACCCTGGGAATCTTAGCTCCCGATTCTGGACCCATCTCCTCTCTCATCATTATAGAGGTGTGTGGGAAAGAGTAGAGAAAGAGACTGTGTGTGTGTGTGTGTGTGTGTGTGTGTGTGTGTGTGTGTGTGTGTGTGTGTGTGCGCGTGCGCGTGCGTGCGTATATTGTACATGTGTTTATGCATTTATATGCCTGTTTTCTGCGCATGCACACACATGTGTGTGTATAGTTGTGGATGCATGTGGCAGGAGGAAAAGTGTACTATTGGAAATATGGGAGTGATGCCAAACTGTACACCTGAGGACCTGTGTGTGTGTGTGTGTGTGTGTGTGTGTGTGTGTGTGTGTGTGTGTGTGTGTGTGCGCGCACACGCATGTGCACGAGTGTGGCCCCTAGAGACCCTATTAGAGTGGTGTCCCTGCGTTGCTGACAGCTGGCCGGAGACCACCTCCCTATGCACAACGCTTATATACTGTACACACACACACACACGTACGCATGCCTAAACACAAACACACACAGATGCCTAAACACACATAACTGAATTTGCACACGTGCACAAACACACACTCATGCGTGCACGTACACACACACACACACACACACACACACACACACACACACACACACACACACACACGCACACGCACGTACGCACACGCACAACACAGTCATTATTGGAACCATTTGAATCCCAGCCTTGTATGATCAAATGCCCACGCATTGCCGCTGCAAACTCATAGCGTATTCAAACAACATTATTCACTGAGATTATTTCAAGTTGTTGAGTCCCGCTACGCGCACACACACTCAGCCATCTCTCACATATAAACGTCCTCTCAGCATAGCGTGTTCTCTCTCTCGTAAAAAAAAAAAAAAGCTCTGTACTTTCCATCCATCCTCTCCTCCTTCATGACAGTGTGTTGTCAGCAGGTTGGCATGTGCCTGTGCTGGTGGTAATGATATTGTCAGAGTGTCTGGTTAGCTGTCAGGCAACTCAGGACGCCCCTGTGTTCACCATGTTAAACACCCATCTTCCATCCCCTTCGCCACACACACACACACACACACACACACCACACACACACACACACACACACACACACACACACACACACACACACACACACACACACACACACACACACACACACACACACACACACTCTGCGGGAAATGGCTCCCTCATACTGTACATAGGGGTTTTTATGTGGTCGTTGTAAGGCCTGCACTGTATTATGTCAAAATGAGTCATTTTAAAACCAACCTTGTTCATGCTACTTGCACTAGGATGTTATTAAAGCAGTGCAACCACTTTGCTTAGACAGCTCTGTGGCTGGGTCCTGGGACCGGTGTCTGAGCACGGAATTAAGGAGCATATTCTCACCATCGGGTGTCACTGTTGATTTTATTTTATTTTATTTTCATCAAAGTATAATATACAGTATATACAGCTATATATTTTCATTTTTGGCTAAATGTTGACCATAATATTTTCACATTTTATGTTTGGATCAAAGTAAAAGTTCCAATTCTAATCCATTAATTGCTGTAGAAGAGTATTTGTACAGTTAGTCTCTCCCACTCCGTTCTGTGTCATTAGGTATACAGATTTGGGGTCTTTAGGCAGGTGTATGCACAGAACTGCAAATCTCTTGCTATCTCACCTTGTTTGGGTGAGACTGGGTATAGTCTCTATGAAGAGGAACGTCTTCCCCCTTCTTCACATGGCTGGGCACCAGGACGATGACACCTCCACATCTCTCCTCTTCTCTGTGCTTAACAGACCCCCTCACTGCTGCTCCCTAACTGTCTATCTGTCTTCTCGCTCTTTTCTCTCTTTCTCTCTCCCTCCTTCCATGTCATTTGTCATGTCATGTGTATTATTTCCTGTTTTCCCAATGCTGCTGTCCTCTCCTGTGCGCTTCCTCCATCTCTATACATCGTAATCGTCATCATACTGTTCTTTCTCCTATCTCTATCGTCTCTTATTTTCCTTCTGTCGCTTGCTATTGCCTTATCCCACCACACACACCCCTCATCCATCCATCCATCCGTGCGTCCTCCTCTCCGCTCCGTCCGTCCGTCCATCCCTGTGTTGAACAGTATCTTCTCCTGCAGACCCCTCTGATGTTCACGGAGCAGATGCAGCAGGACGTCATCATGGTGCTGAAGTTCCCGTCCAACTCCCCGGTGACTCACGTCTCCTCCAACACTCAGCCGGGCCTGACCTCGCCCGCCATCATCACCGTCACCGCCAACCGGCTGTTTGCCGTCAACAAGTGGCACGGATTGGCAGGTGAGAGAGGAATGTGTGGAGATGTAAAAAAAAGTCACTAAACACCACGTGACTGTGCTGTTGTTGTTGTTTCTCTGTGAATAATAGTGTGTGTCCGTGTGAGACACATACCGTACACGTAAACCATACATTTTGAACAAAAGCAGACAGCGATTTATCTTTGGCCACTGAGCGTCTTTTTCCCACACTAGGTAGGTTGTGTGGGTACTCAGAGGTTAAAGTAAGGTCTGTGTACGAATGACGATCACAAAGAGGTGTCTGTCATCGTTACAACGTTACTGTCATTACAACCCTGCAGCTCCTCAGCGTCTAGAACAATTGATCTGAATTTGCACATTGTTTTAGCACCAAATTGCAAAGGCCCTTTTTCGCTTTCTCAAATTGTATGCTGTGTGTTAGCGTTTTGTTTGTTGGAGATCCAATTTGTTCAACTCTATGACCACATCGGGTTTCACCCTTCTGTTGTCACGGTTGGTTATAGAGTAGCTGCAGGCTATGGAATATTGGAATTAGGCTGTGACAGCAGCATGGTAGCACAGACAGGCTGAGCCACAGCTTTCTCACAGCTATAAGAACTGGAGGACTTAGTTTAGGAGCTGCAGCCTTTTATGAGCAGAGGGCCAATAGGCTACTATGGATATCATTTTTCATAGCACGTGCATTGACAAATATCCAATATCACTGTTCCAACCCACATTGTGCTTGATATTGATGCTAAATGATGCTGTGGATGCCTTTGTCTATTAATGCAGTTCAAGAATGATGTATGCTTAGCCCTTTCCCTACTCGTTGAATTACTATTAATTATTACTTAAAGGAACACTTCACCACTTTTCAACATGTATTCATATAATAGGTCCTCACTAATGTACATGATAAAATACCACTATTTTTTTTCTACTCAGTCTGTGTCTCACAGGAGGGCTGTGGGCAGTTCAGAAACTTCTTCCAATGACATTATCATAGCTTGGATTCCACCATTGATGATGTCATTGGAAGAAGTTTCTGAACTGTCCACAGCCCTCCTGTGAGACACAGACTGAGTAGGAAAAAAATAGTGGAATTTTATCATGTACATTAGGACCTATTATATGAAGATACGTTGCTGACTTTCGCCTTTGGGAGATGAAGGGTTAATGTCCAAGTATATTTCAACAGGTTCTTGGATAGAAGAGTTAAAATGCAAACGTGCAAAACATTGTTGATCTTTTGTACTTTTGTGTCCATTAGTGTCACAGCTTGACTTCTGACAGGCAGTATGTTTACGGCCCGCAAAAGACAAGCCATAATTTTAAATACCCTCTCCGGTGTCTATCATACTTCATTACCGTCCCCTTTGCCTCTCTCTCTCTTTGCCCCTCTGTGCCTGTTCTCTCTGAGTGGTGGGATTGACCCGTCTCGTCTCAATAGGAGGGACGGATGGACTTTGATTTGGGAGATGGTTGACTGTCTCTCCCAGAGAGGAGGATCACGTTTGACACGTTGAGCGGCTAGCGTTTAGTTTCACGTCCACCTCTATACATCAGCCTCTCACTTCAGCCAGACGCCTTCAGTCAACATCCATCCCTGCCGAATGTGATACCTCTGGAGTTTATGAGAGCGAGAGAGACGCTCATCAGCGCGAGAGGAATTTCACCTCTCCTAGTTTCATATTGCTGGAACTGACATGCCAAGTGAACTGGACTAATGCCGTCAATGGAGTGTATTGATTGGACTAGTGCTTACGTAATTTGATGCTGTGCAGTGAAAATATAGGCGTAATCAGAAGAGCAATCACAATATGGCCAACTGGCAAATTCCACACACACACACAATAGTTTGAATGTTTGAGTCGACTATTTTCTGAAGTGACACGTAGCCTACAATTAATTCACTGGTAATAATAAATGAGTAGCATTTATGAGTAGCAGTACCATTACATTTAATATGGTTATAGTGTGTTTCTATTCAGGTAAAAATGTAGGCCTATCTGAAAGCAATGAACTCAATTCTGTATCTAAAAACTTTATTTGCAAAGATTTTTTTTGTAAACAACAGTCCCAGTTTTAACTGTTAATAAATCTTTACAATCTTTACTGCATTTCTTTTTCTCAATTCTATTTTATTGATTAATATCACTGAGTGCATCCCTGTGACTCTGAGCTTACTGTCACTCCCTATCTTCTGCCGCAGTCTGAAAACAAACCTCTTCAGCTCCATATCAGCCCATAGCACTTGCAGTACATATTGGCCCAT
>CM076973.1:21149478-21161978 GCA_039105355.1 Benthosema pterotum | reverse complement strand
TTCTTTTTTGTTTTTTTCTCCCTCGGGCGAACGTCTGACTGGTGAAAATGTCCAGGGCTCATTCTCACGAACTCATCTTTATCCCCCTCCTCCTCCACCACCACTCAGAGACAACACGCACTGTTGTTCCTGTGCGTGGTTTTCAGAATGTGTTTATGGCTCAATTTACATGTATATTTTATTATCATGGTCAATGTTTATCTCTTTCCTTGGATTTTCATGTGATCCTGGTTTTGTCTTAACAATTTTATTACAATTGAGCATTAATTATATTGAAAAGCTTACTGTTTGTGTGTGTGTGTGTGTGTGTGTGTGTGTGTGTGTGTGTGTGTGTGTGTGTGTGTGTGTGTGTGTTGTGTGTGTGTGTGTGTGTGTGTGTGTGTGTGTGTGTGTGTGTGTGTGTGTGTGTGTGTGCGTGCCTTCACGTGAGCGTGTGAGTTGGTAGGAGGGAGGGAGGCCGTGTGTCAGTTATGTATGTACACTGTTAGCATTCCAAGAGGACTCAGAGCTAAACACAGTAAATTGTGTCTGAGTGTCGGGGCGGCCGTGGCCAAAGGAAATGTTGATAATGGGTTGAAATATTGGCGTTGTTGGGCGCGCTGCTCTTTCTCAGAACGCCTACAGGCCGGCCAAGCATCCCGACACCTGCTCTTGAACTATCTATAATTGCCTGGCCGCACCGCATAGTATTCACTCTTATAGTTAGACTTAAATTATCGAAAATCATTTAAACATATGCACTATACATCTCAGCAGGTCTCTAATTTGGGGTGGTTAATGTTTCTTAGGTGGAATAGCTGCATATGTAATCAAAGTCTAACTTTAGTCCAACTTTGTTGTTGCACTATATGTGCCAGCCGGCTTAACAGTAAAATAGTCAATCATCTTTATCTCTTGGTCTCAAGCCTGATTCATACTTCACCATAATGATGGTGTGCCTGTGTGCCTGTGTGGAACCCGATATGCCAGTTTCCTGCCCTCTAACTAGAGACCTTAAAGTTAAGCCGACAATGAATAGTTTTCTATCCATGGCACGAGGGTGTAGTTTTAAAAACTTGAGCTTAGATGTTGCTGTTTCACTGCATTATGATTGCTATAACGTTGGCATAACTCAGAGTGTGGATTGAAGCCGTTGCAGAGCGACAAAACATACACAAAACTGGTTCAGATAAGATCAGACATGATATGGTATCAGACGATAAGCTAAGAGAACATGAGATGACATGAAATAAGGCTAATGGCCAAGGAGAAATTTGTACAAAACACACACAAAGAGATTGTGTGAACCCAAACTGAAACATCCGAGATGGAAAGAAATATCCCAAAGTAACTGAAATAAAGTCATGTTTGACCATAGAACACAACATGGAGGAATCTAATAAAACTGCAAAATGAGATTACCATGAAATGCCGTCCAATGCAGAAAACGAAACATCAGGGAGAAGAGAATGTATGTTTTGCTCCTCCGCTCACTCCTCACTAACCAACCTTTAAATAAATCGCCTGAGCGAGATGAATTTACAGTATGCGTTCTGTGGCAGTGTGCATATTCCTTGCAGGCCGCGCACACGCCGTCATTACTCAAGCTCTAAGGCCCTAATGGAAAATGTGAAGTCCCGGTACACTTAACCTTCCTGGATGTTTTATGTATTCTCTCACAAATCTTCTCTGTTCTTTGCGGTGCAGAGGTGTTTACAGGGGCCATACATAATAGTGAATGTGCTGATAGACCAGATAGTGTTTCGTGTGAACTCTTTTGAACAATGCTGATGTTTACTGTTGGCCTGACATGGTGTATGTGTCCTGTCTGTAAACTGAATGTATGCGTGGTCCTGTTTGTCTCTGGACTTTATTCTGGGGCCTCTGTGTCTCTGTCTCCTCGGAGACATACAGTATCCTCCATGTTCATCTCCCCTCTGTGGTTTGTTCTCTCCTCTTTTTATCCCATCTCATTATGTTTTGTGATGTGTGAATCCGTTAAATTGCATCTGGTAATGGATCTCTTACTATTTCTATTATTTCTGACTCCTCTCCTCTTCCTCTCCAGCCAGTAACGTTGGCAGTCACAGGCGTCAGATCTCGGATCTGTTGGACCAGAGCATCCAGATCAGTTCACAGTGTTTCGTCATCACCGCTGACAACCGCTTCATCCTGCTCTGTGGTTTCTGGGACAAGAGCTTCCGTGTCTATTCCACTGACTCAGGTAATAGACCTTTACGAATACATGTAACTAATCACACACTGTATTAGACCTATATCACTGTCCATATCATCTGTTACCCAGGCAGTTAGACCTTTAATAATATCCTTAGTGCTGTAGATGTTAGTAGCTCATATGAATGCTGACTCGGGTAGAGTTTTATTATCGTCGCTAGTACTATATGACTCGGGTATTAGACCTTTAGCTTTAATATACATTGTCATGTATGTACTGTAAGACCAGAACAGTGGCCTTGTGGTTAGAGTGTCCGCCCTGGAACTGGGAGGCCAGGGTTCGATTCCCGGTCGGGTCATACCAAAGACTCTAAACAATGGGACCCAATGCCTCCCTGCTTGGCACTCAGCATCAAAGGGATGGATTGGGAGTCAAAATCAGCTAATGATTCCCGAGCGCGGCAAGCCGCAGCTCACCGCTCCAAGTGATGGGCCAAAAGCGGAGCACCAATTTTACTGCGGTAACATAGTGACAAATCATGCGACTTTGACTTTGTATCTTATTATAGTGGTGCCCAGAGATTTGTGGTGCATAAGTAATCAACTGGCAGGTGTGGGCGTTGATAGCCAGTGCAGGATGATGTCAGAACAGGCCAGCTCCATGTATGCACACAGGGCAGGGGGCCAGTCCAGAGCCCGGGCAGAGGCCTTTTGTGGCATCTCTGGGCAACCGCAAATTTGACGGAACGATTATCATTACAGGCGTACACGCAGCCAGACAGACATACAGACATCTGCTGCTTTTAAAAAGTTTATATCTTATTCTTAGCCTGAGGGTGAACATGTCAAATCACCCACATTTTGCTTACTATTGTACATCCACAGACCAGACTGACGATATGCCAAGGTTCCAGCTGACCTAGATTTCACTGACAAAGACAATTCTGCACTCACATTTTCATTATGAATATGTTTACTTGAGACAAAAATGTATCTTCACTACTGTTAAGGATGTCTACAGTATTCGCTGTCTACTGTGCATATACGGTATATACTGTATATGTACTGTATACTGCAATAGAACCATGTCCTTTACATTTAGCTTGTGAAGTCTGTATTTTTAGGTGGGACCCCAGTACGTCCAGCTGTTTTGTTTTTTATAGTAGGATGATGTATTGTCTCACAAGTGATATATGTGATCGTTCATGTCGACACACCCGTCAGACAACTCAATGGAAACCTAGATACTGAAGCGCATGTGCACGCACGCACGCACACGCACGCACGCACACACACACACACACACACACACACACACACACACACACACACACACACACACACACACACACACACACACACACACGCACACACACGCACACACACGCACACACACGCACACACACATACACACACACACACACACACACACACAGTAGGTCAAGGGTCTTAAATGAGTCTGTCTTGAGGCTTGTCTCTGTACTGCGGTCGTCGGCTCTCTGTCCCCTGCTCCTATTCAGACTTCACACACACACACACACACACACACACACACACACACACACACACACACACACACACACACACACACACACACACACACACACACACACACACACACGCACACGTGCGCACACAGCTATAATGCAGCCAGCGTTTCAATTTCTCTGGGCCATAGCCTCTGTGTCTTCCACAGAGGTGGATGGGGTGGGGGTGCAGGAGAAGAGAGATAGCTCTATTGTGTGGCTGCCATCGGCGTTGTGCGAGCCTGGATGGAACCTCCAAAACACACACGCTTCAATTGCTCAGCGTTCAACAGCTGCCACCCGGGTCCCTGAAGCCCCGAGGTTAAAGAACAGAGGGGCTTTATCAATTACACCCAACTGATTGGTACACGTGCACAGAACACGCGGCCGCATATGCCTGTGTGAGCAATTGAATTCGTCTGTTTATGCAGACAGGAAGGAAGTGTGTCCGCGTCTGTGTTTGTTTGTGTGTGTGCGCGCACCATCTGTGTGTGTGTCGTGTGAGCGAGCGTGCCTGTTTCTCGATTTTTTTCTCAATTTCTTGATTCACTGTAATTTCTTGGTGACAGTTCATCAAGAAATTCGCTAACCCCGTTCCCAACTCTCTGCAGATCTAGGTCTGGCTTGTAGTGCTGGTCATCGTATCGATTGGCTCGAATGGAATACTCGCATGGATTCTCCCACATGAAAGGATTGTTCGTTTTTAAGACCCATAGTTTCAACGCACGTCAACAAGGCCTACTGCAGTGATTATTTCAAAAAAGTAAATACAGACAAAACAAATAACAAAAGTTATCACTAAAAAGAGGGAGAAACAGCATCTAATTTATTCTAATCAAATTCTTTGCTCATGAATCTGAGTCAAGATACACCATGCCAAAGTAACTGAGCATGTCAAAACATCCGGGTAATTTTTATAGAGCTGAGCAGTCCCGCCTGATTGAATTGGCAAGAAGGAAAAAAGGCAGGATACAACACCTTTTGTTACATTCTTCTTCTTAGAAATTATTTGTTTGACCCAAAATATTGTGTGTTGTCATGATTTCTTATGATGACGAGTTGGCTTTGTCCATGGCATTTTCGAAAAGTGTACGAGAAAAAATAATGGGGGAAAACATTTCTTTAGCAGTGGCGATGTCACGACGAGGGGGCGGGACTGCTCAGCTCCATTGCTGTCACCTACAGGCGGGTGAGGAATTGGACAATCACTAATTGGGGGTGGAGCTTAGCGAAGGGTCAATTACAGACGACAACAAATTGCTCTGCATTAGGTGTGTGTGTCAATCTTTGCTTGTGCAAGCCCTCATGCTTGTGCACTCGGCACACGTTTGTGCATGTGCGCGTCGGTGAGCAAGTGCGCAAAGACGGAAGCGAGCATGGCAGCCATTACGTGGTCCACCCCATCCACCCATCCGCCCCAATGCGTTTGAAATCACTACTTATATTCTCCAAAGTTTACAAAGATGTCAAACATTTCACGTCTCGTCTTGACACGTGGAAAGCTCCTCAGCGGAAGAGTTTTCGCCTCTGCGTTCTCCATCACTGATGAGATACAAGTTAATTATCCTCCGGACAGCAGCAGACAGAAATGTCATGTGTTGTAAACTGCGCGGTGTGTTGACTTGCAGAGGTCACAGTATGGGGAGTGTAATGAGTATTAGACAGCTCAGTGCAGAGCCAAGGGGCCGGGGGAAAATCTGACAGCAATTAGCCTCTTTATATATACACTTGGTAGACACGGAGTGAGGACACGTGCACGGGGCTGGCTGAGCATGTACGTACGACCATACGTATGGACACATGCACACACACGCAAGCACGTGCAAAATTGATCACACCTGCGTAGAGTTTGGTTCATACCAGGGGAGTAATAAGTAGTAGTAAGTTCTAAGGGTGCAATCGTTAATTTATCTAATTGCATTAATCGGTTTTAGAAAATGATTAATAAATGAGAATTTCTGACTAGTGTGTGTTTTTTTTTTACTGTAATCTGATCTGTAATTATATCCATTCGCCACTGGTAGAAAAAAAAAAATAAGTAAGGAATAACCTCAACCAACCGGTGATTTGTTTCAACAACTGTTGGTAGTAATCAATTCACCGGTTCGAAGGGTGTTATCCTGCTTATTACATGGCTTAATAGTACATGAATACATAAGATGGATTAACACATTAATAAATAAGACATTTGGCAGAAATGGAGCATAACAGAGCTGCTTTTATTGCACTTTGGGGATCTTGATTATGCAGAGGTCTGTTGTTGAGCGGAGCAGTCCGTAGTTGTGATATACGGTATGTAACCACTCACATGACCAGAGCGCTGGCTTCTGATTGGAGCATTCATTCAAGCCATGTAATAAATAAAAGCAATCCATCTCTATCTGCGTAGTAGGTCTAAGCAAGGAGGTGGGACTTATCAGCAGTTTGCCTTTTACAGAAGCCCATTTGGGCCAAAACTCTGTGGATATTGGATGTAAAAAATAATAGTAAAAGATGTTGAGTGATCAAAATCGGCGCTAGTCTGGAATTTTACAACATTGTTTGCCAGATCTAGCTGATCTACAAGCTCACAATTGTTCACTGGTTAGCCAGAAGCTAATGCTCATCTGTAGTCACCATTCAGTGGGCTTCTATGTATAATTGGTCTTCACTAATATTGTGCTATATTAAAATATAGCACACTTTTTGTCAGCTCACTGTGTCTCGGTGTCTCCAAAACTAGCCAACTGTATCTTTCCATTGTAATCGTCCTCCGTAGTCTCACCTTCAGACTCCATCTTAGCTTGCAGCACTTGCCATAGCACTTACACTAGTATTGTTGACCTTAGAGGCACATGCAAAGGCTAAACAAAGGCAAAGGCTAAAGTATTTTAGATAGCTTATTATGTAGACATAGTGATCTGCAGTGTATACAAATAGTTAGATTGATGTCAAGGTCTTAGCTTATTTGCTTAGTGAAAGTCTGGATTAAGAGCATCTGCCCTCAACTGAAAATTGACTTGGGACAGTTTAGAAACCTGCAAACCAGTAGCCTCGACACCCAGGCGTTCACATTGGGCGAAAACGTAAAGCCTGGAATAAATTGTTAGCCACGGTGTTGTTATTTGTTAGAAATTTCACTTCAATTCTGTATAAAGAACATACACAACTAAAATGGGCTTCTAGATTAACAGAATAAAAAAAGAAAATAAATCTATATAATAGCCGCAGCCGTAGAATGCTCACATTTAAAGATTTGTTTGTGGGCATTTTATGCCTTGATGGATAGTCAACAGTAGGCACGAAAGGGGGAGAGACATGGGGACTGACATGCGGCAAAAGCCCGTCAGGCTTGGGAGTTGAACCCTCGGTTCAGCTTAAACCATCTGGGCTGAAGTTTACAAAAACGCCAACTCCGATATAGTCAATGTACAAATCAGCTTATGGTCACAACAAACGTCTACTCAATACAGGTCGGCTAGTCAGGTGACAGTTATTCAGGCTCACTTGGGGGCATGAGATCTATTCTAATGGGAAAAAGGCATGTGCAAGTGTGAACATTTATATGCTTTACAGCAGTGGTATTTAACCAGTGGTCCGGCGACCACCAGTGGTCCTTGAGAGGGTTCTTGGTGGTCCCCTAAATGATGGAAAGTTTGTTAACCAGATATAACTCTTTGAGAGCGTAAACATGAAACCAAATGGACCCGCAAGGGTCCATTTGGTTTCATGTTTGCACTCTCAAGAGTTAAAATAGAGTTAAAATAACCAAATGGAGCCTTGCGGGTCCATTTGGTTTCATGTTTGCACTCCCAAGAGTTGCCATGCCTGATGAAGGTCCGGAGGGACCGAAACGTCGCTTCTTAAATAAATGTTTTCTTGTACCGAGCAGTAACAGTGTGCGGGCGTACTATTTTACCTTTTGCCATTGTTTCCATGGCCTACGCACCTGTGAAGACGCCCTCATCTAGGTGTGCGGAAGCAAGTTTATACAAGTGCACTCCCAAGAGTTAAAATATTCATACTGTGTGATTTCAGGGAAACTCAGCCAGATCGTGTTCGGTCATCGTGATGTGGTGACGTGCCTCGCCCGCTCAGAGTCCTACATCGGAGGAGACTGCTACGTTCTGTCCGGCTCCAGAGACGCCACCCTGCTCCTCTGGTACTGGAACGGGAAGCACTGCAGCATCGGAGAGAGTCCAGGCAGTAAGAACACACACACACACACACACACACACACACACACACACACACACACACACACACACACACACACACACACACACACACATGCAGGGGCGGATCTAGGCATGGGTATGGGGGGGGGGGGGGGGGGGGGGGGGGGGGGCTGTGCCCCCTAAATACCCAGTCTGCCCCCCAAACACGATGCCATGCAAAACAACCCAAGATATTTCAAATTAAAGTGCTTATATTTAAAATGATTTGAAACACTACTCCTGCTACTAACTAACTATACAGCTGTGTCACCACTAAACCAACAGCATTTCATCATTGAAAACAGAAAACTCTCAGACCTTTAGCTTCATGCATGCTGCGTGTCTGTTGCAACTTCAACAACAACTGTTATTATTGATGCTTTACTTGACTAATAAAAGTCCTGTAACCAAAAATGGTATGGGTGCGGCTTCACGAATGAAGCCGCCCCCATACCATTTTCTCTTGCCCCTCCAACGTGTTCTCTTGCCTCCCCAAATGGGACATGTTACATCCGCCCCTGACACACATGCAAACACGCAGAGGGGGGCGGGTATTCTTAGAGTGCTGTCTCTGTAGCGGTCAGCGGCGACTGTGTGATTTACGGCCTCTCTCTCTAAAGTAACAGCTAGTTTCATCTACAGTAAGTAGACCAGGCCTTCTGCAGCCCAATTGGATTCCCAAGCACTGCTGCACCCCAAATGGGCTCTCACTAATGCACTAGAGAAGAAAGAGAGAGAGCTTGTGTGCACGTGTGCATGTGGGCATGCGTGCGTGTGTACGTGCGTGAGTGCGTGCATGCGTGCCTGCATACGTGTGTGTGTGTGTGTGTGTGTGTGTGTGTGTGTGTGTGTGTGTGTGTGTGTGTGTGTGTGTTTGCACAAGCGAGCGTTAAATTAACATTCAGGATTTCACTGTGTGTATATGGGTATGTGAGAAACGTGCTGGTGTGTGAGAGGGTGAGAGTGCAGGGCCCTCAACCTGTCTTAATGTGTGAGTGAGTGAAAGTGAGAGCCACTTAGAGACGGACCGGGCCTGTGTGACGTGTGACGGGGGTCGGCGACCCGCCACATGAAAGGCCCACTGCCGGCCCGACCGCGCGGGCTCCGGGGTCAACGGCCCGGTCCATCAAAGTGAAAAATGTCACAGGACGGCCCTTCACGTTACCGTAACATATGGAACCAGCCACGATCAAAGCGACGAGCACACATAGCCCGGGCCCTTAGCCTTTCTCGGTGCTAATTTGGCCAGCTTAGATGGGCCCTACATGCTGTTAAGTGCTCCGCTACAAATGGGCTGAAATTTATGACAAATTGTGATTTGGATAATAAGCCACATCGGTTGTTGATTTGAGGGACGGGACTTTAGATGGCCTTGTGTCACTTACCTCACAGTCCAGTACAGTACAAGCTGGCAGTGTGATGCTAGGAAAGCTAGTGACTTGTGTTCCTTATGCCCACAGTTTGGGTGTGTTTGTGCATGCGTGTACAACTGTGTGTGAGTGCCCGTGTAGGTGTGTGTCCCTGCACAAGTGTGCGTCATGCACGTGCATGCTTGCAGCCCAGTATGCAATTTTTTCTCATCTGAAGTACAACGCATGAGTGCTGTCTCCGGTCTGGGGAAAGATGTATGAACGTAGCAGCAGACTAGGTATAATATGCTACACACAATAGGCCCTACAGGAAGGTTCACCATTTCTGATTGATATATATTTAAACATTTAAAGTGTAGTAGCATGTGCATTTATATTGTGTGTTTATGAACATTTTGTCTCCAGGGGCAAGTGCGTGTGCGCGTGCTTGCCTGTGCATGTGCAAGCTTTAATTCAAGCTCTGCTGTTAAACTAGAGAAGGATTATGCAGTAAACTAATTATTTCAAGGGGGATATTAAAATTCATGGGTCGGTCTCTGTTCGCTTGTTCATATTTGTTGCACATTGTACTTCTTAAATTTTGAGGCGTGTTGAATTATACATGAATTATACATATATGTTTATGATATATAGGCTATATTGTTCCCTACAAAAATGTATCTACAGATTCCTGCATACTTGCAGAGTAGCTTACACACTCACTCACCAATCACTGGTAGTCCCAAAGGTGGGACTACATCAATGGTGGCGGACTGGCAGTTCACATGTTTACAGGTCCATCTCAATGAATTAGAATATTGTATAAAATCAACAGTGTAGTTATGAGAACTACTAGTTGCTACTACTAGCTGCTAGTACCGTAATTTCCGGACTATAAGCCGCTACTTTTTTCACATGCTTTTGACCCTGCGGCTTATACAACGGTGTGGCCAATCAATGGATTTTCCAGGTTCCAGGTGGGCTCCGCAGACTACCAACCAAATGGACCCCAGCGGGTCCATTTGGTTACATGTTTACGCTCTCAAGTTATGATATCCACCATCTAAATTAGCAACACTTAATAAGTCATAAGTCATGTTCATTTTGGTCTAATTTTGATGTTTTGCCTCTTTTGTTTGCGAAAATCCATCCTGGAATTGTGAACAAAACCAAAAGAAATCTTTAGTTTTGGGGTCTGTTGGGTGAAGATGTTGTTAAATTGTGAAAAGGTTGAAAACCACTGCTCTAACATGAAGCACCTGACTATAAGCCTGGTGCGGCTTATAGTCAGGTGCGGCTTATACAAGGAAAAATCAGTATTTTGCCCCAAATTTAGCTGGTGCAGCTTATATTCAGGTGCGGCTTATAATCCGGAAATTACGGTACTACTACTACTACTAGAAGCTGCTGCACTGACCATGGTATTACTACCCTTAACTGATCACCCAACTGTCCTGACCTGAACCCCACAGAGAATCTATGTTGTATTGTCAAGAGGAAGGTTAAAGACTGAACAATACAAATTCATTTACGTCTTTTATTGAAGCAAACCTTGGCCACAGTCTGATTACCTCCTTGCCATGCCCCGGATGAAATAATTACTTTAATCCAAAGTAACCCAGACCAAGTATTAACTTCATACATTAATATACTTTTCAGAGAGCCAACATTTCTTTTTTTAAACATATTTTTTGAATGGTCTCGTAAAATATTCTAATTCATTGACATAGGATTTGGGGTTTTTCATGAGCTACACACCACAATCAACAACAAAAAACTTTTTAAATACTTTACACAATGCACAGTGGATTGAGAATATGTTATTTTTAATTACATTGAGAGAAAATTAACTTTTACGCAATATTCTAATTAATTGAGATGGACCAGTACTATTTGCTTGTTGGGACTAGTATTATTTGCTGAAATGCGTATAAACATTCTTGCTACATAACACAGGCTATCCTTGGCTGGGTGTTTACAGTATGAATGCATGTATGTGTGTGTATGCTTATGGTTTGTGAGTCTATGTCCTGTGCAGAATAATACGGTATGTATCCTGTGTCCATGCAATTGCACACATGTGCTTGCATGCATGCAGAGTGTTTGTATCACACCAGGTTTACTGTAGCATTTATCACAGTTCTGCATGTATAGTGCAGTAAAGTAGTTATGGGAAAATAATTAATCGGCAAACATCGGTATTCCAGTTGTTTTTAGATTAATTGTCATCGGTTCAATTATTCAGTCAGATGATTAATTGGTCTGTTTTTACAGATAAACAGTCCCAAAGTAACTTGAATCAGATCTACTCACATTATTAAATATAAAGGTATTAAAGTTAAATCTGACTTGCCTATAAGCCTGCAGCGCATACACGCTGGTGCATGTATTTTTCAGAATGGACAAAAGTATCATATATTTTTAATACCGAATGAGATTGTGTCCGTTATCGGTAATAACAGCAAATAATTATATTAAATATTGATATCGGCCAAAATGTCTCATCAGCACAGCACTAAAGTACAGTTTCAGTGTGTTTGTAGCCTCGGGAACGCAGCCATTTTTAGTGTGTTTGTATCAGACGAGTTCTGCATGCTTACAGTACAGTCTCAGTGTGTTTGTAGCAGACCCGGTTTACTGTAGCATTTAGGGGCGTAACAATACAATTTAACAGCAATACGATAGATGCTTGGCGATACGATACTTGGCCGATATTGGTTCATTATGATGATGCGATACTATTCAATGATTTCAAATTAGTACAGTAACTATTTAGCAAAATTGATACGGTATTTCGATACAGTTATCATATCGTTACGCCCCTTCTAAGTATTAGTACAGTTCTGCATGCATGCAAAGTGTCAATGTGTTTGTATCACACCAGGTTTACTGTAGCATGCAGCTGTGAGCCAAGAGCTCAGCCCTTCACCACCACAATGTGATGCTCCATTGACCAGACCACAGGGGGTGGGGGTCTTTGCACGTGCGCATGCTCACACACAGACACACACACACACATGCACAGAAGTTGTACTTGTGCATACTGTAATGAACTTGCGAACATCCCACACACTTCATAAGTTTGACACGACTGACTCTGCAAGTCCTAATATGAACATGCACACATTCACAGACAGAGAGTCAGCGTCTGCTGCACATGCACAGACATACACATGGGCACATGCACGCACATTGTGTTGCCATGGTCTAGACTAGAGGATTGAAACAAAAGTAGATGAGATTCCTCAGACAGCACTGCCATCTGCTGGACAAAG
>CM076973.1:21116978-21144478 GCA_039105355.1 Benthosema pterotum | reverse complement strand
GGTTCTCTTTCTCAAGTCAATAAAGATTGAATAGGTGATGTTTTGGATGAGGACCTTCTTCAAGATATAATTATGCCACCAATTATAGGTTACGTAGCTCCATAAATGGTGTCAACCTTTTTTGTGCATACTGTTTTAATGCTTTGGATTGGATCGATTTCCGTTGGAGATATGGAGCAACCTTAGAGAAGATTACTGCTGGACATTCAGCCAGTGTTTCTTCCGTGTCCATTAAAGATGAATATGCTGCTGTCTTTATGTCGCGCAGCCCCACAGCTTGGCCTTCGTTAAAGGCTCTGATACACCTAGCAATGTTTTGATCAATATCAACAAGCAACATCAATTATCAACGTTGACTTTTCACTTTTCTATAGAAAATGATCAACCCTTGGTTGTTCAGAAAAGTCAGATCGTTAGCGCCCTCTACTGGTCAACATTTTTGGAACCAAATCACTTTTGTATACTCTCAGGACATGAAAACGGGTGGAACTCTCCTTTAATGGGAGGTGTTGCCTGTTGCCATGTGTCTCATCATGTTGCCTGTTGATGTTGACATTGTTAGTCGATATTTATCACAATATCGCCTTAACACCCGTGTTGTGTTTTCTCCAGAGGGACCCTGTCTGATCCATTCTATGAATGGAGACCTGCTGCGGACGCTGGAAGGTCCAGAGGCCTGCCTGCGGCCGCGTCTCATCCAGTCGTCCACCGAGGGACACTGCGTCGTCTACTATGACAAGGGACACTTCTGCCTCTTCAGCGTCAATGGCAAGCAGCTTGGACACATGGAGATGGACGAGAATATCAGGGTGAGGGGCTTAGTCTATATTTCTCACGCCGATATACAAGCTCACAATGTGTCACAGTATCTGAAATAATAGTTTTAACAAATGGCCTGATACATTCATCAAAGGTACAATATTTATTTTATATAAAACGTAATTCTATGCACTGTCTAATGATGCCATGTGCAAACAGTGGCCTGCCCTAGAGGTGAGTGAAGGGGCTTGTATCAGGAGGACACAGGTTCCAATCCTTACCTCAATCAGGTGTGAGGGATTTGATTTCTCTGTGGGGAAACTGCCCTTGAGCAAACTTGAATTTAAAATAGCTCCTGCGTAAGAGCACCACTGTTAAAACAACCTCCACTGAATAAACAGAGACTTCTAAGAACTTCTAAGGACATACTGTACGTTTAAATTGTATCTAACTATCAGCCTGTGGATCTCTTTAGGGCACTGAGTACTTAAACCTATAAATTATCTATTATTTATGGATTGCATTTTTATAGCGCTTTTCGAAGTGCTCAAAGCGCTTTACAATGGTCCATTCATTCATACATTGGGAAGTAGAGCGGCGAACATCGGCGCCAGCGTCCCCACTTCCCACATTCACACACCAATGGTGGCCAGCTCACACCGACCAACTCATTGGAGGCAATTTGGGGTTCAGTGTCTTGCCCAAGGACACTTCAGCCACCCAGTTTGACTGGACAGTGCATCAGTCACAGTCCCAACAATTGTCTTGTTGGGACTTGTTGGGACTGTGTGTGTGTGTGTGTGGGGGGGGGTGTGTGTGTGTGTGTGTGTGTCCGTGGGTCCGTGGGTCTGTGTCCGTGTGTCCGTATGTGTGTGTGTGTCCGTGTGTGTGTGTGTGAGTGCGTGCGTGCATGTTGCAGAGACAGAGAGAGAAAGAGTCATTGCAGTCTTCTTGCTGATTAAAGAGTTGCTGAAGAGAGATCTGAGAAAGGCATGGGTCATTTAAACTGTGGGCATACTAATGTCTCTCTCTCTCGCACACATACACATACACACACACACACGAAAAACAATCTTATGCACATAGACTGTGCACAGACATATTCATTCTCTCTCTTCCTCTAGTCTATACTATTTTTCCTCACACACACACACACACACACACACACACACACCACACA
The DNA here is from genome assembly GCA_039105355.1 of Benthosema pterotum. Classification (NCBI taxonomy): domain Eukaryota; kingdom Metazoa; phylum Chordata; class Actinopteri; order Myctophiformes; family Myctophidae; genus Benthosema; species Benthosema pterotum. Next base: position 21,142,539 of record CM076973.1, on the reverse strand, counting down.
CACACACACACACACACACACACACACACACACACACACACACACACACACACACACACACACACACACACACACACACACACACACACACAGAGTACAAGGTAGTGGTTGCTTTGATCCAGGGCGCTGCTGTCGGATCAGATCGGAGCCAGCAGCAGTGTTACAGAACATGCCAGTAGAGTGGCTGGTCCCTGAGCTCTGGCCCATTAACTTCCATTCTCCTCCAGCCGCCAGACAACACATTCCTCCATTTCCACTGCATTTCCGCCCTGACGGCTTGGGTGACACGACATGGTGACCACCACGCCCCCCGCCCCCTCCTACCTTCCTTGTCCTTCTGTGTGTGTGTGTGTGTGTGTGTGTGTGTGTGTGTGTGTGTGTGTGTGTGTGTGTGTGTGTGTGTGTGTGTGTGTGTGTGTGTGTGTGTGTGTGTGTGTGTTAGAGTGCATGCTCACATTCCGCCGTATGCCTGGGAAATGTAACCCCAGGACCGGTTTGACAGACAATCACACACCTGCTTCCTATTTAGGAGCTCTACATCTTTCTCTCTCTCTGTCTCCCCCCTCGTCTTCAGAACGTAACTATAATACTGATTAATGAGTACACACACACACACACACACACACACACACACACACACACACACACACACACACACACACACACACACACCTAAAACGCATGTTTTGCCACGTAGACACACGATGATTGAGTGCATTATAAAGAGGTGGAAAAGAAACCAGCGTTCCCCTGGCTAGTGAATAATACACACGAGCACAGCGGGTACGTTCTAACGATGGCTCTATGTACTTACACGTCCTTCAAGGAAAAAATAACCCCCATGGACTGCCCTCTAGTAATATTTCTCGTAACGTCCGCCGTATTTCAGGGGCGAAACTGTCCCGAGGACAAGGCAGGGCCTCATCGTCTCTCCTCTCTCCTCCCCTGCTGTAAATTCCTGCCCTGTCACACAGCATTAGGGAAGCCCTAACATCTTGGAGCGGGGCTACGAGTGACTCAACCCTCCGTCGGTGTGCGTGCGGGCGTGCACGCACGCACACACACACACACACACACACACACACACACACACACACACACACACACACACACACACACACGCACGCACGTGCGCATGCACCTCCCCATCCCCTCTGCCCAGTTTGAGATTCTGACTTGTTGCAGTATTTAGTGCTTCTCCTCCAGGCCTCAGAGCCTCTGCACAGCAGGACTCCAGGATAAGTAACTGTTAGTCTACGGCTCTGCCTGTGTACTAGAGAGAGGGAGACAGAGAGAGAGAGCTAGAGAGAGAGAGAAAGAAAGATGGTCTGGCAGTTATGCAGCCTCTACTCATGAGCCAGCGTGTGTTTGTCTGAGAATGTTATTTTTTCGATAGCATGTTGTTTTGTAGGACAAATGCTGGTTTACCTGCCTGTCCTGCTGATTCCCTTTGAAGCATTTAACAGAGTTTTCTTTGCACTCTTGTGGGTGTATAATATATTCTATCATTTGCCGACTAGGGCAGGGGTCGGCAACCCAAGATGTTGAAAGAGCCATTTTTGACCCAAAATTAAATTCAAAATCTGTCTGATTTTATTTTTATTTTTTTCCCGAGAGTGTGCAAATGTGAACCAAATGGACCCTGGCGGGTCCATTTGGTTCCATTTGCACACTTTCAGAAAAAAAGAAGGTCCTCAAAGAAAAATCATTAACATGGTGAAACACAACCTTTCTTCAGAAATGGAGTTTCTAAAAATAAAAATAAAGGAGTTTTACAGAACTCCATTTTAGTCCACACAACACCTCTAAGATATATTAATGACATAGTAAACTGAGTAAACCTTTGAAAATGGGTGGTTCAGATTGAAAGCTCCACCTCTGATAACTGCTGGGCTTTTTTGACATGGCCAAGTGCTACTTTAACTGGCAACTGTCAGACAGCGCAACGCGTTTTGGGTGACTGAAATGTGTATATTATTTTGGTGCGGATCACCCCAGTGTGTGTATGTAATAATGCTACAGCCACTGAGTCACTAGGGCTGTGTTCTAGAGCCCCAGTGTGTATGTAATAATGCTACAGCCAGGGAGCCACTAGGACTGTGTTCTGGAGCCGCATGTGGCTCAGGAGCCGCAGGTTGCTGACCCTGGACTAGGGGTTGTGCCATTTTCTCTGATTGTTGGAGCTTCGCAGCCTGTCAGGTGGGAACCCGACAGCACACTAGTTGCGACCACTAGGTTAGTAGTAGGACTAGTTTCAACCTGGTGGCAACCTACTGCACAGAGGGATGAAATATTGTTTCCCACTCATCCACAGTGCATTAAAACCAAACAATAAAGACAAATAAAAGGGCAACAAGTAACAGCAGTGCAATGAATGAAGATCAATAAAGTGCTAGCTAAAACTATAGCAAAAATATAAAAGAATGGTATCCTAGACTGTACCAAAACCTAATTATATAAAGTGACAGGTGTTGTACAACAATAACAACATAACCAGGGGTGCACATAACTATTTTGGTCCAGTACTCAGAGGAGCACCTGGGGATGTTACTTGGTGCTCCCAAAATGCGGCGACCCTCATCGCTGGGCCCTGGGACCCCTTTTTTCCACTCCGTACAGCCCGATCAATGTACAGTATTACAGTACAGGGCGATAGTTTGAGCGTTGCAATAGTGGCTAGCCTAGTAGTATTACTACTACCTGCATTCTACATTCATTAAAAATACTAGTAGTATTTAGACTTTAGAATTATTTTTATTATTTTTTAATTATTTTCAAGGCTTTTTTTTTACTGGTCCAGTCGGCAGTCATTATGAGCCCCAGCTGTGTGGTGCTCAAAGGAGCTTTCCACCCCTGGATTGACAGCTCATTGTAGGATTTTTGGTGCTCCTGAGCACCGGAGCACCACTTATGTGCAACAATAACAACATAACGTTAACCTAAACCCTTACCACAGTACTTAGTTGATGGAGGTTGGCACTCTAATTGGTTTGCTATTTCCATCCTCCTGCTACACTAAGTGTTGCTGAAAATAGTTGGTCTTTTGCCGAATGTTTTCCCAGAACAGGGATGCTAGGTTTCAAGTGCTTACACAGCATAAGGACTGCGGCCATGCTGAACAGATTATAGTCACTAATAGAACTCTGCCTGTGGAACCATTCCACCAGATCTGTCTTTCACCGCCTTGCATCCATGTAAAGGAGAGGGAGGGGGTTAACAGCATCATAAATTAAAACTTTTTTTTGCAACTTTCCCAGGGACTGAATCCACCCCTCCCCCCAACCCCATAAATGAATTGCTAGGAAATATGGATATAAAAAAGAGACATGTGTTTCTGCTGGAGTCATTTTTTTCTCGTCACCCGAGCCTATGAAGCCATCTTAGCCCCCGTGGAGCCGTCGGCCATCTTGTTTAAGCGCCCCAGCGACAGCGGCTGGGTTGATTTATAATGTCTGTCAGGGAAGCCTCCCCTACCTGGGCCCGGCCGGCTGGCTGGCTGGCTGGCTGGCTGGCGGCCTCGTCTGCCAGCTCTCCACAGTCTCCCAGCGGGATCCACAAGGGTCACGCACTTCACATTACAGTCCACAGTTAGCACATAGTCCCCTGGAACCAGTGGATACAGACACTCCTCGTTCCACTTTAGTTAGAGCAGCGATTATCCCAAACTTTTTCATGTCAAGGACCTCCCAAATCAACATTTAGTAGGCCGTGGACCCCCATTTGAAAACATGTAATGCAGTGACCCTGATAAAGGGATTTTTTATGGACCCAGCAGTGTATTTCTGAGACCCCCAATTTATATTGTGAAATCAGTGTTAATTCTTAGTTAACTTACTTAACTCTGAGAGTGTATAAATGGACCCGATGGTCCCACTACTCTCAGAGATAGACTCCATTAGGTTCCTAACACTGTTGGGTGTCGTAGCTGCATGGAAAAATCTATTCTAATTTCAAGAATCGAATCATATCGAAACATTGCAACATTGACTATGTATCGTATCGTTTTGCAATGCTAATAATCTGTATCAAATTATTTTTTGCGGATAATCGATTCCATTAATTCCATTTTTTAAAAGGAAAAAAAGAAAAAAGAGTGTTACACCCCTAGTTCCTAACTATCTCTAATTTAGCTACCCCCCTGGAACTGCCTCAATTATCCTAAGGGGTCCCTGGACCCCACTTTGGGAACCCTTAAGTTAGAGCAGCAATTCCCAACCCATCAAACATTTGGCAAAACACTTAGATTTGAAGGATGTATGCATAAATACAAAATGTAATTAAATTAAAACTACCGTTAGTTTTGTTGATACAAACCGGAAAACACATTTGATTGATTGATCCAAAGTGGTCTGAAAACGCTTGAGGCTCAAACCCATCTGACAAACCAACACACAGCAGGCCGCTGTTGGGTGGGCTCATGCGCCGCGCTGGAACCACTGGAATCTAGCCAGCAGATGGCTGAGAGAGGAGACGAGGCCTAATGTGAAGAGTCATTATTACAAACAGGATTTGGGAGCCATGTTTCCCCTCTGTTGAACTTTTTGGGTAGATTATTGTCAAATGTTCTCCCCTGGCATCGTTTCACGTTTCGTATTCAACACAAAGGAGGCATAACTCCCTCCCTCTCTTCTGTTCTTCCTCTGACGTGCACCACAGTTGTGTTTTGTTTAAGCGCGTTGATTTCATTCGGAGGATGGTCTTTATCGTTGTTGTCAGATTAACTGTGATCGCTGCTGAAACGTAAGACTTTCCAGTACACAGTGGAGAATGGATCCCAACCAAACTGATGAGAACAGAATGCGCTGCTCTGTCATGCTCCATTCACTGCCATCTGGGATCGAGATCTAACACTGTGGCGCAGTCCACATGCATGCCAGCGTGTCTGTGTGTGTGTGTGTGCCTGTGTGTGTGTGTGTGTGTGTGTGTGTGTGTGTTTGTGTGTGTGTGTGTGTGTGTGTGTATGTGTGCGTGCGTGCGTGTGTGTGTGTGTGTGTGTGTGTGTGTGTGTGTGTGCATGTATTGCGCATGTCTGTGTAAATAAGCATTTGTGTGATCAGAATATGAAACACATCTCTCATTAAGCTGAGTTATGGGCCGTTCCTAAACATAACATACACCATATTTGCTCAAATTAAATCGTGACATGTCTTATTATCATCAAAAAACGCACTTCCCCGGTTCCGGAGGCCAAACCGTTCACTGTCTTCATGTTCAACACAAATGAGAAGTTGAATTTGAGATTTTCAACTTAAGAACTTCCATTGAAGATTGTCCTTTTTCCCTCTTGGACAAACGAGTTCGCTTCAACACATGTGACAGATCTGATTGAAGTGTTTCCGTTCGAATTGTCTCCACAAGCTAACTGTGGCTGAACTATGGTTGCCTTTTTGCATCCCGAGTACAAAAGCTTCACTCTAAATTAGCATCTTTTGGAGGCCGTTTGGAATGTCTGTGCCGCCCCCATCAATTCATCAGGCTTGGTTACGCTCTGATTGATGCTTCTGTCTGCTCCAGTTTCAATAATCACTCTGTACTGTGCGCGCATAACACGGTGCAGCACACACAGCCAGATTTGTGTATGCGGCTGGTTTCCCGGAGGGGCGTGTTAAACTGTAACACAGCTTTCAGGAAGAGCAGATGAGTAAATCTCCTCGCCTCGCCGTGGGGAGCCATCACTGCGGCCGGTCGGGGATCAGCGTTGGTAAATCCTCCAAGGACGGCATTATGGCAGACTTGAGCTTGTTGGCCATGTCACGGCACCACAGAAATATATATACGAGTTTTAACTTTGACTGAAATGAGCAAATGTTGTTTTGAGATGGTGTGCACATACTGTACTGTAATACGTACCACATTATGCACAATGTTTTATTTCCTAGACGGGAAACAACGCTCCCCGTGGTATAGTTTTTTTCTTTATGGAGCAACGGGAGTAAAGATCAACTCCCAGGCTTGGATTTTTATCTAGGCCATGAAGCGGCCCAACACATGCAGGCTATAACCTCGTTCTACCCTGGATCTCTATTTTAGGCATGTCATTAGAGGCGAAAGTGAATCAGAATGATGAAAAGGAAGCTCATAACGCCTTGTGAGCGAATCAATCGCTTCATTTCTTGCACCGCACCTAGTGGTTGAATAGTACCCGGGTGACATTAATGGAAAACCTGTGAGTATATTTTAAATCCAACCACTTAAAGGGGAATTCCACCCATTTTCAAAATTTCCCTGAGAGTGCACAAATGTGAACAAATGGACCCTATAGCGGGTCCATTTGGTTCACATTTGTACACTCTCAGAAAAAAAGGGCTCTGAAAGAAAAAAACATTAACATGATCATCAACACAACTTGATGATGTCATCAAGTTGTTTCACCATGTTAATGATTTTTTTTCAGACCTCAATTTCTAGGAGCTGATTTATCATGTCCACACAACATCTCAATGACATAGTAAAATGTAAAAATGCATGGGCGTCACCGCCATTCACTATGCGGGTGCCTCAGCACCCGCAACTTTTCACGTCGAAAAAAAAAAATGATGCGAAAAAGTGGCGGTGCTGCCTGGCCAAACCGCAACTGTCCATGCTGCGGGAGAGGCAGAGCCATATGAACCATATAGTGTAGACAGAGTTACGACAACTCCATCCACTCCAAGAGGCAAGTTCAATGGCGGCTTTTCTACTGAGACTCGAATCGGGAATGGGGACAACAAATAGGACCTGACCTGAAGTAGGCAGTAATGCAACGGCCTCCGGCAACAGCCTTGCAACAGCCCCTTGAAAGCATGCATAAAATAGCTCTTATTTGCGCTGTCGCCCTCATTGAAAACAATGCATTTCCAACTCCAGCTTGTCCCTATTCAGGCTGCATGAACAGCAGCGCGAGCGTTCAGTTTGTGACCCATCAATGTCGCAATTCTTGTAATAGATGGCAGGCACTGATCTGGGAAGGAGGGAGACGGGGTGACCGGCCGCTTGCATTCATTGCTTTGATATGAGTTGCACAGTCGGCGACGGTGCGGTTTTGAAACTTTTTCGTCAATCCACTACATTCTCGTCTCGACACGTCACCCATAACTCACAAACGTCTCGTCATATTTTAGTCATCATAGATAGCCGTTTTATCTCGTCACAGTCAGTCGTACTGCATTATAACACTGCTTCATTGAAGTGTGTAACCATTACATTTATTGTGAAATATTAGTAAAAAGTGTTTTAGAGGGGGAAAAAAGCCCCAAATTTTTCGCGGCCGCGCTCGGCCGCAATTTAACCCTAAAGCGATATCAGCACCCGCATCTTTCCAGACGCGGTGACGCGCCTGTAAAAATGGGTGGAATTCCCTTTTAAGGTCTATTCATTCTCCAGTTTTAGGTCATGAGCAGACTTCTATGCAACTCATCGCTCACCCCAACACGACTCTTTTGTTCTTTAGCACCTATAACGGAAGCATGAACAGGCCTTTACTGTCACAGTACCATTAAAGTCTGTGTTTGTGTGTTGCAGGCCATGCTGCTGAGTCGTGACGGTCAGTACCTGCTGACGGGTGGAGACGGAGGGGTGGTGTCTGTGTGGAGGGTCTACGACCTGAAGCAGCTCTTCACCTACCCAGGCTGTGACGCAGGCATTCGCTCCATGGCCATGTCTCATGACCAGAGGTATATCACGCAAGCGCACCCACCCACACACACACACACATGCACGCACACACACACATGATCACAGTGACTTATAGGGGAGAAGTACAGGTCTGTGGATGATCCTTCCCCATCCATCCATCCATCCATCCATCTATCCATCCATCCATCCATCCATCCATCCATCCATCCATCCATCCATCCATCATCCATCCATCCATCCATCCATCCATCCGTGGATGATCCTTCCCCATCCATCCATCCATCCATCCATCCATCCATCCATCCATTTAAAACAGTCACAACCGTTTTGAAACGATTTCGCTGGCTCTCACATTTTCACAAAAGGACAATGTTGTGTTGGTGGTAGCAGTAACAAACTGGCAACATACTTCCTAGTTGGATCTGCAGGCAATCATTAATTTCTGTTTCTTGCACATTACTTTTTGCATTTTGCAATGAATTCCTGTGATAAAGCCAGGCCAACCGTGGCCGTTACATTATGTAAAGCGCTGAGCAAGGTAATAAACTCTTGATGGGTAACGTTTTCTTTTCTTAACCCTAAAGGTGTATCATAACTGGCATGGCGTCTGGGAGCATCGTGCTCTTCTACAACGACTTCAACAGATGGCACCATGAGTACCAGACTCGCTACTGATAAGCTGGCACTGAGTTCCAGTACCAGCCGTAACCCCGGTTCTAAGAAGACTCCAGTTCTGCAGTGACCTATCTATCACAAAACGCCTCCTTCTGACTCCTGTTTATAGCACTATACTCCTGTGTCCACATACTGATGTCCTGAATGTATCTCGATACAAATGAAGAAAGAAAATGCGTCCTGTTATATCAGAAGAATTAAACTATTTTTAAAATGAAGGGCATTGCTATATTTTGTAGATTCTCTAGAAAAAGGATACGACTTTTCATATAATATAAATCATAGGGTTGGGGGTTATATACTTTACAGTTACAAAACAAAAAAATTAAATCTATTTTTAGCTGCAAGAGTCTATTTTCATCCTCGGGAGGAAAATAAGTGGTTTATGCGGAGCTATGGGACCTTATCTATTCACTTATAAATCCAAATATTTGTGTACACAGGGTGAGTGATTTCTGTTTGTTTGTTTTTTGTCAGTAAGTGTGAGCAGTCGGGGAGTTAATTACTACACTGTTTATTCTTATTATCTTTGCTACTGTGGCGTTTCAGCAGATAACTTGTATGTCCGTAAACGCTGAGTTAGTTTGTGTTGTTGGACAAAGATCATACAGTAAAGAGGGAATACAAATATATACACAAACATAGTCCACAAAACGAGCAAAGAACGCATATCTTATTTACTCTTTAACCTGCACTTCTTACACGGTGGGTCAGGATCCAATATTGGGTCGGAGGTCTTTCTCACAGGGTCATGGACTGGGAAGTATTTAGATTGTGTGCTTGTGGTTTAAAATACTGCACAGTGACCTATCAGAGAAGATCAAATTTGGGTCTGTTGCATAAGTACTTACTGTAAGTCTAATTAAACACTGTTGTATGATGGCATTCTTGTTGACAAGCGGCACTGTGGTGCGATGAGGAGTATAAAAGCTTTAGAATGCCCACTGAGCTTTGTCCCTGTATGACTGCTGAGAGGAGGCCTTTCCATGCACAGCCCATGATACCTGTAAGACAGAGCAAAATGCACATAACATGAGGGTGTGTGGGCCTTCCAGCAATAGCCTTTATGAGATGTGATACCGTGATAATAATGTAGTTTTATAATGGCACCTCTATTATTGATTCTGTTGAAAGTTTATTTTGTTTCTTAACTGACTGAACCCTCCCCCACTAAGAAAAGAAAGAAAGAATCAAAGTCCTGGATCCCTGTCATTTTTATAACGGGGAAAAAAGCTATACTTTTCCTTTGCAGGCAGATTCGATATCTACCTGAGTGCTGGGGAAAGGGGGGTATTACAGTTGACTGACATGGGGGGCGCATTCACTTGTAGCTTTACCTGCTAGCTGCTGCATTTCCACAACGATATTCCTAGTCCTATCCCTTAAGTCCTGTTTGAGTCCTTCCAAAGCAGCTTAATAGCATAGAGGTGTGCAATGAAAGCAAGGGCTTAATTTCACAGGTGTACATTTTGATTCAAGCCCAGCACTAAAAATGTTCCATGACTATAAATATAACATCCTACTTTGGTTTTGAGGAAACATTCCATTTTTTGTCTTTTGCTCTGAACTTGCTGTGGTTTGAGTCTGTGATGAAATTAGATCTACTGTGTCTTTATGTATCACTCAATATTTTTGGCAATCAATTTTGAGTGTTTTTGATGTGTGCTGAGTTCTGACAATAAAATGGAATTTTATAACGTGGCCTGTCTTGGTGTAAATGTGTTATGTTTGCGGCTGGCACAACACTTGCATGTAATTTGCAATTAGATGGAACTAGACCTGCACTCAGTAGAGTGCCAACTTGCGTATGGCACACAAATAGGCCACTGGCCTACTTTTGTGTGAGCAGAGCGAGCGACCCAAAAACAAACATTTAATATGTCATCACCTAAACCAGCCAATCGGAGTGTGTTAAGGGACGGTCGATGGCCGCAAACCGATCGCTTTGCTTGCATTTGCCCTGTTCACACAAGTAGCCTAAACACTTATTTAAGTGGTGCCAACTTCCAATGAGTGTCAAAATGGGTAACTGCATGCGTGTGTCCACACTCCACAGCACCGTTGCTATGGCAACATGCCAATCACATGCCTACAACATGCGCTCTAATAATAATTAAGACATTTTTTGAAAATCCTCAAAAATCCTCAATTCCATGAAAAACGGCATGCTGTGCAAGACCGTGTACTATAGCTTGTCGTTTTTGCCAGGTTTCGTCATTTTTTGAAAATCGTCTAAAACAATGAAAAACGGCATACTATACTATGAGTTTTTTTTTTTTTTTTTCTTTTTTAAATTGACATTTTTTGAAAATCCTCGAAACAAATAAGAACAGCATGCTTAGCAAGTAGGTGTATTATAGCCTGTCGTGTTTGCCAAGCAGTGTTGGTCAATATTACTTAGGAAAGTAACTTCTTTACTTTACTCGTTACCCCTTAGACAAAGTAATATCATTACCGTACTTTACTTATTACTGGAATCAAAGAGTAATATATTACATATTACGTTATTACTTTCACAAGTTCTCAACTCCTACATTTGAAAAAAATAGAGATGTACAACATAATCTGTTTAGCGAGCTCTTTTTAGAACTGAATCCAATTTATTGTAATAATAGTAGTCTCTTTGCCTCTTTGACTTATTAAACTTTTTCACAATTGTTTTCAAAGACAGTTGAGGTCTTGTATTTAAAAATAAATACAAAATATAGCAGCAAGCGATTTGTAGTGTACATAACTGTGCACCGGATGCAGCTTGTGGACTGGATCTACAATCTAGTGCACATCTCCGTTGTTACAGTATCTGTCGATAGCTTGTAAATCTGTTCTATTTTTTGCATGCAACAACAAGCTCATTTTAAAAAGTAACTTGGCATTACTTGCAAAGTAATGCGTTACTTATTGCAGAGTAATCTCGTTACTTTACTTTTGGGAGCAAAAGTAATAATATTACAGTAATATGTAATCTAAAATTAGTTACTGCCCAACACTGTTGCCAAGTGACATCATTTTTAGAAAATCGGTGAAAACGTCGGAAAACTACATACTATACTGTGACGGTTTTTCAAAATTTCGATGCTCAACATACTCAAAATTCTGAAAAACAGCATGCTGTGCAAAACCGTGTACTATAGCCTGTAAGAATGGCAAAAACGCAATGCTATAGCCTTACCGTTTTTCATTGTTTTGAGGATTTTTGAAAAAATATCGAAAAATTACGAATCCTGGCAAAAACGCAAGGCTATAGCCTTACGGCCTTGCACAGCATGCAAGGCCGTAAGGCTTGCATGCTGAAAATCCTCATCATTTTGAGGATTTTTGAGGATTTTCAAAAAAATGTCAAAATTTCTAGAAAAAAAATGCAAGCTATAGCCTTACCGTTTTTCATCGCTTTGAAGATTTTTGAAGATTTTCGAAAAATGACGAAACCTGGAAAAAACGCAAGGCATGCTGTGCAAGAACGTAACCTGGCAAAAACGGAAGGCTATAGCCTTACAGTCTTGCATAGCATGCTGTTTTTCATCGTTTTGAGGATTTTTGAGGATTTTCGAAAAATGTCGAAATTTCGAAAAAACGCAAGGCTATAGCCTTACGTTTTTTTCATGATTTTGACGATTTTCAAAAAATGACGAAAGCTGGCAAAAATGCAAGGCTATAGCCTACTGTCTTGCACAGCATGCTGTTTTTCATCGTTTTGAGGATTTTTGAGGATTTTTCGAAAAATGTCGAAATTTCGAAAAAATCGCAAGGCTATAGCCTTACGTTTTTTCGTGATTTCGACGATTTTCAAAAAATGACGAAACCTGGCAAAAATGCAAGGCTATAGCCTACGGTCTTGCACAGCATGCTGTTTTTCAATCGTTTTGAGGATTTTTGAGGATTTTCGAAAATGTCGAAATTTCGAGAAAAAAAAAACGCAAGGCTATAGCCTTACGTTTTTTTCATGATCTTGACGATTTTCAAAGAATGACGAAAGCTGGCAAAAATGCAAGGCTATAGCCTACTGTCTTGCACAGCATGCTGTTTTTCATCGTTTTTGAGGATTTTTTAAGGATTTTCAAAAATGTCGAATTTCGAAAAAAAACGCAAGGCTATAGCCTTACGTTTTTTCATGATTTTGACGATTTTCAAAAAATGACGAAACCTGGCAAAAACTCAAGGCAATAGTCTACGGTCTTGCACACCATGCTGTTTTTCATCATTTTGAGGATTTTTGAGAATTTTTGAGGATTTTCAAAAAATGTCGAAATTTTGAAAAAAAACACAAGGCTATGCCTTACGTTTTTTCATGATTTTGACAATTTTCAAAAAATGACGAAACCTGGCAAAAACGCAAGGCTATAGCCTACTGTCTTGCAGGGCATGTTGTTTTTTATCGTTTGAGGATTTTTGAAAAATGTCGAAATTTCGAAAAAAACGCAAGGCTATAGCCTTACGTTTTTTCATGATTTCGACGATTTTTCAAAAAATGACGAAACCTAGCAAAAACGCAAGGCTATAGCTACGATCTTGCACAGCATGCTGTTTTTCATCGTTGTGAGGAATTTTTGAGGATTTTTGAAAAATGTCGAAATTTCGAAAAAAAAGCAAGGCTATAGCCTTACGTTTTTTCGTTTTTTCGTGATTTCGTGATTTTCAAAAAAAATGACGAAACCTGGCAAAAATGCAAGGCAATAGTCTACGGTCTTGCACAGCATGCTGTTTTTCATCGTTTTGAGGATTTTTGAGAATTTTTGAGGATTTTCGAAAAATGTCGAATTTTTGAAAAAACACAAGGCTATAGCCTACTGTCTTGCACGGCATGTTGTTTTTTATCGTTTTGAGGATTTTTGAAAAATGTCGAAATTTCGAAAAAACGCAAGGCTATAGCCTTACGTTTTTTCGTGATTTCGACGATTTTCAAAAAAATGACGAAACCTAGCAAAAACGCAAGGCTATAGCCTTACGATCTTGCACAGCATGCTGTTTTATCGTTTTGAGGATTTTTGAGGATTTTTGAAAAATGTCGAAATTTCGAAAAAAATCGCAAGGCTATAGCCTTACGTTTTTTCGTGATTTCGACGATTTTCAAAAAATGACGAAACCTGGCAAAAATGCAAGGCTATAGCCTACGGTCTTGCACAGCATGCTGTTTTTCATCGTTTTGAGGATTTTTGAGGATTTTCGAAAAATGTCGAAATTTCGAAAAAAACGCAAGGCTATAGCCTTACGTTTTTTCATGATTTTGACGATTTTCAAAAAATGACGAAACCTGGCAAAAATGCAAGGCTATAGCCTACTGTCTTGCACAGCATGCTGTTTTTCATCGTTTTGAGGATTTTTGAGGATTTTCGAAAAATGTCGAATTTTCGAAAAAAAAAAACGCAAGGCTATAGCCTTACGTTTTTTCATGATTTTGACGATTTTCAAAAAATGACGAAACCTGGCAAAAACTCAAGGCAATAGTCTACGGTCTTGCACAGCATGCTGTTTTTCATCGTTTTGAGGATTTTTGAGAATTTTTGAGGATTTTCGAAAAATGTCGAAATTTTGAAAAAACACAAGGCTATAGCCTTACGTTTTTTCATGATTTTGACAATTTTCAAAAAATGACGAAACCTGGCAAAAACGCAAGGCTATAGCCTACTGTCTTGCACGGCATGTTGTTTTTTATCGTTTTGAGGATTTTTGAAAAATGTCGAAATTTCGAAAAAACGCAAGGCTATAGCCTTACGTTTTTTCATGATTTCGACGATTTTCAAAAAATGACGAAAACTAGCAAAAACGCAAGGCTATAGCCTACGATCTTGCACAGCATGCTGTTTTTCATCGTTTTGAGGATTTTTGAGGATTTTTGAAAAATGTCGAAATTTCGAAAAAAAACGCAAGGCTATAGCCTTACGTTTTTTCGTGATTTCGACGATTTTCAAAAAATGACGAAACCTGGCAAAAATGCAAGGCTATAGCCTACGGTCTTGCACAGCATGCTGTTTTTCATCGTTTTGAGGATTTTTGAGAATTTGAAAAGGCTATAGCCTTACGTTTTTTAATGATTTCGACGATTTTCAAAAAATGACGAAACCTGGCAAAAATGCAAGGCTATAGCCTACTGTCTTGCACAGCATGCTGTTTTTCATCGTTTTGAGGATTTTTGAGGGATTTTCAAAAATGTCGAAATTTCGAAAAAAAAAACGCAAGGCTATAGCCTTACGTTTTTTTCATGATTTTGACGATTTTCAAAAAATGACGAAACCTGGAAAACTCAAGGCAATAGTCTACAGTCTTGCACACCATGCTGTTTTTCATCATTTTGAGGATTTTTGAGAATTTTTGAGGATTTTTCAAAAAATGTCGAAATTTTGAAAAAACACAAGGCTATAGCCTTACGTTTTTTTCATGATTTTGACAATTTTCAAAAAATGACGAAACCTGGCAAAAAAACGCAAGGCTATAGCCTACTGTCTTGCAGGGCATGTTGTTTTTTCGTTTTGAGGATTTTTGAAAAATGTCGAATTTCGAAAAAACGCAAGGCTATAGCCTTACGTTTTTTCATGATTTCGACGATTTTCAAAAAATGACGAAACCTGGCAAAAACGCAAGGCTATAGCCTATGATCTTGCACAGCATGCTGTTTTTCATCGTTTTGAGGATTTTTGAGGATTTTTGAAAAATGTCGAATTTTCGAAAAAAACGCAAGGCTATAGCCTTACGTTTTTTCATGATTTTGACGATTTTCAAAAAATGACGAAAACTGGCCAAAAATGCAAGGCAATAGTCTACGGTCTGCACAGCATGCTGTTTTTCATCGTTTTGAGGATTTTTGAGAATTTTTGAGGATTTTCGAAAAATGTCGAAATTTTGAAAAAACACAAGGCTATAGCCTTACGTTTTTTCATGATTTTGACAATTTTCAAAAAATGACGAAACCTGGCAAAAACGCAAGGCTATAGCCTACTGTCTTGCACGGCATGTTGTTTTTTATCGTTTTGAGGATTTTTGAAAAATGTCGAAATTTCGAAAAAACGCAAGGCTATAGCCTTACGTTTTTTCATGATTTCGACGATTTTCAAAAAATGACGAAACCTAGCAAAAACGCAAGGCTATAGCCTACGATCTTGCACAGCATGCTGTTTTTCATCGTTTTGAGGATTTTTGAGGATTTTTGAAAAATGTCGAAATTTCGAAAAAATCGCAAGGCTATAGCCTTACGTTTTTTCATGATTTCAACGATTTTCAAAAAATGACGAAACCTGGCAAAAATGCAAGGCTATAGCCTACGGTCTTGCACAGCATGCTGTTTTTCATCGTTTTGAGGATTTTTGAGGATTTTCGAAAAATGTCGAAATTTCGAAAAAAACGCAAGGCTATAGCCTTACGTTTTTTTCATGATTTTGACGATTTTCAAAAAATGACGAAAGCTGGCAAAAATGCAAGGCTATAGCCTACTGTCTTGCACAGCATGTTGTTTTTATCGTTTTGAGTATTTTTGAAAATGTCGAAATTTCGAAAAAAACGCAAGGCTATAGCCTTACGTTTTTTCATGATTTCGACGATTTTCAAAAAATGACGAAACCTAGCAAAAACGCAAGGCTATAGCCTACGGTCTTGCACAGCATGCTGTTTTTTATCGTTTTGAGGATTTTTGAGGATTTTTTGAAAAATGTCGAAATTTCGAAAAAAACGCAAGGCTATAGCCTTACGTTTTTTCGTGATTTCGACGATTTTCAAAAAATGACGAAACCTGGCAAAAATGCAAGGCTATAGCCTACGGTCTTGCACAGCATGCTGTTTTTTCATCGTTTTAGGATTTTTTGAGAATTTGAAAAGGCTATAAGCCTTACGTTTTTTTCATGATTTCGACGATTTTCAAAAAATGACGAAAGCTGGCAAAAATGCAAGGCTATAGCCTACTGTCTTGCACAGCATGCTGTTTTTTCATCGTTTTGAGGATTTTTTAAGGATTTCAAAAATGTCGAAATTTCGAAAAAAAAACGCAAGGCATATAGCCTTACGTTTTTTCATGATTTTGACGATTTTAAAAAATGACGAAACATGGCAAAACTCAAGGATAGTCTACAGTCTTGCACACCATGCTGTTTTTCATCATTTTGAGGATTTTTGAGAATTTTTGAGGATTTTCAAAAAATGTCGAAATTTTGAAAAAACACAAGGCTATAGCCTTACGTTTTTTCATGATTTTGACAATTTTCAAAAATGACGAAACCTGGCAAAAACGCAAGGCTATAGCCTACTGTCTTGCAGGGCATGTTGTTTTTTTATCGTTTTGAGGTTTTTGAAAAATGTCGAAATTCGATAAAAACGCAAGGCTATAGCCTTACGTTTTTTCATGATTTCGAACGATTTTCAAAAAATGACGAAACCTAGCAAAAACGCAAGGCTATAGCCTACGGTCTTGCACAGCATGCTGTTTTTCATCGTTGTGAGGATTTTTGAGGATTTTGAAAAATGTCGAAATTTCGAAAAAACGCAAGGCTATAGCCTTACGTTTTTCGTGATTTCGACGATTTTCAAAAATGACGAAACTGGCAAAAATGCAAGGCAAATAGTCTACGGTCTTGCACAGCATGCTGTTTTTCATCGTTTTGAGGATTTTTGAGAATTTTTGAGGATTTTCGAAAAATGTCGAAATTTTGAAAAAACACAAGGCTATAGCCTTACGTTTTTTCATGATTTTGACAATTTTCAAAAAATGACGAAACCTGGCAAAAACGCAAGGCTATAGCCTACGGTCTTGCACGGCATGTGTTTTTCATCGTTTTGAGGATTTTCGAAAAATGTCGAAATTTCGAAAAAAACGCAAGGCTATAGCCTTACGTTTTTTCACGATTTTGACGATTTTCAAAAAATGACGAAACCTAGCAAAAACGCAAGGCTATAGCCTACGATCTTGCACAGCATGCTGTTTTTCATCGTTTTGAGGATTTTTGAGGATTTTTGAAAAATGTCGAAATTTCGAAAAAAAAAACGCAAGGCTATAGCCTTACGTTTTTTTCGTGATTTCGACGATTTTCAAAAAATGACGAAACCTGGCAAAAATGCAAGGCTATAGCCTACGGTCTTGCACAGCATGCTGTTTTTCATCGTTTTGAGGATTTTTGAGGATTTTCGAAAAATGTCGAAATTTCGAAAAAACGCAAGGCTATAGCCTTACGTTTTTTTCATGATCTTGACGATTTTCAAAGAATGACGAAAGCTGGCAAAAATGCAAGGCTATAGCCTACTGTCTTTGCAGCATGCTGTTTTTCATCGTTTTGAGGATTTTTGAGGATTTTCAAAAATGTCGAAATTTCGAAAAAAAAAACGCAAGGCTATAGCCTTACGTTTTTTTTTCATGATTTTGACGATTTTCAAAAAATGACGAAACCTGGCAAAAACTCAAGGCAATAGTCTACAGTCTTGCACACACATGTGTTTTTCATCATTTTGAGGATTTTTGAGAATTTTTGAGGATTTTCAAAAAATGTCGAAATTTTGAAAAAACACAAGGCTATAGCCTTACGTTTTTTCATGATTTTGACAATTTTCAAAAAATGACGAAACCTGGCAAAAACGCAAGGCTATAGCCTATGTCTTGCAGGGCATGTTGTTTTTTATCGTTTTGAGGATTTTTGAAAAATGTCGAAATTTCGAAAAAACGCAAGGCTATAGCCTTACGTTTTTTCATGATTTCGACGATTTTCAAAAAATGACGAAACCTAGCAAAAACGCAAGGCTATAGCCTACGATCTTGCACAGCATGCTGTTTTTCATCGTTTTGAGGATTTTTGAGGATTTTTGAAAAATGTCGAAATTTCGAAAAAAACGCAAGGCTATAGCCTTACGTTTTTTCGTGATTTCGACGATTTTCAAAAAATGACGAAACCTGGCAAAAATGCAAGGCTATAGCCTACGGTCTTGCACAGCATGCTGTTTTTCATCGTTTTGAGGATTTTTGAGGATTTTTGAAAAAAATGTTAAATTTCGAAAAAAAACGCAAGGCTATAGCCTTACGTTTTTTCATGATTTTGACGATTTTCAAAAAATGACGAAACCTGGCAAAAATGCAAGGCTATAGCCTACGGTCTTGCACAGCATGCTGTTTTTCATCGTTTTGAGGATTTTTGAGGATTTTCGAAAAATGTCGAAATTTCGAAAAAACGCAAGGCTATAGCCTTACGTTTTTTTCATGATTTTGACGATTTTCAAAAAATGACGAAAGCTGGCAAAAATGCAAGGCTATAGCCTACTGTCTTGCACAGCATGCTGTTTTTCATCGTTTTGAGGATTTTTGAGGATTTTCAAAAAATGTCGAAATTTCGAAAAAAAAACGCAAGGCTATAGCCTTACGTTTTTTCATGATTTTGACGATTTTCAAAAAATGACGAAACCTGGCAAAAACGCAAGGCTATAGCCTTCTGTCTTGCAGGGCATGTTGTTTTTTATAGTTTTTTTGAGGATTTTTGAAAAATGTCGAAATTTCGAAAAAAAAAAGCAAGGCTATAGCCTTACGTTTTTTCATGATTTCGACGATTTTCAAAAAATGACGAAACCTAGCAAAAACGCAAGGCTATAGCCTACGGTCTTGCACAGCATGCTGTTTTTCATCGTTTTGAGGATTTTTGAGGATTTTCGAAAATGTCGAAATTTCGAAAAAACGCAAGGCTATAGCCTTACGTTTTTTTCGTGATTTCGACGATTTTCAAAAAGTGACGAAACTGGCAAAAATGCAAGGCTACAGCCTACAGGGTCTTGCACAGCATGCTGTTTTTCATCGTTTTGAGGATTTGAGGACTTTCGAAAATGTTGAAATTGAAAAAAACGCAAGGTATAGCCTTACGTTTTTTTCATGATTTTGACGATTTTCAAAAAATGACGAAACTGGCAAAAATGCAAGGCAATGGTCTACGGTCTTGCACAGCATGCTGTTTTTCATCGTTTTGTGGGATTTTGAGAATTTTTGAGGATTTTCGAAAAATGTCAAAATTTTGAAAAAAAAACAAGGCTATAGCCTTACGTTTTTCATGATTTTGACAATTTTCAAAAAATGACAAAACCTGGCAAAAACGCAAGGCTATAGCCTACTGTCTTGCACGGCATGTTGTTTTTTATCGTTTTGAGGATTTTTGAAAAATGTCGAAATTTCGAAAAAAACGCAAGGCTATAGCCTTACGTTTTTTCATGATTTCGACGATTTTCAAAAATGGACGAAACCCTGGCAAAAACGCAAGGCTAGCCTACGGTCTTGCACAGTATGCTGTTTTTCATCGTTTTGAGGATTTTTGAGGATTTTCAAAAATGTCGAAATTTCGAAAAAACGCAAGGCTATAGCCTTACGTTTTTTCATGATTTTGACGATTTTTCAAAAAATGACGAAACTGGCAAAAAACTCAAGGCAATAGTTCTACGGTTCCGCACAGCATGCTGTTTTTCATCGTTTTGAGATTTTTGAGATTTTTGAGGATTTTCGAAAAATGTCGAAATTTTGAAAAAAACACAAGGCTATAGCCTTACGTTTTTTCATGATTTTGACAATTTTCAAAAAATGACGAAACCTGGCAAAAACGCAAGGCTATAGCTACTGTCTTGCACGGCATGTTGTTTTTTTATCGTTTTGAGTATTTTTGAAAAATGTCGAATTTCGAAAAAAACGCAAGGCTATAGCCTTACTGTTTTTTCATGATTCGACGATTTTCAAAAAATGACGAAACCTAGCAAAAACGCAAGGCTATAGCCTACGATCTTGCACAGCATGCTGTTTTTCATCGTTTTGAGGATTTTTGAGGATTTTTGAGAAAAATGTCGAAATTTCGAAAAAAACGCAAGGCTATAGCCTTACGTTTTTTCGTGATTTCGACGATTTTCAAAAAATGACGAAACCTGGCAAAAATGCAAGGCTATAGCCTACGGTCTGCACAGCATGCTGTTTTTCATCGTTTTTGAGGATTTTTGAGAATTTGAAAAGGCTATAGCCTTACGTTTTTTTCATGATTTCGACGATTTTCAAAAAAATGACGAAAGCTGGCAAAATGCAAGGCTATAGCCTACTGTCTTGCACAGCATGCTGTTTTTCATCGTTTTGAGGATTTTTGAGGATTTTCAAAAATGTCGAAATTTCGAAAAAAAACGCAAGGCTATAGCCTTACGTTTTTTCGTGATTTTGACGATTTTCAAAAAATGACGAAACCTGGCAAAAACGCAAGGCTATAGCCTACGGTCTTGCACAGCATGCTGTTTTTCATCGTTTTGAGGATTTTTGAGGATTTTCGAAAAATGTCGAAATTTTGAAAAAACACAAAGCTATAGCCTTACGTTTTTTCATGATTTTGACGATTTTCAAAAAATGAAGAATCCTGGCAAAAACGCAAGGCTATAGCCTACTGTCTTGCACGGCATGCTGTTTTTTATCGTTTTGAGGATTTTTGAGGATTTTTGAGGATTTTTGAAAAATGTAGAAATTTCGAAAAAAAAAAAAAAAAAAAAAAAAAAAAAACAAGGCTATAGCCTTACGTTTTTTCGTGATTTCGACGATTTTCAAAAAATGACTAAACCTGGCAAAAACGCAAGGCTATAGCCTACGGTCTTGCACAGTATGTGTTTTCATCGTTTTGAGGATTTTTGGAGATTTTCAAAAATGTCGAAATTTCGAAAAAACGCAAGGCTATAGCCTTACGTTTTTTCATGATTTTGGACGATTTTCAGAAAATGACGAAACCTGGCAAAAACTAAGGCAATAGTCTACGGTCTTGCACAGCATGCTGTTTTTCATCGTTTTGAGGTTTTTTGAGAATTTTTTGAGGATTTTCGAAAAATGTCGAAATTTGAAAAAACACAAGGCTATAGCCTTACGTTTTTTCTGATTGAGATTTCGACGATTTTCAAAAAATGACGAAATTGGCAAAAATGCAAGGCTATAGCTACGGTCTTGCACAGCATGCTGTTTTTTATCGTTTTGAGGATTTTTGAAAAATGTCGAAATTTCGAAAAATCGCAAAGGCTATAGCCTTAGTTTTTTTCATGATTTTGACGATTTTCAAAAAATGACGAAACCTGGCAAAAACTCAAGGCAATAGTCTACGGTCTTGCACAGCATGCTGTTTTTCATCGTTTTGAGGATTTTTGAGGATTTTCGAAAAATGTCGAAATTTTGAAAAAAACGCAAGGCTATAGCCTTACGTTTTTTTCATGATTTTGACGATTTTCAAAGAATGACGAAAGCTGGCAAAAATGCAAGGCTATTAACTATACTGTCTTGCACAGCATGCTGTTTTTTCATCGTTTTTGAGGATTTTTGAGGATTTTCAAAATGTCGAAATTTTTCGAAAAAAAGCAAGGCTATAGCCTTACGTTTTTTGTGATTTTGACGATTTTCAAAAAATGACGAAACTGGCAAAAACGCAAGGCTATAGTCTACAGTCTTGCACAGCATGCAGTTTTTCATCGTTTGGAGGATTTTTGAGGGATTTCGAAAAATGTCGAAATTTTGAAAAAAGACAAAGCTATAGCCTTACGTTTTTTCATGATTTTGACGATTTTCAAAAAATGAAGAGGCAAAAACACAAGGCTATAGCCTACTGTCTTGCACTGCATTGCTGTATTTTATCGTTTTGAGGATTTTTGAGGATTTTTGAGGATTTTTGAGGATTTTTGAGGATTTTTTGAGGATTTTTTAAAAAATGTAGAAATTAAAAAAAAAAAAAAAAAAAAAAAAAAAAAGCAAGGCTAAGCCTTACGTTTTTTCGTGATTTTGACGATTTTCAAAAAATGACGAAACCTGGCAAAAACGCAAGGCTATAGCCTACGGTCTTGCACAGCATGCTGTTTTTTCATCGTTTTGAGGATTTTTGAGGATTTTCAAAAATGTCGAAATTTCGAAAAAACGCAAGGCTATAGCCTTACGTTTTTCATGATTTTGACGATTTTTCAAAAAAATGACGAAACTGGCAAAACTCAAGGAATAGTCTACGGTCTTGCACAGCATGCTGTTTTTCATCGTTTTGAGGATTTTGAGATTTTTGAGGATTTTCGAAAAATGTCGAAATTTTGAAAAAACACAAGGCTATAGCCTTACGTTTTTTCATGATTTTGACAATTTTCAAAAAATGACGAAACCTGGCAAAAACGCAAGGCTATAGCCTACTGTCTTGCACGGCATGTTGTTTTTTATCGTTTTGAGGATTTTTGAAAAATGTCGAAATTTCGAAAAAACGCAAGGCTATAGCCTTACGTTTTTTCATGATTTCGACGATTTTCAAAAAATGACGAAACCTAGCAAAAACGCAAGGCTATAGCCTACGATCTTGCACAGCATGCTGTTTTTCATCGTTTTGAGGATTTTTGAGGATTTTTGAAAAAATGGTCGAAATTTCGAAAAAATCGCAAGGCTATAGCCTTACGTTTTTTCGTGATTTCGCGATTTTCAAAAAAATGACGAAACCTGCAAAAAACTCAAGGCAATAGTCTACGGTCTTGCACACCATGCTGTTTTCATCATTTTGAGGATTTGAGAATTTGAGGATTTTCAAAAAATGTCGAAATTTTGAAATACGTTTTTTTCATGATTTTGACAATTTTCAAAAAAGACGGAAACCTGGCAAAAACGCAAGGCTATAGCCTTCTGTCTTGCAGGGCATGTTGTTTTTTATCGTTTTTGAGGATTTTGAAAAATGTCGAATTTCGAAAAAACGCAAGGCTATAGCCTTACGTTTTTTCATGATTTTGACGATTTTTAAAAAGTGACGAAACCTGGCAAAAATGCAAGGCTATAGCCTACGGTCTTGCACAGCATGCCGTTTTTCATCGTTTTGAGGATTTTTGAGGTTTTTCGAAAAATGTTGAAATTTCGAAAAAACGCAAGGTATAGCCTAGTTTTTTTTCATGATTTTGACGATTTTCAAAAAATGACGAAACCTGGCAAAAATGCAAGGCTATAGCCTACTGTCTTGCACAGCATGCTGTTTTTCATCGTTTTGAGGATTTTTGAGAATTTTTGAGGATTTTCGAAAAATGTCGAAATTTTGAAAAAACACAAGGCTATAGCCTTACGTTTTTTCATGATTTTGACAATTTTCAAAAAATGACGAAACCTGGCAAAAACGCAAGGCTATAGCCTACTGTCTTGCACGGCATGCTGTTTTTTCTCGTTTTGAGGATTTTGAAAAATGTCGAAATTTCGAAAAAAAACGCAAGGCTATAGCCTGACGTTTTTTCATGATTTCGACGATTTTCAAAAAATGACGAAACCTAGCAAAAACGCAAGGCTATAGCCTACGATCTTGCACAGCATGCTGTTTTTCATCGTTTTGAGGATTTTTGAGGATTTTTGAAAAATGTCGAAATTCCGAAAAAAACGCAAGGCTATAGCCTTACGTTTTTTCATGATTTCGACGATTTTCAAAAAATGACGAAACCTGGCAAAAACGCAAGGCTATAGCCTACGATCTTGCACAGCATGCTGTTTTTCATCGTTTTGAGGATTCTTGAGGATTTTTGAAAAATGTCGAAATTTCGAGAAATAAAAAAACGCAAGGCTATAGCCTTACGTTTTTTCATGATTTTGACGATTTTCAAAAAATGACGAAACCTGGCAAAAACTCAAGGCAATAGTCTACGGTCTTGCACAGCATGCTGTTTTTCATCGTTTTGAGGATTTTTGAGAATTTTTGAGGATTTTCGAAAAATGTCGAAATTTTGAAAAAACACAAGGCTATAGCCTTACGTTTTTTCATGATTTTGACAATTTTCAAAAAATGACAAAACCTGGCAAAAACGCAAGGCTATAGCCTACTGTCTTGCACGGCATGTTGTTTTTTATCGTTTTGAGGATTTTTGAAAAATGTCGAAATTTCGAAAAAACGCAAGGCTATAGCCTGACGTTTTTTCATGATTTCGACGATTTTCAAAAATTGACGAAACCTAGCAAAAAACGCAAGGCTATAGCCTACGGTCTTGCACAGCATGCTGTTTTTTCATCGTTTTTGAGGATTTTTGAGATTTTTGAAAAAAGTCGAAATTCGAAAAAAAACGCAAGGCTATAGCCTTACGTTTTTTTTGTGATTTCGACGATTTTCAAAAAATGACGAAACCTGGCAAAAACGCAAGGCTATAGCCTACGGTCTTGCACAGCATGCTGTTTTTCATCGTTTTGAGGATTTTTGAGGATTTTTGAAAAATGTCGAAATTTTGGAAAAAACGCAAGGCTATAGCCTTACGTTTTTTCATGATTTTGACGATTTTCAAAAGTGACGAAACCTGGCAAAAATGCAAGGCTATAGCCTACGGTCTTGCACAGCATGCTGTTTTTCATCGTTTTGAGGATTTTTGAGGATTTTCAAAAATGTCGAAATTTCGAAAAAACGCAAGGCTATAGCCTTACGTTTTTTCATGATTTTGACGATTTTCAAAAAATGACGAAACCTGGCAAAAACTCAAGGCAATAGTCTACGGTCTTGCACAGCATGCTGTTTTTCATCGTTTTGAGGATTTTTGAGGATTTTTGAAAAATGTCGAAATTTTGAAAAAACACAAGGCTATAGCCTTACGTTTTTTCATGATTTTGACAATTTTCAAAAATGACGAAACCTGGCAAAAACGCAAGGCTATAGCCTACTGTCTTGCACGGATGTTGTTTTTTATCGTTTTGGAATTTTGAAAATGTCGAAATTTCGAAAAAAAAAAACGCAAGGCTATAGCCTTACGTTTTTTCATGATTTCGACGATTTTCAAAAAATGACGAAACCTGGCAAAAATCAAGGCTATAGCCTACGAATCATGCACAGCATACTGTTTTTCATCGTTTTGAGGATTTTTGAGAATTTTTGAGGATTTTCGAAAAATGTAAAATTTTTGAAAAAAACAAAGGCTATAGCCTTACGTTTTTCATGATTTTGACAATTTTCAAAAAATGACAAAACCTGGCAAAAACGCAAGGCTCTAGCCTACTGTCTTGCACGGCATGTTGTTTTTTATCGTTTTGAGGATTTTTGAAAAATGTTGAATTTTTTAAAAAAGGCAAGGCTATAGCCTTACGTTTTTTCATGATTTCGACGATTTTCAAAAAATGACGAAACTTGGCAAAAAGCAAGGCTATAGCCTAGGGTCTTGCACAGCATGCCGTTTTTTCCTCGTTTTGAGGATTTTTGAGGATTTTTGAGGATTTTTTTTTTTTTCGAAAAAGGTCGAATTTTGAAAAAAAACAAGGCTATAGCCTTACGTTTTTTCATGATTTTGACATTTTCAAAAAATGACGAAACCTGGCAAAAAACGCAAGGTATAGCCTACTGTTCTTGCACCGGCATGT
>CM076973.1:21087832-21116478 GCA_039105355.1 Benthosema pterotum | reverse complement strand
AAAAAAAACACAAGGCTATAGCCTTACGTTTTTTCATGATTTTGACAATTTTCAAAAAAATGACGTGAAACCTGGCCAAAAACGCAAGGCTATAGCCTACTGTCTTGCACAGCATGCTGTTTTTCATCGTTTTGAGGATATTGAGGATTTTTGAGGATTTTCGAAAATTGTCGAAATTTCGAAAAAAAAGCGCAAGGCTATAGCCTTACGTTTTTTTCATGATTTTGACGATTTTCAAAAATGACGAAACTTGGCAAAAATGCAAGGCTTAGCCTACGGTCTTGCACAGCATGCTGTTTTCATCGTTTTTGAGGATTTTGAGATTTTCGGGATAAAAAAAAAATGTCGAATTTCGAAAAAAAAACACAAGGGCTATACCTTACGTTTTTCATGATTTTGACGATTTTCAAAAAATGACGAATCCTGGCAAAAACGCAAGGCTATAGCCTACTGTCTTGCACGGCATGCTGTTTTTTTACGTTTTGAAGTTTTTTGAAAAAATGTCGAAATTCGAAAAAAACGCAAGGCTATAGCCTACGGTCTTGCACAGCATGCTGGTTTTTCATCGTTTGAGGATTTTTTGAGGATTTTTGAGGGGAGGATTTTCAAAAATGTCGAAATTTCGAAAAAATGCAAGGCTATAGCCTTACTTTTTTTTTCATGATTTTGACGATTTCAAAAAATGACGAACCTGGCAAAAAATGCAAGGCTATAGCCTACGGTCTTTGCACAGCATGCTGTTTTTCATCGTTTTGAGGGATTTTTTGAGAATTTTTGAGGATTTTTTGAAAAATGTCGAAATTTCGAAAAAAACGCAAGGCTATAGCCTTACGTTTTTTTCATGATTTTGACGATTTTCAAAAATGACGAACCTGGCAAAAACGCAAGGCTATAGTACGGTTTGCACAGCATGCTGTTTTTATCGTTTTGAGGATTTTGAGATTTTTGTGGTTTTTCGAAAAAATGACGAAATTTGAAAAAACACAAGGCTATAGCCTTACGTTTTTTCATGATTTTGACAATTGATCAAAAAAATGATTGAAACCTGGCCAAAAACGCAAGGCTATAGCCTACTGTCTTGCACGGCTGTTGTTTTATACGTTTTGGGATTTTTGAGGATTTTTGAGGTTTTTGAAAAATGTCGAAATTCGAAAAAAAAAAAAAAACGCAAAGGGCTATAGCCTTACGTTTTTTCATGATTTCGAGTTTTCAAAAAATGACGGAAACTGGCAAAAACGCAAGGCTTCGCCTAGGGTCTTGCACAGCATGCGTTTTTCCTCGTTTT
The DNA here is from genome assembly GCA_039105355.1 of Benthosema pterotum. Taxonomy (NCBI): domain Eukaryota; kingdom Metazoa; phylum Chordata; class Actinopteri; order Myctophiformes; family Myctophidae; genus Benthosema; species Benthosema pterotum. The sequence goes on along the minus strand of CM076973.1, from coordinate 21,115,193 downwards.
GAGGATTTTTGAGGAATTTTGAGGATTTTCGAAAAATGTCGAAATTTCAAAAAAAAAAAACGCAAGGCTATAGCCTTACGTTTTTTCATGATTTTGACGATTTTCAAAAAATGACGAAAACCTGGCAAAAACGCAAGGCTATAGTCTACGGTTTGCCACAGCATGCTGTTTTTCATCGTTTTGAGGATTTTTGAGGAATTTTTGAAGGATTTTCGAAAAAATGTCGAAATTTTGAAAAAAAACACAAGGCTAAGCCTTACGTTTTTTCATGATTTTGACAATTTTCAAAAAAATGATGAAAATGGCAAAAACGCAAGGCTATAGCATACTGTTCTTGCACGGGCATGTTGTTTTTTATCGTTTTGAGGATTTTTGAGGATTTTTGAAAAATGTCGAAATTTCAAAAAAAAAAAAAAAAAAAAAAAACGCAAGGCTATAGCCTTACGTTTTTTCATGATTTCGACGATTTTCAAAAAAATGACCGAAACTGGCAAAAACGCAAGGCTATAGCCTAGGGTCTTGCACAGCATGCCGTTTTTTCCTCGTTTTGAGGATTTTTTGCGGATTTTCAAAAATGTCGAAATTTCAAAAAAAACTCAAGGCTATAGCCTTACGTTTTTTCGTGAATTTGACGATTTTCAAAAATGACGAAACTGGCAAAAACGCAAGGCTTAGCCTACGATCTTGCAACAGCATGCTGTTTTTCATCGTTTTGAGGATTTTTGAGGATTTTCGAAAAATGTCGGAATTTCGAAAAAACATAAGGCTATAGCCTTACGTTTTTTCATGATTTTGACGATTTTCAAAAAATGACGTAACCTGGCAAAATGGAAGGCTATAGCCTACGGTCTTGCACAGCATGCTGTTTTTCATCGTTTTGAGGATTTTTGAGGATTTTTGAAAAATGTCGAAATTTCGAAAAAACGCAAGGCTATAGCCTTACGTTTTTTCATGATTTTGACGATTTTCAAAAAATGACGAAACCTGGCAAAAACGCAAGGCTATAGCCTACGGTCTTGCACAGCATGCTTTTTTTCATCGTTTTGAGGATTATTGAGGATTTTCGAAAAATGTCGAAATTTCGAAAAAACGCAAGGCTATAGCCTTACTTTTTTCATGATTTTGACGATTTTCAAAAAATGACGAAACCTGGCAAAAACGCAAGGCTATAGCCTACGGTCTTGCACAGCATGCTGTTTTTCATCGTTTTGAGGATATTTGAGGATTTTTGAGGATTTTCGAAATATGTCGAAATTTCGAAAAAAGCGCAAGGCTATAGCCTTACGTTTTTTCATGATTTTGACGATTTTCAAAAAATGACGAAACTTGGCAAAAATGCAAGGCTATAGCCTACGGTCTTGCACAGCATGCTGTTTTTCATCGTTTTGAGGATTTTTGAGGATTTTCGAAAAATGTCGAATTTTCGAAAAAAAACACAAGGCTATAGCCTTACGTTTTTTCATGATTTTGACGATTTTCAAAAAATGACGAATCCTGGCAAAAACGCAAGGCTATAGCCTACTGTCTTGCACGGCATGCTGTTTTTTATCGTTTTGAGGATTTTTGAGGATTTTTGAAAAATGTCGAAATTTCGAAAAAACGCAAGGCTATAGCCTTACGTTTTTTCATGATTTCGACGATTTTCAAAAAATGACGAAACCTGGAAAAAACGCAAGGCTATAGCCTACGGTCTTGCACAGCATGCTGTTTTTCATCGTTTTGAGGATTTTTGAGGATTTTTGAGGATTTTCAAAAATGTCGAAATTTCGAAAAAATGCAAGGCTATAGCCTTACGTTTTTTCATGATTTTGACGATTTTCAAAAAATGACGAAACTTGGCAAAAATGCAAGGCTATAGCCTACGGTCTTGCACAGCATGCTGTTTTTCATCGTTTTGAGGATTTTTGAGGATTTTCGAAAAATGTCGAAATTTCGAAAAAAAACACAAGGCTATAGCCTTACGTTTTTTCATGATTTTGACGATTTTCAAAAAATGACGAATCCTGGCAAAAACGCAAGGCTATAGCCTACTGTCTTGCACGGCATGCTGTTTTTTATCGTTTTGAGGATTTTTGAAAAATGTCGAAATTTCGAAAAAACGCAAGGCTATAGCCTTACGTTTTTTCATGATTTCGACGATTTTCAAAAAATGACGAAACCTGGAAAAAAACGCAAGGCTATAGCCTACGGTCTTGCACAGCATGCTGTTTTTCATCGTTTTGAGGATTTTTGAGGATTTTTGAGGATTTTCAAAAATGTCGAAATTTCGAAAAAATGCAAGGCTATAGCCTTACTTTTTTTCATGATTTTGACGATTTTCAAAAAATGACAAAACCTGGCAAAAATGCAAGGCTATAGCCTACGGTCTTGCACAGCATGCTGTTTTTCATCGTTTTGAGGATTTTTGAGAATTTTTGAGGATTTTCGAAAAATGTCGAAATTTCGAAAAAACGCAAGGCTATAGCCTTACGTTTTTTTCATGATTTTGACGATTTTCAAAAAATGACGAAACCTGGCAAAAACGCAAGGCTATAGTCTACGGTCTTGCACAGCATGCTGTTTTTCATCGTTTTGAGGATTTTTGAGAATTTTTGAGGATTTTCGAAAAATGTCGAAATTTTGAAAAAACACAAGGCTATAGCCTTACGTTTTTTCATGATTTTGACAATTTTCAAAAAATGATGAAACCTGGCAAAAACGCAAGGCTATAGCCTACTGTCTTGCACGGCATGCTGTTTTTTATCGTTTTGAGGATTTTTGAGGATTTTTGAGGATTTTGGAAAAATGTCGAAATTTCGAAAAAAAAAAAAAAAAAACGCAAGGCTATAGCCTTACGTTTTTTCATGATTTCGACGATTTTCAAAAAATGACGAAACCTGGCAAAAACGCAAGGCTATAGCCTAGGGTCTTGCACAGCATGCCGTTTTTCCTCGTTTTGAGGATTTTTGAGGATTTTTGAGGATTTTCAAAAAAGTCGAAATTTAAAAAAAAAACGCAAGGCTATAGCCTTACGTTTTTTCATGATTTTGATGATTTTCAAAAAATGACGAAACCTGGCAAAAACGCAAGGCTATAGTCTACGGTCTTGCACAGCATGCTGTTTTTCATCGTTTTGAGGATTTTTGAGAATTTTTGAGGATTTTCGAAAAATGTCGAAATTTTGAAAAAACACAAGGCTATAGCCTTACGTTTTTTCATGATTTTGACAATTTTCAAAAAATGATGAAACCTGGCAAAAACGCAAGGCTATAGCCTACTGTCTTGCACGGCATGTTGTTTTTTATCGTTTTGAGGATTTTTGAGGATTTTTGAAAAATGTCGAAATTTCAAAAAAAAAAAAAAAAAAAACGCAAGGCTATAGCCTTACGTTTTTTCATGATTTCGACGATTTTCAAAAAATGACGAAACCTGGCAAAAACGCAAGGCTATAGCCTAGGGTCTTGCACAGCATGCGGTTTTTCCTCGTTTTGAGGATTTTTGAGGATTTTCAAAAATGTCGAAATTTCAAAAAAAACGCAAGGCTATAGCCTTACGTTTTTTCATGAATTTGACGATTTTCAAAAAATGACGAAACCTGGCAAAAACGCAAGGCTATAGCCTACGATCTTGCACAGCATGCTGTTTTTCATCGTTTTGAGGATTTTTGAGGATTTTCGAAAAATGTCGAAATTTCGAAAAAAACACAAGGCTATAGCCTTACGTTTTTTCATGATTTTGACGATTTTCAAAAAATGACGAAACCTGGCAAAAATGCAAGGCTATAGCCTACGGTCTTGCACAGCATGCTGTTTTTCATCGTTTTGAGGATTTTTGAGGATTTTCGAAAAATGTCGAAATTTCGAAAAAACGCAAGGCTATAGCCTTACGTTTTTTCATGATTTTGACGATTTTCAAAAAATGACGAAACCTGGCAAAAACGCAAGGCTTTAGCCTACGGTCTTGCACAGCATGCTGTTTTTCATCGTTTTGAGGATTTTTGAGGATTTTCGAAAAATGTCGAATTTTGGAAAAAACGCAAGGCTATAGCCTTACATTTTTTCATGATTTTGACGATTTTCAAAAAATGACGAAACCTAGCAAAAACGCAAGGCTATAGCCTACGGTCTTGCACAGCATGCTGTTTTTTCATCGTTTTGAGGATTTTTGAGGTTTTTGAGGATTTTCGAAAAATGTCGAAATTTCGAAAAAAGCGCAAGGCTATAGCCTTACGTTTTTCATGATTTTGACGATTTTCAAAAAATGACGAAACCTGGCAAAAATGCAAGGCTATAGCCTACGGTCTTGCACAGCATGCTGTTTTTCATCGTTTTGAGGATTTTTGAGGATTTTCGAAAAATGTCGAAATTTCGAAAAAAACACAAGGCTATAGCCTTACGTTTTTTCATGATTTTGACGATTTTCAAAAAATGACGAATCCTGGCAAAAACGCAAGGCTATAGCCTACTGTCTTGCACGGCATGCTGTTTTTTATCGTTTTGAGGATTTTTGAGGATTTTTGAAAAATGTCGAAATTTCGAAAAAACGCAAGGCTATAGCCTTACGTTTTTTCATGATTTCGACGATTTTCAAAAAATGACGAAACCTGGAAAAAACGCAAGGCTATAGTCTACGGTCTTGCACAGCATGCTGTTTTTCATCGTTTTGAGGATTTTTGAGAATTTTTGAGGATTTTCGAAAAATGTCGAAATTTTGAAAAAACACAAGGCTATAGCCTTACGTTTTTTCATGATTTTGACAATTTTCAAAAAATGATGAAACCTGGCAAAAACGCAAGGCTATAGCCTACTGTCTTGCACGGCATGTTGTTTTTTATCGTTTTGAGGATTTTTGAGGATTTTTGAAAAATGTCGAAATTTCAAAAAAAAAAAAAAAAAAAACGCAAGGCTATAGCCTTACGTTTTTTCATGATTTCGACGATTTTCAAAAAATGACGAAACCTGGCAAAAACGCAAGGCTATAGCCTAGGGTCTTGCACAGCATGCCGTTTTTCCTCGTTTTGAGGATTTTTGAGGATTTTCAAAAATGTCGAAATTTCAAAAAAACGCAAGGCTATAGCCTTACGTTTTTTCATGAATTTGACGATTTTCAAAAAATGACGAAACCTGGCAAAAACGCAAGGCTATAGCCTACGATCTTGCACAGCATGCTGTTTTTCATCGTTTTGAGGATTTTTGAGGATTTTCGAAAAATGTCGAAATTTCGAAAAAACATAAGGCTATAGCCTTACGTTTTTTCATGATTTTGACGATTTTCAAAAAATGACGTAACCTGGCAAAAATGGAAGGCTATAGCCTACGGTCTTGCACAGCATGCTGTTTTTCATCGTTTTGAGGATTTTTGAGGATTTTTGAAAAATGTCGAAATTTCGAAAAAACGCAAGGCTATAGCCTTACGTTTTTTCATGATTTTGACGATTTTCAAAAAATGACAAAACCTTGCAAAAACGCAAGGCTTTAGCCTACGGTCTTGCACAGCATGCTGTTTTTTCTCGTTTTGAGGATTATTGAGGATTTTCGAAAAATGTCGAATTTTGGAAAAAACGCAAGGCTATAGCCTTACATTTTTTCATGATTTTGACGATTTTCAAAAAATGACGAAACCTGGCAAAAACGCAAGGCTATAGCCTACGGTCTTGCACAGCATGCTGTTTTTCATCGTTTTGAGGATATTTGAGGATTTTTGAGGATTTTCGAAAAATGTCGAAATTTCGAAAAAAGCGCAAGGCTATAGCCTTACGTTTTTTCATGATTTTGACGATTTTCAAAAAATGACGAAACTTGGCAAAAATGCAAGGCTATAGCCTACGGTCTTGCACAGCATGCTGTTTTTCATCGTTTTGAGGATTTTTGAGGATTTTCGAAAAATGTCGAATTTTCGAAAAAAACACAAGGCTATAGCCTTACGTTTTTTCATGATTTTGACGATTTTCAAAAAATGACGAATCCTGGCAAAAACGCAAGGCTATAGCCTACTGTCTTGCACGGCATGCTGTTTTTTATCGTTTTGAGGATTTTTGAGGATTTTTGAAAAATGTCGAAATTTCGAAAAAACGCAAGGCTATAGCCTTACGTTTTTTCATGATTTCGACGATTTTCAAAAAATGACGAAACCTGGAAAAAACGCAAGGCTATAGCCTACGGTCTTGCACAGCATGCTGTTTTTCATCGTTTTGAGGATTTTTGAGGATTTTTGAGGATTTTCAAAAATGTCGAAATTTCGAAAAAATGCAAGGCTATAGCCTTACTTTTTTTCATGATTTTGACGATTTTCAAAAAATGACGAAACCTGGCAAAAATGCAAGGCTATAGCCTACGGTCTTGCACAGCATGCTGTTTTTCATCGTTTTGAGGATTTTTGAGAATTTTTGAGGATTTTTGAAAAATGTCGAAATTTCGAAAAAACGCAAGGCTATAGCCTTACGTTTTTTCATGATTTTGACGATTTTCAAAAAATGACGAAACCTGGCAAAAACGCAAGGCTATAGTCTACGGTCTTGCACAGCATGCTGTTTTTCATCGTTTTGAGGATTTTTGAGAATTTTTGAGGATTTTCGAAAAATGTCGAAATTTTGAAAAAACACAAGGCTATAGCCTTACGTTTTTTCATGATTTTGACAATTTTCAAAAAATGATGAAACCTGGCAAAAACGCAAGGCTATAGCCTACTGTCTTGCACGGCATGTTGTTTTTTATCGTTTTGAGGATTTTTGAGGATTTTTGAGGATTTTTGAAAAATGTCGAAATTTCGAAAAAAAAAACAAAAAAACGCAAGGCTATAGCCTTACGTTTTTTCATGATTTCGACGATTTTCAAAAAATGACGAAACCTGGCAAAAACGCAAGGCTATAGCCTAGGGTCTTGCACAGCATGCCGTTTTTCCTCGTTTTGAGGATTTTTGAGGATTTTTGAGGATTTTCGAAAAATGTCGAAATTTCAAAAAAAAAAACGCAAGGCTATAGCCTTACGTTTTTTCATGATTTTGACGATTTTCAAAAAATGACGAAACCTGGCAAAAACGCAAGGCTATAGTCTACGGTCTTGCACAGCATGCTGTTTTTCATCGTTTTGAGGATTTTTGAGAATTTTTGAGGATTTTCGAAAAATGTCGAAATTTTGAAAAAACACAAGGCTATAGCCTTACGTTTTTTCATGATTTTGACAATTTTCAAAAAATGACGAAACCTGGCAAAAACGCAAGGCTATAGCCTACTGTCTTGCACGGCATGTTGTTTTTTATCGTTTTGAGGATTTTTGAGGATTTTTGAAAAATGTCGAAATTAAAAAAAAAAAAAAAAAAAAAAAAAAAAAAAAAAAAACGCAAGGCTATAGCCTTACGTTTTTTCATGATTTCGACGATTTTCAAAAAATGACGAAACCTGGCAAAAACGCAAGGCTATAGCCTACGATCTTGCACAGCATGCTGTTTTTCATCGTTTTGAGGATTTTTGAGGATTTTCGAAAAATGTCGAAATTTCGAAAAAACATAAGGCTATAGCCTTACGTTTTTTCATGATTTTGACGATTTTCAAAAAATGACGTAACCTGGCAAAATGGAAGGCTATAGCCTACGGTCTTGCACAGCATGCTGTTTTTCATCGCTTTGAGGATTTTTGAGGATTTTTGAAAAATGTCGAAATTTCGAAAAAACGCAAGGCTATAGCCTTACGTTTTTTTATGATTTTGACGATTTTCAAAAAATGACAAAACCTTGCAAAAACGCAAAGCTTTAGCCTACGGTCTTGCACAGCATGCCGTTTTTTCTCGTTTTGAGGATTATTGAGGATTTTCGAAAAATGTCGAATTTTGGAAAAAACGCAAGGCTATAGCCTTACATTTTTTCATGATTTTGACGATTTTCAAAAAATGACGAAACCTGGCAAAAACGCAAGGCTATAGCCTACGGTCTTGCACAGCATGCTGTTTTTCATCGTTTTGAGGATATTTGAGGATTTTTGAGGATTTTCGAAAAATGTCGAAATTTCGAAAAAAGCGCAAGGCTATAGCCTTACGTTTTTTCATGATTTTGACGATTTTCAAAAAATGACGAAACTTGGCAAAAATGCAAGGCTATAGCCTACGGTCTTGCACAGCATGCCGTTTTTTCATTGTTTTGAGGATTTTTGAGGATTTTCGAAAAATATCGAAATTTCGAAAAAACACAAGGCTATAGCCTTCCGTTTTTTCATGATTTTGACAGAAAAATGACGAAACCTGGCAAAAAACGCAAGGCTATAGCCTGCGGTCTTGCACAGCATGCCGTTTTTCATGGTTTTGAGGATTTTTGAGGACTTTCGAAAAATGTCGAAATTTCGAAAAAAACGCAAAGGCTACAGACTTATGTTTTTTCATCGTTTTGAGGATTTTTGAAGATTTTCGAAAAATGACAAAACCTGGCAAAAACGCAAGGCTATAGCCTTAGGGTCTTGAACAGCATGCCGTTTTTCATCGTTTTGAGGATTTTTGAGGACTTCCGAAAAATGTTGAAATTTTGAAAAAAAAAAAAAAACAAAAAAAAACGTCATGCTATAGCCTTACGTGTTTTGGGTTTTTTTTTTTTTTTTTTTTTTTTTTGAAGATTTTCGAAAAATGACAAAACCTGGCAAAAATTTTGAAAAAAACGTAAGGCTATAGCCTTGTGTTTTTTCATCGTTTTGAGGATTTTTGAAGATTTTCAAAAAATGTCAAAATTCTGGGAAAAAAACAGGCTATAGCTTCAGCATTTTTCATCGAGTTTGAGTAATTTTTGAATATTTCCAAAAAATTACCAAACTTTTGATTTTCGAAAAATGTTGAAACTCCGAAAAAAATGTCATAGTATAGTACAGGTATGTTGTTTTCGACGATTTTCCAAAAAATACGAAACCTGGTAAAAACGTAAAAAAACGTTTCGTAATTCTTTGAAAATCTTCGAAAACAATGAAAAACAATATACTATAGTATACTATGACTTTTTTCCCCCCCGAAATTTTGACATTTTTCAAAAATTCTCAAAAAATTCTCAAAATGCTTTGCAAGACCGTGTACCGGTTTCGTCATTTTTTGAAAATTGTAGAAAATAGCTGATGACATACTATACTATGATTTTTTTTTTTACATTTGTCAAAACCAATAAAAAAACACCACACTATACTATGTGTTTTTTTCCCAAAATTTTGACATTTATCAAAAATCCTCAAAAATTCTTAAAAATCCTCAAAACGATGAAAAATGGCATGCTGTACAAGACCATGTACTATAGCCTGCCATTTTTGCCAGAATTCGTCATTTTTTGAAAATCGTCAAATACGACATACTATAGTATATGCTATCCAAGACCGTGTACTATAGCCTCTCGAATCTTCAAAAACAAAGAAAAATACTATAGTATTCTGTCCGAGACCATGAAATGCTTTCATTTCGATTGTATAATTTTTCGGAAAGCCTTGAAAATCGGAAAACCACATATTATAGTATGCCGTCCAAGACATGGACTATAGCCTGTCGTTTTTGTTGTTGTTTGTTTTTTCTATCAACACAATTATCATGATATAAAAATAAACCATGTAAATACAACATATTGAGCAGGGCACCACAGGGAGTTGAACCCTGTTCCGGTAAACCAGAAGTACTCCAACCAGTGCCTTAGTTTGTGTTTTGTTGTCATTTACAGGTTCAGCAGCAATCACATTAATTTACATCCATTCAAAAAAACAAATCAAGTAGAAATGACAGGCCACGGTCTTCGAATATCCTCAAAAATGACTTCCTGGACCCGTTTTCATCATTTTTCAAAAGCGAGGATTGTTGTCTTGATTGTGGTCCGAGACTAGACAAATCTGGACCAGAATACCTGATTTCAACCAATATAAATCCTGACCCCTAAAGACGGATGTCCTTGGATGCGTTATTATTTAACTTGTTAAGACGTCTTGAGAATGACATAAAGAGCCTAGTCTTGAATGCCCACAGGCCCCCGTCTCCACAGCTGGACATAGCCCACATACTGTATATCTGACTGATCCCATGCGATAACATGACTACAGGTATACTGTAACTAGAAAAAGTGTGTTTCTGGGCAAAAGTCTCCACTGTCAGGTCAGGTTGTGGCCTCCAGGTGCGCTATAATAGGTCAATGTGAAATGTTGTGGCATGTTTATGTTTGAGACCACATGGGGGCGCCATTCCATCCATAACAAATGCAAAAAATCACCTTCAGTGCAAAGATAATACTTTTTAAGCAATTGTGTTGCATCTCTACCTGAAGGGAAATGTTTCTAGTTATGAGTTATGGTGTTTATTTTCTTCCCAAAAGCCTGTTCTCTTAAGAAATCAATTCCAACACACATTCAATATTTGATGTCTTTTATTGCATTTCCATCTCTTGTGTATTCCTAATCCAAAATGTCGGCACATTAAAAGCAGCCACTCTATGCCTAACCAAACCTGTTACATGGATAATCTACCTGGATTAAAACTTGATCTTCTCATATACAAATTCTCCCACTGTACAAACTGCATTCCCAAAGCCATATGAAAGTATACTGTAGTTCCACTAAAATATTCACAACAGAGGAGCTAAAAGACATAGATCCTGTCGACAAGCCCCTGCCAACATACCATTTGGAATGCCAAATAACTTTTTAGTATGTCCAAAAGCTTAGTAGCTAGTAAATAGTACAGGAGATGCATACTAAAGTCAGGCAAGTGAAAGCATACTGTTTACAGTAGGCAGAAAATACTGTTTAGTACGTAGTATGTTTATCATGTGATTTCAGACGCAACCATCCCATACCAACATGGCTATTGTCGATTGTGTGTCTCTTTTCGGAAGGCAACGAATGAAAGGGACAGAAAGTAGCCAACTTGTGCACTTGAATATGTTCAAGAATTGGTACCCTTGATTCTCAACCTGTAGGCCATGAGGACACATTGCAAATGATCATTTAAAATATATATAAAATAAACAAACAAACAAAAAAATAAAACTGAAACAAATCATGGATCATCAAGTCATGGACTGAGTCAGAAATCACATACAACATAGCCTACTTTTTATTATGCCAAATCATTTAGTATGTCTGAAGGCTTAGTAGCTATACAAAACGTAGGCAATGTAGAAGTCAGTAAATCCATACTGCTTAGTAGATACTCAAAACAATAAGCTGAAAATAACATACCATGTATAATGTAGTAGGTTGTGTAGTATCAGACGCAACCATGATTATCTTTCTTTACTACTTTGTGGTACTGATAAATAAACATAATGTCAATTCCATTTATCTAAGCTGGAACACAACTGAACATGCCATAAAAAAGCACACAACCCACGGACCCAGCCTTTTTGGTTTCGGTGTTAATTGTTCTGATACAGTAAGTGGGCCCTTAACCTTTTCAAGATTATTCACTTTTAAAAGATTAGATTTTGATGTTTTATGCCTTTATTGATATATACTGTAGGTTCAAAGTAGCTTGACAGAAAATGGGTAGAGATATACGGAAGACACGTAGCAAAGTCTGTCACGATTGGGAGTCCAACCCGTGGCATACGTCTAGGCTGGCTCAGCAGCCTAGGTGCCCAGACGGTTGAGCGAACTACCCTGACCCGCTTTCAACATTTTCAAGATTTTGGACCTTGATCTGGAAAAGGTTGAGAAGAAGCCCTGCTCTATAGAACCGTGTTGAAACATGTCAGCTAGGATCATCAGATACAGGCTTTAACATACTGGAAGTAAAACAATGGATTAAGAGAATAATTTAACATTAAATGCTTTTGATGCAAACATATTAATTAGTACAGGATACAGTAGAGCACATTTTACAGCATGTGAGATAAATCAGATCACCTTTAAATTGAACTCAAGAAACCCCGTTTTTTTAGGCAAGTATGTTTACAAAGTGAACAAAGGCCCAATATCTCATGAATTCAATGAACCAACCTAACTATATAACATAACATTTGTCAGCCAAGCTGGGTTTAATAAAGGCATCTTCCCAGCTAATGAGCAGCCAGCCTCTGTTTCAGGCACATACAACTCGTCATCACATATTCACATTCCTTCTGAGTATTAGGATTATTTCAGTGTGATGCCACTGAGCACTTCCGCATAGTGTACAGTAATTGTACATCTAATAGAAGACTGATGTTGATGCTGCAAGTACAGCAGTTCAGGGTTTCAGATGAAATGGCGTTGTGGTTGACACATTTGTTGGATTTACTGTTGGGTGTTTCGGTGTGCAGCAGTTAGGATTACATGACTGGTCAGTCACAAGCAGGCTCAACAAAATAAACAAACCTTCAAGTTTCTGCTGGATACTACATTTTGATTTTTGTTTCTTTCTTCCCTATATACAGTACATCTACAGAGTTTTCACATCAAATAATATTCACAACCATTGTGTGTCGTGCGCACGTGTGCATGTGTAAAAAGAATTTGTCAGATATGCATTCACACAGTTCACATTACAAGGGGAGTTTAAGTAAAGCAAGTAGAAGAGAAGATGTATTGTTTTCTGTTCTAAACCAAAGTATGTTTCCTAGTCTTGGAAATGTTCGGAACTGTGTGTGTGTGTGTGTGTGTGTGTGTGTGTGTGTGTGTGTGTGTGTGTGTGTGTGTGTGTGTGTGTGTGTGTGTGTGTGTGTGTGTGTGTGTGTGTGTGTGTGTGTGTGTGTGTGTGTGTGTGTGTGTATGTCCACAATGCATACGTTATGTACAAGAGAACCACGTGTGAAATGTTGGAAAAAATAAAGAAAGCATATAACAAACACAGACATGATGTTCTAAAGACAAAACCAACAACAAAATACTGCCAAACTCATTCCCTTTCTCACCATAAATAAATACAAAGAACATTTATACAATCAACCAGTTACGAGCCCTCCAAACTCCTTCATGCCCAGAAAAACATAATTTCAGTCTCCTTATGTATACATCAGTTTGTAAAGTGTAAAACTGGACACCATTGTGTCACTTCCACCACGGTCACAGTTAGAGTAACACAGGATTTTGCAGACATGATAGAGTTGATATGGAGAGTGACAGAGTGATAAAATTTTAAGTGTGGTTTCAGGTCCCTTCAGTGTCTCTTCTGTTGCGAGGTGAAATGTGAACCTTCAGTCAATTGCGAGTACTGGGACTGGATGAAATACTGCTGTAGTCTTCAAGCTCTCAGGACGTCCTACTGTATAGTAGATGTAGTGATATGATGAACCCACGTAGGCAAGACATGGTTTAATGTGTCTCAAAATACTGTACACAAAATGTGTCCAAAATGTGCATTCCATCTTGGTAGTATAGTGCAGTATATAGGAGGAAACATTAGAGGCCAAAATACATATAAACCGTTTGTGAAAATGTACTTCTAAGTTGTAAAGTATATTTTCAAATGTATTTTTGGTGTATTAAACATACATATAAGTATGAAGTACTCCATTTGTCGTTCAGGCAAATAAGAGTACGAGACGAGTTCTGATGGGCTCGCAAATATCAAATGGCTTCCAAGGAGGACTACTGGGATGTTTAACACATTAGGGCTAATGTCACCAAAGACCTAGTGTAAAACATTGTTCACTAATATCACTTGATACTTGTGATTAGAATGCAGGCGAGGGTGGGGAGGGCAGGCCCAGGGGAGAGGGTGGGGTGGCAGCTCTAGGGGGCGTAGGAGGAGGGGATGGAAACATAGCCGACTCAAAAGGAGAGGTAGGGGGTTTGGCAGGGGAGTACGGAGATGAGGAGGCAGCAGCAGCAGCCTCCTGGATGGGAGAGGACGGAGTGGAGGAGGTGCATTTGGTGGGAGAGGCAGGGAGTGGCCGTGTGGGAGATGAGGGAGAGGAGGAGGCCTGTTTGGCAAGGGAAGAGGAGGTAAAGGAAAAAGCTAACTCGGTGGGGGGAAAAGGAGAGGAGTCTGGTTTAGGGGAGGTCGGTTCAGTGGGGGAGGAAGGAGAGGAGAAGGAGAAGGCTGCTTTAGTGGTGGTGGAGAGATAGGGAGAGGGGGAGGCAGATTTGGGGGGAGAGGCAGAAACAGGGGAGGCTTGTCTGCATGGGGAGGAGGGGCTGGGAGGAGCTGGGTCAACGGGGGAGGAGGTGTGTTCAATAGGAGAAGAGGGGCTGGGAGGAGCTGGTTGTACAGGTGAAGAGGTGCATTCAATAGAAGAGGGGCTAGGAGGAGCTGGTTCTACAGGAGATGAGCTGCATTCAATAGAAGAGGGGCTAGGAGGAGCTGGTTCTACAGGAGAAGAGCTGCATTCAATAGAACAGGGGCTTGGAGGAGCTGCTTCTACAGGGGAGGGGGTGTGTTCAATAGGAGGAGATGGGCTAAGGGGAGCTGATTTGACAGGTGAGGTGTGTTCAACAGGAGAAGAGGGGCTAGGAGGTGCTGGTTCTACAGGGGAGGAGGTGTGTTCAATAGAAGAGGGGCTAGGAGGTGTTGGTTCTACAGGGGAGGTATGTTCAATAGTAGGAGAGGGGCTAGAAGGTGCTGGTTCTACAGGGGAGGAGGTGTGTTCAATAGAAGAAGGGCTGGGAGGTGCTGGTTCGAATTCTTGTTGAATAGAAGACGGGCTGGGAGGTGTTGGTTCTACAGGGGAGGTATGTTCAATAGGAGGAGAGGGGCTAGAAGGTGCTGGTTCTACATGGGAGGGGGTGTTTTCAATAGGAGAAGAGGTGCTAGGAGGTGCTATTTCTACAGGGGAGGAGGTGTGTTCAATAGGAGAAGAAGGGCTGGGAGGTGCTGGTTCAACAGGGGAGGTGATGTGTCCAGTAGGAGAGGAGAGGGCAGGTATTGCAGAGGGGGGTGAGATCAGTGTCAGGTCGGTGGGAGACAAGGGAGACGGGCAAGAGCCGGGTGTGGCGTGAGGGGCGCAGCCGGAGACAGCGGAAGTCGCAGCAGGAGACAGGCTTTCAGGTGCGGTGTGGTTATGATCCATGGACGGTGCTGAAGGTGAGGTGGGGAGGATGGAGGTGAAGGGGAAGGCCTCGTGCGAGGTGGTTGGAGAGGGTGAGAAATGAAGAGCGCTTACGGGGTCTGAAGGGAATGGAGAACAGTTGAGCCTGGAGGGAGACAGAAGAGGGGGAGAGGGCTGAGCCCTCAGAGACTCTGAGGCCCCTGGACTCCTGGAATCCGCCGCGGGTGTCATTCGCTCTGGAGATGGCGCTTTGGTGGGGGAGACTGGCTGGGCAGAGGGTACCGTCTCGGTTGGCGAGGCTGGTTTGACCTGGAGGACAGATGGGCCTTTGCCAGCCGAGGGCTGAGGAGGGCCATGCAAGCGATGGCTCAGTTGTATGTCCTCCTTATCTAGAGCTGTGTTCTGGCAATGACAGAGATGGGAAGAGACACCGTTAGTGGGGACTCGCCACCTGCAGACCCCATACATTACCAGTGAAAGAGGGGTATACAGAGGGTCAATCTACGGGGAAAATGCAAAACATCCTTGAGTGGTTTAAATTGAGATTCATCATCAACCTCTCGATCTTTTCTATAAAAAGGGGTTGCACCACATTTGTGATATGTTTTACAACTCGACCTTTTCTGCAAATAATGTTATATCTATAATGCCCACAGGTTTTACAAATTATGTATGTTTAATCAAGTTCTGTGGATGAGCAAACATAGAAAATGAAGCACAACGATGGATATGGACATAAATAACTGAAACATGGCCCAACAGATACATCCAGGATATTTCCCATAGTAGACTGACCCTGCCAAAAGGCAAATCTCAGCGCTGCACAGAAGGGAAAATGAGAAAGCAAAGCTTTGCTCATTTTATTCAGAATTTATACCATGATATTGATTTGGAATATTCGGGACAACCTGATCCCACTGAATGTAATTTCTCTTTTTCCCTTGTGCTAAGTCTTAGTAGCACAACATAGGAGGTGGAAGCGGCAGGGTGTTAGTACATACCATTGCCTTGGAGCTAATTCAGGGGATGGCAATGCAGGTTGCATGTTGGCAGAGGGGGTGAGGGAGAGAGGAAGAAGCAGAGAGGGACAGAGACTAGTCTTACTCACATCTTCACAAACATAACAAGTTGACACAGAAAATAAAAGCGTGGTGGCTAGCGTACAGGTGTTGTTCCAGTGCAGTGCCAAATGGGACATCAATGCAGCCAAACTTTTGCTACATTAGAACAACACCTCAAATGTGTGCACTGTTCTGTGGAATTCTAGGACCCTTTCTAGGACTGTTAGTGTTGGTCAAAATGTTGAGGTGTCAGGTTGCTGTACTTGTGAACATGGTGCTCTTCAAAGTGTGAGGGAGTAGCCAATTCACTTTGCATTCCTCGGTCAATCTGAGCAGTAATTAGTGCAGTAACAAGGTTCGACCACAAGATGGCAGTAAATGACTATAAATGAGCATTTGAAATTTTATCAGCCAAAATGTGTTTGCAGGTTTTGCAAATGCAAGTCATGCCTGTTAGATCAATGTAAGTCACAGTGAGTGCAGATTGTGTAAATTCCTATAACTTGGATTTGACCACAAATGAGGTACATTAGTTTGAATCAGACGTCAAATAGTTGCAATTGAGAGCAAGATGACAAAGAGGACGGCAAATCAAAGTGGTGTAGCGTTTGCGAGCGAGTGCCAGGCGTGGAGACATGCCAAATAAATAAATAACCGCAACAACAACACCATCACGACATAATCTATACTGCCACAAAGCCCTTTAACAAAATAACAGGACAAATTTTCACACATCCCACAATAGAGTCGATCAGAATGAAAACAAATGGACTTTGGGACAAGGACGAGAAGAAGAAAAGTGATTGACAATGAAACATGTGTGTCATGAGGTTACTGTAGTGTAGAGGGTTAGCTATGGACCCACAACAATCTGTTAACTGAGAGCCAGCAGCCTGGGGAGGAGGAGAGAAGAGGAAGAGATGAAGTAGAAGAAGAGAGACACAGAGGCAGGCACACTGCAAAACCCTGAGTGTGCCTTTAACTTTAAGGCTCCATTGTTATACCGGAGGGAAAACACCGGCGTTCTCTTTACAATATCAGGATATTTGCAGTGCGGGAAGACAAAGGGTTGAAGGTGGACTGGATGGAGAGTGCCAGTGGAAAGAAGGAAGAAGGTTAAATAGCATGATTTTGGGTTTGTCGCACAGTGGTGTCACACACAACGAAAGGAACAGATCCACAAGCCCACACTTTGCGAGCTTGTAGATCAGTGGTTTTCAACCAGCGGTCCGGGGACCATGAGTGGTCCTTGAGAGGATTCCAGGCGGTCCCCAGCTAAATGATGGAAAGATGGTTAACCAGATGTAACTCCTTGAGACCATAAAAATGAAACCAAATGGACCCTTGCATGTCCATTTGGTTTTATTTTAACACTCTCAAGAGTTAAAATATTCATCATTGAATTATCCCAAGTCTACACAACTAGAGGATGTAGAATATTAATGGTCATTTTGATCTGTATGTTTGCCTGTTTTATTTCCCAAATCCAGCCTGGTATTGTGGACAAAAGCAAAAGAATCCTCAGTTTGGGGGTCTGTTGGGCTAAAATGTCATCAAATGGTAGTCCGTGGCGCAAATGCTGTATAAATAGTGGGTATCAAAAAGGTTTAAAACCACTGTTCTAGATCATCTACTTTTAGATCGCAACAAAGACACCATACAGTGAAAGAGAGAGAGAAGAGAGGAAAAAGACAGAGCTGGAAGGGTGGAACATGAAGCGTGTACCCAGCACTCAGCTCCAGGCATCCCCTCTGGTGGTGTGGGTGGAGTGGAGGAGGGGTGTGGATGAGGAGGAGGAGATGTGGGGGAGGAGGAGGAAGAGTGGGAGGAGGAGGAGGAGCCTCCAAGGCCAGGCCTCCGCCATTGATTCACCTCAAACTGTCAAAAAAGATTTACAACAACAAAAATGAGGCTCCAGTGGCGATGGGAGAAATCAAATCTAATCTCCGACCAAAAAAAAGGCCTGTAGTGTAAGTGTCCTCAATATAAACACAATTGGACATAGGGTGGAGGAAATGCTGCCATGTCACCCCGGGACAGAGGACAGGGTGGCTGGTGGCATGTAGGAGGTGATGTAGTCTGAAAATCTATGCCCTACTTACCCATGTCACACTACAGTATAACACAACAGGAGCGAAAATAGATGATCTGTAAGCTTGGAATGCACTGAGCTTGTAGATCAGACATTTTTACTACAAAGCATCAGTGGGAGTTTATTATTATTATAACTAAACAATGAAAAATGACTAAATAATAACAGCATTGGACCCACTGGAACTCAAATGCTGAATAAATAGTGGGCCCTGGTATGATCACTGTTGAAAAACACTGCTCTAAAGTGTAAAAATATAGAACAAATGAACCACTATGTCTGTACTGGTGCAGATGGACAGACAGCATGGCTATAGGGGGTGACATGAGGGGGTAGGGAGGGTGACCTGATGTGACAGGGAGGAAGAAGAACAGGGAGGACATCCGCCCCCCCCCCCCCCATCCCTCAACAATAACAGGAAGTGATGTAACCCCAGGACTTGAAAAGGAACGAGACAGGATGGAGAGGATGTGGATGTGTTTATGTGTGCATACACCTCTGAAAGACTGTGTACTGCTGGGACTACACAATATTTATGGCAATGAATGAAAAACCCACTCAACCAACCCCTACCTGGCTGTAGAATTATTGTCTCTCACAATCCTGACTAGAGCAGCAAACGTTGTTTGCGATTTCGAGATGATATTTCGCTTATGTTTTCATGCCAAAACCTACTTCCTTCTACAATGTGTTTATGCCTCTTCATATGGAATCACACCATTGTAAATAATCTAGTATGTATCATCATTCCTTGAAGTTATGCAGAAACACCAGCTGAGTGGCAAAAAACTACTTCTCTGGCCTTGACAGCACATACATCAAAACACGAATGGCTGATTGCATTAAATGATGTTAAACGAAATTAAACTCACTTTGCCAAGTTACTGTGTCATTCGATTTCCCATTCACTTTATGCATGTGCATAAACTCTATATCTGAACATTGCAAAGTATAAAGTCCAGCAATATATTATCCAGCAAATTAATTGTGTGAGTGTGTGTTTGTTTATTCTTACCATAATAACTGCCACCCCAGCGGAGGTGTTGCTGTGCTTGGGTGCAGTGTTAAAGTGCGTCATCAGTTTACCTGTCACCTCCGTTTTCATGTTGCTTTCCATGGCCATGTCATCCTAAAAAGAAACGCACACACGTTGTTATATCGCCGAATAGCATACAGATTGTATTCATCATTATACAATTATTCTACCCAGTCTCACCCCAAATCACATTCTATAGATAATCTACAAATGGAAACAATGAGTCTCTTACTCATTGTATACTGAAGTTCGCCAACCTGACCGAGAGAGGCGCAAGCCAAACGACTCGCCGTGCAGAGCGCTTTGTGGTTCGGTAGATACGACTCAGCCAGAATAGTAAATATTACAAAACCCAAACTCATCCAGCCCAAAACCTCAGGGTATACTGTATATGAAGAGATCTGAACGAATTAGGATGAATTAGGATGAACTATTCTCCTAACAGTTGTACTAACAGGTGTAACTCATTGAGAGCGTAAGAATGAAACCAAATGGACACCTGCGGGTCCATTTGGTTTCATTCTTACGCTCTCAAGAGTTAAAATGTTCATAATCTGAATTAGCCCAAGTCTACACAAGTAGAGAATGGAAAAGATTAATGTTCATTTTGATCTGTATGTTTGACTGTTTTGTTTCCCAAATCCAGCCTGGAATTGTAGACAAAAGCAAAAATAAATCTTTAGTTTTGGCGTCTGTGGGGCTAAAATGTCATAAAATGGTGTTCCATGGCTGTGGGCCCTGGTACAAAAAAGGTTGAAAACCACTGATATAGTATAATCACAAACACACACACACACACACACACACACACACACACACACACACACACACACACACACACACACAGGTATATAGTCAGATGCAGGACATTACCGTGACCCATGGGTGGCAGAGGACATCATCCGCTGTGTAACGAGCCTGAGCATTCACCTGCAGCATCTTCCCAATTAGGTCCTGAATGTGACACACACACGCACTCCATTACTATTACTTATCCATGACATTGACCGTGATAACTTAAGTTGGCGAATGAGACTCTTGTTATGATGGTTTTTGACTTTGCCATTGTGTGAAACTCCACGCAGACAGATCCAATTATTCAGCTCACCTCCAGCCAGCTGGAGGCGTTTTCTTCACAGTGAGAGCCGTCTCTAATAACAGCCCTGCATGAAGTCGAGGTGGCAGCGTAACAGCAGCTCATTAGACTATAGGAGCTCTGCCTGGCATGGTAAGCAGGGTTTGTCTCTGTAGTACATGACATTAATTTACAGGGTTCGGCTGGCTTTACTGTTCTTTTGCTAAGAGTAGTCATTACGTGCATGTGTGCGTGTGCGTATGCGCGCGTGTGTGTGCGTGCGTGCGTGCATGCGTGTGGTGCGTGTGGTGCGTGTGGGCATGCCCAAATTTGGAGTGCATATGGGAATATGGGAAGTGAACAGTGTTCGCTTCCCATGCGGCAGTAAGACGTGCTGGTATATTTCTTAGAGATTATTTCAATAATCAACACAGGATGTTCCCCAAGACAACCTGACAGCAAGATGATTTGACATCAGTTAAATGAAAGTAAATAAAACCTTAATCAGACAAATAAAAGTCCAATATGATAAGGGTACATTTGTACCCTTACCAGAACAGGAACTAACATACAGTACGATGTGTGGTGACAGGAATACCCGGCCCAAAAACAGTTGGCCCTGAGTATAAACAGAGTTACGCTGTTGCATTCTCTGTTCACTAAATGGGATCAGTCCAATGATGTCTCTTCTACATATAGACTTCATTATGTTTATTTTAGATTGTTTTGTAATATAGGATAGAGTAAAATCAGGCAACACCCTGATGTTTATAAATCGCTTTATTTTAGGTCATTTAGTACAGCATATAGACTAACAATCCAGTTTTGATGATTATGAACCCCTTTACTCCGACCTGGCGGCCGAGGCAGAGGACAGGGGGTACCCCGGTGGGCTTGTAGGTGCGCCCGGTGGAGGTGGGTTGTAGGGGCTTTGTGGCCACCTCAACAGTGAAGTTCCTCAGGGAGGTTGGAGTCAGGGGACAAGCGCACAGGCAGGCCATCAAGGAGCTGGCCAACACCGCCGAGCGGCCGAGCCATTGGCTGTGGCTGAAAAGGAGCGACACCAGCTGGGCTGTGAAGGCAAAAACTTAGCCCTGGGACACACACCCAGGTCTGATCAACCTGTGGTGGGCCTACCTTGGTTGAGGGCGTATTGTGTTAAGTGGCCGAAACGCCCCGTGATCTGAGGACACAACTGACGATGTGTCCCAGTGGCTAACCAAGGCCGTAAAGCAGCAGCTCCTTTCCACTCAGGTATGCGGTCAGGCGCAAGCTTGGCTCAGGGAGGTGGACGCCCCTGCCATGCATAGTCCCAGGGGATCGTACCACCTAGTCCTTTAATTGATTCTTAGTACTACTAGTAGGCTTACAGCCTAAACATTACAGAGACTTTAGTTGTTGTCACTGTGCAATACTTAAAACAGGTGCACACATAAATAGCTCTTATTTGCGTCACCATCGTTGAAAACAATATATTTCAAACTCTAGTTTGTCCCTCTTTCAGGCTGCAACAGCCCTCCCGAGCGCTCAGTTTTCTGACCCCTCAATGTGGCAACATTTCTGCTGGGCTGGGTTTTATTTGGGCTGACTATTCCGGTATTCCAATGTGTAGTGAGTGCACTGTGTACTGTAAAGAGGATCAACGTGTGTTTCTCACATACTGTTAGCACACGCACTTGATAATATCTCCACTGTGGGTTCCTGTCTCTCCCTTGATTCTGACAGTTAGTCTTTTTCCCAAAATTGCCACAATATTAACATCTCTATTATCTTGCTCATTAATGCCATAATGCCAACTTCTCTATTCTCCTGTAATGCCATACTGCAAACTTCTCTATTCTTCTCTCTTTTGCACGCACACCAGAAACTAGTCATTGACCCCAACAGCTTGTAGTCCAATAAACTGCTATTGTTAAGTAAGTAATATGTGAAAACAGACCCCTCAAATAATTAAATACAATTAAAACAGCCTTTCTTTCACACCATGAAAATAAAACAATAGAAGAAGCATTTAAATCCTTAAAACGTATAGTTGCGTTCCTGCCCATAAATCATTCGGAAACATCAACTATGAAATTCAAATTACTAGTTTAGACGTCTTTTCTTTTTTCTGTTTTTAACTGTTTTATTGATTTTATTGCTGACATTTAACTTAACCTGCTTGTTCTGTTGCTGAACTGATAAAGCAAAATTTCCTACGGGGACAAATAAATGTTTCATTCATTCATCCTTAAATGTAGGAACAAACTTACTACTTACTTACAACTTACTAGTCTATATCTTACAGGTACCCACTGTATTATAGTGAGGCATAATGTAATGTCAAGTCATCATTAGACATCATGTTGTCTGTTTTGTTTGAATTATGTTGTTTAGATTAGTAAATCCAGTGCCAGAGAAATGAGCGAAATATACGTACAGAGAAGAACCTTGAAAGTCAAATAGTACAGCCCCACAATATAATACGAACAACCCCATTTTTAGGATATTTCAATTGAAAAAAACAAAACAAAAAAAAACAGTCTTATATTCAGGCCAATAGGGTAATCTGTTTCTACAATGAGAAGTCTATAAAGATGCTAGTGTCTACTCTACCTACAAGTTTGGGTTGCGGAATCTGCGGATGTGCATGTTATCTTTTTTTTTTTATCTGTCAATCAATCCACCAACATCATTGCTAATTAAATTCACACTACAGTAGTATGGTGTGAATCTACTGTGGCGTTAGCTGCTTTCTGATTGGCAGGCTGCAGCACATAGCATGTGCTAATGTTTTTTCGAACTGCATTGTCAATCTTTAAACTTCCTCTCTTGTTAATTCATTCTCATCAAGCTGCACCAGGAGAGCAGTTTGTAAAGCCACTGCAATATCTGAAGAGGAGCAGACACACCTCAACTGGAGTCAACGCAACTCAGTTCAACTCAAGTCAACCTAAAATGTCTGAAAACATCTACACTATACCAGAGCCGACCGACAACATTTACGAAAACATCAGAGTTTCTTACCCTGAGAACACAGCACAGCATGGAGGTAAAAAATAATAATAAGAAGAATTTCATGAACACATCATTCTAATGCAATAGCAGTTTTATAGCTTCGATGCAGGCAAATCTAAGTGCCTCTCTAGCCAAATTGAAGTGCCTATCAAAGCTTATAATATTTACATTATATTCATATGTAATCATATTTCTGTAGTAACACAATAGACATGAAGATGTGTCTGATGTTTACTTTCAGGATATAAGAAGTATTTCTTCAGAGCTGTCGCAGCGTGTGTGGGGCTGCTCCTATTGGCTGGCACCATTGGCCTGGTCATACGCAGTGAGTATCATTTATCTTATCTTTATGTAAATAAAGAATAGTGTTGTTTGTTTGATTGATTGAGTGAATATTTATTAGATATTCACCAAAAAAAAGTATGTTGTACCTACAGTTCAATACAAAGTCTGATTAGAGGATCCAGTCCACATGTCTGGCCATGTGGACACAATGGCTTTACAATAAAAACCACTACAAGGCAGATTCAAATCCCTAGAACTTCACCCCTGTGGCAACTGGACACCTCTCTTTGTCTTGTTGTCAAATGCAGATTTAAGGCTCATCCAGAACAATTGATCATGTTGTAGTTCGCCAACCCTCTAAAAACTAACCCGCAGTGTTACGCTATCACATCAAACTGGAGTGTCTATGTACTGTATGAGCCTTTACTATCACAAAGTTGGGTGTAAAATCGATTTGTTGATTATCCTTGCAGATTTGGACCTGACTACACAGAGAGACCAGTTTGAGACCAGACTTAACTCAATGAAGAGGATTCATTGTGGTCAGTGAAACATCACTGTTTTTATTCATTCATCCCAATGTTTGAATGAATTGACCATTAAACTGCTTTTTTATCATGTGTTATTAATCCTAGCACATAAAATGGTGTCTAACATTATATTTTGTTGTTAGAATCACATGGATTCACATTTGGGAATGGTGCGTGTTATTACATCTCTACTTCTACTGAGAAGTCCTGGGATGACAGCAGAGCATTCTGTAAAGACAGACAATCTGACCTGATCACCATGAAGAGCAGAGAGAAGCAGGTGCAGTGTGTGTGTGTGTGTGTGTGTGTGTGTGTGTGTGTGTGTGTGTGTGTGTGTGTGTGTGTGTGTGTGTGTGTGTGTGTGTGTGTGTGTGTGTGTGTGTGTGTGTGTAGATTGACAATAACATAATATGCCGCTTCATGCCATGTTGCAAGCTTGTAGATCAGCTTTGCTGCATGTCTCTTCCCTTCTATCTGACTCCACTGCAACTCTCAATAAAGGCACAAAAGCAAAAAAAAAAAAAAAGAAAAGCATATTCCATTATAAACAGTTGGATCCAGACCTATATTGTACACCTTGTACTTAACAGCTGATTTTCTTTCCAGGACTTGGTTAAGAGACTGAGTGGCGGAGGCACTGTGTGGATTGGACTGACCGACAGAGAGCGAGAAGGAGTCTTCAAGTGGGTGGACGGAACACCACTGACCTCACCAACGTACGACTTTACCTTCCTTATTCTACTCTACACTTAAAGGAAACATTTTAACTACATTAATGTTCAGCTACATTTCAAATGGTTTGCTCTTCATATTTCTTTCTAAATCAGAAAAAACTGTCTATTTCATTGTTCATTTAAAAGCACACACATATACAGTATGTATTGTAATTTGGTGTCATGATTCAAAAACTAAACATTCAGATAAAACCATTGTTGTGAAGGTATTGTAACGTATTAATGTTTACTTCAACAACTTCTACAGGTACTGGGAGAAGAGTCAGCCTAATACTGATGGACACTGTGCTGTAATGAGGAGAGGAACATGGTTTGACAGGAGATGCAGGTCTTATTATAGGTGGATTTGTGAAATAGTTTTCTAGGGTTACGTGTCAACTGGTAATAGTTATGTGTATGTGCAGCACCTGATTAATCCTTTGTAGTGTGTGCGTGTGTGTGTGTGTGTGTGTGTGTGTGTGTGTGTGTGTGTGTGTGTGTGTGTGTGTGTGTGTGTGTGTGTGTGTGTGTGCATGTTTTGACAAACAGCTGTGAATGCAGCAGCACAGCATCTTGGAGGCTCTTGTGCAAACACACGACAAGGACCTCTGATGGTCGGAGCACTCTAGTTTTATTGCACTTTGATGACTTTAGCAAATACATTTAGTAATTTACTATATTTACAGTGAGTCCTACTATATTGAGGACTCACTGTACACACAGCCAGGCAGTGAAGTGTCTTCTTGGAAGCAATGAGATTTGGCACCAGGGCTACGTGCGGCAGTATACTGTAAATGTTTACAACAGCTGTCCATAGTGTGCATCAGAGCTACCAACCTTGACTGAGTCGCTGATGTTATCCCAGTAAGGAGAGGGGAAGTCCAGCTGACCAACAAGGATCTGGTCAAATAAGTCTTCCTGCAGGTCGCTCTCACTGGACACGCACACACACATGCACAAACACACCTTTAATGTATATGCAGTGATCTGTTACATGTTAGTTTCTAAATTAGATGGTGTTTGATGGCGTTTTAAATGACGAAAAATAAAAACGTCAACTCCTGCTCTACTTTATTTACAGTACATATTATAACATAATTAATAGTGGGATATATGATCACCACACACAATGAATAGGTATAAAATTCTAATCATTCCTGAATTTGCATCTACCGGTAATGAAAATGCATTTGTGAATAAAAAGCAGGTGGACACACACTGAAACATCACTGAAAACCTCATCAAACATAATTACATTTCATGGTGACATGAATTTGCACATGATAAGACAAATAAGCTCATATGGCTTGCAGTTATAACTGAGAACTTTCATCCAATTTAAAGCATGTGGATCATAATGCAAAGATTGCTTTCTGAAGTTGTTCCAAGAATATCCTGCAAAAAGAATCATGCAGCTGTACCTTCTGAAGGGCGGAAAGCCACAGAGAAGGATGTATGTTATGACACCAGCGGCCCAGATATCCACCTTCAGCCCATACCTGGAGAACGACAGGAACAAATGAATGGATAAAAGAATAGAAGAATAAAAAGAGAAATGCAGACCATTACAGTAGCTATAATGGTGTCAGTGCCAGAGTTTAGAGCTATTGTGTGACTGTTCTGTTGTCAAAGCTTTTTTTCCATTTAGCTGCCGGTATACACCAATGTATGTTTATGCAGTCTTTTAAATGCAAATTAGAAATAGTACGTTGTAATGTATTTCCATCTTTACCCAGACTCAGCAATGATTTCAGGGGCCACATATGTGGGGGTCCCACACACAGTGTACAGAGGTCCCTCTACCACAGTGGCCAAGCCGAAGTCCCCCAACTTCACAGATTTGGTACCATCTGGGTACTCAAACACCTAGAACACAAATACAATGCAATGTCACTCTGCTGTTATGTGTGCAAAATTAACTGGAAGTTATGTATGTATATGTACAGTATGTCTGCGTTTGATGTAAACCAGTTTGCTAACGTCTGCTCATTATTACAAAAATATTGGTGTTTCAGACACAAATAATTAAACAGCGTGAAACTGGGCGAATGTCAATCGCAATAGTAAACAACCTTTGATTTAGGTGTGGTAATCAAACCTATCAACCATTGCTGTGGTCGGATATCCATCTTTATTATTTTCTTTATTATGAACAACATAGCTGAAAGAACATTAAACAAGGTCTCCTCGCAGTTGTGATAACGATACAATGTCAGGTTGAGCGGGTTGTCAAACACAGCCAGGAAGATCAAAAGACCAGCGCTTCTCTGCAAAAGTTGCCTTCTCTGCAAAAGAATGCCTAGCAACAGGATCGCTAAAGACAAGGAGCACGCAGCACATATTTACTGGCACTACCAGTGCAAAAGGCACTCTCTGTGGATATGGTGGCTGTGTTGTAAAGTCAACTGGTACCAAACCAGGGCCAAAGGTAGGTACTTTGTGTGCTAAAATACACATTAGCTAACAAGTTACTGTCGGTACGCTATGCTGGCATGAAGGATATTGGTGTAGTCATGTGTGCAGTTAGTTGGCAGAAATCGGTGTGCCATGTTTCTTTTCTGTACAGTAGGCCTACATGTTCTTAATGAAAACCCACCAGAAGGTTCTCTGGTTTGATGTCTCTGTGGACTATGTTGAGACTGTGCAGGTACTTCAGAGCTCCAGACAGGTTGAACACCATGGCACTGGC
>CM076973.1:21072832-21085332 GCA_039105355.1 Benthosema pterotum | reverse complement strand
CAATAGTAAGATGTTGCGTGCACACGCGCGCACACACACACGCACGCACACACACAGGAGATTTAAAGTGTCGTCTCACACAAGCGCTCATACAGTCACACTCATCCCTAAACCAGGTTTTCAGCAATATTTTAGCCAGGCAGTGATAATGCTATTGTCCAGCAGTGCACAGCCACGTGCTTGGCTGGTGAGGGGGTGGAACAGTTGGAGGTGAGTGAGTTCATGTGACGTCCTGTGTGTTGCCAAGACCGAGAGGAGAGGAGAGGAGAGGAGAGGAGAGGAGAGGAGAGGAGAGGAGAGGAGAGGAGAGGAGAGGAGAGGAGAGGAGAGGAGAGGAGAGGAGAGGAGAGGAGAGGAGAGGAGAGGAGAGGAGAGGAGAGGAGAGGAGAGGCATACTGTACCTTCCGGGCTCAGGCGGTCAGAGTGTTCCTGGTGATGATTGGCTGAGCCATTGACATTGGGGACAGACATGTAATGTGATGGAGGGATCTAGAGGAGAAACAGTGAAAATGCTTAGCGCTCACACCAAAATAATGCTTTTAACATATTAGTCACTTTACTTTCTTTACAAAAAAAAAGTTGATTTGTTTCTTTACAAAATAGAAGTTATTTTAGAAGTTGTGCTAGCGCAATGCAGAGCTATTACTCTGAAATCCTGCCGACTCAGGAAAAATGTTTAGTTTTTACCTTTGTTGAAATCTAACGTCTCTCTAAAAGCGTTAATATTCCAAACGAGAGGCTAGTTTTGGTCATAAATGAGGACATACGTATGTGCTGCACCAAAACCTGCACGGTAATACTGTATCACAGAGAAAAAAGTCTGGATTGATTCTATTTTGTGCTTGCAAAGCAGGCACATTGAAAGTGGTGAGTGTGTAGCGCTGCATGTGGAGATACTGTAGATACTGTAGAGCTGATGCAGTAGAAAGCACAATCAGGAACAGCAGTCTATCTATGACAGTGGTTTTCAACCTTCTCTTGCTTTTGTCCACAATTCCAGGCTGGATCAAAATGACCATTAATCTTCTACATTCTCTAGTTGTGTAGACTTGGGCTAATTCACATGATGAATATTTTAACTCTAGAGAGTGTAAAAATGAAACCAAATAGACCCACAAAGGTCCATTTGGTTTCATGTTTACGCTCTCAAAGAGTTGCATCTTGTTAACCAACTTTCCATCATTTAGCCTAGGGACCCTCTCAGGGACCACTGGTGGTCCCCGGAGCACCTGTTGAAAACTCCTGGTCTATGTCTTGGCTACCTGCGCCGATGCACATTTTTGTGTGTGTTTTTGTGGACATGGAGTTCTGGGAAATACAAAACTTAGATTGTGCTTTTTGTGGTGGAGTTGCTCCACGGAGTACATGACTACGTTCAGACCCGCACTCACGTTAGCGGTCCCTGACAAGCAGAAGAATTCAATATGGTCTCCAGACCAACATCTAGCCAACAGCGTCATGCCAAACTTGTCAGGTTTATTGGTTGTACTGCGTAAAACTACATTGTGATTTATTGGGAACAGTTGCACATCGGCTGCGGTGTGGTCTCTAGGTATGAAAAATGAGATGCTTTTTGGCTCAGATGTGAAACAATTCTTCAGACTAGCTCACAGTTCGGCCATTTGTGTGCTTACAGTAAGTGGTGGCTTGCAAAGACGTAGGGAAGTTATATATAAAACTGTGCTGATGGCGAATTGGCATCTAAATATAAATGTGCCCTTCACAAAAGTACAAGGTGTGAAGAGCTATCACGATGTACCGTACCTCCTCCAAAAGCACTTATCTGAGCAGGGAAACCCATCACCTCAGTGACTAAATAATTTGTATAGTGTCATTTGTACAGAGAGGACCTTTTCAATGAGTCACAGCTGTAGCATTTTTAGGGCATTGTGACAGAGACCGTATTTAAGGATCCATTATATCGTCTCAGCTAGTGTGTATGCAGTAGAGATTTCCTCCTCAGCTCCATTCTTTTTTTAATACGTCTGTGGGTTTTGTGTGGGTTTCTCAACTTCTCATTTCCCAGCAGCCCACCTTCTAGATTTGTGGCTGACTCACTCCCACGACTGCAGAGGCTCACACACTCTTCCAGTGTGAGTGGTGCGTTGAATAAGAAAAACGCACCACTCACACTATAGTATCTTTTGAAAAAGGTTCCATATGGAACAATTTTAAAAAGAACAGAGTAGAGTTCTTACAGAGAACTGCATTGACTGTACATTACATTGTACTGTAATGTATGGCAAATATATTTACAGAAAAAGGGCCCAGAGTCACACTTTTTGATGAGAAGGTACATGAGCACTGCATTCCATAGATTTGTTTGTTTAACTCACTATACTCAGTCTGGCCACTTGTCACCAGGCAGCAGACTTGCATTTCATAATGTCACCTATGTTACATATAGCCACGTTGTTGCTGATATGTCAGCCAGTGCCCCTCCATAGAGCTGAGCAGTCCCGCCCCCTCACGACATCGCCCCCTGTTCCAGAAATGGATTCCCCATTCATTTTTCTCTTTTCGAAAATGATGACTATTATGCCTTGCACAAAGCCAACTCGGTTTGTGACAAATCATGATAACACACACACAATTTGGGACAATCATATAATTTCTAAGAAGAAAATATATAGTTGTAATATTGTGGTGGTAGTCATGATTTGTCACGACCCGAGGTGGCTTTGTTCACGGCATAATCATGTTTGAAAATGAATGAGGATTCCATTTCTGGAACATAGGGAAGTATCTATACATGCTTCTCATCACTGTTGAAAAAACAAAAATAGTGCCATTTTGAGACTCAAAAGGAAAAAACCTTTTTACGTAGTAAAGTTTAAGTAGCATAAAACTGACAACCGTGTGGGTTGAGTTTAGTGAATTATTATAAGAGGATGTTGCAGAGCAACAGCAGTAGATGCTTGGTGTGCATTGATACAACATCGAACAAGTCTTTTTCCCCCCAATCTGCACCACAGACCAATCAGAAGCCACGGGTCCAGTTCGCTCTTTTACATGTCTCGCCTAACTTGGAAACAGGACCCTTAACAGACCACTAGTGAGTGACAAACATGAAACCTGGAATGCAGCGAATTAGACTGGGAACCAGGGGCGTCCGACAGACCAACGATCGAAACGTTGCTCAATAAAATGCTATTTCTTGGACTTCTTGCAAAACCACATAGGGTTGCAGTGGGAAATCCAACACCTGACCACTATGGCCAAATGGCAGCAGTTTAACCACCGTATTCTCGGATGAATATCTCAAAACCTCTACAATGGATATTTTCAAGACTTTGAGTCTTTCAGGAAAAAAGAGAGGACCAAG
The DNA here is from genome assembly GCA_039105355.1 of Benthosema pterotum. NCBI lineage: Eukaryota > Metazoa > Chordata > Actinopteri > Myctophiformes > Myctophidae > Benthosema > Benthosema pterotum. The sequence goes on along the minus strand of CM076973.1, from coordinate 21,082,007 downwards.
GAGTGATAAATAAAAAGACGACAACAGTCAACTCTAGTTTCAAAGCATAAATGGTTAGGTATAAAGTATAAAATAGTTAAGATTGCAGTGAAACTGTTTCCACCTTCAACAATGAAAGAAAAGTACTAGTGGCTCAGGGAGCTGCAGTTTGATGACCAAAAACCTAACATCTCCCCTGTCCGACATTCCTCTAGGGCAGGCTAAGATGTAGGCTTTTCATGAAGAACACTTATGAACAGCTAGCAACGCAAGTAAAAGTGGAATTGATGAACTAAAAGCAAAAGGATGGATGAGTCCAAGTCCGACTTAAAGCTTAGTTTGGGACAGTATCTTTCTATGGAGGAGGTTTGGCAACTAGCTTGAACATAGGCACTGTGTTATGAACCAGCAGCTTACAGAAGGCCCTAGTCATTTATTTAGAACCAACTGAATTACGCCACTGATCTGAAACATTGGACGGTCAATTAATGGTTAATTAGACTTTAATAACCTGCAGCATGCATGTGCTGTATTATGAATAGACGGTAGCCTACCATAAAACTAACCAGTTTGCTCCTCTCGGAATTGTTTCACATTCGTAATGTGTGTGTGTGTGCGTGTGTGTGTGTGCGTGCGTGCGTGCGTGCGCGTCTGAGTTGTTCTGACTCACCTTTAAACTGCGTGTGGGTCGAGGACTGGTGGGAGAAGGGCTGGAGGACTTGGTAGATTTGGGGGTTGAAATCTGGCTTCCAGAGGCTCCATTTACTGCAGACGTGTGAGAGTGAGAGAGAGAAAGATTAGCAAATTAAATCGAAAAGGAGACAAGAAAGAAAGATGAAATGAGATGTACCGTACTACCGTTACTGTATATCATTTATGGGATTTGACTCCATACCATTGTAACAAGCTCTACTGTACAGTGTGTATACAATACATGAACCTCAAGAATGCTAAAAGGGTTCAAGTATACGGCTTTGCAACTATACTGAAGGTCAGTATATGAAAGGGCCTTTGACATTATCAGTGATTTTCTTTTTATTGCAGCATAGCCACAAAATAAACAGTGTATATTCACCGCAGCCCACCAAGGAGTGAGGCTCAGTGCTCCAGAGAATAGTGCATCCATTGTTTGAATGATTCATCCTTCTAAACAACACATTCTTTCTCTCCATCTCTCTCCAAGCATCTGGCACCACATCACCCAGTCATAATGCGACAGTCTCCAGCAGGAGGCCTACCTATCTGTGTAATCCAATTTGAGCTGTAGAAAAGTGCTTCGAATTAAATAGAAGGCATTGCAATTACCAATTATGACTGCTTTGTTTTTGGCTGCGTACTGTGTCTGCGGCTTCTGGGGGGTAAAGAGTTTTAGCACTGCATTGTTTCATTGAGAGGTTTGATAGTTTACTATGCAGCTGAACATGAAAAGGCACTACACATTGCCTCGGCCTCAGGTTAGGCCAGGCTACTTCTAGTTTAATCCTTTGAGCCTAACATTCTAGTGTCACAAAATGCACATATTGTTTCCACCTGCCTGTTCAAATGAAGGGGTTTGGGGTAATACTTTTTTCAGTTGCAGCAAACACTGCACGATAAGCCTTTAGCAGACTCATAGGGCATCATCATTAGTCATGTCAGAAGGTGGTGGAGTCAGATTAGATGAGGTTTTCCGGTGGTTAAGCCCAGACGGCAGTTGTCATCAAAATGTGACCATGTTAGCCACAAGTTACCACAAGAGACACGTCTAATGTTTCAAAATATATTCCCAGGTACAGTATGTCATGTTTGTTTATATTGTGTAGTGCATATAACTCTGGCAATATTTAACATTGTGATGTTAAATGTTGGTTTGAACTGAGTTGTAAATACAAGAGAATCTGGCCTGTCAACACTCAATCACAGTTTAGCCACAATTTCAAATGTGGTTTCTCCTGACCTCAATTTTGGAGGGTGGGAAAGCCTGGACTGTCCTCAGTAATTGCACATATGTTCCGTTATATTTCTTGAAAACTATAAAACAGCTATACTGTACATTGCTTTTATGGCACTGTTTTAAAAGGGAAGTGCCTAAACTGTGGTATTGTTGGTCATGCAGAACAGATAATGAACTGAAGATGAGGAAGAATTTAGCAAGATGAAATCAGTTCAGGGGTTTGACTTTGAAGATTTTGCTGCATTCTGCTGTTCTTAGATTAGATGGATGCATACAGTTACAGTAGATGACAACACCCCTGAGGCTGGGACTGGGCCAGAGAGAGACCAGCGAGGAGGGGGTGGCAGAAAGTTTGAGCGAGACGAGTGAAAGACAAAGGAAACAGCAGAGGTTAGAAAAGGAGATCCAGAAATATGTGATCCTTAGAACACACACGTCTGCCAGGCCGGGTTGCCTACCAACTAGGGCTGTGTCAATGGTGTTGTGCAGCCATCAGGGCACAAGAATGCCAGATAGTGCGCACGTGTGCGCACATGTGCTAATAACGCAATATGGATTAGAGATTAGAACATGCTCATGAATTTACATGCATGTGGCATGAAAATTATATCCAAACACCTTCACATTCATGAAACGCAGTGTGTGTCAGGACAGGGGGCGTATTATATTGTACGTTTTCTCTTTCTAACAATGCCTAGTTTGTGAATTTGTCTGTGTGGACTGTGGTACCCGGTATTACAAGCGGAGTCAAAGGAAGGAAAGTGAAGCAGTGAGGTAAGAGACTCACCTGGGGATTTGATTGAAGATTGACTGGAGTAATGGGCCGGTCTTCTCGCTTGTGGAAGAATGAAAGAATAGGAAATAAATTAATATTAAAGAGTTATACTGTAAGAACAGGTATAGTTCATGATAAATGCTTACTGGACTCTGCAATTGAAATTTCTTTCTTGTAAGTTTTTAAACTTCAGGGGCAAGCATTTACCAGTAAGCGGTCAGCACCATAAACAAAGCACAGATACTGGAACTAATCCCACATGCCATGACTACCAAATACCGTATAAAGGAAAATGTCACTGGTTTTTGTTTTACTGGTTTTTGGACACCCTTGGCTGCCAAAATATAATGCTCATTCTCCAGTCAGACAGCGAGCCTGGTGGGGAGGTCATACAGCAATGCAAAAGCAAAGGTCTACTAGTCAGTCTGTCACTGACGAAGTAAGATACAAAGTTACTTTGGCAGAATAAAAACGTCATTTCTTAAGGGCGTTTCTGATATGGAAGCAGAATGAGATGTCTTTTAAGACTATCACAGGCCACGTCTTGGTTCAGCTTCTTGAACTAATAAATATTGAGTGTTTAAGTCATGTGCTGTGTCATACTACATAAATGTAGCAGCAAATGGAGCCGAGTGGTGGGGCCATTGGCGGCGGCTCAGAGAGCCACAGTGACACCAGACACAACAGTAGCATGGCCTGAATGCGCCTCTAGTTCATTTTCAACAGGACCTCTGAAAAAAGCTAAACAGAATCCAGCTCAGGTGAATCACAGGCACGTGCACGAAACGAGCATGCGGCAACACTGCACTGACATATAAATATACTTGCTTTATCGCACCACGTCTTCTCAGCACAAAACGCAGGTACTGTTGAAAATCACCTTGAGGCACATTTCATGAACCCTCATGTGAATGGTCTCTTAGTGTAGGGTTTTTCGACATGTGGTCCGGGGACCACTAGTGGTCCCTGAGAGGATTCCAGGTGGTCCCAGGCTAAGTGAAAGTTGGTTAACCAGATGTAACTCTTTGAGGGCGTAAACATGAAACCAGATGGAGCCTTGCAGGTCCATTTGGTTTCATGTTTACGCTCTCAAGAGTTAAAATATTCATGAATTCATGTGTATTAGCCCAGCACTACACAACTATAGAATGTAGAAGATTAATGGTCATTTTGATCTGTATGTTTGACTGTTTTGTTTACGAAATCCAGCTTTTAGGCTTGGGGGTCTGTGGGGCTAGAATGTCATCAAACAGTGGTGTGTGGCTCAAACAAATAAATGAATAAATAGTGGGCCCTGGTATGAAAAAGGTTGAAAACCCTTAGTGTGTCCTTATTATCATTATACTGAATCTCTCTTATCTCTGGGTCCAATAAAGGTTGGTCAGTGCCCATCAGTACCTGCTCCTGGGGACTTGCTACGGCGTGCTGAGGCCGGGCTCTTGCTGCCTGTGGCTCTGTTTGGAGTGGCAGAACGGCTGCTGTAGGCCGACTTCAACACTCTGCACTCTGAGGACACAACATCATGGTACGAGTTAGACTTCCATTCATCCCAAGTAACTAGTGCACAGGAAACTGTCGCCATGGCATTACGTACGTGGGGGGAAAAACACAGACATGGCACAACAGCAGCTCTCACTTAATGCAATACAACGAGATTGCATATCCCCATAAATACAGTCAGCATTCACCTTACTGCCTGTCTTAACGCAGGCAGTAAGGTGTTGTCTTTTTGGCAGCAATATTATGGGATCATTATCCCTGGCAAGTACGGTTTTCTGCACTATATACATACAGTAATGCCAGATATGGATTTTTTAATGTTGTACTCAAAACTGTGGTCAACATGAAGACCACAGAGGAGAGATGTTCACGACGAGTGAATAAAAAATTAGAAGATCAAAGAAAAAACTTGTTAATAGATACATTTCTGGATTTTTTTTTCTTTCTTTGTGTCTTTATGAGTACAACATCCATGCACACCATACAAAGCTATGAAAAATTCATAAGCTTTCCGTAATAGCATTCAGTGCACACCTGGCACCAGAGCCATTTTAATGGCACTGAGCAGAGCAGTGTTCAGCAGGAGCAGATGTTGTGAAGGGGCTAGTGGTGGAACTGTCAGGGACCCTGACAGGCTAGTGTTAATGAGGCCGTGTCGTGATGACACTGACATGATAAACAAAACAAAGACACACACCCAGTACACAGAGGCGCGCACACACACGCACGCGCACGCACGCACGCACGCACGCACGCACACACGCACACACGCACACACGCACACACGCACACACACACACACACACACACACACACACACACACACACACACACACACACACACACACACAGCTATGTTTTGTCTCTAGCAAACTAGCCGTTACGGTAGTCAATTTCATTCTATTTACATACAGAGAGTTACAGTATACACTAAGTACTGTACACACTGCGTAATCCTCACATGATGCCCACATGATGTGCGTATGAAATAGGAGTAAACCCAGCTTTCTTCTGAGCCAACCCGAGTCTGAAACTGTGATTTGAAGTTGCTATAACACAACTGTATTACATCAAATGTCTGTTCTACTCAATTACCAATCCAGAAAGATAAATGTCTAAGTATGCATGTCTAACTAAGTATACAATGAGTCCTTCTCATAACTCCACCCTTTGGGGTGGAGTTTAAGCACAATGTTTAGTCACAATGCCAGTCCAAATAGTTTAGCAACTGTACCATGCAGGTGAAGCTTGCCTGGTCAAACTTTCCTCTTCTTATGTGCCTATTAGACAAGGCCGAATTGAGGACGGACTTAGTGAAGGGCTCATTCCAAAAAGAAAAAGCATGTTGTCCTTATGATAAGCATGTTGTCCTTATGATAAACTGAACAGTCTAGAGGGGGCTTATGAATCCTGTCACAGACAGAAAATTGCAGAGCAGCACAAGCTTGAAGTTTCACTTCTGTCTTATTCGCATTTTATAAATACCTTTACTTACTATACATTTGCATCCCAAGAACCTAATAATCTTTAATATCTGTGTGTGAGTCTCTACTGTTTATCACTAAAGAAAACAATATTTTGATAAAAGTACATTACTTAATACCAGATCAACACTCAGTAGAGAGCAAACTTGTGTGTTGCAGAGCGAGCGAGCAGAGAGCAGGGACCCCGACACCTCCAGGAGATAATACTCTCGACAGTACTTATTACAGTATACATAAAGATCTCTTAATTACGTCACCATAAGGTCATCACCTAAGCCAGCGGACCTACTTCGAGGGACGGTGGATGACTGCGAACTGATTACTTAACATAACTCACTTAACAAGTAATAATGAAAATAAAACAATAATAATAAAAGACAGTTAAGATGATATGTATATTATCCTGCATATTACATTGCTATTCATGATTATTTCATTAGGCTAGCTTATCATTATGCTAGGTGTTTTCTGCTTCCATCACAACTTGTGGTCTGTCTGAAAAACCGACAGCAGGATGCAATGACTGTCCAATCAGAAATAAGCATTCAACCTATAAGCCTTGTATTAAAAACGTATGTTGTCCTTGGAGTGGATCCGAGAGACACAAGCTAGCAGCCTAGTATCTTCAGAAAGACACTACAGTTAGAAGACCTAGTTCCTAAAAGTGGAGCATAGGAACAGAAGTAGGACGATGAGTGAACCAAACAACCTCGGAACACACTCGACACTCAACCCAGAAATTAAACACTTCTCATACTTTACCTTTATTAGTGTCACCCGCTAACAGCTTATGTGTTTGTTACTATACACACCCATGTCCCATCAAACCAACAAAGGGAATCCCAGGACATCAAGTTTTGGGAACTTTGGAATTTGGTGCTAAAATTGTCCTATTTTACACTTGTTTCTCCCCGTGGGATTTAGGGGATGGGACCGTGTAGAGTCCCAGCTCAAAAAAGCTAGGTTAGAAATACCGCATAGCCAGGCACTGTGCAACAATGTAAGGGCCCTGCTGCTTTTAGGACGACACATCCTGCCCTGCAAGGTTCTCCTCTAAATGTCATACACACAAGACTGATCGGGATAATTGATGCACCTCATACTGTCTGCCCACGTGCGTCAACACACACAAACATTTGATGCACCCCCCCACACACACACACACACACACACACGCACACTCACACACACACACACACACACACATAAACATACTAGCGGAAACAACACCCAAGAATGGAATGTGATTTACAAAACAGCAGTACAACTGAGTTTCCCCTCCTGAAAGCATGAACGTGTGTGTGTGCGTGTGCGTGTGCGTGTGTGTGTGTGTGTGCATGCCCTTCTCCTTAAGGGGAAATTTCAAACTACATTTTTGCTACTATATAATGTATATTTATGTTTCACTGTAAACACTAGGTAAGCACTAAGTAAGTGCTCAGTAAGCACTAAGTAAGTGCTGTAAACACTAAGCAAGTAAGTAATACATATCATAGTGTACTATAGTGTAAAGTGGGTATCCAAATAGTCCATCCAAGCCCTGTACCACAATTCATCTGTCAGCAAAGCTTATGGAATCATGAAGGATCCAACTATAAACTGTTTTAGATGCTGCCGCATGTAAAACAGCTACACAGTTGCAAAGTGAGTGAATGCAAAAAAAATCAACAATCTTTTATCTGAACAAACTGTCAATAACGAGCTGGGCAAAGGGAAAAGCTAGCCCCTCTAATCCCTTGGACTCCACCTACTGAATGTGTTGTAGATGATAGAATAAACTGTGAAGTTGTTCTACATAAAATGCAATGAAGTTATGAAGTTAATTGCACCAAGTTAGGAGGCATCAAGTGGGGGAAAATATAATGCTATTACACTTCCTGCTTTCAGCTACTGAGAGGAAGACAGCGTTTACATGCACTTCACATACACACTACCATGTTCACAGTGTCATGTGTGGCATGCTCACACACTCACAGACACACACACACACACACACTCTCACACCACACACAAACAGATATGAGGCGTGTATGTAGAGTTAGTTGTAAGCAGGCCTACCAGTCAGAAAGGCTGTGGAGGCCTTACCACTGTGATCCAACACAAAGTCATCCTGGGCGTAGCGGTATTTCTCCGGTCCACACGCTATGAACACATCATCATCACCAAAAAAGTCCTGAAGAGTGCTGATCTGCAGAGAGATGAAAGGACATAGAAGGGTTCAGAACGGCAGAGAGGCAGGACAGGAGGGTATGTGTTCTAAACATTCTAGTATACAACTTACTTTACTTACGCCTTTGAATTCCTTGAGGAACTCAACTCGTAGTGGTAGTAGTACTACTGTATGATTGTAACTGTGTGCACATAATATACAACAAAATACGTACCGTATATATATTTTCATTTTTGTAATTCTTCCAAATGCAAGAGAATCTGTCTGCCTGTTGCTCTGTCGCGCTGTCGCTGTGTGTGTGTGTGTGTGTGTGTGTGTGTGTGTGTGTGTGTGTGTGTGTGTGTGTGTGTGTGTGTGTGTGTGTGTGTGTGTGTGTGTGTGTGTGTGTGTCATGCTGTGTAGTAATTGCTTCACCATGTGCACAAGGTGCACCGAAACAAGCCAATTAAAGTCAGTCTGCTGTTATGGACTGAGGCCTTATGTGACAGAATTAGTGTGATCGTGTACTGTGGAACCTCAAAACATCCTGAGGAATAGCCCTTCAAGTTACTTTTCATTTAATAGACTCAGGCAGGAAACAACGGTTCAGCAAACTTTCTAGACACCCACTTAATGTTTACTACATAATGTTTCAGATGTTGTCGCAGAGGCAATGTGCAAGGGCAACTAAGGAAAGAGAAAGGACAGAAACACGGTGACATCTCACACCCACATGACTCACTATACAGTACATTACATTAAATGTATGTATGTCAGTGTGGGCAGATGGCTGATGATTGAAAAATTGCTTCCTCAGGGTGGGATCTCTGTTGGTCCTAGTCTTGGGCGATATTGATTTTTTTGATATTGATATTGGTATTGATAACGTGATTAAAATTGGCATTATCGATATTACCGTCCAAATAAACATTAAACACAAACGTTAGTTAAAAAAAATGCTGTTTTTTCTACAGCCACTGTAGGCCTATATAGGCTTGATGCTTGAACACATTTCACCATCGATCAAGGTGAAAGTGCAAGTAAACTAAAAAGGACTAGATGGAGTTATCGTTGTATAGTTTATGTTTAGGAATGGTTGGCATATTCAAATAAAGGAATGGAGTACAATATCTGGACAATGGCATGGATAAAACTGGAAGAAATCTCGCATGGTTATTAGTACGACAGTATTGACAGGGCTAGTTTGGCTCCATATTGCAGTCAGTCAGTCAGTCAATCGGTATAATGGATAACGGAAGGACAATGACTTCTTCACATTGAGGACATGTAAAGACACAGCTCATAGTGAGTCATTTGGAATGCGATGATGCGCTCTGTAAAAATACATAAAACAA
>CM076973.1:21032832-21067832 GCA_039105355.1 Benthosema pterotum | reverse complement strand
GCCCAAGTCTATACAATCAGAGAATGTCAGAGAAAGGTCATTTTTCATCTATGTTTGCCTGTTTTGTGCCAGGCTGTGAAATCAGCCTGGCATTGTGGACAAAAACAAAACAAATCTTTACTTTTAGGTCTGGGGGTAATACTGAATAAATAGAGGGCCCTGATGTCAAAATGGCTGGTCTTACTTGAAATTAAATTAATATTTAATTTCAAGATTAATCGAATTCAGCCTTTAGTCTTGGCCCTCCACAATATTTTATGTATCTCATTTGTGCCTAAACCTAACCACGCGCAGATGCATGCCACTGGGGATCTGTAACAAGCAGCACAGGTGATTTATAACCGGCAACGCGTGTCGGAAGTCCAGGGTTGTTATTAACCCGGCAACAAGTGATTGGTACCCGGCAACACCTGTTGGAGGCGACAGTGTTGTCGGATTTGTTGCTCTAGTTGGGTTTCCAGGTCTGAATGGAGCACCTCACTAACAGTACCAGACTGCTACTGATGTGCCACAGACAGAGACCTCTTCCTACATCACGCCAGGCTGTGCCTGGTGATTCAATGGCACATGTTGCACAGATGTGTCCACTCCATGTGAGAGGAAGATCCTTCCCCCAACATTTCTGGGTGCCATACCTTCTTTGATTAAAGGGGCTCCACCATGAATTTCAAATCCAATGCATTGTACTACTAAGTGTTGGTCTGTCATCCCTCTTTATGCCACAGAAGCCTAACCAACCACTCAGGTCATACATTTTCATCCTCTCTCGGGATGCTATACCAAGCCATTTCAGCTGTAATACCAAAAATGTCCACACTTCAGGGGCACCCTCACCCACTGTGCTCCTCACCTCAGGGCACTGAATCACAGCGGGGGGAGGTAGGGACTGGGATCATTCATGCATTGCATACTAATGGAAAAAGACTTAAAAGAGACTGTTAAAGTCACTAAATGTAATAATGAGTGGGACTATTCAGACACACATTCAGAAAATCACAGATTTTTCTATGAAGTTTTGGAAATAACCCCCCCCTTTCAACCTTAAATGAATGAGCACAATGAAAATAAAGACACACATGGCTCTGCCACACAATAATGGGAGTCATGCTGAGATGCTTCTGTGGATCCAACAATAGACTCTAGAACCCCACGGTTTCATAGCTTCTAGCATGGGTAGTTTAAATTTGCGGAACAGATCCCTATCTATGCATAGAGAGAAGGTGTGGATGTATAGTCTGAGAAGCGCAGGGGGTGTTGACTAGCATGCAGAGTGGGAGCGGGGGGTGCAGTGTGTGTGTGTGTGTGTGTGTGTGTGTGTGTGTGTGTGTGTGTGTGTGTGTGTGTGTGTGTGTGTGTGTGTGTGTGTGTGTGTGTGTGTGTCTGTGCACGCGCAAAGTGTATGACGTTCAGTCTTAGTGTGCAACACTGATATATGGTGGCATCATGTCTCATGACACGCTCCTAATGATGATGGCCTCCTGGCCTCAATATTTCACTGAACTCACCGAGAACCAGTGTCTACATGCTCTAGCTGGGACACCCCGTTCTGCCATGCTGCCAGGGGATTAACCTTTATCAAATCATTCCCTGAAGGGAATCAAAATTCTGTTTTACTGGATCAACTAAGTGCCACTTTGTCTATAATTATCCACTTCACCCCTTTGCAAAACATAATTGTAAGTTAATGATGTTTAGGACAAAACAAACACTTCTGAGGTTTTTATGTGTAATAGGTGTATCCAAATATTTTAGTATTTCAAATGTCTGATGACTTTGATTGATTGACTGGAGATTTCCACTACAAGCACAACAATACAATACTGATAACTGTGAATGGACAAACCAGCTAAGAACACACTTGTTTGCAATGGCAGCCACCCTGTTCATTTCATCAAATATGTAGATACACAAATATTCACTTCCATAAAGTCAGAAGCAGCAGATCATATTGGAGGTACATCTGGTCTCACTTCCTTCCTGGACTCAGTAAGACTGCCTTCCCCCTCTCCGCAAGGAGCAAAATGCTTCGGACAGTGCACCAAAGCATTATGGTCAATGTAGGAATTCAGCAAACGTGTCGAATCCTAATCAAGTACACGTATATATTACATACATTTTCTGAAATGGGATTACAAAATTTGAGTGTCGACACCACAATGTAGGCCTTTTGCAGATGCTTTTTCAGGACGATTTACCAGGAAGCAAGGACAGAACAAGTGAATACCAAATGCAATCCATATTGCATAGAAAATAGTAATCTAATGAAATCTTCTCTGACACAAAACAAGAATATTTTGGATGCAAAACAACTTGCATCTGATTGTCAGGCATGACTTGCTTTCAGGGCCATCTCTGGATTAAACACCATTTAGGTCAACAGCCATGAAATGTGCATGGCCCGTCCATTGTTTCTGCACTGTCATTAGCATACAGATCCATCTGACAACACCATGTTGATTATGCTCTCAGTCTCAGTTGAGTTATATGTTTGTTATGTTACTGTGCACCATTTTTACAATACAAATGAAGTTCTGCTTACAGTGGTTGATAAAGGTTGTTTCTTACACATAAAACAGTGATTCAGTTACAGACTTATACCTTTGAGATATCTTTCTCTCATATAGTAAATGTCCTTCTCAACTCAAAGTGTGTGCATGCGCATGCATGTTCAAGAACTTATTTCTAGTAGAGGATATGTCTGTCTGTGAGTCTATCTAAGGCTACGAACCTCAAGTACAGTAGACCTAGTAAACCACACAAGTGACCCAACAACACAGCACCACTGCCTCTGGCACCTGAAGAAGTTCAGAGTTCAGAATACTGCACTTTTTACTTTTCAAAATCTTAAGTGTATACTAGGATAATGGTGTGAAGAAATAAAAACAAATCCCTGTGAAGTCATCAGCATCACTGTTTCTTCCACCCCCCCAACAGATGGCTCACACATTCCCCTTTCTCTGCCAGACCTTTCTCAGCCCCCACAAACCGTGGGTGTGTGTACACTGTATAGTGGATGTGGGAGGGCACGAGGCTGGAGGCCGCCAGAAACGTGTGGGAGGCCACAGGCAGCGGTGGGCGGGTTGTTGGAGGGGATGTCCATTGTGTGATTTCAACCACTTGTTTTGTTTGGTTTGTCCAGCCCTGGCACACGTCCATTCTTTTCAGCTGGCTGTCTCTTTGCAGTTTAGACGCACCCAAACGCCTGGATGAGTGGATATTGTGATGTGGTTTATTGTTTGTCTACTTCAGCTTAATCATGCAAGGGCTGATTGCCTTATCAAGTGTGCTGTTCTGATGCCATGTACAAGTAATTGTGATACATTTTCTTATTACCCATGTGGGTTTTGTCTCCTGTGAACATGAGCTAGAATTCCATTTTGTTGTGATCCCTGGAGTCTAGTTCTTGGCTTGAAAGAACAGCGTGGTGATGTTCATATGAGTGGACAATGTGACAATGTGGCACTCACATGCTTTGCCTCTGGGTGTTAAAACAGTAGCCATTTGAAATATCTAATGTAAGCATTAGTGGAACCAGCTGCACAGTGAAATGTTGAATTGAAGTGAATTTGGAATTTCAATTTAACTCGGGACTTGGCATCGTGTTGCTATAAGACACAGAGAAAGAAACTATGGAAAGCCAATGCGTTGTGCTTGAAATATGCAGTAATTCCACAATCTGCTAATAAATACTTCAATCAATCTTAGCTAAAAGGAGCGCTCAATCTCATTAAAATAGTAATGCACATTTTCAAGGCTCAGACCTTCACTTTTAAAAAAAAGAAAATTAAACCAATATACTGCCACATCTTTTTTGGAACAGCGAACAAAGCCACAAAGACACCGCTTTCAAAATGGCGCCCACAGTGGATAAAATGAGCTAAAATTCCTATAAACTGGGATGTATTCCTATAAACTGGGATGTATCCCTAAACATAACATAATAAAATTGTACGAAAAACAAATACCAAGGTATAATTTATAAGATGCCGTCCGCGATGGCTGCTGGGAGCTGAAAATACCTGGTTTCATTGCAAACTGACCATTATGGGGCAAGACAAATACATTTTGCGATTAAAAAAAAAAACTATACCCATACCTAACAGCATACCCAAATTACAAAAAGCAGTTACCAAGTGCCTATTTGTTATGATTCTTTTTACATGATCACTGCCAGGAGCTAAAAAAAAATCCCACACTGTTTAGAGTTATATTAGATCCTACAGTCATTACAGAAGCTACATCTAAGTAAACATATCCACTATGAGGCATGTAAACGCAGCTGAAAAGGACACTAGGTCTGAGCTTTTCATAATAGCCCAATTGGATTTCCTCCTTAAACAGACTGTCCAATTATTACGATGAGTCCCATTTCCTCTCCCATCCCTTCCTGTACGCATTGAAAAGAAGGACTGTTTAGAGTTTTGCTGAAGGATGCCTCCTTCAACCCTATCTGCTCAGTGGCTCTAACTGGAGCAGCGCTGCATACAGCTGCCCTCTAGATAACAAATTGGCTCCCATTCTGATAACGTCCCTGACTGACATAAATGCACATAGAGAGAAGCCAAAAGCATCTTAGGCATTATCCATTTTGGACCCTAGAAAACTTTCCCCTGAAGAGAGATAAAGTAACGTCAAAATGTCAAAAGGAAAAGTTATCATTTAAGAATATCATTTCCCATATTAAAGATCCAAACTATCATTGATTTATTGCGAAGTGAGCGAGATTACCATGTAAGCCATGCAGAAATGTCTGCATGGCTCCATATGTGGGTATATTGTATGTGTCCCATAACTACATATAGCTTCCTCTGTTAATTATCTAACATCAAAAACAGAATTTTCTAACAAGGTAAATGGAACCACATTGCATTTCAAAATAAAGGCACGGTACTGAAGGCAAGGACTGCCCCAAAACATCTGAGAACTGTATTGATCCACGGTGAGAGCGTGCAATTTCCGTGGATTATCCAAGCAACAGTGTCTACAGTCCCCCATGTTTTTGTGATTTAGCATATACTATCACAGTGACATGTGAGTGTTGTGTGTGTGTGAATCTATCTATTGAATGTCTGGATAGCTATACAATATAGTATTGCAGACCAAAAAAGACCAACAAAATCACACTCAAGCTGACGGGATAGTATGCTGCTGACAAATTAAACAGGTCTGCGGTCAGTGAACACCATTCCCCACTAGTCTGATGATGTCAGATTTATGGGTCAGCATTGATCCCTATTTTGGAGAGTACTAGGCCTCCAAATTACAATATTTGACTGATATTTGATTAAATTTGGTTCGATCCCAGGCACCGACAACTGTACTGTAAGTAGCATGACTTTGGTGCGGCAAGTCGTGTGGAAAATACTGGTAGTCCAACGTTATCGGCTGATACCAACAATAAGCCTTATCCGACATACTTAAAAATACAGAAAAATCGTATCTACAAGCTTGCAATGTTCCATGTTACAATGAGTTGTGAGATTGTACATCAGCATTTGTATTTTTTGTCAATAATGACATATTGGTATCGGCCACATACAGTAATTGCTGAAGCCATCAACGAGATGCACTATGCAATAGTTGTCTACTACTCGTCACCAATGAGAGAGCAAAAAACAGATTCACATTTGATGTGATATTTCCCCATTTACCTCCCCTTTTAATCCCTGTGCACACAGTGTGCACAGTTGTGTTTTATGTGACAAACATGTTTTCAGAAAAAAAGATCTGTGTAACTAAAACTGCCTGGACTGTTGCTGTGTGAAATCAGAAGGTGAGGGCGTCATTATATTTTCTCTGTGTAAACATAACGGAGCAGAGCAGAGAGGGGGCTGTCAGCTGCTCTGCACAGCGGGAATATTAAAGAGGAGGAGAAGGGGGCAGGAGGAGAATGACTGTGAGAGTCTGGCTGACCAGGCTGGGGGTAGGGAACACTGCCAAAGACTCTCCCCCTCTCTCTCTCCTCATCATCCATCTTCTTACTCCTCTCCTTTCTTTCCCATTAGATCCTCTCATTTACTACCGTTAGCGCTCCAGAAAAAGAAACAAATGCTAAGAGATGTGAGAGTGACTCTTAACAGAAGATGTACAGTTACAGTATAAGACATATACTGTAGTGAGAGCAGTGAGACATGTTGGCACTGATAAAGAGACAGGAAGCAGAGCAAGCAGAATTAAAAGGTGCCACGACTCTCATCAGTGACAAAGACTGAAAGAACCAGAAATGACTATATTAGAGTACAGTCAGCCCAGATTAGAAGGTTTGGGTGTAAAACAAGAGAGAGCGAGGTTGAGAGGGATTAAGGAATGAAATTATCGATTAATTCATTAATGGTTAATTGATATGTTTTGATAAAGTTATCGATCAAACAAAATCGATCTTAATTTCCCTCAATGTCTGTATGTATGTAACATACAAATCTACATTTTGCTGACATACAGGGATTATACAAAAGAGATATTATCCAGAGATAGAGATATTAATCCAATATATTTATCCATACATGGCCAGACAATGATATGCACGCAGCGTTACATCCACAGAAAACCACCCAATGATAGAGCCAATTAATTGCAGATTGTTAATGAATTCAACTTCTTATTGGCAATTAATTGATCATCGATTAATCATTAACATCCCTAAGATGGATATATCAGAATCGGGATTTACAGGGGAAAAGATTTTTTTTTGTCCACTGTATTATTCCCACAGAAAAAAAGAAAGGGAGGAGAGAGGCAAGAGTAAGAGAGAACAATCTATACAAGAGAACATTATCTACATGCTGTAGATTAGTTACAGATAACCGTAGTGTAGAAGCTGAGACATGATACAAAGCGCATGAGCTTACTATATAGCAGCAGATGTATATTATGAGTTTGATTAGGCAGTACATGTCAGTGTTTATTAACCAGTGGTTTGTGAGATACCGTGTCAGCGTGGTCACTGGAAAAACGGGGTGTCAGCATGAAACTGGCTGAGTAGCACACTTTTCCCCTTAAGCCGCATGACTGGGCCCTTTGCCTCTTTATCACCCTCTGCCTAATCTCCTGCTTATCAAAACGATCAAACTTGAAGAGCCTGTGGTCCATTAAGTGCCCCTCTGAACAGAAATGTAATAAGTAAATAAATATGGAAATGGGATTCCCCCTCGGGCCCGGTCAGCTTTGAGATGTTAAACAGAGTTCCAATTCGTTTTCCTTTCTCTGAAAAGCGGCAGCTGACTCTGTTGGCGCTGATAACTGAGGAGTTCAATTAACATTCATTCAGAGGAAGGAGTTGGCCCACTGAACAGGCAGAAGTGCACTGAGTGGTGTATTGTGTTTACGCACTCACTCACTCACTCGTGCGCGTAGTTACATAGGAAAACACCACCCACGCACACACACACGCACCTGACAGCTGCACTTCCATCTTCATACTGTAGGTCTAATTATCTGGTGGTGGCCAGGCCCTGACTAGGGGAGAGGGCCTTTCTGGCGCGCATGTGTGAGTGTGTTCAAGATTCTGGCTTTAAAATCTTTTTTGTATTGGATGTACTGTGTTATGGTGCATTTTGCTTTGGCAATGTAAACGTATGTTTTCTCATGCCAATAAAGCCCTTTCAATTGAAATTGTATTTGTAGTGTGTGAGTGACAGAGATAAAGGGGGTGGCAGCACGACAGACAGAGTGGCAGTGGGGACCTATGATCTGATTGTGTAGAAGCAGATGGCAGGCTGCTTTTGTGTGTGCGTGCGTGCGTGCGTGTGAGCGTGCGTGTGTGTGCATGAGACAGAGAGAGAAGGAGAGAGACTTGTGTTGTTAGAACCACTAAGCCTACAGGCTTTTTATAGAGGCTATAAGGCCTGGGTTATAACTCATCTAAAAGTGGACAGTTTTGTTTTAGTTCTGGCTTAGCTTAGAACAGTGATTAGCCATTTTCTATCCTCTATATAGGTGCCTATAATTTGTAACTGCAGTTTAAGCTATCTATTTATTTGATATAATCACAATAATTTTTTCATTATTTTCATTTCCATGTTGAAAAAATTACTATTTCCATTATTTTGTACATTTTTGTCTACAAATGTACAAAATATTTCTGCTGTTCTGGCCTATGGCATTTTGTGATGAAGCCTAAAAACCACCTGACAAACAGATATAGAAATTGTAACGTTCCAATGTTCAATGCAACAAAAAAAAAATAACAGATCTATTCAACCGTTAATTACTGATGAGAAGATCGTGACAGCCCTACTTTAAACAGGATGCCGGGGCCTGTTGTCACAAGTGCAGCACCACTGGGGGTAAAAGCAGCTTATCGGGGGAGGACAGCCTACAGAGTCAGGGATGGCAGCACACCACAGATTAGCGAGACACGTCTGGACTGAAAAAGTTACCTCATCTGCTCTTTCACCAGCCTGATGGAGTCAGGTAGGAGGAGCTTAGGTGTAAATAACGTAACGTTGTAATAATGTTATGTATTAGAACCCGTTAAACATGTTTCTGTTAATGAACAAATTGTAAATCCACAATTTGGTGATTGACAAAAGCTGGTGTCACAAGCCATCACTGATGTACATGGGATGCACTCTATGGAGGCATTCATTAATAAAATAATTCCGGTGGCGATTCGAACAAAACTTATTTCAAAGCTTTAGTGAAAGAATCACATTTCCAATACTTAAGCTTCCATGAACACCCATCGTGAACAGGACAGGCATCCAAATGTTGGGTAGTTTAGACACTAATCAGATTGGCATACTGTTGAAGCCAAGGGGAGCGAGAGAAAGTTATGTGAGGCTAGATTGAACACACTCAGTGAATATGGAATTCGATCCTGTGGCATGAACAGACACATGTCCCCTCACCAGGGAGACTGTTTGTTTCTGTAGCACCCTGGCAGTTGGTGAGCAGTGAAATAGTTTCCTTAGATGATCACCAACAACTGCTACAAAAGGGAATGAGTTTTACTGGGCAGAGCACCTGCATGCTGTGTATAATGAACTTCACTTTTCAGCCTCTTATGATACCTTGAATCAATACATTGCACTTTAGCAGATGGCTCACTTTGCTCCATGCTGATTGAACAGTAATTTAGACATGGCTATTCCCTGTAATCATCTCTGTTGAAAACAAGCATGTGTGCCCTTCCCTTATATACATTTCAACATTAACCTCCAGGATTGATCTGCCTTTCAAACAGGATCTATTGATTTTCTCTAAAAGCCATGATGGTTGAGACAGCCAAGCATTTCACAGTACACCGCTGTAGGGTGGTCTATAACATAGATGCAGGTTCAACATTTGACAGGAAGAATCTTAAGTATCTTTTGGAAGAGCTAGACTAAGGGCTAAGCTACAGTATATAAGGGCTGTCCATACTGTCTCCGAACAACAAACATTGTGTCGGAAGGATCAGCCTTATTTATTTTTTATTAAAATAAATAAATGCAAACGACCAATCACATTCTCTGTTTCTCTTAAGTGGAGGTCAGAGAGTCACAACCTCTGGGAGTGCAGCTTTCAGAACGAAACAATACTTTCTGAAGCTACATAAGAAAATGTAGAGCTTATATTTGAATATGATCAAACCAGTAAAAATGTACAATACAGAAGAGGAATACATTATACAACAAGCTACAATATTATGATATTCGCCGCGCTGGACTACTGGTCTGGGCTCAATGGCACATGCCACATATAGGCCTGACACTGTGTGGCATGTCCGCGCCCCATTCATGACAATCTTTGCTGCATGTCTTTCCCCTTTTCTCTCCCCCCTCTTTCCTGTCAGTCTTCACATGATACTATCAATAAAAGGCAGAAAAGCCACAAAAAACACTACTACAACCCCATTTCCGAAAAAGTTGAGACGTTGTGAAAAATGTAAATAAAAATAGAATATTACTGTGTGGACTCAGGAACACACAGAAGACCAGTTTACATAATTCGTCGCTACACCTGTGAGTGCAAGTTAAAACTCTACAATGCAAAGCAAAGCCATATATCAGAAAGGTTGGTTTAAAAAACAACCAACCTTCTCTGGGTCCAATATCATTTGAAATGGTCAGACACAAAGTGGAAAAGTGTGCTGTAGTCTGATGAGTCCACATTCCAATGTTTTATGTACTGTATGTCATGTCCTCTGGGCAAAAGAGTACGTACGTTCAAAAGCCAGCATCTCTGATGGTATGGGGGATCTTAGTGGCTATGGCATGGGCAGCTTACACATCTGTGACAGCCACCATCAATGTTGAAAGGCATCCAAGCAACATCTTTTTCAGGGACGTCCCTGATTATTTCCCCAAGACAATGCCAAGCCGCACATTCTGCATGTGTTACAACAGCAAGACTTCATAGTAAAAGAGTGCGTCTACCAGGCTGACCTGCCTGCAGTCCAGACCGTCATGACATTCGAGGCCCCGAAATGTTGAACAACTTAAGTCATACAAGAATGGTAAAGAATTCCGCCAACAAACCTTATAAAATTAGTGTCCTCAGTTCCCAAACATTTATTGAGTGTTGTTAGAAGGAAAGGTTATGTAAAGCAGTGGTAAACATACCCCTGTCACAACTTTTTTGAAGGCATCCCAACTTGTTCTATACGTGTTGCAGGGATCAATTTACAAAAGATTAATCCAGTTCCTAGCATATACGCCTGTTCGCAATTATGCGTCATGGGAATTTCTCACTTGAATTGAGTCAAGGGGTCCCTAGACATGAAAAATCACAGAGGTGCTTGTCCGTCATAGTGCCACGAAGGGCGTAATGGCCGAATCAAATATGGCCGCCATCGTATATGATGAAAATCCAACTTTTGTGTACATACACATGCAATACCTCTATCCTCACTAATTGAGGGGTGGGGAATTCATTTCTGATGTTGTTATGACCATTTTGGGTTGTTTTGACCTTTAAAGGTCACGGTCAAGGTCATTTTGCTATTCCGAAGACCTAATTTGGCCATGATTAAAAACTGGTGCAGTAGGTCTAATCATATAATTCTGACATGTATGACTCCTGGGTGATATTGATATTGATAAGCATAATTTTGATGGGGTCGTTGGTTAAAGGGCATGCAACCACTACTCTTGAGCTACTTATGGGGGAGGCCACGTGGAAGCTGTCTTCTCCTCCCCATTTTTATTTATTTATTTTTGTTTATTCATTTATTCATTCAATGATTGACTGACCGGCCTTTAACTGAACTGTCAATTGTATTTTCTCAATGACTGAATAACAATTTTATCCCCTACTGTCACTTTTACTTTTATTTTTATTATAGAACAAACATACACAATACATATAGCAATCATATATTTCTCTTTTAACCTTTAAGTGAGTGCTGAAATTATTAAATAAGAGTGACAAAGTAATATACAAATAACATAAGTATTTCCTCTCAAAGTGGATACTGTATATGTGGACATGCACACTAGTGTGATTGATTATTACATTATTTTTTCCATGGCAGAATGTAATGCATGGAAGTCCAGCAGCACGACAGCCACATCATTGTGTGTCACACTTGCCTGCACATTGGACATGGTTAGCTGAGTGCTGACTTGTGGTAAGGGTTTGTGGTAAGGTATTTTGATGACAGAAGTGTACCAAAGTGCACCTCCCATCCATGCTCCATTGGTGCTAGTTTTGCCTCTGGTTCTTTGGATGTTGGCAGCAGGTTGCAAGCCCTATGCACCAGAAAGGCACCTCATTTGATGTGACCTCTGATCAAAATGCTTGTGGGAGGGATAGCATCACTTCCAGTACTGACACTGAAATTGTTTTCCAATCAAAGGCCATCAAACGTTTCAGATGTTGTACTTGACCTGGCCCCTGTCCACGCATGTACCATGTACTTCTCTGCCAATGCTGCGTCTTGTTCAGTTAAGGTTTCCGTCTCACCAAAGTTTATCAGATATTGTACTGGGTCAGAAGCTATGGCAGCATATGTGGTGCCCATCTTATAATGGATTGCATTTTTGTAGTGCTTTTCCAAGTGCTCAAAGTGCGTTACAACGTTTAATTCATTCATACATTGGGAGGTGAAGCGGCAAATAGTCAACGCCAGCATCCAAACTTCACACATTCACACACCAATGGTGGCAAGCTCAAACCAACCAACTCATCGGAGGCAATTTGGGGTTCAATGTCTTGCCCAAGGACACGTCGACATGTACACAGGAGGAGCCGGGATTCAAACCGCTGATCCACAGATCATTGGACGACCTGCTCTACCTCCTGAGCAACAGCCGCCCCACCTTGCTCATGCTCATGCAGTCCTTTCCAGTCAAGATATGTGCCTTGATCACAGTCTTGGCTAGGGGTTTTCCTTGATGCTGTGGCAGCATGAGTGACTTTTTCGTACTGCCATACTGCTGCCAGTTTTCCTTCGCCCCCAGTGCTTGGAAGTACTGTATGTGTAATTTAACAGTAAGGCAAAGGTGTCCGTATCTTTGGAAACTATAAGAACTCTCTTGCACTGTTTAACATGAATAGCCCACTCCATATTCACCACACTAGCCTGGTGACAGCTTCCCCAATTCAGTTCAAGAGATCCGGGATGTCCTCACCACCAGTCACCTTTGCTGGGAGAACCTCATTGTCATGGACGACAGAGCCGACGCTGATGGTATTGCCACAGGCTTGACTGCACACCATAACCTGAACTAACAGCTGGATATTCCACTTGTTCTCCGAGTTGCTGAGGAATGGGTAAGTCTCTGTTCATGCCAATGATGTCAATGGCTGCTGCTCAGTCTGTATGTCACATGTCCTCCACTTCCTTTGGAGACGTCTCAATGTAGGAATCACTTGTAGAGGGGTGACATGAGGTCTATGACAACATGAGTGGCAAGAGCAGATGTTGCACTCAATTGGGTGATATCAAGTCCAGGCTCAATCTCACTGACAAGAGTTTAGTTGTTGACATGAGCTGGAAGATCACCATCACCATCACCATCACCATCATTGCTCATTGAAGTGAGGTAGCTTCCTCTTTGGTATGGTTGAGTTAATTTTCTTAGTCTCCTCGACTAACGTCTTCTGTGTGTATGAGCAGTACACATGCCCCCCATTTTCTAGACAGTTAGCAGGCACAGACCGACCCCTCTGTCTACAGCCTGCTTTGTGAGCAGATTGTGCAGTGCTACAGGCACATTGACAATGGCTATAGATTCTGTCACTCTAACATGAAGTCCAGCAGCTTCGCCACATTCTTGCTGAATTTAACGCAGAGAGTGGTGCACAGTGCATGCTGGAGATGGCATTCTGTGTGTTTTTGGGGTGGTCGATGGTGAGAAGGTTGAGGACGTTGGTGATCAACCCAATCTCATGAAACAAGCTGAAACTCTGCAACAGCATTTGCGTTGCGTGTGGCTCGTACTACTTAGTGACCTCCAGGACCCTTCGACACCCACTGAATGGTCTACTTGAACTTCATGTCACTCCTACAGCACAGAACACCTTGATGATCCTGAACAACTCACTGACCAAACTCTAGAACCTTTATTTGCACAAGATACCATGAGCATGAAGCTGCATGATGCAGGCAGTTTATGCATTCACATTTTGCAAAGATCGCCATAGTCTCAACATTACCGCATGTCAATTTCAGTTACCTTTGCATTCAGAGACTACAGCATTTTTTTTTATTACAGCTACCAACTCAAGCCAAACTCCAAAGAATTGGCAGAGCTCTGACTTGGCCTCACATTCCTTCTCAAACTCCAGAAGTTCCTGATTAAATTTCTCTACTTGTCCTATCAGTGCATTAAACTGATCTGGGGAACGTTGATTTGCAGAAGAACACCTTGACGTGTTCTGCTGCAAATCATATCCTGTGTTTGCCCTGGATATGCCACTTTGTCCTTGTAGTGCCAGAACATCTCCCACTGGAGTGACCTGATCACATCCTCTACAATCAGCATCCCAGAGCCAGACATAATGGCTGTCGTTTATCACTGACTCTATTGCACCATGTCTTATGCACAAGTAGGCCTTTTAAGGTTTATGAAAAAACAAAGAGATATCAGTATCAGATGTGAATAATTAATGTCAGAATTAGTTGAAATAGACCCATTGCACCTGTTATTACCCCTAACATGAATGAATGAATGAATGAATGAATGAATGAATGAATGAATGAATGAATGAATGAATGAATGAATGAATGAATGAATGAATGAATGAATGAATGAATGAAATTTTTATTAACAGAGATGAGAGTTATAGTACAAGTCAAGTACACACTGCTACAAAACTGATAACAGCTTGGAGAATTACAGTACAATTCAAGTACAACTGCATCAAATCTGAAAAAGCTGATTGGACACACTAGTTAAGCAATAAGCATCAACTTGTTCATTTCATTGAGGCATTCAAATACCGTACATACAAAACAACTACTTCAGTAAAAACAGAAGCAGCAAATCATGGGGGCAAAATCATAGTGGAGGTAAAAAAGGGAAAAGAGAAATGTACAAAGAGGAGAGGTGGGGTGGTTATGGTCTTTGGAATAGCAAAATGACCTTGACCATGACCTTTAAAGGTCAAAACCACCCAAAATGGTCATAACAACATCAGAAATGAATTTCCCACCCCCCAATTAGTCAGGATAGAGGTATTGCATGTGTATGTACACAAAAGTTGGATTTTCATCATATACGATGGCGGCCATATTTGATTCGGCCATTACGCCCTTCGTGGCACTATGACGGACAAGCACCTCAGTGATTTTTCATGTCTAGGGACCCCTTGACTCAATTCAAGTGAGAAATTCCCATGACGCAAAATTGCGAACAGGCGTATATGCTAGGAACTGGATTAGATTGTATAATTTCAAAAAACAATAAATTGTATCAGTTTGAACATTAAATATATTGTCTTTGCGGTGTATTCAACTGAATATATGTTGAAAACGATTTGCAAATCAATGCATTCTGACTCATACATTTTACACAACATCAAACTTTTTCAGAATTGGGGTTGTAATAACCCAAAAGCCTGAAATTAGCATGATATTGATAGTTTATTTAAGTACATATCATCCAGCCCAAGTAATTGAAGTAATCACCCATGTATCACACACAAAAAAAGTCTTTGTGCAATCTCGCTACTCTACAGGGCATAACCACAATCACTGTGTATATTAGCATATACAGTACATGTAAGCTAGAGGGCAACTTGCAAGTTGCATGAAGCTAAAGAGTGTGGAGCCACAAAGGGGGCTATAGGGTGGAGGAAGCTCAGAACATCTGCGGGGTACGTGGGGGCTGGCTCCCTGTGAAATTATGGGGGTAGACACTTCTTCCAGACAAGCCCTGAAGCCCTTGTTTTGGATTCATATGGAGAAACTGTATACCCCACCCCCATGAAGATGAAAATCCTGTTTCAACAACTTCGCCACATTCCTACATAGTATATACAGTCAGTCGGCTTCCACTGTATTTGCTTGGGAGAAAGGAAAACCTCACTGGGAGGAAGAGGAGGGAAGGAAGGGGAAGGGAACTTAAGGAACTGTCCCTCAGCTTTCCCCTTGGTTTAAATGGACCCTGAAACTGCAGGGGGACAGAATTCCCCTTCCCTCTCTCCATCTGCCATATGCTTCCTCAAGCCTCCTCTTTTCTTTCTTTCTTTCATCTTAAATTAACACTCCCCACCTCCCTGCTGTGTTTCAGAATAAAGGGGTTAGCTGGTAACAAACTGATACACTATACATACAGTATTGATACACTACACAGTATATTTATTTCTATTTAACTGATACAGGCAAAAAATAATACCTTTGCACAGATGAACAAAATCCTCTTACATGGCGTATCACCAGTATCTTTCCAATACACATCCCTAACAGAATGGCCAGTTGTTGTGTCTTGATGTCTTGTGGCTGATATAAATGTTTGGTGGCAAGTTACTATGCTATACTATAGGACAGGTGGTTATGCATTTTTTGTATGGGGACCCCTGTAAATGCTTTGGCCATATCTTGCAATAAATGCCCTGCCCTCCTCCGCAAATAGCCTTTACGTCCTAAATAAATCCAGAAACCAGATATAATCGTGAAGGTACAAAAATGTCCACATGTTTGTATCCATTACCAGCTATTAAAATGTCTTTGTTCACCTACTGTACGTGGTGTAAACAGATGACCAAAAGGATTTTAACACATCTGCTAAGCATCTATAATTCATTATCCCGCTCTCCATTGGATCATCAAAGCTAGAATTCCTTGAAAAATACCTTCAAGGGAGATAGAGGTGGGGTGGGGGTGGGGGGCACCAAGGTCTTTTTGCAATGGGTGCGGGGCTGAATTGGTAATGGAAGTGAGGTTGCTGAGTCTTTCCTTAAATCTATTTCAAGTCGACACACAGCTGGGAGCCCAGTAATTTTACACTCACACGTTTTACTTTTGTACAACTACATATTTCATTTTTCAGAGGCACTCACCTGATGTGACCGTACAGGCTGTCAACATCTCACATCACTTGCCATCTGTGGGAATGCATTCAACAGACTTCTTCCCCCCACGCCTCAATCGATACATAAATAGTTGTTTTCTATCATTGTGCCAGTGCTGTCAGACATTTTGGTGCAGTAGTGCTGCAGTTACAATTTCCCCCCACCAGCTGAGCCAGTTGCAAAGCTATAAATCATAATTCATCACAATTCATAAAGCATACAAATATGATTCAGCCTCAAATACCTGGTGTAGAGTAGACAAAACACATTATACTGTATAACAGTATGTAAAAAAGGTCATCAAATTTACTCAAATGTTACTGAAAGGTGATGGCCTATGCCCTGTAGTATACTACAGGGCATAAGGAAAATAATATTTATTTCAATGTGTTTGGAAGGCAGAGACGGAGAGAATTTTGTTTCAATTCCTTCCACGTACAATGACGTGCATAAAGTAGGAACACCACGTTCAAAGTGTTTAATCAGCAACAATCTTTATGGAAAGCACCTCAAGACAAGAACGATTTCTACGCTGGTCTGAGAACAGAATGGCTGCTGCTGTGTCAGCCTTAGAGGATAGGGTTGTTATTCCCATGACTCATTTCTCTGGCCTATGCTGGGTGTAGTGGTTTGCACTGCACAATCTCTATTGGATTTTTGGGATAAGAGGTGTGTAGTGTGTGAGTGTGTGAGTGTGTGTGTGTGTGTGTGTGTGTGTGCGCGCGCGTGCGTGCGTGCGCGCGTGCGTGCGTGTGTGTGTGTCTTGTTTCAGCACAGCTCTCTGTTGCCTGGGTATTGTGTCCTGAAAGGCATTATGGACATCATTTGTTACCCTGTCCCTGATTGCTTACCATGTAATGCATACAGTGGGACAAGGAAGCCATGTGTTCCAGGTCGAGAAAAACCTATTGCCCTGTTTTCTAGTTCCCAGAATATTAATTCCCATTCTTTTAGTTGTGAATGTAACCCGTTGGACAAAGGTAATACGACATCCGCTTTAATGCAGAAAAAGAGATCATGCTCACACTGCTCATCTTGAAAATAAATGAAAGTTGATGCCCCTGCTTTTGATGCCCAATCTGGCATATTAATGGGCTTTGGAACAACACATACTGTGCAGTACACCTGGCAATGTAGGAGTGAATCCAGCCAGCTTTCCATCCCTATGCTCATAGGCCTCATACTGTATGCCTCTACATAAATCCTTGCAAGACAACAAAGTGTTAAAAAATTAGTACACCCATTGCCGACCAACATTGCTTCTTGCACAGACAGTTATTGTGAATTAACTTATGTTCTTCTAACAAATTGTGTAAAACATTTTACGAACAGCAATCCATAATTTGACAAACAATCAATAATTTGAAAATGAATCCCCTCCTTGCCATGTGAACTATTCCTGCCCCAATAACCAACAAATTAAATAATGACAAGAAGCACTGCTGCTCACAAGGCCATCTTCAACCTGTGATATATGAATGTGGGGCTGGCGGCCAACATTAACATCAGTCTATAGAACTGCACGAGGAAGGGGACCATGTGCTCAAAATCAGCTCATCTCATAACACCAGGGGAGCTATAGATGAGGAATCCAAATGTGAGCATCAAATTACAATGTTATGTGTCCCAGATGGATAGAACTGAAGCTCTGAGAGACATGCATGCGTGACTGAATACTAGGGCTGGGTCAGATAGGGATGGAGCACATCATGGGGATATGGTCAAAGGGACATCCAGAGAGAATTCATTTACGTCTGGTTGAAATAATTGTGGTATATAATTATGTTTGGATGATTAAGTATCGAGTTATTACCTAAAGAGCTGGCACAGCTGAACCCTGAATAGACAAGATGATAGAGCTTCTTAGTGATAATAAGGCATGTGGCCGGAAAGTCTTAGCCTTAGCCTAGCACATATCCCATCTGGTATAATTGTGTGGGCCCGTTCTTTTTTAAACTCACATGTTGGCGATGAACCAGTGCTATCAGTGTGTTTAATTTATTGTAAATAACGTGCCGGTGAATCATCACTGGCCTTATGCAATCCTATTTTACTAGTTTGGCTTTGAAAATGCAAATGAATTCAAAGCCCTTTTCAAACCCAAGGGCCAAGACGGTGTGATGAATCTGCTGCAGGTTGATGTGCGTTGATGCACACTGCCCCACTTGACTCAATGCTTTAGCATTGACTCTTGTGACCATTTGCACCCAAGGAGTTGCAAGTTGACCCTTTGGTGTGAAAGGGGCTTTAGGCTCCAAATAGCAGACCAGGGGCTGGTTACATGCGTTGTCCCTGACGCTGCCCAAAACCCGCAACGAATTCCCTTATTGGTATTTTTGACACCTTTCCTCTTCCCTTAACCACTATTCTTTATGCCAACACCGTTATTTGTGACTGGAGGTGTGGTCATAGGCGTGTTTGTCACGCAGTCCCCTAAGTTGCTAATTTCGTCAAATACGGTAGATTTGTGAAATAGATAATGGGATTTCAAAGCACCCGCTAACCTATACGAGAATGCAGCCCCACATGCGGGCATCTGTGCACATTGGAAATGTCCACGTGGAACAGCTGCTGCATCAGTTCAATTCAACTCCTTATTTATTGGTTGTCCTATAAACAGCTGATTGACAGCTGATTGTCGGTCACGTCCTTGTGTTTAGGTAACGTATATAATATAATTAAATGCATTAATTAACTTTTGAGGCATTGCTGCTGCTTTCACGTTTCCACCAAATTCCCGGCAGTTATGCTTAGCTTGATCCCGCTTCGTCAGAAGACCTACCCGCATATTCTATACAGCATCTGAGAGAGTGATGTTTGCCTGTCACACTGTATTTTGAAATGTAAAAAACGGTCCAGAATTGATCAAGATATGAATGATCAAAAAGATGTGTGTTTTTGCCAAGAATTTCCAGATTGTTTTGCAATTTACTTAGACTTCATAGACTTGGGATAAATGCACCCCATATACAGCAAAAATGTTTTTTCAACAGCCAGGCTGCGGGCTTAGGAGTAGGCATAGCAGTAGGCAGTAGGGATAAGGGGAATGGATATGGGATTAATTAAAGGCAATGGCAAGACCAACACAGATTGGATGAAAGCTAAAAACACCCAAACCACACCTATGCCTATGTCACGGGTTTAGGAGCTGTTTAAGGGAGATAAGATGGTAACGAAAATACTGACTTTAGCGTGGGAACACCTCTTCCCCAATGCTAAATTCCCTAATTGCGTATAACGGCTGATGTAACCAAAATGGTTACAGTGTTATAACAGTGAACAGTGTTATAAACAGCCTCATAGCCTTAAGCAGAATTTGGTAGCTGTAACAACCCAAATGTTAGCTTGTAACAATTTCAGCTCAAACACATTTAAATTTTCAACCACTGAAATTTAAATTATATTAAAAGCAGCAACCATGCATCAAAATTCATAAAGAAGATGGAAGATAAAATGCCGCTTAAAGAAGTCCCTTCAGATCTATATTTTTCCCCTCAAACAAGCCATCATACCTGTTTACCCTCCAGGGTATACAGCCTCTTCACGGCCCCAGAATCGAGCTTGATGGCGTCGGTGATGTCGGTGAGCACCTGATCGAAGGAGTGAGCTGTCTTTTTGTTGAGGAGGATGCGCACCGCCTTGCGAGGCTTCACGCCGCTGCGGATGACCGTCACCAGCTTGGGCTTGATGAAGTCACGCTGCAGCTGCTCACTCTTCAGTGTGCTGAGGGACGTCAGGGAACGCGACGCGCCCGTCTTGCTGCCCACGGTCCAGTTGGGGTTGACGTTCTTGGTATAGTCCACTCGCCGGAAAGGCTCATTGGAGGCACACACGTAGCTCTCACCTGGAAGAGAAAACAGCAGTCACAACATGGAAGTGCTCGCAAGTCAAAGTTATCAACTCTGCAATTAAAAATCATTTCTTAAACACCAGGGGCATTTTTGCCACTAGGCAGACTAGGCAGTTGCCTGGAGCACCATGAGGGGAGGGGCGGGGGCACCGGGGCGACCACCAGACAAGCTTTAAAAGGATCCTAGGCTAATGATATGGATATGGATAAATACATTATACTTGTCCTCCATAATTATCCCTTGGGGGGCACCATTTTATTGTGCCTGTCATAGGTATGACGTCACAAGAGATTTTCCCTGGTAAGGGAAAATCTTGCCTGGGGCTCCAAATTGCTTAGAAACGCCACTGTTAAACACAAATAAAACTAGTAATTTTGCATATATGCTCATAAGGAGAGATGTATAAAGGGGAACAACAGTCAATGTATACAGTAAAAGAGAAAGGTCACCTAAATACACTTTTCAAAGTGAAGACAGTAGGATTACTTCTACGTCACACGCACCCATACAGAAAGATGTGTAAAAGACTCACTAGCAGCCACTAGAGGCTGTACTTCTCCTTACGCCCACCTGTAAATTTGGAGCAAAGCGTGGAGGTAGAGGAGGTTATTAGCTAGCTAGCTAGCTAGATCCTTTTGCCTGATATTTCCTTGCCCATCTACCCTCAGTTGAACAGTAAGCTCAACTCAGCTGACCATTTTGGCTGTGATGACAGGTCTCTTATGCCTGTTCCAAGTAGCAAGGGCTCAGGGTTAGGAGTGACGATTAGAAGGCATCTCTGTGGCAAACATGGGTGCACCATTCCAGGAAGTCTCTCCAAGTTGAACAGCAGGTCATGAATGACTCTAATGAATTCTACTACCCTACAGCAGACATAATGTTACATCACATAGGCATCAGTGTTGCGCATACACTGTCTGTCAACATGCCTTTCATTCTAAAGAGCCAGGAATATTTATCGTTTCCCCTATTTTACATGTTTTTAATGCATTAAAATATTTCTTTTTCATTACACTGGGAAAATAACAACTTCACCATTGCTGTTGTTAGCACTGCAATAAATACATACTGTACAGTGTACATTCAAGTACATCGTTTAGCATAAATAATGGTGGCACTAGGGGTCAATCAATATCGATCCTACTATTATGTGAAGCATGAAGGTACAGAGAAAAGTCTATGAAGCCATGGAATATTATGTGTATTGATGTTGTTTGAGACACAAGTGGTGTCAGGCTCACCGGCTGACACTGCCATCTTTAGAATAGAACAGCCCCCACTGCTAGTAGAGATAAACAATGAACGACACCCCAACATTTCCCAACATATAATAGATAACTTAGTTAATATTGCAGCAGTCAGATGACACATCGAAAGGCAAGGCCTGTAGCCATTCTTTTCTGGTAACTCAAGCTGCTGTGTTGGCCTCTGTTCAAATCAAAGATGTTTTTCTTATTTTTCCCTACCCACCATTCCATTGTTGTAGTTAGTCAGTGAGTGCTTCCCTTCATGTGACAACTAAAAGGGAGTTTCCACAACAAGTAGTCAGCAAGGGAGGTCTTGACAAATATGTTGTTTTGTTTCACCATTTCTTCATGGAGAGGATTTCTCTTTCAATTCTAACTATATAACACATTATCACAGCAGTCTGTCACAGTGCAAGAGCAACTGATCTCTCTCAGAATCAGATCATTCCTAATGAGATCCTTACAAAACTTTCTTTCTGTTCAAGAAAACACTGAATGCCTTCCAGTGAAGTGACATAACCAATGCACATGCAGGCTACAAATGTCGAGAGACAGCAAAGTCATTTCCAGACAGTGACCGTTGGTCACGACCGATAGCCCGACGGACACGTCGGGCCATTTCCACGTCTGGAAATGATTTCGCTGCTCCAGCATACGTCACCATGTTCCTCACCAAAAGGTCTTGGGTGTAAGGATAGACAGTGGCAGAAAGAATATGTGAAAATGATCAAACTAGGAGAGACATTTTGTGTAGCATTAGCAGGTGCTAAGGAAATGCACAATTGCACATAGCATATAATATCTTTTCTCGCATGACAGATTTGGGTGATTTTTTTTTTTTTTTTTTTGGGGGGGGGGGGGGGGGGGGCGTACCATGTTATGGTATGCCTCAGTAACAGACAACATGTGCACCAACAACACGTGCACACCTTTTCAACATGATTGACAAAGGCCCCTCGCCTCCCTGATTGAATGAAAGCTTTTCTTCCCAATGCCCAAAGTGAAACTGGGGTTGCACAAACACCTGGAGGGTACACCCGTTGGTTTGCTTTGTGAACGCGGACAGGGCAGTTAGTGTCTATATTTTCTGGAGGAACTGCCGGTGCTCATATCATATACCACGTCGAAAAAAATAGCAGATGTATTAAATGACAGTCAGATAATAAGCCCGCCGCAAACCGACGAGTTTGGTTCACCTAGTACCAAAAAGGCCAACTAGTAGTAGGCCTTTTTTCCTTTGCTCGTTCTCTGCAACGCTTGTTCATGAATCCATTTGGGCGCGTTCATAGAGATAACACTTCCGCGTTTGACCACCAAAATTTGGTGGGCAAAAGCAGAAGTAGACCATACTTCCGGTAGTCTTCCGGGTGCTTCAAAGTGCCACTGAGCAGCTTCTATTGAAATGAACGGCAAGGGGGAGGAATCATTCTCTATCCGTTTATTACGCTATGGGATCACTGGGGACAGGAAGGAGCTTATATGGTCAGACCACTCTATAGTAGGGAGGATTATCCAAAAAGTAAAAAGAATACTTGAATTAAGTGAAATCACTGACTATACATTTAACCAATAGTAACATGACATAATCAATCTTACCTCATCGGATATGTGTCACAACAAAATGACCTGAGAGACAGACACTCCTATGAGACGTGTCATGCGTCCCACGATGCCTAGCTTTTTTAAGCTATTGCAATTAACCAAAGGCTAATTAACAGGCTAGGACACAGCTGGGGGGACCTTATGGCAGAGAAACTGTGACAAAATGGGAACTGGGACTGTCATCAATTCAGGGACAATGACAATAATGACATAAGTGAGGGTTTGCTCCGTGCTCACATGGATGGCGACGGCACTGGTGACAAGGCTATACTCCCTGGAGGACTTGGGGTCTCAGGTGCAGCTTCTCCCCCCAGCTCCACCCTTTACCCCTAAGATCCTAGAGAAACCCCTGGCCCTGACCAAGCTCCACTGTCCACATCTGCAACATAGCGGAGAATGCCTTTAACAAGGTCATTTAGAAAGACCACAGCTGCTCACAGGACTGAGACATTATCTTGACCAGTCACTGATGATGCATGCACACGTGTGCACACACACAAAGAGTAGAACAGAGAAAGAATGCATTTTACGATAAAGAGCCCTTTTGCGTCTCAATATTTTCATTAACATTACTGGAAAACCACTGGAACAAAAACGATCACGATATACCAAATCAATTCAATCCCCCACCCTACTGTATATCAAAATAACCTTTAAAACACAGTACAATAAAGGTTTTCAACTGTGTTTGAGCCCCAGAGCCACATCTCCTGACTCTCTTTCCATGTTCAGTTTACAAGTGCAGTATTTCCAAGTGGCCAACTTTGGAATCCTGTTCAGTCATAGAGCCTCACATGTGAATCGTGTGTGCTTGATAGAGTTTCAACACAACACAAAAGACTTCAGCTGCAGTCTGATGGGTGAATAGAAGATAATACTGTGTACAACACCAAATGTTTTCTTTGGAAAGGTCAGAAAGACAATACAGTCCAAAATTCCCTCTTGTATAGGGTAGCTCTCCGCTGTCTTGTGAATGGCAGTGTTGCCAAATCTGATTATTGGGTATTTTCAAAAAGCTGGTGTATTATCCCTCCCTCTCTCAGACTATTGAGCTGTATATAAATGTTCACTCTCTTGGCAAGCGATGGTTGTGTAAACAAAGACTCGACATGTTTGCCTGTACAGCTTAACTTGTATGTATTATGCATGTTATGTTAATTTTAAAGACCCTTATCAGTAGCCAATCCTTAAAACCCCCTGGAATGTACAGGATTTGCACACCCTGCAATGTTCCGACTGCAGAATGGCAAGTTAATACGAGAATAAAAGCCTTTAATTGCAACCATTGCGTAAAAAGACATATTACCAGAATATTCTATAGAGTTTTTGTTATAACTATGGACCAAACCTCAAGAAACTGGACTATATTGAGACCATGTAGGCATGTATGTTTCCTCACACACTGAATGATGTCACTAAAAATAACGCTCCATATATTTGCTACCTAGTGAATCCGAGCAGACCACGCATGCTTGAACCACTTGAAACTATACACAGTAAGGATCAGGAGCGAGAATCAAACCCACCACTCACTGTCAGGCTGCACTAGATCCATGTAGCATTGCCTTAACCACTAGGCCATGGTCACTCCTTCACACCTGAACTGATTTTCGTGGTCAGAATAACCTATGGTACAGGAATACTGTATGTACAGAAAAATGTTTCTGCCAAGTGCCAACTCATCCCAAGTGAAGTAGACAGCTACAGTAGCAGTTTCAATGCACCAAAACGTCCTCACTGCTCTATTTTGCCAAAACAAGTGGTGCTATGCAGCTCTCATCAGGCCACTGGCTGGCCTAAATCTTTCCACTGAGTCCCTCTGGAGATGGGGCACAGAAAATGACTACAGCATAGAGCAGCGGCCTCAACTTGACCAATATGTACTGTATGCCTGCAATAAGAAGCCAGTAGTTCCCAGGCAGCATTAGCTTTCTATAACTGTGAGTCCTGCTAGCAGCAAGCATATAAGGTAACCATGGCAAACATAGTCGGTCGATGCAACACTTGTTTCCACACAAATGTATCTAAACCTACCTGTGGATGGAAATGTAATTTGATACGCAGTGCACAGTTAACAGTTGTCTCTCTACCATGTCACTAGTGAGTTAACACTCCAACTTTCACTTTCGGTTCAGCAGTGATCCAGCTGTCTCAAAAGGTGGGGGCGTGGCACATGGTTTATGGCTGAACCACTACTGAAACAAAAGTGAAAATGTGAGTGTTAACACACTACAGACATGGTGGAGAGTGGAGACACAATATATAGCAAAAAAATGCATTTTGGAGCGATGTATACTGTTACTGTATAGGTGAACTTGAACAACAGCCATAAAGGAGTGTTTTCACAAAATAACACCTGGACCACTTAAAAAAAAACTGCAAATAAAGATAACAAAACTTTTGGTGTGGAATTCTCCTTTAAGTTGGTGTGGTCAGTTAACACATGTGTTATAAAATGTGCTTTAAATACCTACTATAAGGGGAGGGAGACTTCTGTCTGTTGAGGCCTCAACCCTCTGTGAGGTTAAGGTTAAAGTTAGTGGGGGTTGGGGTTAGGCATCAGCCCGATGGTTAGGTTCAGTGATATGTCGGACACAACACATGGACCCTGCTACAAGCAATAAACACATCAGATTATCCCCCCATATGAGCAAGACAGATTCCAATTCAACTTGTTGAAATGGCAAATAAAAGAAACCTTGAACCTTGAATTGTTTGGCGATGGATTATTGTGCAGACAATGTGTGACTATGTATTGGCCGAGTTATTATCAGTAAAATAGGCCTCACTTCATTTTCTCCCTCCATTTCCATTCCTGTCAATCAAGCTCCGTGTCCCTCTCCTGCTAAGGATGGTGTAGTTCCAGGTATACGAGGTGATGATGAAGCTCTTAAACATTGTATCAGTGGTGCTGAGGACATGGGGGATCACACTGAATTTCTTCAGGTCAGGTGAGGGCATTACTTACTGAGCCTTTTTCACCATGTGCGTGGTATATTTGGGGAGAGGGGAGACCAAGAGCTTGATCAGCGAGAAAGAGAAATAGAGGGGGATAGCAAGAGCGTGAGAGGGGGAGATAGGAGGAGAAATAGAGCCTATTTTGCACATTTTCTGCATGAAATTCTTGGGCAATTAAATAAATGATTGCATGGACCCTGACCTATACACCAAACCACTCACCACATTAACATCTAGCAATGAACCAGAAGTGGATAAAATCTTTCAAATATTCAGACTCCTGTCATTCTTCCTGTGGAACAAATGTCTCCGTCTGTACACTAAACAACATTATTATGGAGAAAGAGAATGAAAACTTCCATCTTTAAATTCCCATCATAGGTGAGATTTGACTAAAGGGTCTGCTTTAACAATCAATGAACTCAGCAGCAGCAACAACACACACAAATATAGGCTTAGTCATTCATCATCACTCTCGAATATTCACTTTCAGGAATACATAATGCACTTAGATACAGTGCATGACACACGCACAGATACAGTGCATCACACACACGCACGCGCGCACACGCACACACGCACGCACACACACACGCACACAGTCACACGCACACACATATAGAATCATTGGGATCAATACACATTAGTGCAGACTTGTGCTGAAACACAGACCCAATTAAAATGTCCTGTAGTCAGTCAGTCTGCTATAGCCTCTTGCTGCTGCAGTTCCTGCTCCACAGTCCACACTGGGTCATGCATGTCAAAACATTTAATGCCGAGTCACCAGTAAACAGTAAAATAGTCCTTAGTCAATGAGTTAAAGTAAATAATAAATTGATGAATAGGGAAAGCAAGTGGCCTATAGCAGCAGCAGAGTAGGTGAACTTTAGCTGAGGATGCCTATTGCTGAACCTGTGTCCTCCTCACCCTCCTAATGTTGCAACAATGTTCACAGTATACATCAGCATACTGATGAT
This sequence comes from Benthosema pterotum, assembly GCA_039105355.1. Lineage (NCBI taxonomy): Eukaryota > Metazoa > Chordata > Actinopteri > Myctophiformes > Myctophidae > Benthosema > Benthosema pterotum. The sequence continues at coordinate 21,040,757 of CM076973.1, read as the reverse complement.
GTGATGATGCTCATGTGGCTTTAGTGTTTGGAGGTACACACTTGACTCGCCTATAGGTTTAAAGGGCCATGTTGCCCAACACTCTGGGTAATTTGTTGAGAGAAAACAGCGTGGTCAAGGACCTGGATATTTATGACCATTGACTTTACTTTAGGGGGATTAGATTTCACGACTTCTATTGTAGTAGTGTATCCATTATAGGAGAAGGCCAGCGCGCTCTATAATTCAGCCGGACAAATCCAATGATCCGTTCAAACCAATCAACTTTAACAGTATATTGATCTCCTTTCACGAAAGATGGTTTACACAAGATGGTGAGGGGGTGTTAATGACCTTAGCCAGGGCCGGATGTAACATTTCCCAATTGGGGGTAGGCGAAAATGGTATGGGGCGGCTTCATTGCCTGTGTTGCTTTGCGCCACAGGAAATGAAGTCACACCCATACCGACAAACAGGGGGTCAAAAAGGTAGCTCTGAACTTAGCCATACATCGCATGACGCTCGTACTTCATGAGCATCATGCAGCAGCTTAATCCAGTTTGTGGCGAATTTACATCCATAACATGTACATAAACATTCCATTTTCAAATATAAAGTACTCACACATGTTTTTACGGGTGTTAGACACGTATTGCGCCGGAGTTAAGATTGTACTATGCTGCGTTGTTTAACAGAAAAGTATTTTTATCAGAGCTTTTGTTCCACCATTGGCTTTCAATTGTATGCGCCCCTATCGTTGGGGAGGGGTGCGGCACTCTGAACATTGGGTGTGTTCCATATAGCAGGGCTTGACACTAACACTTGCCCGCTTGCCCGGGGCAAGTAAAAAAAAGCTCGGGCAAGTGAAAACTGCTACCTGGTTGCCCGATCGGGCAAGTGTGCAACTTAGTGCACTATAACACAACACAAGATAAATTTGTCTTGAAGGCAGTCATTGCACTCTGCCTCTGTGTCTTTCCCTGCTTTCTAGCTGTCCACAATTCCAGGCTGGATTTGGGAAACAAAACAGGCAAATTAACATACACATCAAAATGACCATTAATCTTCTACATTCTCTAGATGTGTAGACCTGGGCTAATTAAGATGATGAATTTTAACTCTTGAGATTGTAAAAAAGAAACCAAATGGACCGTTCTCAAGAGTTACATCTGCAAAATTTACAATATATTTTTGGGGGGCAAGTGACCATGAGCTGAGGGCAAGTAGAACCTGACTTGCACTTGCCCGATGGGCAAGTGCCTCCAAGACCTTAGTGTCAACCCCTGATATAGGCCTATTCACGCTGACCGCACTGCTAATACAAACTAATAGGGGGATGTGCTCCCGTCTGCATCTGTGTGTTTACCAAACTTACCCCAACCCAGAAAAGTAGCCCGGGGAGCTCAGGTAAAAATGCTTTTTATTAAACAACGCGGCAAGCAGTTATCCTAATTTCGGGAACAATAACTAAGTGTCACCTGTACAAACATGTGTGAGTACTTTATAATTGAAAACTGGATGTTTATGTACATGTAATGGATGTAAATGTAGCAATCTGCCACAAACTGGGTTAAGCTGCTGCATGGCTGTCAGTGTCATGATAATGACAGTCATGTTTCAGGGCTCGCCGATAACAAACTATCACTACACCTTGGTAAAACTGAATCCACACTCTTTGGTACAAATGCTAAGCTCAGTAAGGTAGATGGCTTCACGGTCAAAGATGGGGACAACATTATCACTCGGAAACAAGAAATTACCTAACTAGCTTCCATCCTGGATGCAAATCTTTCCGGTGATAAACTGGCCACCTATGTAATCAAAAAGGTCAACCAAAGAACTAGATTCCTAGTATACAGGATCGCCTCACTGGTCAACAAAGACTTTGAAGACCATAACTGGAGCCCAAGGTACAAGGTTTCTTTGACTATGCCTGCACCTCTTGGTACCACAGCACCTCGAAGAACTTGTAAACAAGGCTACAGAGTAGACCTCCCAAAACAAACTGGTCAGGCTGTTATTGGCCTCACACCCAGAACCCACCTCACCCCTGCCCACTTTGACAGTCAGGGTTGGCGTAGGGCTGATGAAAGAGTACATCTTGCAATGGGTCTAGTCCACAAGATTCGATACTCAAAATACCCATGTAACTGTCCAAATACTTCCTTATTGCGTGCCAGTATGCTTTATCCATACTGGCATGCAGCATGCATAAAGTTTTCTGTTTTGAATGATGAAATGGTGTTGGTTTAGTGGTGCCACAATTGTAGTAAGTTAGTAGCGTAGTCAAATCAAATCATCAGTCAAATCATTTTAATTATAAGCACTGTAATATGAAATATCTGTGAAATTTGGGTATTTTGCATGCCATCACGCTTGGAGGGGCAGCCGGGGCATTTAGAGGGACACTGCCCCCCCCCCCTGCCTATATCCGGCCCTGGATCTTACCTTCCATCAACTCGTCTAGACTGGTGATCTTCTTCGCTCCATCCAGCGTGTATAAAGTCCGAACCCCTTGCGGCAGGTTGACGTTATCCGACAGGGAGCGGGTGAGCTCCATGAGCAGGGCGTCCAGGGACCTGAAGCGGTCGCCGGACACGGCGTACGCCAGTCCCTTGAAGTACTTGTCCCCGTTCCGGTAGAAGCGCACTTTCTTCGCCTTCTTCTCCGACGTAAGCGCCTGCAGGGTGCGCGTGCGGTAGAAGCTGCAGTGCGCGCTGTGCGCCGGGCTGGGCACCAGGCCATTCCCTCCCCTGGAGCCGGAGCCCGAGTGGTGGGACCCCGCCGAGCCGCCGCCACCACCGGCCCGGGAGGACCTGTGGTGGTGGTGCGGCTTGTGTTCTCGCTCCTCGAAGTGTTCGCATTCGATACTGCTTCTGCTCAGCGACATGGTCGCTCGACAGTCCACCTTTGTTTTAAATAAATAAATAAACTAAAGGAAAAAAGCAAAATAAGTTATGCCAAATCTCCAGTGACTTACAGTCAAACCGTCGTTGACGCAGAATAGATGACACACGTGCGGTACAGTAGAGTCTGGATGCTCTCCGGTATACACTACTGTGTGTCCTGTTGGCAACAGTTGTTACAACCTTCGCTTCCCAAGTAGAGGACAGAGAAACAGCTAAAAAAATATATGTTGCAGTCGACGGCGGAGAAAACAAACGCTACCGATTCTTGCAGTGGCTTGTCATCATCAATGAGTAAACAGAGAACGTAGACTCGGCAGCGGCATAATATTCCAAGGGACGATTGATTATTATCCGATTGAAAATGTGCTAAACGGCAGACAGTTTTTGTGCGGAGACATTGCCGTGAAGATGCAGCTCGCACTCGAAATATTTGTATCAAAAGTTTGTCGGACTGCAAGAAGAGACGCGAGCCTCTGTTTCCCACATTCTTTTTCCTTCCTCAGTCCTCTCCTCTCCGTCCTGGCCGGTGCTGCTGTGGGTCTGTCTGCTCTACAATCTATTGGAGAGCTGTCAAATCAGCACAGAAGACAGAGCTCCGTTTGCCCCAGGGTCCTAATGCTATATTGATCATTGATCTACACCAGTGGTGCTGAGCAGTCCTTCCAGGGGCGTTTTTGCCATTAGGCAGACTAGGCAGTTGCCTAGGGCGCCATGTGGGGAGGGGGCGACCACCAGACATGCTTTTAAAGGATACTAGGCTAATAAGCCTCATATGGATAAATACATTATACTTGTCTTCTATAACTAGAATTGAACATTTAAAACACATATATGTTATTTAGTTAATCATTTTATCCCTTGGGTGGGGCGCCATTTTACAGGATATTACAAATGGACCCTTATGGGTCCATACGGGTCCATTTGGTAAGGGGGGGGGGGGCTCCAGGTCCAGGGAACATCTTGCCTAATGCTCCAAATTGCTTAGAAACACCACTGAGTCCTTCCCCTCCCGTGACGTCACCCCTGCTTCAGAAATGGGTTCCCCATTCATTTCTATGATAAAGAAAAGGGATAAATCACGGGGTTGTGGCGCAAGCTGGTGCCGGAGGCTTGCACATGCTCAGTGTAAACAGGAACTGCTATGGTGGAATGTTTCAGCAGAGGCGCTAGCGGCTAGACAGAAATCCCATAACAGCATCACTCTTCCCTTTTCAAACGTTTTATATAATGCATCCACTGTTTAATGAACAGTATCCTTTTTTCTTTGTCATATGACAAAAATAAAAGTTGACACATGTACTGTCTGTAATTAAAGTGTACAAAACATTTCCATTCAGTAAATGTAGGCTACTTGCCCTGGTCTTCAGTCTAAACAGCTTTTTCCTCCACACAGTCGTTAAATTGACATAATATTTAAACTAAAGACGGAACCATTATAGTATTCTCTTTTTATATATATTTTTTTTTATTATTTCAGTGCAGGGTCAGTAACTCTAGCACCTCTGCTGGTACATTCCACCATAGCAGTTCCTGTTTTCACTGCATGTGCAAACATCCGGCACCAGCCTGAGCCACGCCCCTGTGATTTATCCTTTTTCTTTATCATAGATTCATTTCCCTCACTTTTTGAAAATGTTCTAGGCCTATAAAGAAGATTACACCGCGACAAAGCCAATTCGGTTGTAAAAAAAAAAAAAAAAAAAAAAAAACATGTCAACAAACGCAATATTACTATACAATATCTAATTAGCAAGAAGAAGAAATTATTTGATTGTCCCAGAATAGCCATGATATATATAACTTCCACTGGAGGGCGTTTACCTGGATTACTTTGATGGCGGCTCCAGTGGAGTTAACGATAACGTGGGATTTAATCCTGCGGAGGCCCCCAAGACAAATTAACGCTACATATATGCACGGACGCACAAACAAAGCAGCTCACCGTGATGTGCAGACGGTTTTCTTCTATTCAGGAGCAGTTTCCAACCCCGTAGAGCTATCTGTGAAAATAAAACAGCTTTTTAAGAAATCATTTTCTGTCGAGCCCTGTACCCCGCCCCCGGATGTTACTCGACTTCTTCTCTGTACCCAAAATGAGCGCATCATGGGCGCCAGGAGGTGCGCATCATGGGCACACCGCTATATAGCGGCCGGGAGGTGAGCTGCACTTTGAATAAATAATAATATTAATAATAAATTAAATATTTTCCCAGTTGTTTTCATGCAAATGACTGGGAAATAATCACTCCTTTGTTTGCGCAGTGCATTTTGAGAAGACAGAGACGGAGACGGGAGCAAAAACAGAGAGAGAAACAAAAAACAGATAAAAAGTTTCAATCAAAGTATTGTTAAACCTTGTTATAGACGATTTTAAGGTTTTATACATTTTGGTTAGGTGAAAAGTCTACAAGGTAGAACAAACCCACAAGGTTTTCTTTTCTAGAGTTTGTTTATATTATAATTCCTTATTTTGATTGTTGCACTTTTCTTTTTCTGTCTAGATTATTATTTGTATATGATTGTCTGTATTATTGAAATTTATCCCAATTTATCTTTTTATTAGTTTTACTACATTTGCTTTGATTCTGTGTTAACTTGAGTCATGGCAGTTTGTTTTCAGTTGTTAATTTTATATTTTTTCCTCTTTGTTTTTTACAGCACATAGACACAATGTGCGAGGGTAAAACTTTAATTCTGTTGTAGCCTTTGGGGCCCTTTACAAAGCCTATCTTGCAGCCTATACAGAGCTGAGACATTGTGTCTGTGTGCTGTAAAAAACAGAGGACGATTTACGTAGGCCTACCCAAACATACCATACGATACAGATGGTTCCGAATCGATATTGCGATCCTTAATTGTGTCGTTTTATTATACTACAATATTTAAAATATTAAATTGCTAAACAATTGCCTCCCAATGTTCTAAAAGGAAAAGTTCATATAGCCTACTTTTAAATGCAACCATATAAAGTAAGTCAGTCTTTCTGACATGAACAAATGGATGATATATGACATTGATTTAAGGTGTTCCATTAGAGTGTAAAGCACCCTTTGTTTTTGACATCAGTGGTCAAGAGCAGGATCTTGGCCTATAGGAAGTTGAGATGACACCCCACAGTAGTCCTGATAGACCCGGACTATATGCAGCCTACTCTCCAACCATGTAGAACAAGCACATGGAGCTCCTACAGAGAGTGGAATCAGAGTGTGCCACGGTTGGCCTTCAGCTAAATGCCCCTGTCCTATAACATCCTTTTAGAACATAGCCTCCAAACCGGCCTTTACTGCCAAAGGAAAAAACCCTGGGTATATTGGGGCTGGCATTGTGTTTAAATAATATTTATCCTCAGCCCAAAATTGTGATAGATCAATCCGAGCCCATTATTCAAAGTGAGATTGCTGTTTGGAACTGACCCTCGGAAATAAAACCTGACACACAGAAGTTCCAGACTAATATCTAAACAGTCATATTAGTGGTCCATGCCAGGCTAACCTGGGCTCATGACTCAAGTGAGAAAGATCTTAAAGTGAGGAAGGCAATTGCATGGAGTGGAGATCCCTGAATGGCATTATTAGTGTATGGAACCCCAACCTCACCCAACAAATCAAACTCAAATTATTTTCAGCATGAAAAAGAGTATCTATATGATGGAATAATACAAAGGCTGTGCGAGAACGTGGCAGCCAGGAGGCAGGACACTGCCTAATAGAGCTGCGAGGCAGCAAACTAGTGCTGTGTAAACCAACCCAAAGCACTGTCATGAGGATGTCCCACATTAAGCGGATGACATACTGAAGAGAGACGCAGGAGCACAAAGCACCACCACCTACAAAAGCTAACCAGATCTAGAGAGATTTCATGTGTTTTGTATCATTGATTAGTCATGTTTACAACAAGGTATAAGGATTTTCCGGTCGCAGATTAAATAACACAACTAAATGTGTTGCTCGTAGTTACCATGGGAGAATAATTAAAGCCAAGCAAGTTGAGGAACTTCAGCAGTATGTCTGCTTAATGGGGACTAGTAAACTGCATATGCTGAGATTTGAGGGCAAGGTCATGGCTAAGCAGTGAGAGTGGTTTATTCAGAATCAGGGCTGTTTCACCTTGACACCATCATTTACTATTCTTGCATCATCATTTGGAACAGTGCCACTGCCACACTACAGTTACTCTTGGAGTACTCTACCCAGTTACTGCACCCCTGGCAAAGGGGAAAATGAGGGATAATCAGCAGGCAAATGGCATGTTATTAACTTGAAGATGACATATGCCTATTTATATCTTTTTGTGTATCTACTAAGGGGTTTGTTACAAAACTGTAGCCTATGTATACTAGAATAGCATGGGCCTATGGCCCGCTCATAACGTTCATGCATCACAAATGGAAAGAAGGCAACAGCAGACTTGCTATGGCAACCCATTATGTTATCAAATACCTAGTTGCTTGTAAAGTAGAAACTTGGCAACCTGGCATATTGGCCATGTTTTAGTTTTTCCAATTTTGTCCTTGTGTCCATGGCAACTCTGCACTCTAATGAAGTGTAGTACTGTATGTTGTAGTTTGTACTGTATTGTACTGCACTATTCTATAGAGTAATGTAGTGTAATATTTCTTTGTACTGTGTATTTCTGTCTAATTATACAACTGTATATTACACAAGTTATGTTTCTAGATCGCCTAGTATGAGATCAAAGTAGTACTTAGTTTATAATGTTTAACAATGAGTTTTAACCAGCTCTTCGCATCATTGTTGACCGGCAATGCCTTGCTTCTGCAGTGATGAAGTCATTGATTATTTTTCTTCATCCAGACTATCTTTAGCGACGATCTAAATGTGGTAGAGGTAGAGTCTGGTAGAGTTGGGAAGGTAGAAAACTTCCACAGACCTAGTTATGGGCATGTTGAATGTGGCTCGTACACCCAAAACACCCAATGCTGGGAAAAAGTGGATTTTTATCCAGGAGGAGAGAAATCAATTTGCCACCACGGCATATGTATCAACGGGCGGCCAAAGAGTCGCGACCGGTGGCTAA
>CM076973.1:21025332-21027832 GCA_039105355.1 Benthosema pterotum | reverse complement strand
TGTTTACTAATCAAAATTAAAATCGCCAAAGTAACTAATAAGTAAGTAAGTTTTTGAATAATTGTGGTGAAGTAAAAGTACAAAGTTTGGCTGAGATGCAGTGGAGTAGAAGTAAATAATGAAAGTGGGAAGTATTCAAGTATAGTACAAATACTATACTATACTATACTATACTATACTATACTATACTATACTATACTATACTATACTATACTATACTATACTATACTATACTATACTACAGTACTTAACTAAAGTACTTAAAAGTTTATACTTTTTACTTTACTTTCCTCAGTCCTGATCGCATTGCATAATAGCATGGCTGGGTTAAATCACCCTCTTGTCTTCTGTATAGTACCAGCAGCATTCCCTGTGACATTTCTGTTGTCACCAGCATTTGGTTTCCCTGTATTTCCTCAGCAGCTGTATACCTATCGGCAGAGAGGCAGGGCCAGTGGTGGACTGGGCGAAAAAATCGGCCCGGACATTTTTAGCATGATTTGGCCTAGACCGGCCCACCACAATTCTACCTGGTATAGTTGGTTAACAAGATGTAACTCTTTGAGAGCGTAAACATGAAACCAAATGGACCCTTGCGGGTCCATTTGGTTTCATGGTTGGTTTCATGTTTAACACTCTCAAGAGTTAAAATATTCATCTAAATTCATCTGGCCCTAGTCTAATTACAAAATGAAGATGAATGGTCATTTTGATCTACATGTTTGACTGTTTTGTTTCCCAAAACCAGCCTGGAATTGTGGACCAAAAAGCAAAAACAATCTTTAGTTTTGGGATCTGTTGGGGCTAAGATGTCATCAAATGGTGGTCCTCCGTGGCTCAAAATTCGGAATGAATAGTGGGCCCTGGGATCAAAAAGTTTGAAAACCAGTGCTTTTAATCATACCGTGGATACCACTGCCCCCCTGCGGGTCCTGGCCCACCGGGAGACCTCCCTGTACGCCCAATGGTCAATCTGACCCTGGGCAGGGCTGCGTAAGCCTCCTCAAAGATTCAGGTAAGGGCAGTGCCAGACAATCTAGGCCGGCCAGCGACTGCCCCCGGTTAGTGGACGCCTGCGGTGAACCCGGCGCTCCTTTCACTATCGACACTAATTGAATTATAGCAGGTCACTTCAGGTTTTACACCAGCTGTGATTTAGAGGGGCCTCGTCTTCCCAGCGTGACCCAGATCTCTCACTTTCTATTACAGGAATGAGGAGGGCTGGCTGGTGGCGGTCTGCTTTGCAAAGCCAGGGAGCAGCAACAGCATGTGTGTTACATTTGATAAATTACTACGTTGTACATAAATTACTTACATTGCACAGTCAAATCCTCGGTGTGTTACTGCGGGCCTATATTTGTAACTCCAGCAGTATGCAAATGTACACTCTCAGAGTTCTTGAATTAACATTCAGGATTTCAGACTGTACAATAGCTACTGGGGAAAAAATAAAAGCATTGTTTTGAAAAAACATATTGTTGGATGGATGTACTTTTGGTGCCTTTGACAAAAACAATTAAAGGGAAGGTGAGATGGCAGGATCATATTGGAATGGAGTACCTGCCTGGTGCATTAAGACTCAGCTATGCCTAGTCGTGTACTGTAACTGCTATGCTCCTGGAACCATTATGTGATCCTGTCTTCCTCCAACACTTCCAAGTTAATATAGGATAGTCGTGTCATTTTTGTATCAGTAAGATCATACTACTACTTTTTTTATTAACCATGAAAATTAGAAGTAAAAACCCAACACTCAGTAGGTCTACAGGCATACAGTATGCAGATATCATTACAACATATTGTAGCCATTACCGAATAAGAATATTAACATATGAATATGCATGTCAATTAGTAGCAGTAATAGTAATAGTAGTAGTAGTAGTAGTAGTAGTAGTAGTAGTAGTAGTAGTAGTAGTAGTAGTAGTAGTAGTAGTAGTATGGGAATAAAAATAATCATCTTGTGGCCATAATTGCAACTCTGTCCACAAGATGGGGATGTTGCACATCTTTAGCCAAATTGACACAGCAAACTATCCAAGAGCAAGGTTTGGATTCAGGGTTGATTTATAGGGAGATATTTGGTTTCTTGTATTTTTTTTATTTATAATTTTTTAATCCAGCATCTGTTCAAGAGCATGCAACACACACACGCCGCACACGCACACGCACGCACACACACACACACACACACACACACACACACACACACACACACACACACACACACACACACACACACACACACACACACACACACACACACACACACACATTGTACAGCCCAAACAGCTGTGTCACCACACACCATGTGACCTTGCGCTAAGTATGAATCACATCCTCATCTGTCCCTGGACGTCTCCGAGATTAATGATGTAGGTTTTCTGTTTTTAATCCAGTCAATTCAATGGAATTGACCAAGAAAGTAGACTTACCATTTGCAAGTATATAAGAGAATGTGCACCGTGACCAAGTGGACCTGTAAGTGTCCGTTTGGTTACAT
>CM076973.1:20977832-21020332 GCA_039105355.1 Benthosema pterotum | reverse complement strand
CTTCCTCAGCGTTGAGGAAGTACGCTGAGGAAGACCACACAGGTCGAAACGCGTTCGTTGCTGTACACTATGCGAGGTAAATAAAGAACATTAGAAAGGACATTTAATGAGTGCTGGCATTTTCTCTGTCTTCTACGTATATCTCTGAGCCTTGCACCTGGAAGAATATTTTTTAACATGGAGTGTTGCGGGTTGTCTGCTTCGGCAGCTCTGCTTGTTTTCTCACCATACTGTATCAACCTGACCCTCTGACCTCATCAAACCCTGGATAGCCATACACGGAGAACACCAATGTTGGGATTGCCACGGTGAATCTTGGTGCCGCTGTTGAGGTATCCTGTCATCCAAATTGGACGGTGTGTCTCCGAACAGGGGCCAAGTGTAGGTGGGTGGCAAGGTTGTGAAAAGTGGAAGGTTCCGCAGAGGTGGAGACCTTTCTGCTCCACGAAGCTGTGTGCCAGAGGCTTCGGATGATGTTCACGGCGATGTCGTTGGCCTCGATGGAGGTGTCGTGGTGAGCGTCGTGGTGCTTCACATGGAGGGCTGAATAGTTCTGCAGGGTGCTCCGTGGCAACCATCCAAGAAGATTTGGATACAACTCTGTGCACTTTTGGCAGTGAACTTGTGCAGCTCCTCCAAGCCGTCGTCATGATCCAAATGGTGAAGTGGCAGAGGAAGTTGGCCTTCCAACACTCATAGTAGGTTGGGGAAGAGCCGTCGAAGACCTCCAGGGTCACCTGATGTTGAGGCAGGAGACATGCTATGTCATCCAGTGCGACAACTGGTGGTGTGCCTTTGGCGGAAATGCCGCCGCTGTGGGTTGCCTAGCGGGCGCTGGCAGGCGCTCCTCGATGCTGTTGATGCGCTCCTCGATGTGGTAATGCATAGCATCCAGGCGGTGGACAATAGTGGCGAGGCGATTGTCGATAATGTCCAGGCGGCTGAAGATGTTGTTGACGGCCTCTTGTACTATCGTGACCAGGAGTTCGTTTTGGCGGACGATATCGGCATAACAAGCTCGGTCAGTGATTTGTAATTTGTAATTGTAATTCAGTAATCTGTGTGAAGAATTCTTCTTTCATAGAGTTAGATAGCATCATGGTGCTATTACGATGCTATCTAAGTGGTGGGTTGTATTGGCTCCTTAGGATTCAACACACGGTCAGGGAGTCTGCTCAAAGCAGGGCAGTGAGTCAGGTCCTAGGCCTTCTGTGGGTTGGTGTTTGAAGGACCAGAAATGTTACCGCAAACTCTGAGGGTCCGCGTAGTTGTCCAGGAACAGAGTGGTGCCAGAGATCTGGCAGGGCCGGATGAAGGGCAAGAACGGAATCGGTCAGAGCCCCCAAAGCTACCAAGACGGATAAAGGAATCAATCACGCCTGTATAAGAAGGCCTTCCGAATCTATTATTGCTGGCGTTAAGTAAAGTAATGTGTCCTGAAGACTCCTGTAATCCCTGTAGTGATTTCACATGTAGCGCCCTGGTCCCCCAGGGCCTATGAAGGCCACAGGTTCTTTTTGGTTTGGCTGTGATTATGTCAAGCTGTTGCAAGGTCGCTCTTCTACATCAGTTTAACTTTTCTCAACTGTGCTGTAACTGTCACATGTGTCACATGTGCAAATGAACCAAGTGCGTATAGCACATGAATCTCTATAATATGGAGCAGAGTATCATCACCCGGATCATGACACTGACCTCATCAAACCTCGGATAGCCATACATAAGCTGAGGCCAGTAACTGTACATCTGACCTCACTGACTGCTTCTCATTTCTCAACTGTGCCATATTAGCAAACTCTGTTGTTTCATTCTGTTATTTTATCTCGTCTTACTGGTATACGACCACTCTCATAGCCAGCCTTTAACCTCAGATTTAGCCCCCATACAGGCAGCTCTGTCCACAGACCCCTGGTGGCCCGCAGAGGTACTGTAGGTGGTCCCCTTTATCAACATTGGCCAACATGTTCAGTTTAAAAGTAGTTTATTTATGAATCAAATAATTTATGAATCAAAAGGCCTTATAGGCATGAAGGAGAGTAATGCTATTTCTGCAAGATGTGTGACAGGTGGTCCCTGGGTCAAAATACCAGTTTGAAAAGCCCTGCTGTAGGTGACAACTAACTTAACTTGGGTGAGTTCTACAGTGTGTGCTGTAGAAAGAGAAGTAAGGTGAGTAGACTGAAGAACAAGAGAGTTTAGCCAGTGCCATGCAAGTGAAAAAGCACAAGACCTTTGATGATGATGGATTGTTAACCAAATGGCCTAATTGTTTAATTTGGTGAGGGCCAAGGAGCAGCGACAGCTGTGCCAGTGATTCATGTTCTCTCATTGTGCTTTCTCCCACAAGACAGTCAGCCACAGCCTGCCAGTTATCCAGCCAGCCAGCCAGCCAGCCAGCCAGCCAGCCAGCCAGCCAGCCAGCCAGCCAGTCAGTCAGTCAGTCAGTCAGTCAGTCAGTCAGCCAGCCAGCCAGCCAGCCAGCCAGCCAGCCAGCCAGCCAGCCAGTCAGCCAGTCAGTCAGTCAGTCAGTCAGTCAGTCAGTCAGTCAGTCAGTCTGCCAGCCAGCCAGCCAGCCAGCCAGCCAGCCAGCCAGCCAGCCAGCCAGCCAGCCAGTCAGCCAGCCAGTCAGCCAACCAGTCGGTCAGTCAGTCAGTCAGTTAGTCATGGAGACTGAGGGAGGTCACACGGAGTGACTGTGATGTGGCCTCTCGCAGACATGCTGGCATGTGTCACCCTTGTCAGTGTAATAGACGTAAAGACTGTCTCAAATAAATGCTGCCAGGTAAATAGTCTATTTTCCAGTACACCAAAATGTTGAGTATGGAAGTAGAAACTGCCTAATATACCAGATTACAAACAATGGATTGACAGAGAGATTGAATCATGAAAACGTCCATAGTGTGATATGCTAATTGCTACTTGAAGCATAATGAAACTTAGACAATATTTGCCTTAAATAGAATACCAATGGTGGGCAAAACTGGGCATACTGTAAAAGGGCATTTTCAAACCTTTCCCCTCAGACAATTTTAGGCAGCTTTTTGTCTGTAAGAACATAGAACATTCAGAACATACTGAAGATAAAAAAAAATGCTCTCCTTTTAGAGTGACACCGAGATCGAAAAGTGGTATATGGTATACCGCTAGTGCCTCAGCGGCATATACCGGTGGCCCAGCGGCATATACCAGTGGTTCTAGAGTGGTATACCGCTCCGAAAAGTGGTATATGGTATATCGCTAGTGCCTCAGCGGCATATACCGGTGGCCCGGTGCCATTCCACAATTCCGAACTGCCATTGTTGCGACCTTCCATTGTTCCGAAATTACGAGACGCAAAACCCTAGCCCCCTCCAACCGTAACCCTAATCCTAAACATCCGACCCTCAACCACCTCACAGACCGTTGGGTCTGTGAGGTTAGGTTGAGGGTTTTGCCACAAACATTGCTACACCCTTCTCTAAACCTACCCCTAACCCTAACCGCAAGCACGTCGCAGCTGATAGTGGATTTCCAGCGCATGTTCAGAGCGCTCAGTTTCTGACCCCTCAATGTCGCGAAACACCGTGCCACAACACAGGGGTGTTATGTGCAGGTGAAAACGAGCGGCATTTGCCGTTGGGAAATGGTATGTACCGGTGGAAAACGAGCGGTATACCACTCTAGAACCGGCATATGCCGCTGAGCCACCGGCATATGCCGCTGGGCCACCGGTATATGCCGCTGGGCCACCGGTATATGCCGCTGGGCCACCGGTATATGCCGCTGAGGCACTAGCGGTATACCATATACCACTTTTCGGAGCGGTATACCACTCTAGAACCGGCATATGCCGCTGAGCCACCGGTATATGCCGCTGGGCCACCAGTATATGCCGCTGAGGCACTAGCGGTATACCATATACCACTTTTAGATCTCGGCCCTACTGAAGATAAAAAAAATTGCTCTCCTTTTATGCAATTAGCTTGAGGTCAAATGACATAACAGGACATGGGTTCACATTTTGTCAAATGGAATAAAAGCTACCAAAGCTACCATATGTTGTCAACATTATAATAAAGCGCATATTGGCCTAGATTTTCATAACTGCTAAACCCCTTATCCCTTAACTTCTTTGCCTTTTTTAACTATTAAAAAAAACATTTTTCAATAGCTCAAATGGCCAGTCTACATGCTCACAACGTGTCAATAGATTGGCACATTACTATTCCCAAAAGTTTTAAAAATAGTAAAAAAGGGATAAGGGGTTTGGGATAAGGGGTTTAGTGTGTAACGAAAATGGAGCCCATTGTCTACAGTTAGTAGTACAAATAGACCAGAATAACTCACAAAAGCTGCAGTTTATGGAAATCACCAATTAAATTTTCCGTGTCATCAGGCGACTCCCTCTGGACCCTTTGCAGTTGAAAATGAATGAGAATTCTAAGCAGTTCTGAGCAAAACAAATGTACTCATATGGTGGTGTGATTCTGGGTTTTGTCACAGTGTCCACAAACTTGGTTTTCATTCATTCGTCAAGTCCTGGCGTCACTCGCTCATCCCCTGGGTCGCAGAGGTTTTTCTCTGTGCAGAATAACAGAGAAACATGGGTCATCAAAAATCATCTGTATTGGGGCTCTGTATTGTTTCAGACATGTGATGATAGTCTGTCTCCGGTGAAAAATCATGATTCGTCGACAGTAACATTCTCGCCAACAGCTGATTTTTCATATCCATGAGTTAAATCCCCAGGATCATTTGTTTATTTTTTGGAACACAGTTCTGTGATATAAAACAAAGTATACAGGAGTTACGTCAGACTTCAGTGCATAGCTCCATGCCATTAGCCTCTCGACCTTCGATCCATGGTTTAGTTTTGTGGGGCTGTTTAACATCTGACAAAAGTAGTTTCAACGTGCCAAACTCTTCCATTCCCTCCTTCCTTCCCTCCATAACTTGTGTGATTGTGCCACACACGCACGCAGCAGAAGCCGATGCTTTGCTGGTTCCAATCCTCATTCTGTTGCGCCACAACAATTGTCCCCTTTGTTTTCGGCAGCCATCTCGTCTCTCTCACATGCCTGGCCTACAGCATCATGAAACAAACCGTGTGTGTGTGTGTGTGTGTGTGTGTGTGTGTGTGTGTGTGTGTGTGTGTGTGTGTGTGTGTGTGTGTGTGTGTGTGTGTGTGTGCGTGTGTGTGTGTGCGCGTGTGTGTGTGTGTGCGCGTGTGTGCGTGTGTGCGTGAGCGTGTGTTTGTTGGAGTATTAGAGTAGAGCTACAGCTTCAATATTTCAAACAAGAGAGGCCGTGGGGTAGGAAGGAATTCTGGTTTGTGTGTTGGGATCCATTAGCGCTGTGTTTTCCTCTCGCTACAACAATCTTCGGGGCAGCAGCGCCTAGTAGTTTGCTATTCTCCACGGGAGGCATACTCAGAGACAGACAGACAGACAGACAGACAGACAGACAGACAGACAGACAGACAGACAGACAGACAGACAGACAGACAGACAGACAGACAGACAGACAGACAGACAGACAGACAGACAGACAGACAGACAGGGGAACTCCACACTGACAGGTCCAGTGGTGGTGCTCCCCTTTTTCTCATGTTGGCTTAGCAAATTGACCCTATTCAACTGTGACTCATACTACTTTCTTGACTTCCCACAACTCTAAGCTACTGTATATTAATGACATAGTTCAATGTTGAAAATGAGTGGTTTTCCCCTTCAAAGAGGCATTCTCCACCCTCCATCCAAACAGGAGTACGTATGTTTCGAAATGAGTCTGACCCTCATTTTGGTTGTACTGCATGTGGGCCGAGAGAGTAAGTCTGTAACTGTTTAATGGCTGAATTAGAAGGTACACTTAGCTCCAAACTGATTGGAGATTAGCTGCACATGTAGTGGATCGTGATCCTAGAAGTACACTGTACAAAACTCTTCATGTGAAGGAAGGAGAGATGCCTCCCTCCATCAGGCGGATGATGGAGACACAGCCAGATATTGGCTGATCTATTTTGGCCACAATTCATTAGGGACTATCTCCTCAACCTCCTATCCAAATGGCAGAAAGAAAGCTGTAAATTGGAGGAATTGGAGGAAGGAAGTGGTTATGATATGAGAATAGACCCTCAGTTGCAGTGGGGTTACGTGGCCTGAGGGGAAAATAAATCAATTTATGTTCAGCAAGCATATATGAGTTCAGCCTGTAGAATTTATCATTTAAGTCTATTAAATATGTCCTAAACAGAAGATGGCCACTTCACACACAGGGCTGGATTGCATGGAGCTAGCCTGGACCCATATATGCAGCCCACTCTCTGAGTGCACTGCATCTTGGTTTGGTGTTGTATTATCAAATGTCAACCTATAATTTATTTTGGAATCAAAATTATCCAGCACTCGGTAGAGTGCATACTTGCGTGCTGCGCACAAGTAGGCCATGGCCTACTCGGGTTTAGTTGATGATGTAATTAAAATAAAATAATTGCCATGGATATTATCTCCTAACATGCCTCCTCGATAAGATGGTGCTGATAAGCAGCCTACTGGGAATTATCGCTTGATAACGGTAGAAGCGGGCGAGGTGTCAGGGGTACTTGCACTGTGCTCGCTTGCTCTGCTTGCGCACAATTCCGCCATGACACCCGCAGGCTGTAACCGGCCCGGTTAGACAGCACTCAAATCCTTATGTTTTAAAGGTAGGGTAAGTGATTTGAAATTCATGGTGTAGTACCAGCCTGGTGCACTAGGGGCGCCCAGGAGTAGCTACACTATGTGAACCTGCTGCTCGATCCTGATTGGAGGAGAATTCACCCTCCACCTGGGGAACTTTTATTAGCTCCTCTGCTAACGTGGGGGAGGGGGAAACTCCATATATGGTCTGCACAGCTTATAATAGAGCATTTTAACAGAAGATTTATTTTTTGGGGGTGATACCTGACAAAAGTGAAATCACTTCCCCATACCTTTAATATTGGGTGCAATTCTGAAAGCTGTGTAGCCAGGTATGGTGTAAGTCTTCTCATTGGCTGCAGGGCAGCAAATCAGCTCTGGGGCCTCTGTAGTAGGCCAAAAGCCTATACCACCAGGCCTGGGCCTGGGCTTACCAAATAATTACCCAGAATAATTAAAATCTGCAATTCAAAAGGTCCAGAAATCACCTGAACCCCCCAATTAAAAATGTTACTGTACTGCCCTGCTTTGTTCATCATGAGTTGAAGCTCTTGATGTCTGGTTTTAATTATTATGGATAATTATTTGGTAGGCCCAGGCCCAGGCCTGGTGGTATAGGCTTTTGGCCTAGCCCAAGGCCGCAGACCTGATTTGCTGCCATGCAGCCAATGAGCACGGACCCACACCTGATTTGCTGCCATGCAGCCAATGAGAGGACTTACACCATACTTGGCTACACCAAGGGGATTCAGAATTGCACCCATTAACAGTTCACACTAGTTGCTATGCTCTATGGTCCTGTCATGCATCCACCTAATCTCATCATCAGGTCATCTTAATCTATTTGACATCAAATGTCAAGTTAACATGTTATGGCCTCATTGTGTGATGTAGTGCCAGCTTTGAACAGAACACATCCAACCTTAATATAACCTGCCCTTTTCTACACTCATTAAAATCCTTGGGTCCATTTGGTTCTATTTGTGCACAGTGAGTGGAGACACTCCTGGTACCACATAATTGGCATTCAGACTTGAGAACACCCAGGCATCTCAACTTTAAACAACTCTCTCTCAATCTTTGTCTCAATCGATTCCCAGAAGACTTGGGTTGGGTTCTGCACGTTTTGCACTGGCCTACTTGGAATGAAGCAAGTTGGAAATGTGTAATCCACCCAGTTATCATATCTGTGCCTCTTTTTTTTCCATATATGAATTATCTGTCACGCATGCCCAAATAACTAATGAATAGATGCCATATTATGGCACGTATGCAGATGGTTTATTTATGCAACTGTAATCATGCATGTTTAAAGCAGATTCATTGTAGCCTATGTACTGTATGTTTAGGCTATGATGTATTAGCACCTTTACAGTATCAAAAGCACATTACATTGCGCCTTACAATCACCCCTTCACACACGCAATTACACACAGCCATGACGGACAAAGCAGTACAATAATACACCGGCCTGCTCATCAGAAGCAGTGACGGGGTTCAGTGTCTTGCTCAAGGACACTTCGACATGAGGAGCCGGCGAGGATCGAAGCGGCTCGGGTTCCCAGACGGCTGATCCACGTCCTGATCTACCGCCCGCTCCTGTCTGTCTCAGAGTTGACAGCACACTCCCATGTGGATTACAGGAGGAATAGTCGGGTCGACCTGCACCAAAATGTCGGTACAGTATAGTCGTTGCACAGACTTTGACATGAGCCACGTTATCGTATAAGGTTTTGTAATGTCCAGCTGCTTGAACCCAAGGATATTAATATTTGCCAGGATTAGCCAATGTATACACTGAAGTGGTGTGAGCTTGTCAAAAAGCTCTGGAGTAAACAAAAAAAAAACAGCTAAAATGAAGTCTGTTTTATGGATTGAGAATGTTTACGTTGAGAGGGTTTCTGCGAATAGTTTTGAGTTTTATTCACCAAACACCTGTTGAATTGTTTCTTTTGTCACTGGTGCTTGTGTGACAAAAAGTCTTCCCTGTCTTCATGTCTTAATTATATCACACTCTACTGAAGGAATATGCTGGCATTTTAGTCCTAATGAGTACATTTGCAGGAGTGAACGGACAGGTTGTGGAGCTACCCTCTGTGAGTGCTTGTCTATTGTTTGTGTCTCTATAATGAATATTATGCATGTCTATGATGTATGCACTTCACATGTGCAGTGTGTGTGTGTGTGTGTGTGTGTGTGTGTGTGTGTGTGTGTGTGTGTGTGTGCGTGTGCGCGTGTGTGCGTGTGTCGTGTGTGCGCATGCCCTACCTCCAGGAGAGGTGAAATCATTTTGCAACCACGACCACTGGTCGCAATCATTGGCATAACGGTCGAGGGTTGAGGTTAGGCTTAGGCATAGGTTTTACTGAGGTTATGTTTAGGATTAGGGCGGGGTTAGGATTAGGTTGTCGCGACCGGTGAAGAATGGTCGTGACTATTGGGCCCAACGGTTGCAACCAGTAGTAAAACGTATAAATTAGTAAAACTAATTAGTAAAAGTAATTCATAACGGCTGTGAGAATGGTCACAACCGGTTTACAACGGTCACAGTCGCAAAATGATTGGGCTGTCTCTCCCTGCATGCGTAGTTGCGTACGTATCTGTAGTAACACCAAGCTGTAGATTGATAGGAGAGTCAGGGAGCTGTGTGTGATTTATTGGGCCCACTGTGCATTACCATGGTAACTCCCCAGAGGCTGTGGACTCCTGCCAGTCTCATAGCTGGCAACACATTTACACCCAGAAACAAACAAACTGACATACAGAATGGATAGATAGAGACATGGGAGAAATCCCTATAGTCTGCCCAGAGAATCTGTATGTACGTGTGCGTGCGTTTACAATTATACAGTAAATCGATTTACGATATAATCCTGAAGTTAAAATAAAGTAAGCAAACTTCTATGAAAGACCTTTAAAGGTGAGAACTAAGTAGGTTTTGCCTAAAACTATTCTATTATAGACAGAGTATAAGGAAATATGTGGGTGTATATTCATTCTGCTGTAACGAAATAACGTCTCTCTGCCCACATGCACATGTTCATGCATCATAGTGTCTCTCTGGAAGTCTTAGTATAATAATGTTTTATGCCTTGCCCTTTTTTTCGCTTTCGTTTTTTCTCCTCCCTTGCTCTGTAATGGACTTTGCCATGCATTTCATGTCATGAAAGGTACTATACAAATAAAGTTGTATTACAACTTTCAGATGTTAGTTGTCACCGTCCCTTGGTTAACTTGATTGGCTGGTTTAGGTGTTGACGGAATGGTGACGTAATTACTTGATCGATATACGTTGTAAGTATTGAGTACTATCTCCTGGAGGTGTCAGGATACATGCTCTCTGGTCGTTCTCTCTGCTCATGCACAAGTAGGCCATGGCCTTGTGTGCAATGTCACTCTACTTAGTGCAGTTCTAGTTATTATTAGTAGCAGGGGCGGATCTAGGCATGGGCATGGGGGGGCAATGCCCCCCTAAATGCTCAGTCTGCCCCACCAAACACGATGGCATGCAAAACAACCCAAGATATTTCAAATCAATGCTTATATTTAAAATGATTTGAAACACCACAACTGCTAACTAACTATACAGTTGTGTCACCATTAAACCAACAGCATTTCATCATTGAAAACAGAAAACTGATGCTTTACTTGACTAAGAAAAGTCTTTATTTAGGCAATTAGAAAATGCTATGGGTGCGGCTTCATCGCCCGTGTTGCTTCACGCCACGGGCAATGAAGCCGCACCCATAGCATTTTCACCTGCCCCCCCAATTGGGAAATGTTACATCCGCCCCTGATTAGTAGTATGCATTATGGGCTTTAACCTCAAGCATAACTGACACTTTCATACCAATACTTTTGTACTGTATTTTTACAAAAAAAAAGGTTTGGTCTCCCTTCAAGCAGTGAGTGGACAGTGTGTGAATGGTCAGTCATGTCTGATTGTGTCAAAATAACTTAGGTTGAATACATACATGGATAGATTAAATTGCCCCATGACACACACACACACACGCACACACACACACACACACACACACACACTCACACATGCACGCACGCACGTGCGCACACACACACACACACACACACACACACACACACACACACACACACACACACACACACACACACACACACACACACACACACACACACACACACACACACACTACAGTACTAACAAGGTATTTCTGTGCTGGCTGCTGTGTGCTTGCTAAAACGTCCCCCCCACACTGTGGCTGGCTATTCCCACTAGAGGAATGGTTCAGTGAGTGTGAGAGATCGCACCCAGTGTATCCAGTGTGATCGGCGTTCACGAGGAGCTCATTAAATAACTTTTTTAGAATCTTCAGACTTGTTAACACCATTAATCCCCTCATCACTTCCAATTAGCAGAAATACATGAGACACACACAATTAACGCCAGGTCAGTGGCACTAGACTCCCCCCCGCCCACACCACACACACACACACACACACACGCACACATTAAGGGGCGAGATCCATCCATTAAGCAAGCAATATCCAGGTCGCGACCACGTCACAACCATTTGCTTACTAATCGTGACCAGGTCTTCTGGTCAAGGTTGGAGACACCGAGGTCGCAACCACTTGCGATAGTGCAAGAGACAGGGGAACTTAGTCCTGCACCTCCTGGGCTCCGTGGGATGACCAGGTCAGTGAACATACACTGACTGCTCCATGCTTGCGATTATGTTTAGGGCTCATTTGGCAGTGCCCTGTGCTTCAGTTATGTTTAGGCTAGGGGTCTGCCTCAACCTATAAACTAGTCACGATCATAAGCAAGTAGGGGCGACCAGGTTGCAACTAGTTGTGACCGCAACCAGTAAAGTAGTTGTGACCAGTGCAAAAAATGGTTGTGACCAGGTCTCAACCAGGTTATTGGTCGCAAGGGGATATCACTGTTTCTCTCCACGCACACACACGCGCGCACGCTCTCACACACAGTGTGGGCCACCAGTGTTGTTGGACCTGAGCAGCTGTATGTCTCGGCCTGGAAAAGACTGCAGGGGTGGCATGGAGGATACAAACCAGGTAAAGAGGATGAACAATTATAATGCACATGGTACAGAATCAGAATCTACTTTAGTGTCACATCACAGTTTTAGTAAAGTAAGTAAAATTGTTGGGTGAAAATTGTTTCTGTGCATAGAGTTCCCATGGAAAGAAGAGAGGTAGGGAGGGGCTGTGCCATTTGTTGCGAGCAGAGCGAGAGCAAGTAAAGCAATCGGTTTGTGGTCGTGGACCGTGCCTCAAAGTATTCCGATTTACCGGTCTAGGTGATGATGTACCGTAATGGTGACGCAATTAAGAGACCTTTATAACTAATGTCATATGTATTATCTCCTGGAGGGGATGATTATCAATCGTTTTCTAAGAGAATAATTAAAAACAAGTGTTTTTGGTTTCTTTTTGGAGAAAAGTAGGCCATAGCCTACTTGTGCACAATACAAAAGTTGCCACCAATGTCTCTTTAATCTTATTAACAATGCAAGGGGTTTTCAGATATTTACAGCTAGTTTGATAAACCATAAGGTATTTCTTGGCTTATTTTCAGTCTATCTATACAGGTGTTTACTGTATAGCCTACAGCATACAATGACTTCTGCTCGTGTTTCCCTAGCATAGAAATGAATGCATTTCATGCAGTAAATATAAGAAGAAAGAGATTAAAGAAAGAGAGTAAACTTTGCACAATGCTCATTTTGACTTAGAATGGCTAAGCTCTTTTATCCTTCTAGCTTTTCATACAGTAACAGTTTTATAACTTGGCAACAGTCAAAGTTAACTTTGACTGTTGCCAGGTTGAGTTTGTTTTTGATGTTTAACGTCTATGAGTATCACTTCTTTAAAGTAAGCTCTGTATTCTCATGGTAAACATTAAAAAAAAGGGTTTCAACATCTCTTCAGGTCTTACAATAACTTTTCAGGTTGGACACCAATTTCATGTCCTGGCAGTGGATCAGCGATAGTGACCGGAAGGATACTGCAGACTATAACCTCTAAACTCTAAACACCGTCCCTTACCTCCGTCTGAGCACAAAAAAATGCTTTAGATTATGTATTTGCATGGAGATTTGGGATAATGGATGACTGATTTGTGAGTGCCATACAGTACATTGTATTTTCTGTCTCTGTTTCTGGCTCATTTTATTGTTTACGCAAGCTTTTGTGAACACCCAGAAACATTATCTGACTGATTCAGTATTTATTTATTGCATTTTCTTAGATTGATCTTAATTTTATCTGCATCACCCCCTTCCTATACAAACCTACAGCAACTTACAACTCCAAAATCACCCATCCTTGGATCTGCTGACCGATATTGTCCTTGTGAGTCAAAAAATGAAAAATTGGGGGAAAACATATATTTTTTTTATTTCAATTGTATTCATTTGTGTTCCAACAACAAAATTGCCTGACCACAAGAGATGATTTGAGAAATAGCATATGCACTTAGTGCCAGCTGCCTTGGAAGAACCAGTGTGGCCAGTAGTTTTTTATCCGGCAGCACATACAGTATAACCTCACCCTAACCATAACTGAAAGCATGACGCAATGCAGAACCACAGCGGCAGGTGCTGGTCCTGACGGCTCCATTCCAGTCCCCACTGGTCCCCAGCAGAACCCGCCGCAGCACTGGTAATGCAGTGGCTAAGCCGGCAAAGCCGACACTAGTGATGCTCCTTCTGCCTAATTCACACTAGGCTTCATGGGGCGCTGCATATGGACTATTTTTTGTGGCAGTCAGTTCCCAATGAAGGTTGCGTCTCCCCCAAAAGCCTAATAGGCTAATCTTTGTACTGCAAATAGATTTACTGTACCACTTGCTGGTCATGACCAGGTCTTCCACTAAGTCTTCTGTTAGCAACAGTCCTCTGGACAACCCTTATGTTTAGGCTAATGGTCTCCCCCAACCTATAAGCTAATCGTAACCAACACCCAAGTGCAAAGAGTACCCAGTACTCTTCTTTAGTACTGCAAATAGATTTATTGTACTGTCTTCAATATCTATCTTTAGATTTCCTACCACTTCCTATAGCCAACTATGCTGCGATGCAGTTACAGTATGTCAGTTTTCTCTTTCTAAAGGGACATAGGCCCAAAACTTCCTGAAGACTTCCTTGGCCTGTTTTGTTTTTCGCTCCTGGCCTGGTATTTGCGGCTCATTCAGTCTGACTCTCCTTTTCTTACGAGCATTCTTGGGAAGGGAGGAAGGAAGGAAGGAAGGAAGGAGAGACAGTATTTCCCATTAGGGAAGTCTAAACTTTGCCAAAGGTCAGAGCTGATCTGGCTGCAGGCCCAAAACAACTGCAAACAAGACAGGCTGGCTCCGACCACTTACTCCCACCTACCTGTCTTCATTCACAGGCGACCATAGTGTACATCACCCGGACTTCCTGTTTCTACTGAATACACACTGTTTTTGGAAGGACCTTTTAAGTATTGGTTGAATTTAAGCTTCAGGTGGAGTCTGAGTATAGCCTACACTGTAGACACAGATTTATTTATACCAGAATGCACAGGGCTTATAGAGACAGTATTGTCAATAGAAAATGTTTTAATCTGATGTACATATAATTCAATATAATTGTGTGTGCGCAACATATAGGATTGCTCTGTGTGAAGTTTTGAGTAAAAAAAATGCATGCTTTCAAATGTGCATTGGATTCTCCATTTCAGTGACAGTGTGGGAGACTGAGCTACTTGCAGTCTGACTATAGCAGACCTTCGTTCTGAGGCCCAGCTGTCCACATTGCATTTCCATTTTGTAGAATATTTATCATTTCTTTTCACACTGGAAAAAATAAGAGGTTAGAGGTTATTTGGGTGATCCTAGGGAATAAAGATACACACTCTCGCAAACATAATCCGATGTTATCCACAAATTTGCATTTCACATTGTTTCATTATTCAGTCTGTGAAACTTTTTTTTTTTACTTGACGCAGGGAAAATCCATGGGCAGATTGGGTCTGCTATAGTTCAGTTTGAACTATATTTCAGGTGTCCCATATCTGGTCCACATTGTGGCTGACAGAGTTTACTGTTCAAATGCCCTAATATTTGGCTTTCCCTAATATTTCTCAATTGAGGTTTGGTCAACCTACTGTGACTTTGAAACCTGTTTGGAACTGCCGCTTGGCAATAAAACCTCAACACAGAAGTTCCAGGCTAATATGTACGGAGTGATGGCCCATGCCAGCCTAAGAAGATCCAGCACTGGAGAATTTATCTTTAATAACAAACATCATAAAAGATGTCCATGCAAAAGTTGCAAAACCTTCACTCACTTGTCCAAACGTTCAATCTAAAGTTACAAAACTTGTCATTTAACTCCCATTCTCTCATTTTCGAACTGTCTTTTTGTTCTATTTCGCTCACTCATGCACACACACACACACACACACACACACACACACACACACACACACACACACACACACACACACACACACACACACACACACACACACACACACACACACACACACACACACACACACAGACACACGCACACGCACACGCACACGCACACGCACACGCACACACACACACTGTCTACTTTATACACTGTCTCTGTGCATTCTACAGAGACATTCCGGGAGATATGGCTGCCTGACTATACTTCCACTTTTCAAACTTGACATGAAAATGCCCACTCCATATATCTGACTATAGTATATACAGTACCTATACACAGAATAGCGTCACCATGGGGGCAACAGTCCTGCCGGAAGTATAAAAGAAGCAAATGATAGTGTCCACAAGTACATGTAAGTATGTTTGTATAATAAAACATCACATGAAACTGAATTGATCCCAGTGGAGAAACTACACAGCAGGGTGCATATATACAAAGTTACAGATACACTGGATAGAACCACAAGAGAGGGTTTAGTATCAAACTTCAGGAGTAAAAGTAAAGTTAAGGAGACACAGGCGGCCATCCATCTCTCTCAGGTACCTGTAAGTACCTCTAAATGGGTGTTAAAGGCTGGTAATACACCAGATGCTTAAATCCCAGCACTCATTTGCACTGTCCTATAGTCATCACACAACTCCATCATCCGTTTTACAACAGAACAAAAACAAACTTCCCCATTAATTATAAAAGGTAATTAGTTGAATCAAATGAATGATAACAGATTCTGTAGCAACACTCTTTCCTTCAACTTCAGCCTGAAATGTCTTATTAACCTAAGTGCCATTCATTAACATTGTGTGCATGTACTGTATTTCTGACATACCAGACATCCCACATTTCCCATTCCGTCACAATTACACAGTGATTAAGGATTAAGGGAGACTATCCTATGTGTTTAGGAGTGGTTAGAGAGATAAGCAATATTTTTTGGATTGGATTCTATTGTATTAATTCACATGACAGTAGACCCAAATTACAGTGGAACTCAAGCCTTACTCAAGACATACTCCTGAGGACTCCATCATTCAATTCAACACCACTGCACCAACTAGCAACTGTTATATTTGGAAGTACAGTAAATAAAATACAATTTACTTTGAGTAAATAACTTGACTCTATTTTATATGCTATTATTGGGTGTGATGCACTAATGATACATGATAACATGAGATAATCGATTAAAATATTTAATCGCGATTAATCGCATGATTGCCCATAGTTAATCTTTGATTAATCGCAATTTAATCGCATATTTTCATGAGTTCTAAATATACCTTAAATGAGTGTTTTTCAAGAATATTCATATCAAGGTCAATTATTTATTCTGCATTTGAGCCACAGACCACCATTTGATGACATTTATTTAGACTTACAGACCTAAATTAAAGAATTTGTCAACGATATCATTCGGAACGAACATGCACATTTTGTAGAAAGTTCTCTACATTCTCTAATTGTGTAGACTTATTTTAAAATAACTTAACTGATGCAGATATTTAAAAATTATTCACCTGCATTTGGCGAAATTGAACCAAATGGACCCACTCGGCCTTTGGTTTTACTGTGAGTTAATCTCGCACTAAAAAAATTAATCGAGTTAACTCATGGCTGAGTTAACTCGCGATTAACTAGTTAACTCGGACAGCCTTATGATACATGATAACATGAGATAATGGGCGAGGAAAGGTACAACAGCATAATAACTGCGTCTATCCCTGTGTCTAGAAATAATGAATACGGCTGGAACTGTTTTCTAGATAGTTACACTTGATCACGTTGTACCACAAAACCCATCTGTCTTTTATCCAACTCAATTGACAGACCATTCTTCAGACAGTTAACAGCTTCCTGATGAAGACCCTATTGGGTTGAAACATTGCATTGCCTTTTGGTCAATAAAGTGGAAGGCTCTGAGCTGAGATCCAGGGTGAGGATATATCACTAAACTGTTTTCTTCAGGCCGCATGAACCTTTATCCTGCTGCTGGCCTAAAAAACAGAGGGTGTGGATAGTGCACCACTGTGCACTGAACAGAGAGCCAAACTTAAAGAAATTCTAAACAATTCCCCTTGAGGGAGGGAGGTGCTAAAATAGGCAGATTTATTTGATTCATCATCATTGTGCATCTGTTGCTAATAGCAGAATAGAATGAGATGATGAGATAAGATTCCATTTATTGTCAATGTACAGTATGAATACAGTACAACGAAACGTATTTTCGCATCTCATCGAGGCAAACAAGACAGTACTGCAGGGTATTTACGTGGAATAGACTTATTCATAAAAATAGCCAAGCCGTTGGTGAAACAATTAGATTACACATTGAAAGGTCCATGCCCTTGTATGTGGCTCCGATACATCCACATTATGCTCACATATCTGTTTCGCCGATATTTGCTGTTATCGGTCAATATCAGCATCGGCAAATAGAACTGACATTAACCAATGGCAGTAGCCAATGTTTATCTGTTGTTGCTGAGCATACATTTTGCAATGAATATATTTTTGTATGTTTTCCTGTTTTCCATCAAGGTATAGATTCTGGTCATTTATTTCTTGTAGTGAAGATGCATAGTTTTCCCTGCACAAAAGGAGGATTTAAAAACCGCAAAAAGATAATAATCAGCATCGATATCGGCAATCGGATAAATAGTTACATTATGCATCGGTATCGGTCAAAAATGTCCACATTGGTCACTGCATCCCACTATGCATAAAATAAGCCTACAACGTACAACGCATTGATGCCTCCCTGCGAGGGTAGAAGGTATACCAGCTGACTCTGTTGTGTTTTGGGTGCTTTGGTTGAAGGAGGACCCCGCAGTAGCATCAGTAAATACAATGTACCCTCTGTGAAAGACAGACTCTGATCCAGAGAGAACTGTTGATGTTGAGATCAATGAAACTTTCATGAGAGAATGTGCGTCTTCATTAAATTGAAAGTTGAGCAGAAACCCACACCCACGCCAAACACACCAGAAGAAGCTGCCGCCATTACGGGGCATTGGGGTCACAACCGTTATACCACTCCTGACTTCAAAGCAGCCCAGCTCGTCGACACGAAGGAAGAAGCTGCCGCCATTACGGGGCATTGGGGTCGCACCCGTTATCAAGGCAGCCCAGCTCGTCAACACGCCAGAAGAAGCTGCCACCATTACGGGGCACTGGGGGGCGCGCCGCTTTCACCACTCCTGACTTCAAGGCAGCCATGCTCGTCGACACACCGGAAGAAGCTGCCACCATTCCCTGACTTCAAGGCGGCCATGCTCGTCGGCACACCGGAAGAAACTGCCACCATTACAGTGCATTGGGGTCATGCCGCTTTCACCACTCCTGACTTCAAAGGCGGCCATGCTCGTCGACACACCGGAAGAAGCTGCCACAATTACAGGGCATTGGGATCGCCCCGCTTTCACCACTCCTGACTTCAAGGCGGCCCAACTCATCGACACGCCGGAACAAGAGAGAGGGGCTCCGCCCACTGCAGTGCCCAACCGGTGTAGCTTTTCCCATACTGTGTCGTTTTCAGTCACATCACCTGAACACACAGTCTATGCGGGACTGTGTGTTTCATGTTTGGTGGGGCCCTGACTGCCCTGCCAAACATGATGGCATGCAAAACAATCCAAATTTCAGATATTTCAAATTAAAGTTCATACCATTAATTATTATTTTAGTTGGATTTAGCAGAAACCCACAAATAGGGTCCTCATGTATCCTTCTGGATGCATAAGCTGTTTTTTACTTTGGGGTTAAGCAGAGTCAGCACAGCATCATCTGTGCCTCTGTCATTCTTATGTGAACTGAAATGGATCATTGAAGCCACAGTGCCGGTCAAGCGATTGTCTAGATTTTTCTGGCAGAATTCGACTTACAAGATGATAGTATCTGTAGGTTCATCGGCACACTGTAGAGCTCAAGATCCTGATGTTAGATAAGAGAGAAAGGCATTAGTACAGGCAGGCTATTAGTAAGCCAGGCTAAATAACACAACAATTCCAAAGATCATTGGTAGATATAAATGACTGGAAAGAAGTCAAAGGATTTGTAGCCTCGACACCCAGGCTTTCATTTTCGTTCGCCTTGCGCGAAAACGGAAAGCCTGGACTAACGCACGTTGGAAAGTGGCCTTCAAGTGGGAGTGAACCTTCCGGGGTGGGCGTCGCTCTAAATAATGTGACGTAGAACAGCAGTGGACGGGAGGGGGAGGGGCCGGAGATGACGACACGTTAGTGAGATCAAATCAGAGCGCGGCACTTCCGCCGTGTGGATCCCACGACACCCCCGCCCCCCAAGGCCAAAATCATTGAGGGCTAGACCAGGCTAAAGGATTTGTAACTTGGTATGTATTAAAGTCAAAATTGGAGATGAGTATCATGTTTTGTTGGAGCTGAAAGAATACTATGGTAGCATTATAACTTTCAGGCAAAGAACACTGTGTACTTGTTCTACCACGTACCGTTCAAATAACAAAAGCCTTTTCATGTATGTATGTATATTGTATTGTATACTTTTTTATTATTGTATGAATGTGGTTATGTGCTATGTCCATACCATGATGGTCACAAGTTAAATAAAATAAAATAAACAGTAGAGTTTGTTGGCTGTGTTTCTTTGGTTATCAAACAGGCTAGCCTGTTAGTCACATGATTGACAACAACGTCTGGTTTGACGTCAGATGCAGGCATGATGTGACTGGTTGAGGGAAATTCGAATCCCCTCCCACTGGAACTCGAGGCTGATAATCAGGCTAGAGTTCATGCATAGGCCGTACACTCGCGTCACATCATAAGCATTCTGATAGAACTGAAATAAAGTGACACATTTAGTCTCCTGTAAGCAGTCCCAGTGAGTTGCTCTTTAAAATCACACCACACCTCTATTTGTTTGGTGACAGGTTTCACTCTCTGTCTTCACCACAACTTTGTTTTTGGTCAAGAGATGAATTATAGAGTACATTGTGGTCAGGTTTCCTAAGGGGAGGTCTCCATACACTGCTTTGAAAGCATCACCGATATCCCCACTATGACAGCAATCAATGGTCAGTCCGGTTTAGATGCGTGGGACAGTCCATGCACATTGCTGAAGAATTCTGAAATTCATGAACTACACACATAAATGTGCTTTTATTTATGTGAGTACATAAAAGATGCATAAATCAGGAGTTCATAAAGTTGATTTAATGTCTGTCTATTATCTACAAGTTACTTCTGTTATGTCCTTGTCTGACCTCTATACTTACTAAAGATCTCAACGGGCCTGAAAATTAAGGCCCGGCCCTACCCGGCCCTAACAGTTCAGGCCCTAGGCCCTACCCGGCCCTACTAAATGGAATAGATTTTAGCCCTACCCGGCCCTAAACTGTCGGGGTTGGGCAAAATTTGAGAATTCGCCACAGATTAAAATTGAAATGGCAATCAGCACCATCTTCATAATAGGTAAATACAGAAAATAACTATTATTCTTACTATATTAAAATAATCCAATATATATTATTTTTTCATGGGGCCCGAGGCCCTACCCGGCCCTATTGATTAGGATAGATTTTCGGCCCTACCCGGCCCTAAATGTTGGGTCGGGCCTGTTCGGGTTCGGTTCTGGTCGGGTTCGGGCAGAGTTTGAGAACTCTAATACTTACTCCCTTACACTCCTACTCACACAAGCTGGTAAAATATATTGGATATGGTGTTCTCTGGAGAGTCTGATCTCTAACCTCTCTAACCTCTCTGTTCTCCCCTCCATGTCTCTGACCACCACTGTGTAATCACTCCCACCTAAACCTACTGTAAATCCTCTCATTCTGTCATCACAAAATAACCTGATGCCTCTTAAAGAACCGAACCTTTGGCCTTAATGGTCGGGCATGTCTACCCACATTGCCTGAAACGTCTTGACATAAAAAGTTAATTTGTTCATTTCTGAGAAACCATTTTAACCTGCTTATTTATCAAGGTTCAAGGTTAAGTTATTTTACCTCCCCATAATCTTCCCAGCCGTCTTTTGTACCAAACACTTAGGTTTGGGACTTTAGCAGGGTAGTAATAGTACTGGTTATTACACCAGTAAGGTGTGTGTCGACTACAGTATGTGGTTGAACTTTCCAGCCTCTGTACAACTCACTGATACATTCGTTTTTGACCTTGCTTTATTCTCTAGTTTGGGAATGACCACATAACCCTAGCTAATCAGTACGTGACTGACTATATCAAGAATAAAAATGAAATAACAAGCTGTAAGTATAACCATATAATCTATTGAGATGGCTTTAAAAATTGATTCAAGGTATGACAACACCACTCTCACTGATTTTGGTGAGGCTAATGTTATTGTAGTTCTAATGCAGAGATGTTTGACAGTGGAGGGACCTCTGTTGCCAGGTCTGCTCAGCATATTATTGTTTAAGACAAACTGGGCCGTTGCCATGACATCCCCGGGTATGGCACTGGGTGGCGAGGCTCCACGTTCCCGAAATAGCTCAACTAAATTGTTTAAACGGATAACTGGGAATCTGGCCGCCGGCCAGGAGCATGCCCTGATGCCTCATGGGATATTAATGGAGGCCCTGAGCAGAGGCAGGTCTGCCTGGGAGTGAATAGATCCAGCAGCCGGGCATGGCACATCTCCCTCCATCAACGCTTGTAAATCACCTCTGCTGCTAATTGTCTGCTCCCCAGTCAGAGGATGTCTCCATTTTCTATTGAATTAGAGCGGCAGGGTAAGCTCCTGCAAAAAGGAGTATGTTCTAGAACAGGGGTTTGGCACCTTTCTAATACCAGGGCCCACTATTTATTCAGCATTTTAGCCACAGACCACCTTTGATGTTGAGTTGACTCTCTGAGGATTTTCAGGTTTTTGTCTAGAATTTAGGAGATAATTGGCAAAACATTGGTCAAAATAACAATTATTTTACAATTTCTAATTGTGTAGATTCTTGTAAATGATTAATTCACATGTTTAAATATAATTTAAATATAATCTTGAGAGCGTAAAGTGAAACCAAAAGGACGTGTGAGGGTCCATTTGGTTTCATTTTACGCTCTCAAGAGTTACAAGGCTCCATTTGATTACCAACTGTCATCACCTGGAATCCTCTCACCTGTTGAAAACCCCTATTCTAGACTATGCTGTAGTGTACTATGCATGGGGACTAGTATGTAGTATGTGATGTAGGTACTGTTACTGTATGTACATGCGGGTTCACAGTCATAGCTGTACGTGATGTGTTTCCCTATTGTTTTTTTTTTCCAATCTCATTATCATTTCTCATCGCCTATCTGCCCTCCCTCCGTTTCTCCCTTGGTACTGTCCAGGCTGTTGCTCTTCATATCCATTTTCCCCCCTCTTAAGTACCATGGGGCCCCTTGATGAAAGCCATCCATCAGGGCCCTTCACTGACCATCACCACCACCACAGACCTCCTCCTCTCTGACCACCAGGCTGTGAAGGTTGATCACCTTCCCACCACCACCACCACCACCACCACCACCACCACCATCAAATCATGATTTAATGCCTTTAATTTACACTGCCCCAAGTGGTGGTCAGAGGGTCAGCTGACAAGTGTGTTATAATGGCCTTTGCAGGGTGTGAGATGGCGTGAATTCCTCTGGGTCTGGTGCATTCCTTGATATGTCTGTTATTAATTTTCTGTATGATTTAAGTATTATTGGTATTCCTCATCATAACCTATTCACAACCATTCAAGACACTGGTTGGGACCGGAGCTGAAGCACACACCCTGGTGCAAATAACTTATTATTAATTATGTATTATTTATTGGTAGTTGCTGATGGATGTTTGTGCTTGTTTCTAGTGTACAGTAGTTGCTTGTTTGAGCTTGCTTCCTAATCAGTGTTTGCACATATCTGTAATTGTCCACAGACAACCATCAGAAAATATTGTGTGCCTTTTTTATTAAAATGTTTAAAAAATTCATAGTATTCAAAGTAAGTCAATAGTATTCAAACTATACTTTTTTTTCTCAATGTGTTTCTAAATGACAGATGTACAACATCACAGTGGGTCACTGTGAGCTTGTAGATCAGCTATTTTCATTTGCTCTGGTCTTCATAGATCTGGCCCTTGTTTTTGTTACAAAACTGGCAACAAATCAAGAGAAAAATGAACTTCTGCTTCACCTACAAACGCTAAGGTTCTCCATTTTCATCACACACTAAACCCCTTACCCCTAATTCCTTTGCCTTTTTTAGTTTTTTTTTTTTTTTCTTTCTTTTTACTTTTTGGAATAGTTTATGTGCCAGACATTTGACACATTGAGAGCTTGTAAACCAGCCATTTTAACTATTGAAAAATGTTTTTTTTTTTTT
The DNA here is from genome assembly GCA_039105355.1 of Benthosema pterotum. Taxonomy (NCBI): domain Eukaryota; kingdom Metazoa; phylum Chordata; class Actinopteri; order Myctophiformes; family Myctophidae; genus Benthosema; species Benthosema pterotum. Next base: position 20,996,899 of record CM076973.1, on the reverse strand, counting down.
AAATAATGTAAAAGGTAAAGAAGTTAAGGGATAGGGGTAAGGGGTTTAGCGGGGACGAAAATCTAGGCCATAGACTGGGCTATAAGAAAGTCGTGGATAGGTAAAAGGGAAGGAACCCGTAATAGACCCCTGGCGAACCCCAGTATAGGATGTATGAGGTTTAAGTAGTGGTTAATTATAGGATGCGCTGCAGTCATTGCATTAGCCACAAGGGAAGAGATGAGAGTGAATGATGCAATTGCAATTGAGATTAATGCGTAATAAATTGAAATGTGCCGAAGGCGACAGGGCCGTTATGAAGACGGATGCCTTTCTGGATGAAGGAGAGTGACAGGGTGAAAATACAATGTGGTGTTGGCGGATATTCCCATGAACAAATGGAATACACCAGCATGTGGAGAGGCTGTTCCGGCCCAGGACGCCCACAACACACACAGGAGTAAATAATAAGCCTTCATTTCAGCCGTAATTCTTTAACACCAAAATCACGTGGAGTGAGTGGAGCTGTAATTGAGAGTGATAAAATGGTTGATTAATGCAAGGCCCTTTGGTTTAGCTAGCAGTGTGCAAAGCAAATCAACAATGCAGGAATTATCTGTTTTTGCGATCTGAGGTGATTTATGGTTGTCATCATCATCACTTGAAATAATGTCATCGCAGGACATATGGAACAGTAAATCCTATTCCCAGGTCACTCGTTACTGTAAATGCACCTCCTACGCAGGCAATCAAAGAGATAATTCATACGGAAAGACGTTTCACACAGGAGGACGGTAGGTTTGAAAGGTAAAAAAAAAACCATCAAAGTCACTGCAGGTTTGAAGTAAGCAAAATGCATACAGCATTTTGGTGAACATCAACTATAATCTAATTATTAAGGCTGTCAAAAATACAGAGTTAAAGGCATTAATTCATTCTTAACACAATTAACACATGTGCACACTGACCCTAGGGTTACTTAGGGTGATCGAATGTTTATTAATCATGATTAAATTAATTTTAAATCTGTGATTTATTTTTTTAAATCATTCAACAACCCTAATACTTTTTTTTTTACTTTATTTGATGGGATTTTTGTTCTAATGACAATAATTACAATCAAAGCCTAAAATGAAGGCACAGAATGTACAATTTAATTTAATTTAATTTAGCATACAAGAGTGCATAATTTTATTGGCGGCAGTGGCCCAGGTGTAGAATGACTGAATCCGGGCTCCTCAGAGTTAGTGTCAAAGTGCTCTGGAGCAAGACACTGAATATCTAATATCTATCTTTGCATATGTAGCATTACACGGAGATTGGGGATTGAACCCAGGACTCCTACTCGCCAGTCCAACGCACAACGAGTCGCGCCAATAGGGCTGAGCCCAATTGGCGGGGCTGTTGTGGCTGGCTCATGGCTGGGTGCTATTCTTCCCGTTGATCTTTTTGAAGTGCGTTTTCGTGCTTCACATTTCACACTGTGGACCGCCGCCCACAATGTCCCTCATGTGGACCCCAAAGGACGTAGACGGGTATATTGGGAATAATATCCGCATTCCAAATCCTGCCGACTACGCCGGAATTACGTGAAAGTGGGGATTGAACCTGGGACTCCCACTCACCCGTCCAACACACAACCAGTCGCGCCAATAGGGCTGAGCCCGATTGGCGGGGCTGTTGTGGCTGGCTCATGGCTGGGTGCTACACATGGTTTCCCTAGGAATCCATGTGTGAATGGGTGAACACAATGCAATGCACGCCCTCACAATCTCCAAGTGCCTTGGATAAAGGCTCTATATATCGTAATTGCATGATTTAGACTACCATTTATATGATGAAACTGCATTAAAGGTTAAATGACAGAATATAAAATTTGGTATCTGTAAACTTAAGAAAATGTAGGCCTATACTGTATGTGAAAAGATTCTTGAATACGCAAACTGTGGAAACTGTAGAAGTATTATATATCAAAACCTCGTGTGTTGGGATTAGTGGCCTGACAATGTTCTCTTCACTCTCTATTCTGCCCAATATTCTTGTACTTCCACATAGAAACTTGATTCAAACTTTATAACGTTTCGCTTCTGTGTGAAATGTTACTTTTGGAATATCACTTTTTTAAATTGGTACCCCCAGGCTATGGGATAGGCAACTACACTTTACAACCAAAAGTTTCTCAATATTGAAGTTTCTCAATATTGATTAATTTCACATCTATAATTTAGATTAAAAGCGTAATAAATTTCCTACACCCGCACAAAGACTGTAAATCTATATTAGGCCTACACTGGCTGGGTTTTGTTGCTTCCTGAATCCATTCAAATGAAAGGCTTCACATCTGGTCCAAACACAAGCGATTGCAAGATTTCCACATTGCACTAGCTGTACTTGTTTCCAATTGTTTCCAATTATTTAAAAACTTCACGTCTTTCCCTCTATCACTTACATGTCCAAGGACTTAAATTAATCTAAGAGCTTCTCAAATAGCTAAAATAAGAAAACAGCTTACTGAAAGACGCTATAGCTACAGTATAACTTTTACAAATTGCTTAAAAAAGCGACTAAAACTGGAAATGTTTGGAAACAGCTACATTTCCATTGCATTAACTAACTTTGTGTTGGCTGGGTATTGCCATTTGTTCATTTCACAGGAATGCTTATTTTTAGTGATCCTGCAACACTAACCCATTGCATTCCCCTTAAACATTGCATCACTTTGCTCTATGACATTATGCGCTCCTCAGGTATAAACAAGGCATAAACTAATTCTACTTAAACATATTCTACTTTTGAACATATCTCAAATGTAATTCCTGCTAAACATATTGTGTAAAGAACGCAATCTGTTTCTTCTTAAATAGTATTTATTTATATAATAAATTACACACCAATCTGTCCTGTTACTGCAGAGAAATGAACCCGCAACCTTGTGCTGCATTGGTCTGCCTCTCTTCCTCCAGGCTAATGATCAAGCACTTGCTGGCGAGATAGCAAGAACTTTTTTTCCTCCAGGGCTGACTCTTTCTCCAGTGGTGAACCCAAGAGTCTTGCATGATGGATGACTGCACCACAGATCAAACCAATTCGTGGACAGGTTCTTGAATTAGAAGAAGGCTATAGGATTTGTACAGGAGGAGTAGTGAGTTTAACTTCTATGCTCTTACACACACCCTCGTTGAACTCATTCCAAACTCATCTTGACGTTTTCTCCAGCTGGAATGTTGGGCTTTTTCTATGTGATCATTTGGTATCAGCTTTACAGGTGTCTTTCCTAATCTGGCTTCTTCATTGTGAAGTGATGAAGAAGAGCATCTTTCATTTTAGAGAAAGACACTTTTTAAAACGTTGTTTGGGGTGATTCAGGCGACCACACCATGTGATTGGCTTTATTTTTATTATATAAGATATAACCAGGAGATATTGGTTGATAGCTAACATGGAACCATTGTTAGGGTCTTAGGCTGCTGTACATATATGCATGTACAAATAATCAGTGTGCAGAGATGGCAGAGAAACATGTTTACTCGTTAGCGTTAACCTACTTAAATTGCATTTGGTATTTTGTAGTCAGAATGCACATATGTTCCTAATTTACCCCGAATGCATTACTCTGTTTCATTTATTGCCTCAAAAACACAAAGAGACATACAGTAAGGGCTTGTTTTTGTTATGTATATTTTATTTATTTTTCCTTTTGTCCTTTCTTTTATAAGTCTTAATGCTAATATTAAAAATAAACACAAATTCCTCAGAGATGCTGGAAGCACATCTGCAGAAAATCTCATAAACACAAGATATAATGAGCCGTGCAATCGGAAAACAAAAAAAAAGATTTAAAAAAAGAAAGGAAAAGACAAGCAAATAAGACAAAGGGAAAATGACTCAAAAGAAGCTAAACTAAGTTTGGAGAGAGCAGGTCCCTGATAGGCGTTTGGGTCTGGCCGTGTGGAGTGCGGTTGTGAAACGGGAGTTGTTGCTGCTGAAAGCCACAAATCTAAACAGAAGGTGTTGTCTGTCACTTCAGGCCATTCACACAGCCTCCTGGCTCTGAGAGCGCTGGCACATTAACAACTTTTCCCACTTTGTAATTAATCTCAATCTGCAGTTGAGTTCCTCTTAGTCTTTACACAGGCTTGTTGAGAAAACCACATAGTAATGAAACAACTGCACTCTTACTAATCTGATCGTCACCGTTATGGATCTACAGTGCAATATTGCTTTTTTGATGACAGATATGTAACTTAACCACTCACACGTCCTTCCCATCACTCCCTCTTCCCTTGGCTGTTCTATCAGGTCACAAAATGGTCATTTACGATCCTGTACTACCATATTCTGAATTTATCAGACTCCGTGTCTATGTTGACCAGAGCAAAAAAACAACTTCTCTGTTATGATCTGATAATAAAAAACTTATTCTAACACAAGGGGAAAAAGAGGGGGCTCCGCCTCCTACATTTAAACATTAGCTGGAATGAGGTGACATTACATCTTGAGAGAATAAGATATTTCTTGAAAAAACCCGGGAGAGACAGTTTGATAAGATTTGGCTGCCCCTCGTTCGTTACATGAGCAGAACTAACTAAACAAGGTGCCACTGATGTGGCCCATCGTTTTTTATTGATTGTAGGAAATTGTAAGATGTTTTCCTTTATTTCATCACATTGTGGTGGCGTGCGGTGTTGTTTAAAAATAAAGGAAAGAAAATCAGTAAAAAAAAAAAAGAAAGTCATTTTGTAACACACTTGTAAAAAAAGTTATTTTGTAACAAGTTTGTAACAAATATACAATCTGTTTTCAGTAAAACCAGACAAAAATACAACAAAAAAACAGTGGTCAACGCAATTCTACTTTTCTTTGACTTCCGGTTTCCAATGTGATTGTTTTTCATATTTGCTTTAAGAAAGATTACTAAATCAGATTATCTGTGGTGTGGCCATTCGAAGGGCAGGACTGTATCACCCCGACTGTTGAGAAACATGTCTTTCGTCTGACCCTGCACTGTAAAGGATCCAATTTTATTTTTATACTGGCCCTTCTTTAACACCTTGCGGAGTTTGCAGTGTGTGCTCCATCACTAACGTCACTGTGGCCAGAAGGACACTTATTCGCACAACCACCCCACCACCCCGCCACGCACACACACACACACACACACACACACACACACACACACACACACACACACACACACACACACACACACACACACACACACACACACACACACACACACACACACACACACACACACAAAAGCGCCGTTACCCCTGCTCATTGGCGTGATGAAAATGATTATCGAAGCCAGGCAAATTTACACCTTGGCCAAGTATCTCCAGTCCTGCAATTTTCACACAGACCCAGTTTCTTCTCCACGGCAACGCCAGGAAAAAGGCCAAGTTTGCCACTTTCCAGATGGAGGCTAGGTCTTTGAATAACGACTTAGCTCCAAACGTTGCATTTGAATTTCCCTGCTTACACAGAAAAAAAGTGCTTGTGTATGCAATGCATGCCATAGGATTGTATCAAATATCATTTTGAACTTCAATATTTACATTACACTTGCTATTGATTTGGGTTCTCCATTTCTATCTAGTGGAAATTAGTACACCAAGGCTACTTGCTTTCTTTCTTTCTTTCTTTCTTTCTTTCTTTCTTTCTTTCTTTCTTTCTTTCTTTCTTTCTTTCTTTCTTTCTTTCTTGACTGTACATGGAACCAATTCCCCTAATTTAATCAATCAGCTCCATATTTCCGTTCAACTACTGTTTCTGATAACTCTTTGGTACAGCATCAGTCAATTTTAAAAAACTGTACCACCTTCACCACATATATCAAAGAATTGTCAGTAAACATTTTGGGCCTAATTTATTCCGGGATAATAAAATATTTCATCATAAATTATTGGTTCTGCAAAACTGCTTGGGGATAATCACAGAGGTACGGCATTCCGAACAACGCCAGAAAGTTTGTTTGTAATAACAATTTGATTTGATCATGTTATTGTATTTCTTATTTTGTAGCATTGTAGCATACAGGGATAATGGAATGTTTCAATATTTTATTAAAATTATTGGTACTGTAAAAGTGCTAACTGGGGATAATCACAGAGGTACGTACATACCTACATTGGGAACAACACCATGTAGTTGGGGAACAACACCATGTACTTGGTGTGTGATAACAATTGGATTTGACCACGTTCCTGTGGCTCTGTAACTTCTAAGAACCCCCACGTGGAGTTGCACTACTCACTTCACATGGGAGTGATTTTTTTTTACATACACATTAGTAATACCATCTTTTTTAATGTTCCTCACTGTATTTGTAGATTCAAGGATAGACACGGAATACTGAATCAGAATCCCCATCATCCAGGTGTGTCTTGCTTATTTTTTATGTGCACGTGCATGCATGTTGCACATACCAGGACTTTCATAGTTAAACAAATGTAATGATTTGATTTGGGTACTTGAGTCGTACTTGACAAGGTGTGAATCTGGGGGTGTTGCGGGGGGAATCAGCCACTGGCAGTAGCTATAAACCTGTTTTTCCAGTAGGCTAGCCTAGATGAAGGCCGGAATTTAGCATTTTTCTGGGTCTACGTGGGGCATACGTGGGACGTTCTCGTGCACACACGTGCACCGTTCCAGTCCATCCCTGCGTGTCAAAAAATACTGGCACCACGGTGTTGTACTGTGTGGTACCGGGCCGGCATGACACCACTGCCACCATCCACCATCTAATTCATTCTACTCTGCATTATTGATCTAGTTGCATTTTACTAAAGCAATGTAATCGATCTTCATACAGAAATTTACTACACTTTACTACCATTTTTCATTCTATCACCACTGCTATTACTGAAACTGTTTCATTAGGATTGTTAGGCAGAGGGTTAGTCTAGGGTTGTCAAACTCAATTACACAGCAGGCCAGAGCCGGAGACACAGGACTGTGTTTCAATATGTGGACATCGGTTTACAATGACACAAAAAAACAGCAAAAAAGTATTTTTTCCTTCAAAAAACAATGTCCCTTAATAGCAAGGTAAATGTAAAGATGGCACTGCATGCATTAAAAACTGAAAATAAATTATTAAAGCTCAGTTTTATGTCTATGACTATGTCTATGATCCTCACCAAGCACCGATTTCATAGTAAAATGAAAAAAGTAAATTAATTGAGGATTGAGGAACAATTAGTTCCATTAATTTGTAATCATGGTGTGTGCATTATACTAGAGGGCCAGTTCTAATAGTAATTAAATATCATTCCGCGGGCCGAAGGTAATTAATTCACAGGCCTGATTTGGCCCGCGGGCCTTGAGTTTGACATAATGTGCTCTAACATATCAGTGAGTGACTCATGTCTAAAGGTGTAAGGAATGCACGTGGAATGCCAAAACATGCTTACCCAGCAGTACCAGGAGTACACTTTCCCTCTTCATCTCCAGTTGGGCATTTCCCTTCTTACAGTGACTGCGCAGGCATGCATGCACACACACACACACGCGCGCACGCACACGCGCACACACACACACACACACACACACACACACACACACACACACACACACACACACACACACACACACACACACACACACACACTTTCTCTCTCTATGTAGCTTTATCCTTCCTCAAATAGAAGAAGTGCTCCAAAACATGACAGCAGTACCGGCGGCAAGTCAGAGAGCTGCCCCTCTTCTTTCTCTTTCTCTCTCTCTCTCTCTCTCTCTCCCTCTCTCTCTCTCTCTCTCTCTGGCCTAGATTCCTTCTAATCCTCTCTGGAAGGGGCTGCGTCCTCAGCTGCACTGCCTGGCCACCAGAGAGCGAGTGAGCAAGCGAGCCATCTGGCCATGCCGCCGCACATGAAATCCCAATCTGTGTTAATTTGAGTGTTATGGCCCATTGTTAATTTTGAACTTTAAAAGGAGAGATAAAAAAAATAAAAATAAAATACTCGCAGGATTAATTGAATTCATTGTTGTTATTTGTTGTTTCAAATTAACGTGGCCCCACAGTAAGCAAGAAAAAAACAGAACAGGTACAGTATGGGTAAGAGTAGAGAGGGAATTATAATTGTGAATTTATTTGATCCTCCACAGTACTAAGGGAATGGAGGTCACCGCAATAGACGACATTGACAACTTTTAGGGGTTTTACAGTTTTGGTTTTAGATTGCTGATGACCATCATCAGTTCTGTTTCGGTCTCTGTTGCTAGGCAAAGATCCTTTTAGCTCTGCTTATTTTCCCAAATTGAGGTTTTTGATCAGTGTTAGCGAAATTAGAGAATTTTGCTTCTGTTTCATGCATTACGACTAGAGACTGTTGGAGTTTTCAAAATAAGGAACTACAGACTCAAGACTACAGAATCAATTCTGACAGTGAATGAGTTAAGGGAGGTGAATGACGGCTCACTTGAATGATAATGAAGAAGATGACACCAGGCAATATCTCATGAAAAGTTCTGTAATTACACTCACATGTAGTATATACAGTACACTGTACATGGTTGTACACATTATGTGGCCTGAAGGTTCGAGAGATGGTAAAGACCAGAATGAGTATACAGTAGAACAACCTGCATCACATATCATTGTTGTGCACAGACATCAGTCTACCCTACCTGATAAAGTCGCTGATAGTTATGCGTTGGATGACGTAGTATCAACCTGGCTATCAGTGTGTGTGTGTGTGTGTGTGTGTGTTTGTGTGTGTGCGCTTGCTTGCTTGTGTTTGTGTGTGTGTGTGTGTGCTTGTGCGTGCACGTGTGTGTGTGTGTGTGTGTGTGTGTGTGTGTGTGTGTGTGTGTGTGTGTGTGTGTGTGTGTGTGTGTGTGTGTGTGTGTGTGTGTGTGTGTGTGTGTGTGTGTGTGTGTGCGCGTGCGCATGCGCTTATGCAGATGAGAGTGATTCAACATGTGTTTTGTACTGGGGTCAAGGAGATAAATGTCAGTGTCATAATCATAACAATAACAATAGTCTTCTATTTTATACCTTCCTTTAGTGTTTGTTTGTTTTTTATCAAGTATGCCTGGGCACAAATTCCTAACTAAACAGATAGTGTACATAGGATAAGTTGCCAGCAGCATCAGTCTGTCTCTCTGTATCTCACATGCATGCCCACAAAAACTTGCCCCTATATGCAGTTCCACGACACACCCCGAAACACAGAACTCTATTATTGTCAATGCAAAACCCCCTAACCCTAAACTCCATTGCATTTTTGAAGTGCTGCAAAGCACTTCCCTTAGACGGTTTACAAGCTGCCGTGTGTCCGTGCCTGCCTGCCTGGATGCCTGTCTGGCTGCTTGTGTGGAGTCAGGCGGCATGTTGCCACGTCCAGAGAAACAAGCACAATGGGACGTTCAGGCGGCATGTTGCCACGTCCAGAGAAACAAGCACAATGGGACGTTCCCATTCAGACTCCATGCAGGCAGGGACAGACACAGGCACAGACACAGGCACGGCGCAGCACTTCATTTCACACGGGTGTGATTTGCATTTTTTTTACCAGCAAGCTTGCAGCAGCTGCTAAAAAGGAACTAATTCCCATTGTTCAAAAAACCTGGGTACCTAAACGACTATACCCATCGTCCAAACGGCCGCCAGAGTGCGGATGCCACACAACGACCCCACACACCACGTAATGAAAGACTCATAAACTCAACATGCAGCACGGCATAAAGAAGAGGACGGGCGTGCGTGCGTCCACACACACACACACACACACACACACACACACACACACACACACACACACACACCCACACACACACACACGCACAGGTAGACTCTGCACTTTTTTAAGCATGGAACCCCAGCAGAAGTCTAGAAGGCTACACTCTCACTTATCATTTACAATTACAGCATCACCTGGACAGATATTGGGTCTCAATCGCTGTGGTGTAGCCAGCTATGGCTTACGTCTTCTCATTGGCTACATGGCAGCAAATCAGGTCTGGGGCCTTTGTGTGGTAGGCCGAAAGACTATACCACCAGCCCTGGGCCTGGGCTTACCAAATAATTACGCAGAATAATTAAAACCTGCGATTCAAAAGGTCCAGAAATCACCTGACCCCCCAATTACAAGAGTTGAATTTCTTGATGACTGGTTTTAATTATTGTGGATAATTAGTGGTAGGCCCAGGCCCAGGCCTGGTGGTATAGGCTTTTGGCACAAGCACAAGGCTGCACACCTGATTTGCTGCCATGCAGCCAATGAGAAGACTTAAGCCATAGCTGGCTGCACCACAGCGATTGAGAATTGCACCCATTGTTGTTTTCACACACACACACACACACACACACACACACACACACACACACACACACACACACACACACACACACACACTGTAAATACAGCACAGGCCACTTGGGCTAAGCTTTCATTGTCTCCACCAGTTCGAAGACATGGTAAGGAAGGAGTATGTTTTTCACTCTGTCAGTGTGTCCGTCCGTCTACATACAGCTAATCTCCAGCACCTAACACTCCCAATGATGGACCAATCTGCATGAAACATTGCATGTACAAATCGTTACACACTTGTTACACACATATCTCTATAGTCATATGCTCAACAAACCTATCCCATATTTCATATTCCAAATCATGAATGCAGTGTAGAATGTATGTGAAATCCTTTCCTATTATAGGCTGAGAAATACATCCTACCCCTTTCACACTGGCCTGTTATAGTGACACCAATAGGTGGGTTTTTGCAAAACTTTTTTTTCTTTCCAAATCATCCTTAAAGTCATAAGAAGAAATGGCACCCTTTTCACATTGTCCTATAGCGCCACCAGGAGGCCACAACCTGAACTTCTGGAGACCTTTGCCCATGCCCATGTAAGGCAGCAGCTGGATAGTATTGGAATTTATTTTAAATATTGCTTTTAAATCTTGCTACTATTTTGAAAATAATAATAATAAGGGTAATAATAATAATAAGGATAATAATAATAATAATAGTTAAAATAGTCAATCTACTGTAACAGCTCACAATGTGGCGATGCAGATCGGTTAGTATATATGGGATTTTGTATGGACGAAAACAGAGCCCATGGTGCGTTAAGCAATGGGTGCAGCCTAATTACCAATGACATGGCAGAGGCTGTTGCTGCTGCTCACTGTGAAATTGATCATGACACAGGCCGTCAGACTCTGATTCTTCTCAGCAGGCGCCTGGGAGATGCTACCAAACTAGATAATTAATAAGCCAAACACAGAAATACTGATTTGGCACCGGCAGAGATGTCTCTATAATAGCCAGCCTGGATACATGGCAGTGCCCGGAGAAATACAAGGTTGAGTACAATAAGTAAAGTAAGATTGATTAAAGATAACAATAACTGGAAAGGACTGATTCACAATTTGCAATGACTTCTTCCTCCATTGTCGGAGACCCGGTATAAGTGCAAGATGACTATATTGATTTTAAAATTTCAATAAATATGTATAATATTCTGTAAATAAGAATACACAAACTGCTTTGCATGAACAATGTTGGTATAACATGGATATTTCATAGGGCAGTTTTTCTAAAAAAAAACATTTTCAAGACACCCATAGTACCTTTTTTTAAATTCCAACTAGTAATATATATATTCCATATATATTCCAACACACACACACACACACACACACACACACACACACACACACACACACACACACACACACACACACACACACACACACATGGATTATCTCTCTACAGTTATCAATTTCCAACATATTTCTTTACCCCTTCCTTACTATGTCTTCGACCTGGTGGAGACAATGAAAGCTTAATGGAGAATTCCACATCAAAACACATTGGGTCTCAATCTACCTTGATTTCTGTGACATGATTCATAATGTCCTTGATTTTTGTCACAGATGTCCCATTTTCTACATTTCACCATGAGGCCCCCGTCCCAACGTTGACGATGTTCCAACAGTTAACATGGCTGCAGGTTGTCTTTATTCTACTGCGGGTATTTCCAAACTTTTTTTTTTCCGCACATCACATAGTATACCGATAAACACGCTTGCATTTCATGTCACGCTGGAGCAGCCTTTACATGTAATCCCAGAGGCTTCTCCCCTCCCTTTTTCCACTATCTCCAATCACTCTGGTAGAAACTCCTGTCGCACGGGTGCCGGCTGACTTTCTAAAACTCATATAGTGGTCCAATTATCTTGTAGAGAATAAAGACAAAGGGCGCGATTTTCCTTCCACCCCTTGTCCCTAACGTTATGCGATACCCGCAGCGAATTCCCTTATTGCTATTTTGGTCACCTTTTCTCTTCCCTTAGCCACTATTCTTTATGCCGACACCGTTATTTGTGGCTGGAGGTGTGGTCATGGGCGTGTTTGTTGCGCAGTCCCTTAAGTTGCTAATTTCGTCAAATAGATTTGGGAACTAGATAAGGCCAGCTCAGACCACCCGTTAACCGATACACGAAGGCAGAGCCACATGCGCACAGTGCGTGCGTCTGTGCGCCTTTGGAGATGTCCACGACTCCACGTGGAAAGGCGCCAGTTCAATTCATCTCCTTATTTATGGATTGTGCTATAAACAGCTGCAGATTGCCTGCTGTCAGTCACTTCCTTGTGTTCAGGTAATGTACAGTATATAATATAATTAAATACATTAATTAACTTGTGACGCAATGCTGTAAATTGCAAAAAAAACTCTGGAATTCGCGGCAAAAAAGACCTTTTTTGATCATTGATTTCTCGGCCAATTCTGGACCATTTTTTACATTTCAAAGTGCAGCGTGACGGGAAAAGCCTCCTCTCTCAGATGCTGTATAGAATATGTGGGTAGGTCTTCTCTATGATCCCGCATCGAGCAAAATGTAAGTGTCGGGGATTTGGTGGACCGTTTCCACCAAAATCCCGACACTTACATTTTGCTAGATCCCGCATCGTAGAGAAGACCTACCCACATATACTATACAGCATCTGAGAGAGGAGGCTTTTCCCGTCACGCTGCACTTTGAAATGTAAAAAATGGTCCAGAATTGGCCGAGAAATCAATGATCAAAAAAAACGTTTTTTTGCCGCGAATTGCCTTTTACTTTATAACTTTTTTGCAATTTACTTTATAACATTTCGCAGACTTGGGATAAATGCACGCCACATACAGCAAAAAAACATGGAACATGTTTTTTCAACATAACATGTTGAATGGTAAGAAATGATTGAGAATTGTTTGAAAATGAGAGCATGATCTTTGAGAATAGGCGTCTGTCCTAAGCCCGCAGCCAGGCTGCGTGCTTTGGAGGGTCAGACATAGCAGTAGGGATAAGGGAAATAGATAAGGGATGAATTAAAGGGAATGGCAAGACCAACACGGATTGGATGAAAGCTAAAAACGCCCAAACCACACCTATGCATAATTTAACGGGTATAGGAGGTGTTTAAGGGAGATGGCATGGTTACGAAATTAGCGACTTTAGTGTGGGAACGCCTCTTCCCCAATGCTATGTGCGTTAATTGCGCATAAGGGCTAATGTAACCAAAATCGGGCCCTTAGTGTGTGTGTGTGTGTGTGTGTGTGTGTGTGTGTGTGTGTGTGTGTGTGTGTGTGTGTGTGTGTGTGTGTGTGTGTGACATGCACTTGTCTGTTTTCTGCAGGTATGGATTATCAGATGCGGAAGGGAGGCCCTTAGACCATCTGGAATGAATTGAGTAGCGTGAGCCTTTTGGGGATGAAAAAATGCAATTGCTGGTGGGAAGGGGGGAGGGAGTACAGTAACAAGTTACTTTTGGCAGGGATGTAAAGTTAAAAAATAAGCTCTGTAAAGTAACTAGTAATGGCTGTGTTGTGTTGTACAGTGATGAATTACAAACACCAAGCAAATATATCACTGCAATATTATTAACTTTTCCAGCAAAAGTAATGTAACAATATTACTCTGTCAAAATGTGTAATATGTAACTCTGCCAAAACACATCTCATTACTTATTAACATAAAAATGAACGTGTTGTTGTAATGTTGCAATGCGAAAATAGAAGAGATCAACAAGCTATCAACAGATAACAACAGAGATGCACAGTAGTTTGTAGATCGTGCACTATACAAGTGTTCTCTTTTCAAACAGCAGGTGGCGATACTGCGTGTGCACCAACCAGGTGTGCACCAGGTGTGTGTCACGTCAGTGTATAAAACAGCACTCCCCCTCAACTGTTGTTCTCAAGATGGCAGCTCGTGGTGTTTGTTGAGGAATATTCTGGACAGAAAGTAGCTCATAACATGTCTATGGTAGATTTTTATGGCACAAAAGCGTTGCAGAATGAAAGAGGATAATTCAAGCTTTCTCTACAGCTGCAAAGTTGGTGAGTTTGACGTCGTTTAATACAAGCAGATGAGATTTCTTGTAATGTGGGAGTGAATGGACGGAATTGCAACTCTAAATTCAATTCCAATTATAAAATAATTTAGACAACATTATGCCGTGCGTGGTGCACTTCAACCAGTCAGAGAGCATGATGCCCTCTCCACACAACAACAACAACAACAACAACAACAACAACAACAACAGCAGCAGCAGCAGCAGCAGCAGTTCGTGCACGTGGGTTCACAACTGTGGTGTGAACCCTTATCACCCACCTATGAATTAGACAGCAGTCACAGCAACATATAAAACAAGGCACGGCGGCCATCCTCGCAGTTAATGACACAAATATCAGTTAATGAGAGAAACAGAACAATGAATTAGCCATTACTCACCTAAAGACATAACCAAGGACGATCCACCATGTTAAAGTAATTCCCAAGACGGTACAGCAGCTGCGTAGGGTTAACTAGGCTAGCACATAGAGTAGGACTAGCTAGCATATGGCACAACCGAAGCGGGCTTTCTCTTTCTTTCTCTTCAAAATAAAAACTTTACTACTAGACACTAGCCCCCCTCGTTAGACAATAGCTTACTTTTATTTCTTAAGTGAACTTACAGGATGTTGCTAAGAACAGTCTCTGCCAAGGCACTGTGTGTGCTTACCTTCCGTCCGTAGAGTGTTGCCATGTCTACTTATTATAAGCAACATTTGACTAATTTTATTCTGTAAAGTCACTTGCAAATATTTGCTGGTTGATGTTTTTTGGGCTTGTTTCTAAAGTTTACATGTAGAGCTTCTTTAGGCTTGCTAATACATGTTGTTTAAACCAGTGTATCCCCCATTGTTTCACATCAAGGAACCCCAGATTGACATGTAATTGTCCACACTCATCCATGAAAATGTTTTGTGCTTTCTTTATTCAAATGTTTAAAAAGTATTACAAATATTTCAATTCACTCAATGTGATTTTAAATTACAGATGTAATTTCATTTACTGTCGCTGTGAGCTTGTAGATCAGCTATTTTCATTAGTGCTTGATTTCATACACCTAGTCACGTTTCTTGCAAATATACTGTAGAGATAACAGGAACTTCTGCACACACAAATGCAAAGACTTGGATTGTAGGAAAGTTGTGGATACACATCACCCACAGAAATATAGAGGAATAGAAACAGCACAGTTGGGACTTATATTGTTATTAAATCTTGCAAGAAAACAAATGGGGACAAACAAGATCACTTTTTTGAAAATGTAACAAAGTAGTCCAAAATGGGTTAACTTCATAACTGACTAGTTGTGAGTTTGTAGTTGAACAATCACTGAAATAATCTCCAATATATCAATATATCTGCCAATAATCTGTAGTGTCCCACTGAACCATACAGTTTAGTCTTACAAGATAGGCATCACAAACACAATGCGATTTTGATTGGCCCATTATACTAGAACAGGGGTGGCCAACCCGCGGCTCGCGAGCCACATGCGGCTCTTCAGCTGGTTACATGCGGCTCTTAAGGGGCTTCCACGTGAAACCGTCAAAAACGCTTGGCCTGGCGCAGTCATTCATTCCCTATACAGTGGTGCCTAACCACTGGATCATGGACTGATTCCTAGTCAACCGCGGAGGTGTAGGTGTATGTTTTTTGACTTGTCATAATTTTTGGGATTGTAAACCTTTTTTCTAAATACATTTCGATATGTTTTAATAGTGTGTCTTTGCATTGCGCACCTGCACACAAATGCAAGTGCCTTATGGCAGGAGAGGGGAATCTATTTGCGACCATGATGGCCGTCATGGCGGTTTTATAACCATTGTGACCGTTTGATGTGGCTCTTTGCAGTAACACAGTGAAAAACGTGGCTCTTAGTCTGTGACTGGTTGGCCACCCCTGTACTAGAAAGTCATTACACCTATGCCTACACCCAGCATTTAAAAATAGAGGACCCGTACAACAACTAAATAAATTGAGTAGAGGAGGAACCGCCGCCATGGCCCCATTCATCAGGCAGCATAATCAATGTGACGTGCCACTCATCAGAGCTCTGACTTCTGAGCGCGGCAGCTTGCTTGTTTGTCGGAGATTCAGGCTCTCTCCTCCATGTGTGTGAAATGATTGGTGTGCTGTTGGGGGGTGGGCTGGAGTGGGCTGGGGAGAGAGAGAGGGATGGGGCAAGCAGAGGGCTAATCGATTTGACATCTCGCCTTTGTTTAACAAGTGTTAAAATTAGGTTCAGATAGTGTTTACAACCCCGACTGTGGTGCATTTGCGGGGAGGAGGGGGATAGATTCATGCGATTAAGCTTTGATCTACGAGGAAGACTTCAAAGCCCAATTTACAAGAATCGCTCATTTAAAACAAGACCAAAAAGAGAAAGTTCCCCTCCGTGGAGAATTTTATTTTCCACAACAGAGACATAATGTTGTTTATTTATTATGTGGAGCAGTAAACTGCTTTCCTCGCCTCGGTGGTTCGAGCAATTGATACCAAATTTTGACATCAAAATCACACCCTTTGGGTGATTAAAAAACAGAAAATGGTTACTTTTTATCACTTAATATAAAAACTGTTCTAACATTAAGTGATGTACTAGTCTCTCAAAACAGACCAGTCAGCAATCACAATCTCTAATGCACCTAACAGTCACCAAACACTTGACTAGGTTAGGTAGGTGAATGGGAAGGCTTATGAGCACATGTGGATTCCATGAATTTAAAAAAGAAGCTGTACGCTCTGACCACTGCCGGGTTTTTAGAATGATGGTGAATGGAAAGTGAAGCTCAACTCGGCTCGCCTTTCCAGGAAGCTGGCTGTCTCAAGCGTGGGAGGAGCTTAATTAATTTCTACCACCAGTCAAAAAAAATTCATGTAACATTGGATCAGAGCTGAAAACACAAGAAGCAAACATAGGCAGCGTGCTTGCACTCACAAATTGTCTTCATAGCACAAGGATGTGATCCAGGGGGGTGTGGCTTTCTTTGACATCAAGTCCAGTTGTGGAGTCCTGTGCTATCAATCTAGGCTAGTGATTCACTAAAATACTACAGGATTTATCAGATTATCTGAAACATTTGAATGTTGCAGCAGCAGACGGTAGAGCAGTTTGAGTGGTGATAGGTTTCTCTGCATGTTGTCTTTGCGTGTTGCCTTAGATCATTTCACTAGGCTACTCTCAATTTCTCTGACAATCTCTTTTCCACTTTCTCTCTTGCCGTGGTAATCCAAGGTGTTGCTCTCTCTCTCTGCCACCTGTGGTTCCTTTCCTTCTGTCTGAGGTGAGTCAATCAGCTGAGGTTGAGAAATCGGGGTGATATGATTTGTGAGTTGCTGTGACAGGAGAAGGATAGAAAGATAGAACACGACCACCCTAAAGACTAACCACTGTGTGTATTCTTGCATCAAGTGAACTTGCAACAGAGAAATTGATTTATTGAAGATTCCGACCCTCAAATGCTGTCTTGATTGTATTGTTGTACTGTTGTATTGTCCTTTTTGCTTTGGCAACTATTTTGATAAATCTATATTTTTTAAATATATGAACACACGCACCTCTTCACCTACTGTAGGACTACTGCACATGCAGCACCACAGCCCCACAACACACACACATGCAGCAACACGCAGACACATATGTGCAGACCTTCCCACTTACAGTAGCAGTTATAGGACTCGTGCACCCATTCGCCTGTCCATGGAGGCTGTACTCTACACAATGTATGCTCACCCAGCCTTACACATGTACGCATTCACACACAAACACACATGCCTGCGTGCATGTTGTGCACGCAACTGAGAATGCAACAGACAAGAGTTGACTCTGTTAATCCTCCTCTTCAGTGTTGTCTGCTCTCTGTCTGTCTGCTGTACTGTTACATCACAGTCCAGCTGACCCACTTACTGTAGTTATGGCTATAGCTGGCTAGCTTCCTGGCCGTACTGTAGCTGTGGTGCTGGGCCTATACACTACAGTATACTGTACGGTATGGTGCCTATACACTACTGCACACTGTACGCCTCCAACAGCACAGAAGTAATCAGGTCAAGGTTCTTTGCATAGCACATTTCAAATGGTGTCTTACTGTAAGAAAAGAAAAGAAAAGAAAACAATTATGAAGGTATTTTATTGTAGAAATAGATCAAAATTAACACCTGGTCAGTCTACAAAAACATCTATTTATGTACTGTGTGTACTACAGTCCCACAAATTGTTAGGTCCAGGAGCATGTTTAGAAACAAGTGCAGTTTATTGCAGGTGAATGTGATGGAGACAGATATATGCATGGCCGACAATGTGTCAAATATAACCAGCCGACGTGGTGTCCTTGAGTTAAAACACCTAATTGTTCCTTGCCCTCAGCTGTGGGCAGCCATCAGCTGGTTTGAGCTGAAACATCATTTTCCTGAATGAGCAATTAAGTTGGTCATAGAGGTGTGCGATATAGACTTTTTTTTTTCTTACCGATATCCGATATCCTGATATATTGATTGATTTAATTTCTGATACCGATATATGCTGGCTTTTGTGGTGGACAAAAAATAAATAATGGGAGCATTCAGTGATTTGGGTGATTTGGAAAAAAAGCAACAGACCAACAGCATGTGCACCAAGGCCTGCCACAACTCCACTAGTATCATAATTGAAGGAAGGTTCCACGTGTTGCTCCACATATATTTTTTGCGCTATGTGTGGCTCTATACATGCAGTATATGTAAATGGTGTATTACTGATTTTTAAAAAAAAAAACA
>CM076973.1:20937832-20972832 GCA_039105355.1 Benthosema pterotum | reverse complement strand
CCAAGCGTCAGTCAGTCAGCCAGTCAATCAATTTAGTCAGTCAGTCAGTCTGCCTGCCAGCCAGTTAGTCAGTCAGTCAGTCAGTCAGTCAGTCTGCCAGCCAGTTAGTCAGTCAGTCAGTCTGCCAGCCATTCAGCCAGCCAGTCAGTCAGTCAGTCAGTCTGCCATCCAGTTAGTCAGTCAGTCTGCCAGCCATTCAGCCAGCCAGTCAGTCAGTCTGCCAGTTAGTCAGTCAGTCTGCCAGCCATTCAGCCAGCCAGCCAGTCAGTCAGTCTGATAGCCAGTCAGCCATTCAGCCAGCCATTCAGCCAGCCATTCAGTCAGTCAGTCAGTCAGTCAGTCAGTCAGTCAGCCAGCCAGCCAGCCAGTCAGCCAGCCAGCCAGCCAGCCAGCCAGCCAGCCAGCCATTTAGTCAGTAAGGTCAGTCAGTCAGCCAGTCAATCAGTCAGTTAGTGATCTGGTACCCAAACCGTCAGTCAGTCAGTCAGTCAGTCAGTCAGTCAGTCAGTCAGTCAGTCAGTCAGTCAGTCAGTAGCCTACGGTACCTACCTACCTGTGCCCAGGAGTCTCCACCTCCTCTCCCACTCTCCCTTCTCCCTGCCGCCCCCTGCTTGCAGTAGGAGGTTCCATGTGTGCACACCAGAATGACGTCGCGTTGACTGCAAGTCCCGACCGACTCCTTCGTTGTTTTTATTAGTCTTATTTTTTTTAATCTGTGGACTAGAATTAGCGATCGGCAACATCACGGTCATCGTAATGCGAGATAATGTGCTGACTGTCATCCTATCTGCGCTGTCGCGAGTTCTGTCAAAACAGCGTCTGTCTGTTCAGGATTACTACTGATAATTATTATTACGCAGTAGACTTCTCTCTCTCTCTCCCTCTCTCTCCCTCTCTCTCTGTCTCTGAGCTGTCAAACTGAAACTAGTGGATTGATAATAGTAGATATAGGAAAGCGTTCAGCGGGGTTGAGGATATTGTCTTGGTTGGAGAAACAACTATATTTGACTTGCTCCTCTTTCAATGTCTCTTCTCCTCTGGATTACTGCTGCCCAGCAACACAGCCACCTGACAAATCTGAATGTCGTAATTAAGGTAAGGAAGAAAGACAGTGCACAAATTTAATTACTCTACCGCGCAAAAATATTCAGGGGAAAACATCCAAACTTGGGAGGTAGGATGTTAAAAGTGTCACGCTTTTAATGACATCTCATTTATGCATTTACTGCGAGGGTTCAAAGCGGGACTAATATTAAGTTTTCACTGATCCGTTTAAAATTCTGAAAGTAAAAACAATACAAAATCTCAAACTGATCCCCATGTCGTCGTCTGTCTTTATCTCTTATGTCATTCGGTGAAGATATTATTTTTATTTTACCTAATTTTGAATAAATGATAAAACTTTCCCCTTCACGTCTGCTATACTTATAAAGACCTCTCGTTTAATATAGGAGCCGGGGTTGGCCGGGTTGGCGGTGTATGCAGGATTTTAGACAAGAACTGTGTGTGAGTGTGTGTTATTACTAAGGTGTAACAAACTAACGAACTAACTAACGGCCATAAACAAAGTCTGTGCATGTTTATTTAGACTGCGCACCCTCCAGCAAAAATGTGGAGAAGAAATATTCAGAGCAAAGGCAGCGCCGCACGCCCTAATCTGTGACAGAACACACACCAATCACGGTTTAGGATCCAGCCCAGCCAGAGGGGAGTGTGTGCGTGTGTGTCTCTGTGTGTCATCGCCTTTGCATGCAGGTTTTTATAAGGCTGCACTCGCACGATACGAGATATGAAGGTTATGCAGGTATGAGGGGGTTATACGAAGCATGCAACATTATATTTATTTAAACATGCATAAATGAAGATCGAGTCACGCTGCGCCTGCGGTCTCTTAGAATTGCGTACATCATTCATGGTCACGTAACGTGACATTGTACAGTGTACAGTTGTAACAACGTTATTTGTTGTCGTTCATGCAGTGCATTTGCTCCTGGTTTTTCCGTAAAGCGCTTTTGCAAGTTGTGTATGTGCGCGCGTGTGTATGTGTGTGGCAGATCGGGCACTCAAACTCAAACAACACTTCAAGTTATGTCGCAGCCAGATCTGTGGACTCGGTATAGACAGAGTTATGCAAACTCCGTTCACTTCATGGGGTCAGTCCAATGGCGGCTCTTCTACATAGACTTCTATTGAGAATGGGGACAACCGATCTGGACTAGTCCTGGACCTGGTCCGGACGTGGGCAGAAATGCATTGGACTCGGGCAACAGCCCATCTTTAATGATCTTAAATCAGTTTCTTTCATATCGTTTTGTAGTAATCTGTATATTTTATATCGTTTTGAAGTAATACATACACATTAAAGAGACGTGGGTTGTTACTGTTGGCCTACAATATTTAAAAACAGTTGGCATGTTGCACACAGCAACTTAAAATAGCTTTTTTGCGCCGCCCTCGTTGAAAACAATGCATTTCCAAATCAACTTCTCCCCATTTCAAGCTGCACGAACGGAGCTCGAGCTCTCAGTTTCGGACTCCTCAATGTCGCAACTCCTCTACTAGGTGGCTCTAGTCGCAGCTATGTTTTGGCTGCTGCTAAAGCAGTAACTATTGAGTGGCGGGTGTCGGGCCAATCCACGATTCGTCGGATGACGTTGGTGTCGTCCAGTGCGTTTACTGACCAATAGGGACGTACGACAGGCGGGGACGTAAACCAAAAGCATGAAACTACGTCATGCGGATCCATTTAACCCTTTGCGATGTGTTATCTACTTGGACATTGTCACACTGTAACATCTTACACAGTGGCGAGATAAGGGGAGAGAGGGAGGGAGAGAGAGAGAGAGAGAGAGAGAGAGAGAGAGAGAGAGGAAGTAGGCCTACAATTTCACTTTGAAGTTAAAATTTAGCTGTAGGCTATGACATTATTTGTTATGAGCTTTCCCACAATGTTTTCTCCCTAAATATTATGTAAGGGCAATTATTAACTATATTTACTATCTGTAAATGAAAAAGAGACCTGCAATATGGATTACTGCACTTGTCCCTCTCTATCCTTAGCATGAAAAGGAAATGGTCTGCCAGGCATTTGGAGTAGCCTATAACTGTTACAACTGTACAATGTTGTAATAAAATTGGTTTAGCTGTATGTGACATTTGAGCAATAATTTTCATTGGTATTAATACAGAAATACAGGTCAGACAGGCAGGTAATGGATAATAAAATGTTCAATTCCCATTCCTTCCCATCCCTTTCGATAACAATGCAGCTTTTATTTATGTCCATCTAGCATTTATACAGTATATAGTATATTTTCAGCCTACACAGACCACAGCTATACTAAGGCAGTTTCTTCCACTACACTACAACTGTAAGGGTTAACCGTAGCCTATTTGGACTCATGTGAATACCCAAATGTGTCATTTGACTCTTAACACTTTATCTTGTCTCATTGACCAGGTGAATCAATGATCCAACAATGGAGACCAAAAGATACCAGAGTTTCTTTGATGGAAATGACACAGAGAACAGATGGTCTCAGGTCCCTGGCACCATGGAGTACAGCTGCACCTCAGAGGATTCAAGCGTGACTGGCAACGATATCCTCATGGACATCGTAAACGTCGGTTGCCCCGCTGCCGGAAGCCCCGCGGCCGACGGCAAGGATGGAAACAATGCTCAGAAGAAGGAGCAGCCGGTTCTCCGGCTAAACCAGAACCAGCCTTTTGTTCTCCCGCTCTTCAACAATTCCCTCCACTGCGGTCGCAAACAGGAAATGGACTCCAAGGAGCTTTCCAAAACTGTGGCCGAGTCCATGGGCCTGTACATGAATGCTGCCAGGGAGGCTGACTTCAGCTTTAGCCAGCACGGGGGCAGCAGCAGCCCCAGTAAGATGTACCCGCATTGTGGAAGGCCCCTGGAGGAGAACCAGTGTGCGTCCGCAAAGAGCCCCAAGGTGAAGCCACCGGGGTACCAGCAGCCCGGTGCCACACCCAGGGAATGCTCCGGTGGGACCCCGGTGAGCTCAGCCTCTGTCCTGGCTTCGTCTCTGTCCTGCAGCCCCAAAACATCCAGCTCCATCTCCAGCCCCGGAGGCAGCAACAACGTGGTGTCGTCCACCACCAGTCCCACCACGTGCTTCGGGCCGTCCTGTTCGTCCATCAGCAGCCCAGTGAACCAGACTCCCTCGGTCGCGGCCCTGGCCCACATCCAGCGCAGGAATTCAGCCACGTGTAGCCCCGTGGAGTCCAGCACGGTCGGCTCACCGCCTCTCACCAGTCCCCTCAACATCATGCGCTCCCCCATGTCAAGTCCTCAGAGCATGAGTAGCGTGAGGTCCCCGCCTTCCTGCAGTGCCACTTGTAACATTAGGTCATCCGTCTCAAGCCCCATTGGTGTAAACGGCAACAACTGCAACAACGGCATGAGGCCCTCGATCTCCAGTCCGGCCACAGTGAACACTATGAACATCAGCAGCCCGCAAAACCCGTCCTCGGGTGGTTTCCCCGTAGCCAGTCCTGCCAGTGGACTGGGCCTGGTGCAGAACGACACCAACAGTCCAGAGGCGGCGGGCCTGACCAGGGACCAAGACTTCAAGAACTTTGAGTTCCCCAAGGTAGAGATGGTGGACGGAGAGGTGTTCAACGTGGGCTTGGACCAGATGGGGATGGTCAAGTACATCAAGAACGAGCCTGGAACTGACTTCAAGAGCATGTGCCTGGGTTCCAACGCCAACAAATGCAACGTGAGCGGCGGCACACCCTTCATCACGCATATAAAGACAGAACCTAACAAGGATGAGGGCTGCATGAGTCAGCATCACTACGGCGCAGAGCAAACGCCCTCTCTGGGCCTCTTCCCCGCATCTGAGACCACCTATTTGTCCTTGAGGAATAACATTGACGAGTACAGCCTCTCTGGTATTCTTGGACCCCCTATTTCCTCCATGAACGGCAACTACGAGCATGACGTGTTCCCCAACAATGTCCTGTCGAAAGGGGTCAAGCAGGAGACCAACGATGGCAGCTATTACCAAGAGAACAACAGCATCCCCCCGTCGGCCATTGTTGGAGTTAATTCCGGTGGACACTCGTTCCATTACCAGATCGGAGCGCAAGGAACAATGTCTTTCTCGCGGCACGACATGAGGGACCAGTCCAACCCTCTGTTCAATTTAATTTCGCCTGTAACAGCGTTAATGGAGTCTTGGAAATCACGGCCAGGCATGGCACAGGGGTCGCTGTCGGCCAGAGGGGAGGGGTACCCAGGCCAGAGCTGCATCACAGACAGCATGTCCAGGTAAGCATGCACAATATGTGCGTCCACACTGGATGGTTAGTACAGTATATCTCCGTTCCAAGTTTGAGAGCCGTGTTTCCATGCAATCAATATTTCTTTTTAAACCTTATTCAAGGTAATGCCTTACTTTCCTTCCTATAGAGTGTTTGGGTCAGTACCTTTGAGGAGCGTTTGTTTTGATTATACCAGTTTGATTGTAGGGCCAAGTGTGTCTGAGTCAGACTCCCTGCACTTGCACAGGGGACTTGGGGCGTTTGCTCGGAGAAACAGCAAATAATAACAACAACAGCAGGGCTTGGGAAAGGCAGCGGGATCCTGGCCGGGGGAACAGGAACTGAGGGACCCAGTCCAGGGCATTGTTAAAGCACAAGAGCAGCATATGATCACATCATCTTTGCTACTATTTCCCTGTGCTCTACTGTAAGAGAGACCCCCACACACACACACACACACACACACACACACACACACACACACACACACACACACACACACACACACACACACACACACACACACACACACACACACACACACACACACACAAACGCATGCATGCACACACACATGCATGGAGAGGGAGAGAGTGAAAGAGCCAAAGTTTGCCTCTTATCAGGCGCCTGTGTATGCACAACAACTGAATTTATTGGTTTGTTATCGGGAGGTCCAGTTAGGACCTTGTAATGCAAATATCTGTTTTTTATGGGCCGTGTGCCATTATAGGGCAGTGTCATAAATTATGAATGATTGATCGCATACTTTTGTTGCCAAACTGATGGAATAAACAGTTGCCTTTTAGAGGGCGTCAGGCCAAAACAAAAACAAATGGGCCAAAGGGAGAAGGGAAAAAAATCTATAATGGCTGCCAGTCTAGTGAGGTAGAACTTTGACATAGTTGTTTTGCTTTGTCCTAGTTGCATGCGAGGGCTACAAGGCATTAAATTAGCATCAGCCCGATGAATATAAGTAAATACCACGGCCATAAAATAGATCATGAATAACAGTAATGCTGCTGAAATTAAAGTATGTGAACCCGTTATATAATGTATCCCTGGGCGATGCCAGAGAGTTTGTTTACAGTAAATCCAGAGATATGGTTTTGATACTGTACTGTACGGTAGTCTGTGCGTGCGTGCGTGTGTGTGTGTGTGTGTGGTGGTGTGTGTGTGTGTGTGTGTGTGTGTGTGTGTGTGTGTGTGTGTGTGTGTGTGTGTGTGTGTGTGTGTGTGTGTGTGTGTGTGTGTGTGTGTGTGTGTGTGTGTGTGTGAGTCTGTCATGTTAACAAGCAGTGAGAAATGCATGGCCAATGCATCATCTACTGTATTCCTTTATTTTACATTGCGGGACATTGTTAATTCGCATGATATTGCGTCACCTTCTTTACGAGCTCCCTCAGTGTAATAAGCACTAAACAAAGCCATAAAACACATCCTGCTCTTGAGCCCGGACTTCCAAAAAAATTTGATAAGAGTCAGATGTTTGTCTTTGGAAAAGTACAGTACTATTATCTACACATTTACTGAGATGTTGGCTCTGTGTATATCATGGACTCCCTGATTCCTTAATGAGGCCGTGACCTGACCTGATCCGGTCCAGACTGTCATTATTTCTTCTAAAGAGAGTGGGCAGTCCACTCTGCTCCATAATTATTCTTTAAATTTATTATAATGAACAGTCGGAAAGCTAAAAGGGAGAGAGTGTATGGGAGGCACAGATGGAAGGCTGTGGTTCCGGTCCTTGGCCAGCAGGGTTTCACATGGTAGCCTCTAAAACCATGGCTGCTTAAAATGCGTATTTTCAGTACATTGTTTTGGTTTCAGTTGACATTTGTGTGAAACAAAAAATACATGTTTTAATTTAATTCAACATATTTCGCTAACCCACCCCATTGACGGACATCAAATCAGTCACTAAAATTGGGAGAGCAGAATGTCGGCAATGACATCACATGAAACTTCAAAGGTTGAAATTGCTCCTTACAAGTGTGCATGACTGAACCAGGGGATTCGTCATCCTCATTCATAACTGACATCCTTTTGCCCTGCCTTTCCTGCTTGTCCATTTTTATCCCCTCTTTGACCATTACCCAATAGGTTGTGTTGAAAGATGTTAAATGGAAATTGGAAAGGTCTCAGTACTTTTGAGTGAATCATTTCTATTTAACAACTTTCAATCTGACGTTTCTATTTAGGCATGTCATTTTAAATAATAACAAATTGCAGATCTACAGTACGTGCTTTATGATTTATATACATGCGTGTGTGTTTTATTTTTCCCCACATATTTCTGTCTTGTCAGTGCTGTTGCATCTTATTGACTCCACAGTGAGGAGGCCCCACTCCCTGTTGACAGCTAGCACTCCAGTCCGTAGCCATTGCTAGCCAGCTCCCCCTGCCCTGAACACGGGCCCATTGTATCTGTACATACCCCTGACAAAGCCAGTTGCACCACGGTGGATTTGAACCCACAATCTCCGGGATGTTGGGCAAGGACTTTTACCACTGTACCACGCGGGCACCATGTGTTGAAATGTATAAAATAGGTATGAAGTGGTTCATCTAGACTCAGAGCCACGATTGTGCATGTGCTGAAATAGCATAAGGTAGCCTGCAGTTTCATCCATGCTGAATTTAAATGAAAAACACCTTATATTATCCTTCCTAGTCACTGTGAAACCAGAGCACTTAAACTGTTAATAGTATTGCTTTATGCAAGCTAATTGTTTTTCATTTCTTTGCTGCACTGTATGTGGTGCATCAGGACATTGGGGAAAGCTTCATGCTGCCCCTCTCCCTCAATTTGTGGCCTAGTTTGGCCACAGTGAGAAGGAGCTATGCTGTGTCATGATTAACAAAGAATCAATTTGACTTTCACTGAGCTAGTTTATAGTAAGATTAATTATCCCCAGAGTTCGTGTACAACTTCATTCCTAAGTCCCCCTGCTTTCCTGCTTCCTAAATCAATAGTGGACTGCGTGGGATGGCTGTCCTAGCAAAAGTCTCTTATTTATTTTGGTACAAATGCGTGCAGCTAGCTTATGTGGATCTATTTGCACGATGCAGTGTGCCTGTGGGTATACATTGCTATCCAGACTGCAAAAGCATGTTTCCTATCTGTTGTGTTCAATTATTGCATGCTTTGCAAATGTTTACTTAGACAGACTCTGTTCAACAACTTGTCTCAGTGTCGTGTATGCACTTGTGTATGGGGAAGGTGTGTAAGTGTGCATGAGTTCATATTTTATACGCAGTACATACAGTCATATCTGAAGTGTTATATTTTGCTGTGAGAGCGCACAAATCGAACAAATGGACATTCAAGGGTCTATTTCGTCCTGATTGTGGCCGTTTCCCTCTGCTTGTACACTTGCAAGTTAAATCAGAAATTTTACAGTGTAACAAGGTTCGCAGGCAGCCCTGATAGGAACATTCGCTAGCTCGGAGGCGACCCATATAGAGGGAGGCAAAGCGATGCTGACGGGATGGGTACCACCCTGGTCCTAATGAGATCCTGCTCAGACCTAATGTCACACAACGGCATGACAGGAGGAGGTGGGCTGCATGGCAGCCAGCCAGCCTGCCTGCCTGCCTGCTACACACATAACAGACATACATCTGTACACAGAGCCGCACACAGACAGACACAGACATATATAGACATACGGACGGCTTGACAAATGAAAGAGAAGCCGACATAAAGTGTCTTAGTAAGGTGTTGGGCCACCCGCATGAGCCACCAGAACAGCTTCCATGTGCCTTGGCATATAGATTGTCTCTGGAACTTTGCTGAAGGGATGCATGGATGGATGGAACTCCATTCCATTCCGTCAATTGGTGTTTTGGTGTCGCTGGTGGCAGAGCTAAAGTCCCTTGCCCCGATGCCATTTCTATTGCTCCATCGGTTCTCAACAAATGCAAGAATTGAACTGGGCTGAGATTTGGAAAAAATAGAAATAGACAGGAATTACAGAGTAATTTATGTGAAAAGTAATCGAACTCCGAGGTTATAGTTAGGGTTTAGAGATGGGAGTGCAAAGAATCTCTAAATCTCTTTAAGAGATTTTAATTCATGCTCATCAAACAATGCCAATACCTCTGTGGATAAGACATTGTGGAAAAGTACACTCGCACAAGGAGAGTAAACATAGCTGTGCTGTACTGTACAGTATTTGTGCTGTTGTGCTGTAGTACTGTAGTACTGTACAAATCCTCCTCCCCGATGTTAGCCTGGCTAAAGCCAGACCAAATCAAAAAATGCCTGTCAGCAGCTAGGTCTAGAATAGCTCAATTATACGCCCATTTCATACCCCAGACAATTAGGGTGGCCAATCAGGACACAGTATGCAAACGCCTGTGTGTGTGTGTGTGTGTGTGTGTGTGTGTGTGTGTGTGTGTGTGTGTGTGTGTGTGTGTGTGTGTGTGTGTGTGTGTGTGTGTGTGTGTGTGTGTGTGTGTGTGTGTGTGTGTGTGTGTGGTACGCTCTGCAATAGTGACGCTTGGTGACAGATGAATGTATGGACTCATTTTAACACTGTCCAATGTCAGTGACACTGCTCAGGGCCACACAGCAAAGTCGCTATCTCGACTCTTAACAAGACGATCGCTGTGGCGCCGTTGAGTTTTGTACTTTCACATAGCAGAGTAAAAATCAAACAATAAAAGACGCTTTTTTAAAAGCCTTGGACAGTGAAAAATCCCTGCATTTTTTTTTCGCAGCATGCTGCTTTTTTTTAAAAGTGCCTTTAATTAAAATTTGCTTCTCATCACAGCAGTCTGGATTACTTTGGTCTAAAAGCATTTAAACCCAGCCAAAAAACGGAGAGAGAGAGAGAAAGAGAGAGAGAGAGAGAGAGAGAGAGAGAGAGAGAGAAAGGGAGAGAGAGAGAAGGAGAGAGAGAGAGAGAGAGAGAGAGAGAGAGAGAGAGAGAGAGAGAGAGAGAGAGAGAGAGGCAGAAAAAATGGTCCTAACTAGAAACACAGTATTTTTGTCACGGTTTGGCTCCAATTTAGACAAAACAGGTGGCTGACAGTGTGCATTCTGCATGATTATTAGAGTTTTAAATGCAGAGGCTGACTCATCCTTGGTTTTGGATCTAAAATGTATGAAATAAACATTAAGGTTAAGTTTATTTTGTACATATTCACTCTGTAGACAAGCATGCAAAAGCATTGCACATGTATTTGCATTTCACGTCCATTATGGAGGAATATATTTATACAGATTTCTGTGCATAACATGAACAGAAAAGAAATGCCAACTTAGACATGGTAATATGAAAAATTATCATAGAGTGACCTACATTAGTGTGCTGGATTATGTTAGCTTTCTGCTCAAATCTCCAAATCTCTCCTAAACCCATTTGTGGTATTTTGAGCTGGTTGACAGAGAAACGTTGTACCAAATGATATTTTCTTCTTAAAAAAAAATCAAAGCGAAACATCACACCGAGGAAAGCTCTGTTTTTCTTTTCATACAGATATAATTTCTGTTAATAGCTCACATTCCAGTGTTTCCGAGCTCGTAGCAGTAGCAGAACCATGCAGCAACGGAGTGACATTTTCATTGCCTTTTTTTCCCCCCTCACTCGGAGCCAGCATAGCTCTAGCTCTGTGGAACGGCCCTTCGAAAAGGAAGCCCTGGATTTGAGAAAGGAGAAGAATGGTTTGCCTTGGACCCTGGCCAACTCCCAATGTTCTTCAGAGGGATGAAAAGGCATACTCCTGAGAGAACACTAATAAGGCTTTAATTGTATGTTCTTCCACTAAATTAATGGATGGAAATGATTTGATTAATTCAGACACTGCTGGATACTAATATCCAATTAAATCCCATCACCAGCAGCCGCGCGCTGGGCCTCCCAGTGCATTGTGGGTTACTGACAATAAGGCGGGCTGCGGCTTGTTTGAGATGTGGACGTGGGTGGGTGGGACACGGGTGGGGGGATGGGCTTATAGAGAACCCAGAGCTCAGGTGAAAGCTCTGTCCAAAATATTTAAGAAGTTGATAATTATACAGTATATAATCTGTGTGCCAATGATATTTTCCTAATCATATATTAGACACAGTTTAAATATATGGATTTTTTAATAAGCAAACTAAAAATCGCTTGTTGTTGTTTTTCATGAATCATCTGCAAACCTAATACTTTGGGGAACCATGCAGTTCAAGTCAATAATCTCTAGGGGAATGTGCTGAGAAAGTAGCTCTCATATGGCATATGTGTGCCGTACTGTATATGAAGACAAGAAATGGTATAAATGACTTCATCCAGTTTGAGGACTGCCTGAAACTATAGTTCTATTTGTGTGGCAAATCATCCCCCCAAGCCTGTCATGTGTCAAAGTATGAAGAGCAGACCCTGTTGTCATGGAGTAGAAATAATGGGATGAGCTCCAAAGTACATTCACACTTTAGAGCATTCAGATGCTCCCTCACCCAGAATGACTTGCAGTGAGTGAGCAGTTAATCTTTCAGCATCCTAACTCAGATAGCAGTAGATTTAACAGAACACAAGACTTTCAAAGGCATGGGATGGTTAATAATATGACTTCAATGAAGCTCAATGGTTGTATTTTCAGCCATTATAAAGCTTGTTATTATTATGATGATGGCGATGATGATGATTATTCTGATTATTATTATTACCCTCATTATTATTA
Organism: Benthosema pterotum; assembly: GCA_039105355.1. Taxonomy (NCBI): domain Eukaryota; kingdom Metazoa; phylum Chordata; class Actinopteri; order Myctophiformes; family Myctophidae; genus Benthosema; species Benthosema pterotum. The sequence goes on along the minus strand of CM076973.1, from coordinate 20,960,874 downwards.
TTACCCTTATTATTGTTATAGTGTATCTTCACCCCATAAATGTTTGTGTATTCAAGTCTGTCTGTAGGAAGCACTATACTTGCTCTGTTTAGATTGTGTGCAATACAACATATAATTTTCTTCCATTATGCATTTTCTTCTAAACATACTTTTTGCTACCACTTTTACAGACTGTCCCAAACTCTCCAACACAAACTTTGATTGCATTCTAAATGTTATAATATATTATATAACGTACTGTATACGGCTCAGCCAGAAGCCCCATAAGGACCACCATTAGAGAACATTCGTCAAGATATTTTATAATAAAAAAAACAGCATCATAGCAGGACAATTCTACAACAACTGTGTCATTGAAATGCTATTTCCCCTGTAGCTTTCTCGGATAGGCAGCTTCAACACATGACTTACATAGCCCTGTGGATGCAACCGAGCCTGATAGAGATGTGTGTTTTTATGTGGTGGTATTTTGGCGATGGATTGGGGGGGCATGGTGCAGCAGTAGTATGAAACACTGGTCTCAGTATGTCCAGGGGTGTAGTGGAGGGGGGACGCGGGGGGGCGGCGACCCCCCACTTCTCACATCTAAAATATTTGAGGGGTGAAAGTAGGCCTATGTTTTTTTTTTTCTCTTGTCATTTACTTTTATGGATACAATTAGGCATTGTAAACAATCTTTCTCAATATGCTATACTTGTTTTGCTCATTTTCAATATTTTACTGTCATTAATATACCTTAGAGATGTTGTGTGGACATGATAAAAACTTCCCCCCGTTATGTGTTTCCTAGAAATGGAGGTCTGAAAAAAATCATTAGCATGGTGCAATACATCTTGATGACATCATCAAGATGTGTTTCACCATGTTAATGGGTTTCCTTTTTTCTAAGAGTCTCGCAAATGTTTACTCTCGGAAGAGAGTAAACGACTCTCAGAAAAAAAAAACATGAAAATGGGTGGAATTTCCCTTTAAGATGCATCCCCCCACTTCTAAAAGTACCACTACAACACTGAGTATGTCCAATAGTGTCTGGTCTGACAGTTTTTGATTCATCATTCTATAGTGATATGTGCAGGCATGTCAGGTAACAACATTTGCTGTGTTAACATATAATATTAACACAATAATATAATTATATCCCTAGGGATATTATGACACAATGATATCCCTGATTTTATTGTGTTATACCACTGGATACATTCATAAATGCATTCTAAGAAATGCTGAATCCGAGAGCTGTTGAGCAAATAAATAATTTATTTGAAGGGGGCCATGAAGTCTGGTTTCCTTGACTTTTACATCAAATTACATGTTTACTTTAAAGTTCAGGAATAGAAAAACTCACAAGGCCCTGTCGGACACCACGTTTTATATAAAGACAACTTGGCCAAACTTCAGTGCCCTGGCAGCTGTTGCAATTAGTTCCAATTAGCCGACCAGACAACCTCTACAGTAACAGTAATTAACAGTGAGGAATGCAGTGAAGGCTGAAGTGCAAAATGTTGATCAGTACAGAATGGTATAGGTCACATGAGGCAGGCTCTGTATGCAAGGTGACATGAACTGGGGTGTAAATAATAAAGTCCCACAGAGTACGAGTTCAATATGACAAATTAGTCACATTTGAATAACATTAATGAGCTGCCTGTCGCTAGCTGTTGTGAGTGGGGAAAGAAGATCTGGATAGTTGCAGGTGGAGTCATGGTTACAAGTAATTTAATATGTATATTTTGTCTATAATGATGTGCAATTCTGTAAGTCAGGCCCTTAAAGTGACTTGTTTGCCTGCAGTACCTATAGAGGCTTCAGTTCTTTGTTTTTTTTTTTGTATGAACATAGAAAACCACATAAAACTAGTCAAATTCCTGGCATGTGTGGATTTACTTGGCCAATATTGTGATTCTGTTTCAGATGCTGGTCAGGAATCAGTCAATTCCACACAGATCCTCTCTGAACTGAATCCAGCCCTTATTTGAGATTCAGCTGATCCATTGCACACTTGCTCACGTCCCTTTTCTTCGTGCAGGAGAGCACAGGATAATAAATGTGCTAGTGCTCCCACTTTTGGGCTCGAGCACTTTGGCCAAGAACGGATTCTGAGCACAATTCCTAATGAGCTGGAGTCTTTCGGAGGGGGTGTGTCAAGGTCACTGACTGGTTAGACAGAGTTGGAGTCTGGGTTGGAGTAAAGTTATGACAGCAATGAAACCACTGACATTATATTTATCAGTACTTGATTATTTAATATACAGTATGTTTATTGACAATTCAAGCAAATCATTTATTTATTTACTTATTTTCTGACACCAGATTAGTGCCTTTCTGGGCCTTTCTGTGTGTACAGTTTGCATGTTCTCCCTGTGTCCCATGGGCTAGGTACCCTCACAAAAACATGCAGTAATCCTGGTTTCTAGACTGCCTCCTCCTGGCAAGCTGGGGCACCTGATGGAGGGGACAGGTACTGGTTGGAATAACGTGTTCCTTCCACACACTACGTCCTGCCAGGGTAACTCCCCTGTGTCAGGTGAAAAGAAGGTAGCCTGGACTCCTCATAAGCACGCAGCCAGTCCGCTGGGTGAGTAGAGCCCGGACTCACAATAGGAATTGCACTGGGTGAAAAAAATGGGTTACAAAATCATGGGGATAAAGTCGAAAAAAAGTGAAGAAATAAGTAGTAGTAGTCCACTACGAGTACTTTCCCAATGTCCTAAAACAGGACCCCTCAAACAGTTCCTTGTAGACGTGCATCAGTAGTAATCCAGCAATCCGTGGCTACATCTGCAGCATAAATTAGTTTTTGCTTGCCGAACAGTTCTGTTTCGAAATTTCTGAAATGCTTTGCCTGGCTATTCCCGGAGCTCACCACCGAGAAATTGAGAATTGGTTGTCAGGAGCTCTCCGCCTCTCACTGAGGGACGCCAACTAAGTCAGACTACCTCAAACTGTATATGCCCAGCGACCACACTTTTTGACACATTTTGTCCAATTATCCGTAGCAGCTAACACTTTGGCCTTTGAGAGGTTGAAATTACGAACAGCTTCATCACGGAATAGACAAGGGTATTATTATGACCCCGAAGATGTTAAAACACCAGGTAAAGGCTGCATTTGGGCCTTATCTTTAAAAAAAAGGTGAGACGAAGATACTGCGAGGCCTACCGTAATTACACGAAGCTATTGTTGGAGTCAAACTGTGATACGATTCCTCTTGATCGCTCTGCCTCCATCTCTCTCCCTCTCCATGCAGTACGCGCATGTACGTGTGCACATACACACGTGCACTCACTCACATGCATGCACACGCAGTTCGCCGTCAACAGCACCACATTCTGGACTAGACTTGACATCCCAATAAAAGTGCGGCTAGCTGGCTGCTATTGGCCAGGGCTGCAGGGATTTGAATGCTTGTGAGGTCTTGTCCTCATGTGAACCTCTTCCTGAAACACACTGTCTGAGGACAGTGAGCCAAATTTCCGCTGAGCGAGTCCAGTAGGCTGCCATCTACCCTCTGTTACCTACTGCTGACATACCGAGGCGGTCCTTTAGGTCGTTTACAGACCCGCTGAATTGGGCCGAAACTTGATATCGGGACCATAACAAAGCCTAGTGGATGCCCGTGTTTGAGTGGTGAATGCCCTGATTATTATTATTTTTTTTTTCTCGTGTATTGGCCTTTGTGCACCTGTTTTCTTTTGTTCATAGAGCACGCAAAGGAGCTCACAAAGGTGAGTGATATCTTGTTGTAGGGTGAATTAGGTCTGTACGGTCGGTAGGTAATGACACGTTCAGCACATTGACACTCTGGAATTGATGGATTTCTTCACATTGCAGATTACGAGGCATAGATCTGCCAGGAGAAGCCATACTGCATGCGTATTCCTGCTCTTGTGCACCAAGAGATGCTTCTTTGTTGAGTTAAATGTGAGTGAATGCCTAATTCATGGTTGGAGCATTATTCATCGGGGGCTATAAAAAGCAATGAGATGTATATTTCATTTTTTTAGCAGAGCAGAAGTGCGGAGAGGCCATCGTTGGCTTCTCTAGCTGTCTCTCTCTCCCTCTCCCTCTCTCTCTCTATCTCTCTCAGCAGCATTGACTGCTTTGCATTGCATTCTGATTGCCTGAATGAACAAACAAAGCATGGCTTGATCATCCATGTTTAATTGAAGTTTGCTCAAGTATTCATCCCAAGTGTGTAAGACCGCAGTGCTTGTCTTGCCAGTTCATCTATAGAAAGGATTGCAGAAAAAAAGAAAAACCAGGGGTTTGAAGTCTTAGCACTTTTATGCTTTACACGAGTAACACGGCCCACATCCTCTTATTATAGTGCAGTGGTTTTCAACCTTTTTCATACCAGGGCCCATTGTTTATTCTGCATTTTAGCCACGGACCACCATTTGATGTTGAGTGTAGTCTCTCAGACCCATGACTAAGAATTTTCAAGTCCACAATTTAGGAGATAACTGGCAAAACGTTGGTCAAAATAACAATTCTACATTTACTAATTGTGTGTATTCTGGAAAATTAAGTAATTCAGATTATTTAACTCTTGTGAGCGTAAAAATCTCAAGAGTTACAGATCTAGGGCCCTTTTGGTTATCATTCCAGGACCACCTGGAATCCTCTCAGGGACCACTGGTGGTCCCTGACCACCGGTTTAAAACCTCTGGTATAATGGACCCACACGGACCCACATACCACAGTGGTACAGTACCAGAACTCTACAATTGTATACATGAAAAATAACTTAAAATGAATAACTCCGTAGTGCCATAATTAACCATAAAGTGACACAGCACTATTGTACCCTTTATAAGTATGTTTGGTTTTACAACCCTGAAAGCTAATAATATTGGCTTATTATATTTTAGAATGATATTAAATGTTATGCGTAATTTGTGCTATTTCCCTTTTCAGTACTCAAACTGGCACCGCTTAATTAGACTGTACCAGTCTAAATACACGTTTACCTTGCAATGTCACGTCCTTGTAAAGTCTACGTTCTTTTCTCCAAACTGAAAGAACAGGGCAGTGTTCTCCTGGGAGCCCACTATTAATCCTATAGGCTTCAAACCTAGAAGCACTCTGTTACGCGCACGCACACAGGCAAGCACTCGTGCAGACACGCACACATGAGTGCATGCACACACACGCGCACACACACACACACACGTTTGGTTTCTAAAAGGAAACCTTTAGGCGCATTGAATTGACTTAAATTGTTATATTTAAGTTATTATGTTGCGTCTTTTTTAGAACATTGCGTTTGGTGTCTTGCCCAACGACACTACAACGTGTAGACAGCAGGAGCTCGGATTCGAACCGTCGGCCCTCTGATCATTGGACGACCTGCTCTACCTCCTGAGCTACAGACTATTCAGTCCATAACTTAAATGGATATTGAAATTTCAAACATTAATTTTGACACCTACTGCAGGCATTTGTGAGCACCGCAGACAGCTTTGAAATTGCTTGATTAATTTTGATATTTTTTATCAGACACACGCCTTTCCAATTTATTTTACATTTAATTGTTTTGGGAGAATTAAAATAAATAATAATTAAACTAGGTTACTGAAAAACTTGCCATCACATATTAGAAGGACAGTGTCAGTCAAGGGTGAGTGTTTTTAAATGGATATCGACAGAATTAAAATGAACCCAAACATTGAATGAAATTGAATGAAATTGAAATAACCCTTTATAAAACTGTAATGTTTCTCGAGCTGAAATGAAGAGGAGAACAATTCAATCATATTAATATGTGATAATGATTGATGATGATGATTAAAGACATTATCACCCAGTAACAACATCAGTCTCTCTCTCTCTCTCTCTCTCTCTCTCTCTCTCTCTCTCTCTCTCTCTCTCTCTCTCTCTCTCTCTCAATAAAAATACAAATTCAAGTAACAGCTATTGCAGAATAAATCAAATGAACAGTTAATCCATGGTGGCAGACTGCGTAACTGGAGCACATACTGATCATTTTGTATCTTGTAGCCAGATCACTTCACATTTGGAAATGTTTCTCGCAAAGCAGTATTACTATAGAAACCACACAGGTTTGAGCTCAGGTTAATGTGCAGTTCACTCTAGTCGTACTCAGCTGTCATGGACACGTCACTTCCAAACGATGGTCACGGTATATTTATGTTGTCAGCTCTCGCAAGGCCAGCGCAGTACATACGTTATGCAGGGCCTTCTAGAAATTCAATATCTCTGTATTGTTACCAGCACAAGAGGATGAGCTGAGATGCTTTGTTGAGCTTATAACCCTGACCTGTTCCATATACCTATAGGTCACACAGGACATACGTTGACAGATTGTGCTCATGTTTAAAGGCAGTAGGAAGCGCCATTCTCAAAGGCAGTGCGGTCGTTTGGTGTTGTGCAGCATCCCGGGCATTCAGCGTTGGCCTCTGGAGGAATAGGATATGTCACTGCTAGAGATCTCTCTGGCAATAATGTAGCCCTGACGGAATTGAACAGTCGCTGTCAGATGTCTCTGGGTTGTAATCACTCGGGTCGCGATATTAGAATGGAATAGAAAAATCAATCACCTAATGGGCGAACCACTCAAACAGAAACACTTTGCCGTGTGTGTGAGTGGCAAATGTTTGCTGGAAGATTGGGTCACTTAACCTGTGTTACGACTCTCTCGCTTCTAAGCAACCCAACGTGGAAAAAAAAAACCCGTGGTCTTCCGGTGCCAGTTGTCAACACGGCTCTAGTAGGTATTATGGCAGTGGTTTGCCGGGACGGGAACCAAGGCCATTATGGACATCCCACCACCAACCACCAGGGCTTTAGCCTTTCGTGCAAAACCTAGCAGTAGATCTATATGTTTTTTTTCCTTCCATGCTTCCGTATTATGTGTGGCCATGGTTTCAGTCAGGCCACATCCACAGTCTTTCATTAGTAGCTGACAGAGAGGAGCCAGGCCGGAGCGCCATAATAGCACCGTGTCATCATGACAGCTTTCAGTCTGGCTAAACTTCTGTGCCGCCTTCCCACAAAATATACCAAAATAAAATAAAAAAATAAGCTTTTTTTGGGGGGGTTGTTTTGGTATGTCAATATGGTTTTGTCGGAGGCAGAGGAGGAGGAGGTGTTTCTCTGTTTGTTATACAGTGTTGTTGTTGCTGTTGGGCATAAACCTCATATGTCCACACCTTTTAAAAAATATATTATTTAAATAATTAACTTCTTTAAACGACAACTTTAGCTTTTTTCAACCAATTTTTTGGGGCTATTTTCGATCATGGGGCTAAATATGTATTTTCCTGCAAAATTGAATATTAATTTATTTTTTCATTACCTCAGGCTAAATAATAGAATGCTGGTTAACCAGGTGTAACTCTTTGAGAGCGTAAACATGAAACCAGATGGACATGGTCATTTTGATTTATATGGTTGTCTATTTTGTTTTCCCCGAAATCCAGCCTGGTATTGTGGACAAAACCAAAAGAAATCTTTATTTTGGGGTCTGTGGGGCTAAAATGTCATCAAATGGTGGCATCTGACTGAAAATGTTAATAAATAATGGGCCCTGTTATGAAAAAGGTTGAAAACCCATGCTTTGTGAAAACACATACTGTACAAGGTTTCTACCCTGACAGCAACAACATGTAGCTGACATGCCAGGACTTCTTCTCTCTCTCTCTCTCTCTCTCTCTCTTCACTCTCATTCCTGTATGATTACTCCCCCTGCCCCAGTGTGTTGCTCCGAGGTCCCGGTGTCTCTGCTGTGATGAGACCACGGCATGGGGGATTCAGGACACGGCGGGGCAGAGGGGAGGAGAGGGGAGGGGTGGGGACCCGTTTAGGTGTGACACCGTTGGTTCCATTAGCCCCGTGGTGCAATGCCTGTTTGACAGGATGTGTGTTAATGGGTTCACTGGTTCACTCTTTAAAATGACTCCCAAACCTGTTTGTCAGTCTAGTAGTATGTGTGTCCCGTGTTCTGTGGATGAAGACGGGTGTACATGTATACGTGTGTGTGTGTGTGTGTGTGTGTGTGTGTGTGTGTGTGTGTGTGCGCGCGCGCGCGCGCGCGTGTGCGTGCGTGTGTTTAACGTTGTCTTTGACCTATATACTGTATAGTCTATGCTGTGTGTGTGTGTGTGTGTGTGTGTGTGTGTGTGTGTGTGTGTGTGTGTGTGTGTGTGTGTGTGTTTCCAACATGAAGCTATGTTCAAAAAACATTCATAGTTTACATTCCATGATCATCAAAAAAGAAGTACAGTAAGTAGGCCTACTGGTATGTAACTAAAAAATTAAAGGGACGCTTCTCCAAAGTTTTGCCTGTTGTAGAAACTGTTGCTCGATAAGCATTATACAACATAGGCCTACGGCCCTACAGTACATACGTGTGTGTGTGTGTGTGTGTGTGTGTGTGTGTGTGTGTGTGTGTGTGTGTGTGTGTGTGTGTGTGTGTGTGTGTGTGTGTGTGTGTGTGTGTGTGCGGGGAGGGGGGGTATTGTCCTGCCTGCGGAGTGCGGAGCTTCCCTCTCAGCAGATGAACCTGACACCCTCCCAGGTCCGGTGGCCTCTGAGCCTATTCATCTTCCTCCGACTGCCGTGTCACGTGACACGGCTCTCACATGACTGCTCCTCGGCCTCCTCCGATCAGCCTCTGGAACTGTACGTCACCCACAGTTCAAACAACGTTTCTGTTTTGTAATGTTTCTCCCGTCAAAAAGCAGTGCTTTTCGACCTTTTTCATGCCAGGGCCCACTAGTTATTCTGCATTTTAGCCACTTGCAGAATAATTTGATGTTGAGTTTAGACTCTCAGGTGCCAAAACCAAGGATTTTCAAGTTTGTGTCCACAATTTAGGTAGAGATAAACTGGCAAAACGTTGTTCAGAATAGCAATTCTTCTACATTTACTAAATGTGTAGATTCTTGAAAACTAAGTAATATCAGATGTTTAAATATAATTTAACTCTTGCTGGCTTAATCAAATGGATCCGTGAGGGTCCATTTGGTTTCATTTTTACACCCTCAAGAGTTACAGATCTATTATGGTCCCTTTGGTTACCAACTGTCTGTCATTTAGCCTGGGGACCACCTGCAATCCTCTCAGGGGCCACTGGTAGTCCCTGGACCACTGGTTAAAAACCACTGGTTTCTGACGGCTTTGGCAGTATGAATGAACAGCAGGGGAGAGAGATAGAGAGAGAGGTGTACGGCGTGTCAGAAAGCCACTACTATGTGTGTGTATATATGGGGGTCATGGAGATGTAGGTGTATATATATAAGGCCGGCCGCTGCATCCGTATAACGGAGGAAATGAGTGTCGTGTTGTGTTTGTTTGGTGCTACTATACTGCACACATGAACCCACTGGCCTCCTGCTTCCTTAACCCTTCGTGGGAGAGCAGGCGAGCAAACGGCCGCTGGCTGCCATGGAGACAGGCGGATCCAGTTGAGGTTCCACTTACAAAAGCCTGACGTTGTTGTTGGAGGTCACGAAACACTGTGACCAAGCAGCAACAAATACGTTTCCTGCAGGGTCGGATGTTTGTGACCTGTTTACGGTATTGATTAAACGTTACTGAATGCTGTACGCAACTTCGCACGAGACATCGGTTAAAGAGTCAAACAGCCAGAATAGAGTTGTATTATAGGGTTGGTATAGAGATCACTGTGGGAATATTAAAGGAGAAAATTGCTGCCCGAGTTTTATTTTATTCATTTTTTAAATCATGTACTAGTGTGTGCCGGATAAGATAATCTTGCCCGATTATTCTGTAGTGTGTGGTGTGATGTGACGTGTGCCCCAATGTGTTTTGTTATGGATTTCTCCCTTGAATGACTGTGCTTTAACTGTATAGCGTGGCTGTAGACATGCTGTTGAGGATTTTATTTCAAGTGGTTCTTATAGCGACCATAGTTGGTTCCCTTTTGTTAGTATTTTCTTTCTTCCCCCGCACTCAGTCAAACATGCGATCATTAGAGTTCCCTTCCTAAGTTGGTATTAGCCATGCTCTAGTGACGATGTGGCATTCTTCTAGCTGGGAACAAAGTGGTATGTTCAGTTCATTTCTTATGACAGAACAACAGGCCAATCACTCATCAGTGTTGAAGAAGTGATTTCCCCTTAGTGATTGTACTGGAGAGATGCCAGGAACTCAGCAGGAGAAAATCACCATACTGCAGAGAGTGACGACCTGTTAATAAGTAATTTTGCAACTGCGCGCGCGTGTGCTTGTGTGTGTGCGTGTGCGACTGTGCGTGTATACTATTGTGTGCATGTGCATTTCCCTCTTTCTATGTCTGCACACACAACATCCTGTATGTGCATGTGTGTAATGTAAATGTGAGTGTGCATGTACAGTATTTATGCATGTGCATGCAAGATAAATCTTTATAGATACTTGGCTGGTTGTCATAGCAGCAACAATAGCAGTAACTAAGAATGAAATGAAGGAGAGGGATAGGTACAGTAAGAGTAAAAAAACAACCCAAAATAAATAAAATACTGAGCTGCTGCCCTATCGATACCACCACCGGCACAACATCTCTGAATGAGTGCACATACGTGCAGTAGGTCTGGGCCAATTCACTTACACAGAATTGACTTCGCTATTATCATTCTAGAACAATGTAAAACAAGTCTTAACAATATGGACCATGAAAAGTTCAATTAAAGATTTTAAAGCAATTCTAAACGATATTTACCATGAAAAATTCAAACATACACTTAAATGTAGCCAGATAATTGTCAGTCAGTCAGTCTCTCTTTGAACAAATTAACACATTTATAAATATAACACCCCTAATGTGCTCTAACTCTAACCTGTGGAAGGAGTGAATATAGGAATGAATATGCATCGATCTGTCTATTGCTATAATTATGGTGCATCTGTCATAAATATATGAAGGATTATGTATGCAGTATAACAGCAGTGAGTACAGTAAAGTACAGTCTAACAACTATTCTCAACAGGCTTCTGTTAAAGATTGATGATATTCTATACTTATACAAGTAGTGTATAGGTAGGTGTTCCAGAGTCCATGCAGGAGTCAGTATACAGAAATGACCCGGTATGTGCGTCTATATGCATGTGTGTGCGCGCACGTGTGTGTGTGTGTGTGTGTGTGTGTGTGTGTGTGTGCATGAAGTAGGGGATAATGTATGTCTGAGTGGTCATGGTTGATGTATAAATCAACGAAAGGCTGTTTGAGCACCGACGTGGAGCACAGGAGGTTGAAGGTGATTTATCATCAACCATGACCACTCACACATACATTATCCCACTTATTACTACCTATCATAAACTTTCAAAAATTGACCCGAAACACAACAAAAAAAGTAATTCCGGCCATTTTTGGTACTGCTTTGTATATTTTTCGCTCAAATGTTTTCAAAAAAACATTTCTGAGAGCAATGTTTATCTGTAAATTACATTGTGTGTGTGTTTACATGGGTGCATGTTGGAAACAGCAGCAAATCAAGCAGGAAGCAGCAGCCGCACAGCTGGTGCTCCGAGTGTTTGATTAGGCAGAGGTCTGTTATAGAGGGGAGCAGTCATTATATGGAGATGTCAGACCTCTGAATTCCACCATTGACCAATCATAATCAAGCGCTCCCGACAAGCCATGTAAATTGCACGGTTTGCACGACGTAATAGCACATGTTAAAGCAACGTTGAAGAAAGGGTTTCTTTTGTAAACGGCCTCTCTTTCTGTCTCTGCTGTAATATTCCATGTGTCCTGTGTGCCAAACATAACAGATCATGCGATGCAACAGTGCGTTGAGATCTCCACAGTCACACAGTACAATCTCTCTGCCATAATTGAACCATTTTGCAACGTGTATTAATTAAATTGTAGCAGTGTCATGCCTGGTAGGTGCTGGTGGTGCGTGCATGACCACGTCTGCACACATGGTCAAATCAAAACGCTGATTCAAATGCTCTGTCCCGGGTGTGTTCCTCTGACCTCCCAGACACTCTCTCTCTCTCTCTCTATTCCTCTGCACGCTGCTCCGGGACACACAGGCAGCACGTGCACAAATACACACAGACATACGCATGGAGAAGATATGCACACACTACAGTGTCTCCCCTCTGTCTCTGTCTCTGTCTCTCGTTTTCACTCACTCTCAATTTCTCTTTCAGCCACACACGCACCCATGCGCACACACGCACGTGTCTTCTGCACTGTACACAGTTTTCAGCTTTAAGCTTATTTCCTATGATTAAAAAGAAAGAAAAAATGAATCTTGATGAATGCATCTCTTTGTGTTTCAATGGTTTTGGTATGCTAATTATTCCACTGAGCCTGGCACTTAGCTGGCCTGTGTGTGTGTGTGTGTGTGTGTGTGTGTGTGTGTGTGTGTGTGTGTGTGTGTGTGTGTGTGTGTGTGGTTGCGGTTGTTGTGTGGTCAGTGCAATAATAACTGGTTGAGTCACCAGGACACATCCATATTAGAGTCACATCCTGTTGTCATGTGTTCAGTATCGATCAGGCTCATCTCGGACGATGCGCCGACTTGACAGCACAGTTCAGACAGCGGACTGGGGGATCTGGAACACTACGGCTTGGTTTGGAGCCAGCAACCCATTCTGTGGTATTTAACAAACATCTGTGGGCTCTATGATGTAGTTATTCCCTCTTGGTGGACAGTGGTTTCTCTGCGGTTTTGGTTCCCTCGGCGCTTTTCTATGTGACGGACAGAAACACACACACACCCAGATGATGCACATGCACGGACGTACACAGTGCATACACATGCACACAGACACAGGGCAGGCACACATGCACGTATACGTATGCACGGACACACACACAAATACCCACAAACAGACATACTGTAACACGTTTACATCAACTGTAGATATGCAGTGTCTCCCTGTTGGACAAATTCGTTCAGGCACACGCACAAACACGCACGCACGCGCACGCACGCACGCACACACACACACACACACACACACACACACACACACACACACACACACACACACACACACACACACACACACACACTTGATTTGATATGTGGATTCATTGACAGGGTGGTGGCCAATATCCAATTCAACTGTCCTGTTTGTTGAGCTGTTTGGGCAAACAACAGTGTTCAGCCAACAGTATGTGGAGCTCAGCTTTCTTTTAATGTGTGCCAGCCACGGGATGATGCAATGCAAAGGTTGGGCTTCTTCAAACAAGAGGTCAGCAGTCAAACAAGAGGAGAAACCTCTGGTTATATAATGCACTTACTGAGTGACCACATGCACATGATGAACCCCATTGACAGTATGACCTTACAGGTTCATTCGTACACTCAGAGCGACACGCCTCTTCGTATCAAGTGTATTCAAGCCAGCAGCATAATCATTCTGTTAACCCCTGCTGTAGTCACAGAAGAACGATGGAAATCAATGCCCTGACAGCTTATTAGGTCTGGGTGTGACCCTGGCCTCGGTCAACATGCAAGGGGTTGAACTCGGTGGCGCACCGTACCGTATATACCACCACCGTCACACTGACCAGTGGGACTTTAAAGAACTCTTTCAGAGGAGAGCGAATGTATGACTAAGGATTTCTTTTTTTGGAGCTCTCCAGTCTATTTTGAGAGACGGGTAATGATACAGTACAGAGACTGAAGGACATTCAAACCTGTCAACCCGTCTCTCCTCACACCTCATTGGTTAGAGGCGGGATAACGTTGATGAAAGGTCATTTGTCTCCGATTTAAAGCGAGCATATTCAGCTATTCAACCTGGTGCGGAGCAGCAGCGCCACTGATTCTACCGCGTATACACACAGTAGAGTCTTCAGTGTTCACAATGGGACCCTGAGAGTGTACAGATGCTATCAAATTGACCCACATTGTTGCACTCGAGATAAAAATGGACAAATGAACGCCGAGGAGTTTACTGTATTCCCGGAGGGGCCGGGGGTGAGGGGTTGATTGGGTCCGTCCAAGCCACTTCTGGCACACCCACGCACACAAGTCAAGAACCGTTTTTGTGTGTCATTTTGCACAAGAATGCAAAATGGCATGGCAGTGCCGTGCAACGACTAATTCAACAAGTACTATTACGAATCTATCGATATTTCAGAATGCAGAGGAAGATAAATGCTAATATGTCATGTGAAATAGGTTGAGATGAGCCAGCACTACTGTACTTATCTTAATTTAAAAAATATATTCTGCAGATCTGTAAAGGTAATGGCATATGTAAATTAAATGAATATGTGCTTGTTCAAGTCATCACATATTTTTATTCAACTGAAAGGAATAAAGAGGCAGAGCTGTTAAGAGAGGGAAAGAACAAAAGAGGTAGTGGTCAAAGGAAAATATAAGGGGTGAGGAAGTGAAGTGCTGTGTCCAGGCTTTCTTACCAGTGTCACAGCATATCATTTAATGTACACTTCATCACATATTTATTTGAGCTGTCTTCATTTTGCAATTAAGGCCCCCTACACAAAAAAAATCAAGCAACAGCACAACAACGTCCGCCTCTTTTCTTTACATTTCATACTGTAGTGCAGAAGAAAAAATGTCTAACTTTGGAGTGAATATGTTCTGCCATCAGTGATAACTTAAGATGCACATCTTCAAAGATGGAACAAGGCCATTTGTCTGTGCAGTCTGCGCGCATGCAACCAATTGCATTTGTTTTTAACGAGATTAAAGCCATTACCAATCGACCCCCCGCAGTCGAAGCAGTAGTGTTTGTGTAGTGCGGTGTAGTCGTGCGTAAGCTGCACATTACGTGACATTCTGGATGCTCACTCAAAAATGCAGCAATGTGGTGTGCCTTGCACAGAGCCAAGATAACAGTAAACAGTGAATGCATTTTTAGACAAACAGAGAAGGGAAATGGTCTGTACATACAGTAGTCGCGCCTGAAGGGCAGAAGTGGAGTGGAGAGAAGGTAATGCAAACAGAGTCTACTGTCCTTCCTGTCTTTAGCAGCCACTGGCGCCGTGCCAGGGACTTGGGAGACCTTGACACCCATAATGCATCAGTCCGACTGTATTCAGAGGACATTTCTGAGCCAAGACAGCCACCGTCCGCCGTTCCAAACGAAGGCTGTTTTTGAACCGTTTGTTATTCTTCTGATTATACTGCGACGATGCAGTGTCTGTTCCATAAACGGAGTGTAGGCACATCGCTCCTGCTTGTATGTGTATTATTATTATTACTGTTACAACAGTGACAGAGTGCTGGAGAGAGCGCTTTGGCAGGATTCAATCCTAAACCAGGCGGTGACACATGTTGGGGTCATCGCTGGCCTTACTACCCCCTGCCACTGAAGGACACTTTGGTTCCACATTTCCACAGAAGGCTGATTCTGAGAAAATCGTATTCTTCTCCCATCAATTTCCGAGTAGAGATTTTTTTTTTCTTTTTTAAAGCCCAAACTAGCCCTCCTGGAGGGGTTGCACTGCACAGCATGCAAAGGGAAAATGTCACCTCAATATGCCATAACAGTTATGCAAGCAATTTGAATTCCACTTAGCCAATTGAATTCTGTTGCTGGACTATCCATCCGTCTCATTTTAGTCAAGACAGTGACCGAGCTCCCAGGAGGAAGTTAGAGAGAGAGGAAGAGGTGTGTTATGATGGCTGCTCTGCATGGAAGAGACAGAAACACTGAGCCGTACTGCAGAGAGGAGTGGGAGAGAAGTGTGCGTGAGTGCGTGCGTGAATGCGTGCGTGTGTGTGTGTGTGTGTGTGTGTGTGTGTGTGTGTGTGTGTGTGTGTGTGTGTGTGTGTGTGTGTGTGTGTGTGTGTGTGTGTGTGTGTGTGTGTGTGTGTGTGCGTGTACAAGAGAGAGAGAGAGAGAGAGAGAGCTGGAGAAAGTGAGATGAGACAGACCAGACAATCTTGGCAAGCAACCTGAGCTCTATGGAGAAAGTCGAACAGGAATCAATGCAGCCCACTAATATTTGATTCTGCAAAAAAAGGAAAAAGAAAAATATACACCTTCCACTGTCTTATTCCCACCTGTGTGGCGCGCTGGGAGGAAGGTTGGAGGTTGATTTGCGTGGACAGAAGGTCTGAGAGTCCAACACCAACAGCAGTCCAAAACCATCTCCAGCAAAATATAGACAATTTTATCCCCAAAGTATTGACAATCTGTTTGGAGCCGCAAGATACATTGTGTTTATTTGTGCTTTTTTCTGGTCTTTCAAATTTACCTTTTAATTGTTTGCTATTTTTTCAGGGCAGATCTTTAGAGGGTACTGTATGCACATGCATAAACCGAGTGGCAGGTGATCACAGATCACAGAACAGATAATCTGTTTAACATTGTTTAGTTGTTGTTTAATAAAATAGAACTTGACAATGATGTCACATGCATAACATACCACATAGCCTACCAGAAAGCCAGCCGCCTTGGTAAAGGCAACATAAATTGGCTAATATGACAATAAAATAATATTTTAATGCCTAAAGTATGTAAACTGTGATTGTATTGTTGTGGGGAAAATCTCTAGATCAGCAGGTTGCCTCTGTGCTGTCAAAGAACAAAATATTCTGTGGTTCTTGAAAGATTATTAAAATTGCTGGCAGAGTGTGCAGAATGTTCTAGAGAGGTTAATTAAGAGATCAATCTACAGAACGTGTGTTTAGCTATTTTACAGCAGTCTTTTTTCTTTTTTTTCTTCTTTTTTAGCTATTTTACAGCAGTCCTCTTCATTTTACAGTCGACCTTGATCTTGCTTCGGCTTACTCAGCTGAGGTTAGTCCAGTCTTAGCCTCGACACCCAGGCTTTCATTTTCGTTCGCGTTGCGCGAAAACGGAAAGCCTGGACTAACTTGTTACACAAAGTGGCCTTGAGGGGGGAGTCAACCTTCCGGGGTGGGCGTCGCTCTAAATGATGTGACGTAGAACAGCAGTGGACGGGTGCGGGAGGGGCCGGGGATGACGACACGTTCGTGAGATCAAATCAGATCAGCTCGATCTGCCGTGTGGATCCCACGGCACTCCGCCCCCCCAAGGCCAAAATCATTGCGGGTTAGGCCAGGCTAGTCCAGTCTTAAACCTGGAAACAAGTTGGGAGTTCTGCACTCATGGGTCCTCAGTGTCAATGTTCTTTTCATGGGCTGTTGGCTAGACACCAGAAAAACGGCAAGTGGTATACACGGAATTACATGAATACACATGGTACCAACCTGTAAAGGTTTTCATGTTTCCTTTGAGCACATAACATCCGTGTCAGTGAATACCCTGTCCATGCAAGGCAGGCCCGGATGTAACATTTCCCAATTGGGGGTCTGACTAAGAGAGTTTTCTGTTTTGAATGATGGAATGGTGTTGGTTTATAGTCGTGCCACAATTGAAGTTAGTTAGTAGCAGTAGTAGTGTTCCAAATCATTTTAAATATACTCTAAGCACTTTAATTTGAAATATCTTTGAAATTTGGCTTGTTTTGCATGCCATCATGTTTGGTGGGGCAGTCGGGGCATTTAGGGGGGCATTGGTCCTCCCCCCATGCCTAGATCCGACCCTGGTGCAAGGTGTGGTGTTCATTTGTGATCTATCTAGGTATCTTGCTGAATACCTTTTGTCAGCTTTATTTGCCACAGAGCTTATTTGTGGGGGTCATAAAAAAAGATTCATTGGAAAAAATACCACAGATGTTTTGTGGAGGGAGAACCAGCAAGATGCCACCTTCTTCCTCCTACCACCTATATATATATAATGTGTCATCCCTGGACTTCTCTGGTCTGTGCTGTACATTGACTGTTCATCTCAGTTGAAATATATATAAAGCCATATACAGTTCTGCATCACTAAAACCTTTTCATAGATGTGAGGTGCTGTCAACAGTGTCTCTTTGAATTGAGCCGGTCAATAGCAGCCAACAAACAGCGAGCATAACATGTTTCTATAAAGCATCACCCGCAAATACATAAATAGATAAAAAGCTGCCTTCGTTGTAGCTAATTGGATTTAGTGGTGGCTACTCTATGTATTTATATTGTACTTAAAGAGCTTAATGTGAATGACACTGATATCATAAGACTGACATTTAAGCCCTTAAATCCCCACTGTTGCGTGACTGTGTGTGTGTGTGTGTGTGTGTGTGTGTGTGTGTGTGTGTGTGTGTGTGTGTGTGTGTGTGTGTGTGTGTGTGTGTGTGTGTGTGTGTGTGTGTGTGTGTGTGTGTGTGTGTGTGTGTGTGTGTGAGAGAGAGAGAGAAAGAGAAGGAGAGAGAGAGAGGGGTGAGAGAGAGAGGGAAGCAAGCAGGGAGCGAGAGAGAAAGGAGTGAGGGCATGGCGGAGAGAAGGAGAAGGAATGATGAAAGAAAGTGCAGCGAGCAGAAAACACCCAAGTCAGTGACGATGTATACAGTATGAGTTCATGTGAGCGACAGAGAGGGAAAGTGAAGTGACACTGGAAGGCTTTTGTTTGAGAGACTGCCAACGTGTCAATTCCAATGTGACATTTTTATCGACAACCTCCACCACCTCCCCATTTCCCCTTCTCCCGCTCTCTCCCTCTCTGTATCTCTCTCTCTCTCTCTCTCTCTCTCTCTCTCTCTCTCTCTCTCTCTCTCTCTCTCTCTCTCTCTCTCTCTCTCTCTCTCTCTCGTCTCTCTCTCTCTCTGTAAACTCAACAGTCAGGCCGGAGCTCAACATACATATATATTTTTTCCCTTCTTTTTTTTACACACACCACACCACAAAGCTCGGGGGTTCAGAAACAGGTTCCCCTGGCAAAGTTTTGGAGAAAGTTGTTTTATTTTATTATTTATTTTTCACTCCGTTGTATTTTCTCCCCCTCCTCGCCTGCCTGCTGCTCAAACTGCTGCTCGGGAAAAAAAAAAAAAGTATGCCAGACGCTGCCAATGTTTATTCACTTGACCTAGAAAAATCACATTGCAGCAATCTAAGCATAACTGAAGATATTTTATGGTTTGAAACATGGCCTTTGAAGGGGGCGGGGAGGGAAGCTACAAATCGTGTTTAGCTTGTTTCTGGATTAAGTCTATAAACTAATGAAATGGGCAGATGCCATAATCTGGAGTGAACAATCTAACTGATGTAATTACCTCCACTAAACATGTCTCAGCCTGTACATGGTACCCATTACATTGGACTATTAATAGTACACTGTAAGATAATTATACAGGTAGTCAGAGAATGTACTGCTAGTGTATTGGAAATTAAACAAGTACAATTATTTTGCTATTTTTAGATGTACAGTTCTGTACTCTGAAATGTGCGTTTTAATAACACCAAGGCATTTCGTGGTGCTGTCGGTGGCAGTGCTGTTATAGCTGCCATGTTTGGAGCGCTGCCCGGCTGTAAACAGGAAGCAAGGCAGATTACAACGCAACTGTCCATCTGGCCATTAATACGCATAGAAAAGCCAGAGCCGTTTTGCCCATGCAGCCACCAACAGGCTGGGGCTGTACCGCTAAACTAACGTTTGATCACAATCACACTGGAAGTGACTTGAGACTTGACAAGTTTTAACTTGGAGTTGGAGGACGAGAAGAGACCACCTCACCGTCTGTCCTTTTAGTCAATTAGCATAAAACGGCAAGGCGATTTGATGACTGATTTGATTCGTTTTCCCGTCGGTGACTCTTTGATTACTTTTCACCGTCTCAAATGGCACGAGCAGCTCCATATTGATCCTGCGCGGCGCGTCGTGAGGTTTGTTTAAAGACTGCTCTACAATCCAATTATTGTGGCACAGCTTTCTTTGAGCCCTTGAGAAGTGCAAAGATACTCTCGCTCAGGAGGCATGGAGACACAAAGAGACTGCGAGGGGGGAAAAGTGGGAGAGAAGAGTGTTGAACGAGTGTGAAAGACGTACCTGCTGGGAGCAAAGAGGAGACTGGGGGGGGGGCAGGGGGACTGTGTGTGATAGCTGCGTGTTAGAGCGAGAGGAGAGAGTGAGAGAGAGGGCAGGGAAACAACAAAGTTACCTCTCCAAATGCACTGACCTTGTGCACATCACATTAACCTCCCTTCTTGGCCTTCCCTCCAGGAGAATTAGCCCATGTCATTCACACACGCTGTTGTTCTCCAAGTGTGCCAATTGATTTCAGAGGACGGGGGGAAATTGAATGGCATTTTACCAGGGCCAAAAGAACAAGGGATTAGAATTTAATGTAGCTGAGGCAGGGAGGAGGAGGAGGAGGAGAAGGGGGGTCTGTAATGGGCCTGTACTATTGGTCCACGGTTGTTGTCACCCTAGAGACATCTGGTGTGACTCAAGCGGGGTCCCCGGAGAGAGGCTCTGCTGGAATAGAGTTGGGACAGTGTCGACGCGGAGCCGGAGCTGCCTCTTATCTTCCCCTTCAATCGTTTTTTTCCCCGGCCTTCCTCCTGCGCCTCCGTGTCTGAATGTAACACTGGGATTAAGGTCTGTGCATGCAGGAGCATATGGCAAGGAGGAGGAGGAGGAGGAGGGCTGGGTATCTGACAGGGAGAGAGGGATGGAGGCAGGAGGGGAAGGAAAGAAAAACAGTGATGTAGTGAAATGGAGTCAGAGACAGAGTGAGTGAGGAAGAAACGCAGACATGGGGATGCAGATAAAGAGGCTGGAAACGGGGAGAGCCGCTGGAGAAAGTGCCGAAGGAGCAGACTGAGAGAGCGAGAGAGAGAGAGAGGTAGAGGTAGAGGCAGAAGGAGGCAGCACAATGACCAGCAGCCTTTGTGAAGGGCATGGATGGATGTAGCCGAGTGTACAACAGCAGCAGCAGCAGCGTTCTAACCCTATTAAATCAGAGCTTGACTGTATTACTGCTGATTGATGGCCGACGGCGAGCAGCTCCGACAGATTCATTTACACAGCATTTCCCCCTCGTTAATAACAACTGATGCTATCACAACAAAAACAGCTTTACTATATGCTGCTCCCAGCCAGGGGAGACAGGCACAGAGGGGTGAGCACAGAGTGCACACATTTGGTTCGACCAAGTTGTTGTAGAGTTTTTATTTATTTATTTTGTTTTTATTTGCAGACTGGCTACACTGTTGAAGTTTTTCAACAGTGTGACGTTTTTTGTGTGTGTGTTTTTTGTGATCAAGCTTATTTTGTTCTTGTAATTTCACCTCTATTCAATGTCTGTTAATGTCTGCATCCTACAGTATAGGTAAGCTATAATCAATGACCGCACAAGAAGAAATGTTAAAATCACTCTAAGTGAGGGGCGGTGTATTATTATTATCATTATTATTGCATAATCGGATATCACATTCCGTACTGAGCACACTCCATGTTCATATGGACAGACATACTTAGTATGCCAACACACAAAGCTCTACATAGGAGTGTCTATACTAGCACTGCTCAAAAATAGAGTAAGTACAGCAGTGTGGTGTGTGTCTGTAGTGTTTGGTGCACGTTTGATCGAGAGAGTTGAAACAGAGAGGCCTTGGCTCAAGGAAATATTTAAACAAAGGAAGGACAAGCGTCGTAGACTGGGCTGTGTTTCATAATGAATGGTAGCCCAGGTAAAGACACCATATTTATATTGCATGCTGGAAAATTGCAGATATAAATACGCGTGTTGGCTATTTTCAGTGAGGCTTTGAGTCAAACAAGTTGTGAAGGTTCATGAGCAGAGTTCAAAGGGAACTAGAAAAAGTGCCCTTCTGGGCAGACTTGTCTTGATCACCTGACTACAAAGATCATGTGTAGAGATTTGCACGAGGTTTGGATTAAGTCTGTGTTGCGTTTTGCAGACATGCGTCAGCCTCATGGTGGCATTTTGTTTGACATGGACGTTTGTGAGCTTTGGAAGCCAATCTTAGCCAATCAGGATGGCATTTGGGAAACGATGCTGGAGATTAGCTGACATACTGTAGATCAGAGGTTTTCAACCCTTTTCACACCAGGGCACACTGTTTATTCTGCATTCACTTCAAGTATCACCATTGGTTCTCAAGGTTGATTCTGGGGGTCCTTGGAGAGTTTAATGTCATTTTAACCACAATTATTAATATTTTACGCATTGGCAATTCAAATGTAGCCGATATACGTGCTTGTGGTATTGAAGAATAGCAGATAAAGCTCAAGGCACAAAAAACTTGAACATTTGTGCAAATATTTGAATTGCTTTGGCATAAAAATACATTTTAGACAGGGATTTGCAAGTCATAGGCCTAGATTTTCGTCACCGCTAAACCCCTTATCCCTTAACTTCTTTGCCTTTTTAAACTATGTAAAAAAATGTTTTCAATAGTTAAAATGGCCAATCCACAAGCTCGCAACATGTAAACATGTCAACATGCCAATAGATTGGCATGTTGAACTATTCCAAAAATTTTATCAAAATAGTAAAAAAGAGATAAGAGTTTTGGATAAGGGGTTTAGCATGTGACGAAAATGGAGCCCATAGTCTCTACAGATCTGCAGACAGGTGTCTGCAGTATCTGATCCCTCCTCATATAGAGGGAAGATATAGATCTCCCCTCGCACTGACCCCCTTTTCTTACCAAAAAAAGAGATGAAGCGGTATAGATTTGCCCTGCCACTGACCCCTACATAACTATTGGATGGTATTTAGAGTTGTGTTGCGATCAGTGGATAACTAGAGCATGTGCTTCTCAAATGGCCCCTCATCTGAAAAGGGTTTGTGCCTGCCAGGGACCCCCAGGAGAGAAGGTTTGTGTAAAAAAAAAAAAAAAAAAAGTTATTGAACATTTTCCCAAACTCTTTTATTTTCAGTGTACCAGCTCGCCTCATGTAGATCTGCTATGTTTGAATAGCAAACAAATGGCTGAAGTGACAATATTGTGTAGGTTTGGAAGCTTTACTGAAGTAATATCAGGTGGTACAGAGAGCATATGTGCACTGCACACACATGCACACACGTGCACGCACACACGCACACGCACACGCACACACACACACACACACACACACACACACACACACACACACACACACACACACACACACACACACACATCTTATTCTTATTTTATTATCTACTACAGTCCTAATAAACCCCAGGACATTACATTACATTACATCTGGCTGCAAACATCACAGGATCTACTGAATGTGACAAATTGCCATATTGAGCCTCTTATACAGTTTGTAAAGTA
>CM076973.1:20905332-20930332 GCA_039105355.1 Benthosema pterotum | reverse complement strand
TCTCTCTCTCTCTGTGTGTGTGTGTGTGTGTGTGTGTGTGTGTGTGTGTGTGTGTGTGTGTGTGTGTGTGTGTTCGCGCCTGCACGCGCTCTCATGCGTGTGTGTACCTTGGAGCACATGCGTACTAACCCCTTTGTCCTCTGACGACCTTGTTCTTTAACATTTTGTACCACATCTGTGCAACCTTTTATAATTGTAAGGTCAGACTCTCAGCGTTGACCTTTGAAATGAAATAACGCCCGGCTTTATAATGAAGGAGGAAGGCCTTGCCTTGCGCCTCCTGTTTATGCGGGCATACTAAATCCTTGTATTCTCTAAATGGAGACTGGCTCCCCCATTGTATATGCTGTATTAAACCTAAGCCTAAATGAATATAAGCTGGCAGTCCATCCAGTTGATCCTCATCGATCTGAACTTGTACATATAGGCATTGGCCATTGACCTGTATACGCAGTGAGTGGTGAAGCTGATTCATCTGTTATTGCTCCATTTTTTTTTACCAACAAAAATAAAAACCTGTCGGCTATACCCCCAAGACATAGGGCAGTGGTTTTCAACCAGTGGTCCGGGGACCAAGGGTTCCAGGTGGTCCCCAGGCTAAATGATGGAAAGTTGGTTAACCAGATGTAACTCTTTGAGAGAGTTATCTGCTTAGAGTTAAAATATTCATCATCTGAATTAGGCCAAGTCTACACAACTAGAAAATGAAGATGAATGGTTGTTTTGATCTGAATCTTTGACTGTTACGTTTCCCAAATCCAGCCTGGTATTGTCGACAAAAGCAAAAGAAATCTTTAGCTTTCGAGTCTGTGGGGCTAAAATGTCGGCAGATGGTGGTCCATGGCCCAAATGCTGAATAAATAGTGGGCCCTGGTATCAAAAAGGTTGAAAATCACTGACATATGGGATAACTAAAGGAAACTAAACAGAGTGAGACTCGTCACTTATTTAAAAGCACTTGACCTTAGAGAAGGTGCGTCAGCATAGCTGCTGATGTACTGTACATGATATTATGGACGTTATTTAAGCTCTCTGCAGGTTATATTTCAAAGCCTCACAGATACAGCGTAGTTCAGGTGAAAAGTGTAGGTGGCTATGAACTAGTTTTATTTGATGGATGTTCCAGTAGTGCATCTGTGACGCAGTCTGTAGTTTGGAGGTGAGTTGCTGGGTTTGTTGCTGTACAGAACCAGCCCTGAATGACAATTCAGGCCTGGTACTGTACATTAGACTGAGATCCATTCAGTTTGCAGGTTGCTGATCCAGTATGGAGTGGATATGGATAAGGGCGTGCCAATATACCGGTACAGGGTTGGATTATCCAAGGGGCACGTTGGGCCAAGGCCCAGGGGAGCCCCCTGAGCTTGGGAGGGGAACCTGAGGTTGAGTGTCCGTGTGATAGCTAAGAGGCTCAAGCTTATATATAAAGGGGCAACAGAGGCACCCACTCCTTTTCATTGTTATTTACACAGGGCGTGTTCATTTTGTGTCAATAATAATCTAAATCATCATAATATGGCCGTGCATTACTACAAGTGTTTGCATTTATTTGGCTTAGTTATTTTGGCTGTTTATTGTTTTCAAGCAGTAAATCCTACTGAAATAAGGTGAATATTGCACGCCTATATGTCATAATTGATAAGCGTGTGTGCAGACACTATGCACTTAGTCGGGAAGAAAAATCCTGTGTAGGCGTCCCTATGGCTGGTGGTGGCCCAGGGGCCCAATCATTTCTAGATCCGTCTATGCCCATATATAGTTACGGAAACAGTACCAGAAGTAGGCAGATGAGAGCAATGTGAAGTAAATTATCGAACACAGACTTTCCACATATTCTGCCTGGCGAATGATGATGAAGTTTATCCATCAGGTATGCAGTGTTTATTTTCTCAGGACACCCAACTTCGCAGTGACGGAGCAGCAGCAGTGTACCTGCACGAAAGTGGATTTGCTACTCTACAGTAAAATCCGTACTGTTAATTAATTTAACACAGAAAGTGTCACTGGTCCATTGTCACACAACAATTAACACATTACAGTGTATAGGTGGGAAATTCACACTGAAAGTGAGCAAAAAGCATGCATCTATTGTACAGTACTTACTGTACAAAAAGCTATCATAAATCCACCTGTAGATCTGACGCTATAATTACCTAAAAAATCCAACATTAACTGCATTGTGTTAATTACAGCGTGTTGCTTGGAATCACGCTCCAAATGTTGGTATTGTGTGTTTGCTGTCTTCCCGTGATGTCGTGCGGCGTGCGGATGCTAAGCTAGCAGCACACACAGCATGGCTGAGGCTCGGCGTGGGCATGCGTGGGCGGGACTCCTTGCTGGGCGGACCGCTGCTCCGCTCTGCTGTGGAACATGTCAAGTGCTATCGAGGGGCTGAGCCCGAGAGCGGGTCTCTCAGCAGTTTTCTCGAGCGAACGTGTAGAATGTGCTGGCTTGGTGCTAGCCCTGCTGGCCGCCGGCCAGCTAGAAAGCTTGGCGCGGGGCCTCTCCCGTCCCGCGCGGCCGGCGGACGGCCCATTTCTTGTGGTCGTGGTTTCATAGCCAATGACTTCACTGAACCGCGCAGCTATTAGCTATACATACAATAACCCCTCCCCTGCTGCTGCTTAGGCCCCACAGCAAACTCTGGCATTGATCCTTGGATGGATGTTGACATAAGGGTGTGTGTGTGTGTGTGTGTGTGTGTGTGTGTGTGTGTGTGTGTGTGTGTGTGTGTGTGTGTTGTGTGTGTGTGTGTGTGTGTGTGTGTGTGTGTGTGTGTGTGTGTGTGTGTGTGTGTGTACAGTGTTCATGTTCACATTGCTCCACTGCATGGGGATGAGCGTTTTTTTCCCCCAGTTTGTCTGTCCCCCAGCATAGGCATGGGGGGGCAATGCAGATCGTAGGAGGCAAGATATTTAGACATTGATTTTAGACCTAACATTGATTTTTAGAACCTAAAAAAACGACATGAAACATTTTCTGATTTCCAAAAAAATATATAGTTTTAAAAACCTTGGGCTTCATCCTACAAAATTACATAAGGAATTGGGCTACATGGTTTTCTATGCATTTTGAGGTTTTTAAACCTCCCTTTTTTATTATTTTATTTGCCCGCAATGCCCCCAGAACATTTTCTCCTGCCCCCCCTTGTAGAACAGGTTATATCCAGGCTTGCCTCCCCCTCCACATTATGATCCCTACAGTGCATCTTTGCCCTGGCAGAATGGCTAATGACTGGTGAGCGTTTGAGAATGATTGCATGTGACGGATAGCTAATGTGTATAGGGTCGCTTGCAACATGTGTCAGAGCCGCTATACATTAGCCTACATTCACTGCCAGGGCTTCTCAAATTATCAAGGGAAGCGGCAAAGGTCGCTGTTTGAATAAGATATTTGGTGGCGCATAATATTTCGTCTCTCTCTGCTCCCGGATGCGCTGACTAAGATAATTTTGGGCTTTTTTTTTAAAAGATGTTAGAGTTTCAGTGCTGACCTTGAGGTTTTGTGGTTTATGAATAATTAACGGATGCCAATTATTGTATCTTGTGCATTGCGCGGAGGCCTGTGTATGACGTGTAATATGAAGACTGTTGAAGAGCATGTTCTACCACATCAGTCATACGCCTTGTACTTGTATGTTGTGTACTTGGCAAATAAGAATTATTCTGATGGGATCCAGTAACAGAGAAAACAACTGGGTGGTGAAATGTGTCGCATAGTGCTGTTGCCAACGTGTTGCGCTTTTCTAAAAAATGTACTGCTCGCTGATACTGTATCTTGGGCATTCATGACATTTATTCTAAATACAGAGATTTATTCAGCACACGTTCCTGACTGTATCCACCAACTAGTACAAAATGACACAGAGGCCAGTACAATTTTAAATGAGCAGAATGAGGGAGATATCGGTAACGGCACTGCAGAGATTCAATGGAGGATTCTTTCCATACAGTCAGGGGTTGGAAAGTAATTACCAATTGATTACAACAGGCTACATGCCACAAATATTACAATCTCTCCTTGTTTGTTGATCTCTCCAATAATATGACATCAAACTGAACACGACCTCTGGTAATTGCTCTTCAAACGTGCCTCTCTACACAATACACTGACAGTTTGTGGACTACTGTAGCGATTCCAAAAAAAAGTGGGTCCACTGAGTAATTGTCCTCTTGGATTTCTTTAACTGGGCTTGTATTGTTTTTAATTTTTTTATCTTGACTTGCAAGTGGAAAACCTTAATAATGATTTTTTGAGTGAGTGAGTGAGTGAGTGAGTGAGTGAGTGAGTGAGTGAGTGAGTGAGTGAGTGAGTGAGTGAGTGAGTGAGTGAGTGAGTGAGTAAAATGGCGCCCACCAAGGAATAAAATTAAGAACTATTTTTAAACTAAAGCACCTATTATACAAGTATAATGATATATAATTACAAGTATAATGTATTCATCCATATGAGGCTTATTAGCCTGGGATCCTTTTAAAGCATATCTGGCGGTCCCCCAGGCATGGCGCCCCAGGCAACTGCCTAGTCTGCCTAATGGCAAAAACGCCCTTGAGGTTACCGGTGTACCGTACACACCAGCATGCGCCATGTGTCAATGTTTCATTGTGCCTCATAATCTCGCTTGCTGACCTGGGAAACCTTTCTCCTTTAATCCTAATTTATACTCCATGGCATGACAGAAGTGTAAATTGGTTTTACCCGTGTCCAGTGAAGGTAAGATAGATTAAACACATAAGCACTGGCCTGGCCGTGGCGGGAGTCGGCTTTTGCTGGAAAGCGGCAAACGGGATGGGCAGTAGGCTAGGGGGGAAGGCCTTGGGGTGAAGGCTGAGGTGATGGCTCAAGTCTAAGCGCTGATCCCTTAAAGATAATCTCCGCCACTAAGGGATTTGATTTTCTCATTTGTCCTGGGCTACTCTATAAGCTTGGTCTGGAGGTCAGAGCAACAGGGAGGACGGGCAGACTTCACACTTGGGCTACTTCTGGACAGTCGACACACAAGGAAGGAATGAGACTTGTAGCTCCCTTTCTAAGTGCCACATGAATCACACCAGACATGGCTCCCACTCTCCATGATGACATGACTGCAGCCTGCCTGCTTACGGCCGGCTTTGACTGCAGTATGTGGCACTTGCGGTGCCGGTGGCCTCACCACATCTCTAGCCTTTGCTGAACTTCAACCCTATTTGCACAGACCTTTGTGTCTTGGTTAGATACAAAGCCTAGCTAATGCAATTACATTGTGGGTTTACGGGATATGGCGATCTAATTGTATATAGGAAACGTATGTATGCGTCAGCATCTTAGAATTCCCCGAACTCTGAAAATAAAGCTTGCGGAGTTAGTTCAGTCAGATATACTCGGGCGAGTGTGTCCATTCTATGCTCTAGGGACATAATGTAATTGAGGGGTTAATGTGCTAGCTTAATGTGTGGGTGTATTCAGTGTGTACTAGACAAACGTGATTTACTGATGTGGCAGCCAACTGACCAATTGGGCGGTGTATAAAAGCTTACCTAGCCTGCCTGCTTCTTCCTGCCTTCCTTATACATAATGGTTCCTGGTTATGTGATGTTTGCTCCCACCGCCACCCCAGCACCACCTGTGGGCTCTGATATTTCTGTTCCCTATGAGGGGGGTATATTTTTGTTTATTTCCCTGCTGTTAATGTTAATGATGGTGTTTAATTGTGCCGAGCAGAGAAATTGCAGCAGAGCCGAACGCCAATGTAAGATATTACATGACACTTGTATTCTGATTCTATAATAAGTTATCTGAATGGAAACAGTTTAAAATCCAAATCCAATCATTCCCACTGGTCCTTTATTGTAAATGGAGCAAGTGTATCAAGTACGTATTGTTCATTAACATGAACCGTTTTGTCTAAACAAACAAATCAAGTAAAGTAAAATGCAATCCTATAGCTGTCTCATCTCCGCTATTATAACTCTAATTTAAGCAGTTCTGACCCTCTACTTCCATATTCCTTGGCATCTACCGGTATAGAGTAACTACTTCTAGAATGCTTGACTAGTACAGTTTGCACTTAATGTGAAGTAAGCGTGTGTTGGAAGAGCTTGGGGGTTGGTATGGCCAAAAGTCTGAGGCTGGGCCACTGTTATCCTCGTCGCTGAAATCAAAGGATTTGGGCCTTTAATGAAATCAGCTTTAGCTTTGATGTCGGTCCGTCTGTGTTTACGTTCGCGGCTCTATCTAGATTAATGTAATAGCTGGCCGTGTTAGGCAAGGGTGGTAAAAACAGTTTCACTTTTTAGCCTCAGTTTAGTTAGATTTACGCCAAACTGCTGTGCTTATTTTTGCTGTTTTCGTGTAGGTTTTCATTCAAGGTGGAAACGGGATCAAAGTCAATGCGTTGGTATTTCATGATCCAAGATGTTTTTTTTCCCTCTTTTAATGTTCATGACCGAGCTCATGTTTGTGTTGTTTCTATTTTTCCCATGCCTGATGGGAATTTACCCAGAGGTCCAGTGCATGGTGAGTTCCCCCAATTCAGTCAGATGATATGTGTTACCAGCATCCTTTTCTTGCCTGCTAAGTATTTTGATACACAGTACCGTAGGGCCGCTTGCAGAAAGCATTCCGCACTAAAGAGAGAAAACAGAAAAAGTGTTCATTAACTCATGTCGGGAGGCAAGAATTTGAGGCCCCTTAAGTCAGTAACTCTGTCACAGTCGATCAAAGTGCTGCTCGGGGACTTTTGTTGGTCAGGAGATGTGTTGGGGCTCTACTACAGAGCTGGACAAAATGAATAGCAGGATTGTTTTCGCGGGTAAGAATAAAGCGGCCACTGTGTTGTCGGCATGAAGGCCGCATAAGGTAACAATGCTCTTCAAAAGTTTTGAGAGTTTCACAGCTTGAGCTGAGATTTGCACCCTCTTTTCTTTGCACGGTGTGTAGGATACATTTAGCCTTTTTGTTCTGTAAATAGCAGCATCACTTTAAAGTTTAAACTAATCACCTTTCGAGAGACGTGGTATTTTGAGGTGATGTGTGTGTGTGTGTGTGTGTGTGTGTGTGTGTGTGTGTGTGTGTGTGTGTGTGTGTGTGTGTGTGTGTGTGTGTGTGTGTGTGTGCGTGCGTGCGTGCGTGCGTGCGCGTGTGTGTGAAGCAATGCTTCAAGGAGTTCTCTATAAAGGGTAAAAGGTGCATTTATATAGCACTTTCATCAATAGCGCACTACATTCACCCACACATTCATACACCAAAGGCAGAGGAGACCTGCAAGGTGCCAAACTGCATATCAGGAGGTAGTTAAGGGTTCAGAGTCTTTCTCGACTTTGACCATCAACACTAACTCTGGGGAAGTGCTGGACCAGACCCTTAGAGTATAGTTACACAAACTCTGCTCACTTCCAGTCTGATGGCGGTTCCTCTACATTGACTTCTGGGGACAAACATCTGTGACTATAGTCCTGCAGTGGACTCAGGCAATAGCCCAGCTTGAATGATCTTAAAATTCTTTTGTAGTAATAGTACAACATAAACATTGCAGAGACTTTAATTGTTACTGTACAATGCTCCAAAACAGTTGGCATGCTGCACACATGCCTAACATAGCTCTTATTTGCGCCAGTCTTGTTGAAAACAGGCTATTTCCAACTCCAGCTCTGTTTTCTGTACCCTCAATATTGGGTACAATACAACTCTTCAACTAGCTGGCTCTGCGGGGGACTTGATACACACAACCACCATGTGCTATATCATGCATGTTCAAAGAATTCCAGAGGCATATTGGATATTCTCTCATTATTGACATTAACAAAAGCACAGACATTGCAACTATAGCCTATAACGCAACTGTCACCTCTTTAGAGCTTGTTCATAGACCTCATTGTTTGTTTATCTTGTGAAATCTGGCAACACTGCTTACAAGCCCCACTGTTAGGTCTGGTGCGGGTGTAAATTGCTACATGCCTTCTCCGATACACATCGTGTCGGTCTCCAGCCGCTTATTTTCACAGGACAGTTAGCCCTGTCGCAATTATTACACCATTATTGTGCAATTATTTGAGATAATAGCGATTATTTTTGTGTAATTGTCAACTGTTAACAAGTAGTGCCCATTCATTTGCACAACAATTTTTCACAAATGGCAAGCTTACAACACAACACTTGGTGGTGTGTTGTAAGCTTGTTGATCAAGAATTTTTGCTATTTTGTAAATGTTTTGGAAAGAAAAATGTTTTAGTGTCAGTGATATTGTATGTTATATGGCATATCTTCCCTGTGTGATTTGTGATTACAAAACAAACCGAAATACAGATTGTATAGGGGCACAGTGGCACAGTGGTGGTGCCATCGCCTCACAGCTAGAAGGTACATGGGTTCGACTTCCGCGCGGGACACTGTGGTTGCTGGCGGCGTGTCTCCTCCTGCACGTCATCAGTACCCATAACCGAGGCGGGTTTGGATTTTGCATGTTCTTCCCGTGTCCCCTAGGGTATGTACCCCCCCCCCCCCCCCCCCCCAAAAAAATATGCAGACGTCTTGATCTCGAGACTGCCTCCCCCTGGCCAGCCAGAGCGCCTGATGGAGGGGACAGAAACTGGTTGGAAAAACGTGTTCCTTCCACACTCTACGTCCAACCAGCTGAAAAGGACTCCTCATGAATTTAAGGAAGCATGAGGCAAGTCCGCTGCCTCCCCAGGTTGGCGGAGGGTGTGTAGAGCCTAGGATCAGATTAGGAACTGGGTGAAAAATGTATTACAAAATCGTGGGATAAAAAAATTGTTTAAAAAACATGTAGAGCATGCGCACATCTTGTTACCGGGGCGAGGGGACTGGTTTTCAAACCACTGTATGCTCCTTTAAATGAGCTTTAGCAGGAGGAACACACTATCTTTCCCGGTGCTGAGCAGGTGTCTCCAAAGAGACACGGACAGTTGGGTTCACTGAAGCACTCGACCGGGCCTGGTGGCGCAGCGGAGGAATCAAACCAACAGTCCTCACTCCCCAATCGTGTGAATTGGAAGTGAGTCGTTGAGGCGCTGATGTGAGGAATTGGCTCATTCTGTCGCCGCGCTGCTCCAGATCGCCGTGCATGACAGGCCTATGAGTTTCCAATAACTAGATCTTCTCTCTCTGCCAGATAATAATAATCCTCCTGCCAAGTCTCCCAGAGAGTCACACTTTGCATTCTGTACTTCTAAGTCAGCCACATTACTCCTAGTTGATTAATTCCATTCCCCGCTGCTCTGACAGTGACTGATTGAGGTGAAGTGGTCATAGTGGCTGATTTGCGTTCCATTAGAAGCGCTCCAAGGTGTCCCCCACGGCCACCCTACACCTGACCTTACAGGTTCTGCTTGGGTGGAGAATTCGCCGGGCTCTCTCACGCCATAAACACATGGACAATAAATATGTCACCTTGGACCTCCCAGTGCGGTGGGGAAATAATACCGTCGACGTGAAAAATAAATTCAGGATCAATTTGGACGCGCCGAGTTGGCTGCGAGCCATTCGACGTAACAGACAGGACAGAAGAGGCACATTACAGTATGGCTTCAGGCAAGATTTGAGATGATGGCAGTCAGTACAGTAGAGAGAGTATACGCACTGCACTGTGGATACTGTACATAGATCAACATGATAGCATCATGTGTACACACCCACAGAGCAAGCCCCTATCATGCCTGGAGGGGTACGTGTGTGTGTGTGTGTGTGTGTGTGTGTGGGTGTGGGTGTGTGTGTGTGTGTGTGTGTGTGTGTGTGTGTGTGTGTGTGTGTGTGTGTGTGTGTGTGTGTGTGTGTGTGTGTGTGTGTGTGTGAGAGAGAGAGAGAGGGAGAGGGAGAGGGAGAGAGAGAAATAGCCTGCATGTGTCTGCTGAGCTCATACATGCATTGTTGTACATGAATGTATGTATACCACAAACATGCACACATATGTTGTGTGTGTGTGTGTGTGTGTGTGTGTGTGCACACATATGGGGTGTGTGTGTGTGTGTGTGTGTGTGTGTGTGTGTGTGTGGGTGTGTGTGTGTGTGTGTGTGTGTGTGTGTGCGTGCGTGCGTGCGTGCGTGCGTGCGTGCGTGTGTGTGTGTTCCGTCAGTGTGCATTCTTCACGTTTTTCTCATTTCTTTGTTTACACCCACCACAGTGGGTTGGTAAGATAATGGTGATTTGCTGATACAGGAGGAAGGTCAGCTAAAGTTTGTTTGCCACATAATCCCGTTGGGGAGACAACACAACAGCTTAAAGAATATACTGTACAACAAGGAATGCAATCACCGCCCGGATGTCAGATACCATCGGACAGCAAATTCTCCATTCTCTGTGGTGAAATGCTCTTTATTTGGCGATGAAAGCGCCTGATAGGCCTCTATTGTAGAGCTTTGCCCATCTTATTTTGCTGTAGAACGTAAACAAAATGGAATACTGATGCGGCGTGAAACATACTGTTGGGCCTAAATGGAGCTGGCGGTAAGAGTAGCACCAGAGCTGGGTAGAAATGCACATCAACCAACCAACCAGCCAACCGATTAATCAACCAATTAATCAATCAATCAATCAATCAAAATATGCAGGCATTAAAGTTCTCAGTACTGGGTACTGATTTCAGTCCTGAGAATTTCACAGGGGTCATTTAATTAGATCAGTGCTTATTTGCAAAAGATCATTTTCAGTCTCAAGATATTTTTTTTACTTTAATCCCTGAATATGAATATACTGTACTTGTGAACACGGGAGAGGGAAGAGAAGACAAACAAAATATTACAAATATTACAAAATATGTTGCCACTGGTGACACTGGCACAGTGGTAGTGCTGTTGCCTCACAGCTAGAAGGTACTTTGGTACGATTCCCGGTAGGGATGCTATGGGTGCTGTCTCCTCCTCCACCTCATCAGTGCCCATACACGATGCAGGCTTGGCTAAAGTGTCTTTCTGTGTGGAGTTTGCATCTTCTCCCTGTGTCCCCTAGGGTAGGTAGTACCCTCACAAACAAATGCAGTAATCCTGGTCTCTAGACTGCCTTCCCCTGGCCAGCTCTATGTCCAACCAGGGAAACTCCTCCGTCAGTTGAAAAGAAGGCAACATGGACTCCTCATGCAGTGAAGGAAGCATGAAGCCAGTTGGCTGCCTCCCCAGGTTGGCGGACGGTGTGTAGAGACCAGGATCACAGGGAAGAAAGGAAAGAGAAAAACATTGAAATACAATAAAAAATGCAGTACACTGATTACAAGGACCTGGTGTGGGTAACCGTTTCCTCATGCATAGTGTATGTTACACTCGCTGAACATTTCTCTGATCCATGGTGATTTGCAACAAGTTCACCATTCCCCCTTGGCTCCGACGCATCAGTATCCACCTAGCATTATCATACATGGCATTTATTATTTAGCTATCCAATATACCAGTTCACCAGAGGAAGCTGCTGTGTTTGTGTCCTAATCTGAAAACGCAACCCGCACACATGCGCCTGCACATGCACATACACACGCACACATTCTTTCCTGTCTTGTTTTTCTGCCATATTGATCACCATGAATTTATCTTGCTGAAATGATTATTTTTAGAGATATTCAGTTTTCAGTTTGTTTTGTTTTGCTTTCCTTATTTCATCTTTTCAGTAGGCCTATCCATAGTAGATTTACAGATCTCAGTAATCTGCCCAAATCCAATTGCAATTTACAATTCGCTCTGAGAATGCATTCCTCTATACAAGAAGACTGATATATTATTATTGTTATTATTCATTAGTTAAAGGTAATATTATATATACTAGGAACTTTAGTGTGTGTGTGTGTGTGTGTGTGTGTGTGTGTGTGTGTGTGTGTGTGTGTGTGTGTGTGTGTGTGTGTGTGTGTGTGTGTGTGTGTGTGTGTGTGTGTGTGTGTGTGTGTGTGTGTGTGTGTAAATTTGTGTTAGTGATTTGAATCTAACTCCACCTGACTACCACTCTATTGGCTCAATATGAAACTGCTGAGGAGTGGTCCGCTGTAATTGGTGAAAACGCTGCCTCACCCCCCATAATCCCCTCCCCCACGCACTAGCACCGCCTTGTCACGAGCCAGATGAAAAGGGATTGTTGTCAACAACAAAAGCTCTGGACCATCTGCAGGGCAAGTGCATGTCTGTCTGCAGGGAAACAGCTATATTATCTACTTGTATTACCTTTAATATTGAAATGAAGCATATAATGTTATTGCAAAAAATAGTTACTTCTAGTAGCTACAAAAATGGTATTATGGCAAATGCGTGCAGTCCTGCGTGATGCTGTATAGGTGGAACTTGGAAGTCTGTAGTAAAGATCTCAACGGGCCTGAAAATTAAGGCCCGGCCCTAACCGGCCCTAACAGTTCAGGCCCTAGGCCCTACCCGGCCCTACTAGATGGAATAGATTTTAGGCCCTACCCGGCCCTAAACTGTCGGGTTTGGGCAACATTTGAGAATTTCGCCACAAATTAAAATTGAAATGGCAATCAGCACCATCTTCATAATAGGTAAATACAGAAAATAACTGTTATTCTTACTGTATTAAAATAATTCAATATATATTATTTTTTCATGGGCCTGAGCCCTGAGGCCCTACCCGGCCCTATTGATTAGGATAGATTTTCGGCCCTACCCGGCCCTAAATGTCGGGTCGGGCCTGTTCGGGTTCGGTCCTGGTCGGGTTCGGGCAGAGTTTGAGAACTTGAGTCTGTAGTACCTTCCAGGATCTGTTAGTGTGGGTCTGATGGTCCCCATTTCTAGTTATAGGTTTTAATGGCCCTTTCTTGTACCCTCCAGAGGACTGCCTGTTGTGTTGTATCCTCTTGGAGCTGACAAGCATCACATTGGCATTATTCCAGGCAGAGTGTGATGAGTGTCTACTGTCTACCGTTGGAGCAGGTCTTCTGTGAGGCGACCATTTCGTGACAGCAGTGACTCAATAAGTGCAGTCGCTGAGAATCGCTTTCCCTTAGCGACTGTTCAACACGGATCTCATGGTTCAGTCTGTCGTCCATGTACTGTATGTGCAGCACTGTAGCCCAGGTTCTTGGTGGTCTGAATCAGGGATGTTCAACCTCTTTGATACCAGGGCCCACTATTTATTCAGCATTTGAGCCACGGACCACCATTTGGGGACGTTTTAGCCCCACAGGCCCCCAAAACGAAAGATTTCTTTTGCTTTCATCCACAATATGGATTTGGGAAACAACACAGGCAAATATACAGATCAAAATGACCATTCATCTTCTAGTGTAGAGAAGATGATGAATATTTTAACTCTTAACTTGAGAGTGTAAACGTGAATCCAAATGGACCTGCATGGGTCCATTTGGTTTCATTTTTACGCTCTCAAGAGTTACATCTGGTTAACCAACTTTTCATCTGGTTAACCAACTTAGCTGGGCACCACCTGGAACCATCTCAAGGACCACTGGTTGAAAACCCTTGGTCTGGATAAATGGGAAGGGTTTTTTTGGGGAGGCACTTGTAATGTCCACCCAGGCTTTGTGGATCTGGTTTAAATCGGATGGTTTTTAACATGCTGTGTTCAATAGATCTATGATTGCAGGGAGGGTCCATAACCATTGATGCAACATGAAATATTGCATTAAATGTGGACCCTTGGTCCTCATATAAAGTATTTTCAGTCAAAAGTATTGTTTAGAACTATCATCAATCAATATTGTGAAATAGTTCAGGTGTCAAATCCTCAAATCAGTGCTTTACTACAGCAGCTGTAAACAATTTTCACAATGATTGTGTATTTCTTTTTGAGGCAGCTATAGGGCTATGACCCAAAAGTCATGAGACATCCTCCTTATATTGGAGCGTTTTATGTGATCGATTACAATTTTGCCTGGCGGTAATCAGTGTATACGCTTTAAAGGTAACCCAGCCAACCCCTATGTAACACAAGCCCTGGCAGGAGGAAATCTCATATTTCTGTATGCTCAGGTACTCTCCCAAACAGCTCCCTACCTACTGTAGGTCACCTTCACCACCAGGGAAAACAATTCCCCTGTGGTTCTCTCTCTCTCTCCTTGCTCTCCCTATCACACACACACACACACACGCACACACACACACACACACACACACACACACACACACACACACACACACACACACACACACACACACACACACACACACACACACACTACCCATAAGACCTTTCTCTCTCTTTGGAAAGGTGGTGAGTGGGCGTCAACCCAATGTTTATACTGTCTGCCCATGGTTATGTAAGCCATTTTCTCTCTCTCTCTCTCTCTCTCTCTCTCTCTCTCTCTCTCTCTCTCTCTCTCTCTCTCTCTCTCTCTCTCTCTCTCTCTCTCTCTCTCTCTCTCTCTCTCTCTCTCCCTCTCTCCCTCATCTCGCTTGGCCTGATTAAACTAATCTTACCTGCTGTGTGTATTAAAGTACATAATTTACAGTACCGTGGGCCCAGACACTGGAGAACGTGTTACTTGTACACTGACAGAAAGGTGGACGAGCCGGTGCAGGAGTGAAGGATGCTTCCTCTCTTTCAAGAAAGACAGGTTCAGAGAGGATGTACTGTATATGTACTGTATATGTGCCGTACAGTATGGTCTTGCCTGAACCGCCTCTGTGATAACAGCCTTTAACATTGAACAAGAGAGTGTAGTCTCTGCTGCACACATGCAAGGGCACGGGCACATGTTTGGTGCGTCAGTGCGGCTGTGTGCGTGTGCGTGCGAGTGAGTGAACGGGGCGGACGGTGTTACATGCGTGATGATGAGAACATTGTTTCTCTGCACAACAAAAGGCCCCTCTCTATGTTTACTGACTCCATCATACTAATGCACTCATGTGGGTTAAAGGGTTCGTCTGTACCATGTGGTGCCCTCTGTCTTCTCTCACCGGCCGTGCAACATTCACGGCCTATCGCTCACCCATAACGCTGTTATCTACAGAACCTGAGAGCGATGACGGCTCTTCCACTTCCTTTTGTACTTCAGTTCAGGGGGACTCATGTTGCGTTTGCCACTTCCCGTTTCGGTGTTTGACACGGCAACTAATCTGGCTGGTTCCCGGCACTGCGACCCTTGACCCTGAAATGTTTCTTTGAAGCCGCATTGACCTACTTAGCTGGAGAGGTTGTGGAGTGCAAAATCATCTAGCGGTTGTCTCAAACCACTCGTACGCATGCATGTGCACTGTAAATACACTAGGCAATTTACAATTTAGGCATTTAGCAGACACTCTTAATCCAGAGCGACTAAGTAAAGGAAACAAGCAATACATCATATACATACAGATTTGCTGAATTTACAATTTACTTTAACAATTTACCATTTAAGCAGAATTCACAATTTATTTTACAATTTACAATTTAAGCACTAAAACATGGTAATACATTTGATGGCCGATATGTAACTGCTATGTAAGTCTACTTAATATGCGATCTAAAATACCTAGGTTGGTACTTTAAGGGCTATGGGCTGAGATGGAGTCTGAAGAGGAGTGTTTTCAGACTGCGCTGAAACTTGAAAGATAGGGAGCGAGTCTGCAGTTCCCAATTCTGATCGCAATGGGGAGTGCGATGGAGGGGACTATGGACATGGATGGACATATGGACATTGTTGTAATGCACAACTGGAACATATGTATGTTGCAAAATTGTGTGATAAAAAAATAAGGGAAAAGAAAAGTGTTATTTTGTGTCTCAGCCAGCGCTGGTTTGCATTATGAATTCACTTTTAGTTGTTGGTGCCAGCATGGATGATTACAATTATTTCTTGATTGCCTCTTGTTTTGATTGTTTAAACATGACATCATGAGTTGCTACACTCAATAACAAGCTTAATAAGCCTAAAGCTTATTGATAACTGATATTTAATAAGCTTGTTAAGGGATTTTATCAGGATCGGTTATCAAGCTCCATCACTATGTGTTAACCCACATGAATTTTCCTTCAAAAAGACAATAGAATACTGAACAAAAGTGGGTGTGCATGTACGCCAAGAGCTAGCAAACATTGTACACTGTACGACTGTACTTTTCTTACTGGTTCTGTGAGACATCTTGAGGCTTAAACAACCATCTTCCTTAGAGTTATAGCTCCTGCTGACTTAGCATTCCTTCCTCAGCTGAGAGGGGGCCCAGATATTCCAATCATTTTGGAAAATGCTCCCATGGTGACATCCAAATTACTGCCGGAACACTCGAGGCCAGAGTGAGGCCAAACATCTGTCCAGTGGTCCTAACCCTGCTCTGAAATCGTAGGGCTGT
This sequence comes from Benthosema pterotum, assembly GCA_039105355.1. Taxonomy (NCBI): domain Eukaryota; kingdom Metazoa; phylum Chordata; class Actinopteri; order Myctophiformes; family Myctophidae; genus Benthosema; species Benthosema pterotum. Next base: position 20,914,124 of record CM076973.1, on the reverse strand, counting down.
TGGTGCCTTGTCCACAGTGTTGTCGAAATAAGACTTAAACAGTAATTTATTACTTATTACTAAATAAGTAATAAGGTTACACTACTTAATACTCCCTGCCAAAAGGAACGAGTTATTCAATACTTTGATTGCATGTTTTTTGTCAAATCCTACTTTGTCCGTCCTTCTTCACCTGATACTCCACACGTACTACAGACAAGTGTGCTTCATTCTAGACTAGAGTTTAGTTCTACTGGATCAACAGCCTGCAAAGCAACTTAACCCCAACCCAGTCTATGGCATTATAAATAAGCACTCAGACGCGCAGTTCCACCACGGCTCATGAAAATAGCAATTAGTGGGGAAAAACGTAAGTGGAATATACTGTATATTACTCAATGTGTGAAATGATGATATTACGTTACTAGTTACTGTAAAAAAAAGGAATAATATTACAAAAGTATTATTATTACTGACTGTGTAAAAAACGTGGAATACAGCTAAGATAGTCCTGTTTAATTTACCAGCAAACTCTGGTAAACTCCCAAATTGTACCATCGGCCTGTTATATTACAGTATTATTACTGTATACTCCTGGATTGTACCATCCCACCTGCTATATTACAGCATATTACTATATACTCCTGAATTGTACCATCCCACCTTGATGTTTACGGGCAATCCAGTGCCTGTACTTGCCCCTCTTTTCACCCAGTATTAGACAGGGGCTGATGTAACATTTCCCAATTGGGGCGGCAGGAGAAAATGGTATGGGGGCAGCTTCATCACCGGCGATGAAGCCGCCCCATACCATTTTCGGTTACAGGACTTTTATTAGTCAAGTAAAGCATCAATAATAACATCAGTTGCTGTTGAAGTTGCAACAGACACGCAACATGCATAAGGCTAAAGGTCTGACTCAGAGAGTTTTCTGTTTCAATGGTGAAATGTTGTTGGTTTAGTGGTGCCACAATTGTAGTTAGTTTGTAGCAGTATAGTAGTGTTTGAAATCATTTTAAATACAAGCACATAATTTGAAATATCTTGGGTTGTTTTGCATGCCATATGTTGGGTGGCATGCCTCCCTAAATGCCCATGCCTAGATCCGCCCCTGGTATTAGTTACTTGACAACACTGCTTGTCCAGCACCGGGCACACAGGGAAGACGTTCCTCTGCCGTACTACAGTATGTGTCCCCCCTCAAACTCACACACAGCAGAATGCTTGGTAAAGATGTGGTCTGCTTCATCAGAGTGGTGTGCTTTCATTCACCATGTAGTTGTTTTATATACAAATAACAATACTTTCCTCCATACCATAAGTGTGCTGATGAGTGTGCTCTCATCTGCATGGAATGGAACAATATGACGGCACAGTCCTCCTAACACACTGGTGTGACTGGTCTTTTCCTCCAAATAAAATGTGTCTAGGACCAAGCGAATTCTTATTGATTTTCAGAGGAGGGTCTGTCTGCCTGTCTCTGTGTCGTGTATGATTAAGGGTGAGTCAGTGGTAACAGTGCAGCGGTACAGCGTTCAGTATTGATACATGATTTTTTAATTTTTGGGGGCTTCATTTTTTCCCCAAACACGGACGGTTGAGACACGGTCTACATATGAAACTCTTCTTTTGTTTAGCAGTAGTCTTGCATCAATCATACCAAGAAGAGACAGGTAGACAGTCAATGATTGGCCGATATTTGTGCTGTTATATCAGTACATACTTACTGTATATCAGGGGTCTTCAACTGATTATGAATGAGGGACCACCACCCTGAATAAGAATCAACCTGGGGCCCATCAATGTTACATTTACGCCATTCTGAAACTTTCCATTAAAAGTCACGTTGTGAGTGAAGTGATACTGATAGAGTAGACACATGATGACATACAGTATTATGAGTACATGGTTTCCAGAGGATGATGACTCTGTCCGGCAAGCTTTTTTGAGATTCTACCTCCTTTTTCTGTAGAATTTCTTCATCAGACTTCTCACTGACCACACTGACGCACTTCCATGGAACATTACACAAAGCTTTAGTGTGCTGTTCCATGGAAAAATAATACACAATCTTCACTTTGCGTAGTTTGCTACATTACTAAATGCATGTTCAGGGACCACATGGAATACCTTCACGGACCACCAGTGGTCCACGGACCACCTGTTGAAAACCACTGGTGTATATAACTGACCTAAATGGTGTTATGGCTACGCCTTGTGACAGCTGGGAGACTTTGCGACGTGACACATTACGTTACCTGCATAGTTGCACTGTTGACATGGAATAATAATGCTGTTGGACTGGCGCTGCTCCATGCACCGTGGCTGGGAACCTCTGCACAATAGTATGGATTTGTCTGTGAATGTGTAAAGTACATAGCCCTTAGGGGACATTTCACATTTTACCCTATAGTATAATGTACCCTACGTCTATCAGAACCAGAAACTGTTTATATCTTACACACCTTACACTCATTTGTACCTTATTGTACATGGACATGACTGGATCAAATCATAACCTCTGCTATCTTTAAAGATGAAAGGACACAGAATACAATGAAACTGCTGCTGCCCTTGAAGTTTCTCTACAGAGAATTAGAAGGGGACGAGAGAGAAAGAGAGAGAGAGAAAAAACGACAGCGAAAAGAAGAAGAGACCTTTGATCTGACAGTGTTGTCCGTCCCCTTGAGTTAGTACTCTGGCTGTACCCAGAAATAGAGGAGACATGGGTCAGGAAGGGGAGGGAAAAATTGTTACAGAATCCCCTTAGTCTGTTGCAAAACTCTTACATTACATGTTGACTTTACAATTTACGGGGAATCGTATTCATCTTTTGCCAGGAGGATGGAAACAGTGTGTGTATACGAGTGGCTACAGTCCGGTGATAGGAAGGTCAACTTCCTAGTACTTGAATGCCTGGAACCTATTGCCATTATTGTCAAATTGTGTTTTGGAGCTGAGCAAGATATCACTGCATATCGATTGTATAGGCTCCTAAAATGAATCCGAAAATTATGATACTGAACAATCAATTTATCTGAAGAATCAATATATAAGCTGTAGTGCTATAAACAGCAAATGCCTAGTAGCCTACTTAACCATAAATCCAACGGTGTTTCTAGGAATAACAGTAATAAACTTTATTTGTAGGGGTAAGCAACATATAGGAAAAGTGTTCCTTCTATGCCTTCCCTTTAATGGCAGTTCCAAACAGCACAGACGGCTGTCGGGCAGTTTGCAAGCTCCCGTCGCTTGCTGCCAATATCGCCTTCCCAACGTGTTGAGACCCATTTAATGAAGAACGGAGCATGTTCAGTCAGTTTCACCACTGAGCCCTATTATATCAGCTATTTTCAAACAGAATCATGAAAGCAAGTCCAATACACAGCTACAATTCAGAAACGTACAGTGTGGCCGGTGAGAGCTAACCTGTGGCTTCCGCGTGCGCTTGGAACTACAGTAGGGTTTGGGGTAGGGTTCATAATGTGGGATTATAGGCAGTGTTGTAGTGGTACTTTTAGAAGTGGGGGGACGCCTCTTAAAGGGAAATCCCACCCATTTTTTTTATTCTGAGAGTGTACAAATGTGAACCAAATGGACCCTAGCGGGTCCATTTGGTTCACATTTGTACACTCTCAGAAAAAAAGAAACTCATTAACATGGTGAAACACATCTTGATGATGTTATTACGATGTATTTCACCATGCCAATGTTTTTTTTTCCCTTTTGCCGCAAAAATATTTTAGAGAAGTGGGGGGACGCCGTCCCCCCGCATCCCCCCTCCACTACACCCCTGATTATAGGTGAGTGGGACTAACACCATGGCCTAGATTTTCATCACCTCTAAACCCCTTATCCTTTAACTTCTTTGCCCTTTCATACTAATTTAAAAAACATTTAAAATGGCTAGTCTACCAAGCTCACAACGTGTCACTAGATTGGCCTGTTAAACTTTTCCAAAACGTTTAGCGTTTAGCGTGTTTAGCGTGTAACGAAAATGGAGCCCTATGTGTTTTTGGGGTTCCAAGAATGTCCAGTCTCTACAAGCCATACATTGTTGTAAAGGTGACTAATCAACGATTAGACATGCTGTATGACAGTGGTGTCAAAGTCATTTGGGGTGGGGGCCGCATTGGACTTCATGGGGGCCGGAGCGCCGCGGTGCAACCAGTCGCAGACCGCAAGCATGCACGGCACACGCATGTTTATGTACACAGCCGTTACTTCTATACAGTATATCACACAAGTCATATTTATTATTAAGAATAGCTATTAATATATATTAATGACTTTTCATTATTGGTTTTATACTTGTAGCCTAGATTTAGACATTTGCTATGAAAGATGCTATTTTTATTTACAGAGCATCAATAAACCATACGAAAATAGCATTTAAATTTCAAATACTAAATTTAAGTAAGTATGTATAGTTAACTAAGTATAGTTCTCGGTTATACACCCTAGTACTGCTGAAGTATAGTTCTCTCGGTTACACACCCTTGTACTGCTGAAGTATAGTTCTCTCGGTTACACACCCTAGTACTGCTGAAGTATAGTTCTCTCGGTTACACACCCTAGTACTGCTGAAGTATAGTTCTCTCGGTTACACACCCTTGTACTGCTGAAGTATAGTTCTCTCGGTTACACACCCTTGTACTGCTGAAGTATAGTTCTCTCGGTTACACACCCTTGTACTGCCGAAGTATAGTTCTCTCGGTTACACACCCTAGTACTGCTGAAGTATAGTTCTCTCGGTTACACACCCTTGTACTGCTGAAGTATAGTTCTCTCGGTTACACACCCTTGTACTGCCGAAGTATAGTTCTCTCGGTTACACACCCTAGTACTGCTGAAGTATAGTTCTCGGTTATACACCCTTGTACTGCTGAAGTATAGTTCTCTCGGTTACACACCCTTGTACTGCTGAAGTATAGTTCTCGGTTATACACCCCTGTACTGCTGAAGTATAGTTCTCTCGGTTACACACCCTTGTACTGCTGAAGTATAGTTCTCTCGGTTACACACCCTTGTACTGCTGAAGTATAGTTCTCTCGGTTACACACCCTTGTACTGCTGAAATATAGTTCTCACTTTGCAGTGCCAGCAGCCTAGCCTGGTAAAACGACTCCCCCTGCTGGACAACATGCATTACATGCCATTCAGAAGAGAGCTCAAAAGCATTTCTTTAAACGATCATAACTTTTGATAGGAACGTGCTAGAGACTTACTTTTTTTTTTAATAGACTCAGACATTTTTGCTCTACAAGCCTGGGCCGGATTAAATCATCTCGCGGGCCGGATCTGGCCCGCGGGCCTTGACTTTGACACATGTGACATATGACATAAGATACAATACAAATTGGTATTGTTAAGGCAGAGAAAGTCACTCTCAAAGTTAGGGAGTGTGGGCCAGTTTCGTAAAAAGAATTCACTGGAGCAAACTTAAGCAATTAAAGTATTTTATTCACATGGGTGTTTTGGGTCATCATGACCTGACATGGAGACATTGTATCTCTGTTTGCCTACACCTCGAACAAAAGGCTCTAATATCTGAGTTTGTGCAAAGGCCAACTCCTTCTATCATGTAATGTTTTATTTGCTGGCTGACATCCAAAAACACCATGATTTGACTTGGAAACATGTCAAATATATCAACACCAACAACTAGTGTAGCTGTGGATGTGGTGAGTACAGATATTGTGCCGAGGGTTTGTCTGTCTTATAGAAGACAGACAGCAGGTTTAAAGGTAGGGTAAGTGATTTTTAATTCATCGTGTAGTACTGGTGCACTAGGGGCGCCAAAGAGTAGCTACACTATGTGAACCTGCTGCTCGATCCTGATTGGAGGAGAATTCACCCTCCACCTGGGGAACTTTTATTAGCTCCTCTGCTAAGGTGGGGGAGGGGGAAACTCCATATATGCACACCTTATAATAGAGCATTTTAACAGATTTTTTTTTTTGGGGGGTGATATCTGACAAAAGTGAAATCACTTCCCCTACCTTTAAGATGAACATGCAAAGGTCTGTGCATAAGTGCATGCATGCATGTTTACCCTGCCCCCCAATGTAGTCATATAGATACAGTAAAGCAAAGTAGAAATAAAGCTGCCCGTTCCCCGCTTGGATTCGAACCCACAGCCTCCGTGGCGGTGGACAAGCCGTATATACCCGAGTGCCTATATCATGCTTTTTGTCTGTCGGAAATGATAGCACAGCACTGGAACATAACATCTTCGTAATTTGTGTCTGGCACTGTCTAGTTAGCAGGAATCAATGAGGAATGACACTAATATCTGCCTGGAGGACTTTAAGGTTCAGCTGATTGCTTCTTTTTTTCATTTTAAAGAACACTCCCTCGACTCCCGCTGATGTTATTTAAAGTCTAATACATGACTGTTCCAAATAGAGGGATGATTCTTCGTTTTAGGAAACTTCTACACATTTGCAAAGTAACCACATCATTCAACATAAAACAATGTCAGTTTGTGTGGACTATTCTGCTGCTTTGCTGCAGTATGTTGTGCTTCCCTTCGAAGGCATGGCTCTTGAGCAATTCTTGGGGTCATTTCACTGTGTGACTGCTAGGAGACTGACAGTATAGCTCTAGTTTTTTTTTTATATTGATAGATTTAGCAATAGCATCATGCATTGACCAGCACAACCGACACAGACATGGTGAATTGTGTCATTTCTATTTTTATGAAATAAATTCTCCCAAACTGTAAAAAAAAAAAAATAAATAAATAAAAATACTACTGTATTCACCCTAGCAATGACCCTAGAATCATTTACTTTGGCCAGTCATGCACACCCCCCCTAATTACTTTAAGACAGCTAAGTGGAGGCTTGAATACATTGAAACTTTCAATGACCCTCTGTTTTAAAAAGTTCGTCCTCATTTAACAAACAAAGCTCCACAGTACTAAATAATTACTGATTAAGTTTACTGCTAGAGTGCATTTCTAGAGTGCATTTCTATCAGAGGAGCGAGTGTATAATTCTGATTACTGCTGTACAATATTTAAAGGACCACTTCACCTCTTTTGAACCTATCTTCATATAATTGGTCCTAATATTCATGAGAAAATACCACGACTCTTACTACTTTCGTTCTGTGTCCCATAGTAGGGCCGTGGGCAGTTCACAACCCCATCTACCATTTATATATACCCATCGATGATGTGCATGGTGGACGGGTTTCTGAATTGCCCAAAGCCCTCCGAAGGGTCACAGACACAGAGTACAAGAATAAAGTGCTGTTTTATCGTGAACATTAGTGAGGAAGACCAGTTATATGAGGCTAAAAAGGGCTGAAGTTATCCTTTAATGTTTTGCATTATTCAAATCACACACAAACACCCAACTATGTACAGTACATGCGTGTTTGACTGTAGCTTGGACTTTGTGTGTTTCTATACAGTTAATGCAGACCAACGAAAGAGAGAGAGAGAGAGAGAGAGAGAGAGAGAGAGAGAGAGAGAGAGAGAGAGAGAGAGAGAGAGAGAGAGAGAGAGAGAGAGAGATGACCCATATTCTCCTCCCAGGGAGGGGAGGTCACCTTGTTGGGGTATAATGACTGTGGCATGTGAGAGGAGGGGAGAAGAGGAGTTGGCTAATAAACAAAGATATTGATTCTGTATTAGTTTGGGGAAATTGACCGCTTATGTGTGGCAACTCCCGACTGACAAGGTTATAATATTTACAGATACAACGTTGTAATTATTTGTCAACCTGTGACCAAGGAAGCTCCAAACACAGTTTCTGCCCATTATATTGATGACGTTCTGCCAAAACAAATGACAGCCAGCCAGGCCATTATACAAAACATAAGTTATTGTAATTGTTTTTTTTTTTAAAGCATGTCCACTAATCATCTTCTAACCCGACAGTGAAAGACCCCCAAAAATGTGCTTCAGTTTACAGTGGTGTTGAATTGTTACTGTATTCACCAGCTGCATATTGTTTTCATGCATCATTTCTGGTTGCCCTTGGATGACTACAACATTGCTCATGCTCTATAAGAGCTCCCAGGGGGATGTGAACTGCTGTTACATAGATGATATTATAGGCAGTTTGGTTTGTTTGTGTGACAGTTTAAAGCAGGAGGAGCGAAATCCTTCACGACCGCGACCGATGGTTGTGGCCGATGGTCCGATTGACAGCGCAAACGGCAGTTGTCATTCGTCCAACGGTCGCAAACATTTTATAGCAGTCACAACCAACGATCACAGTTGGGAAATGATTTTGCTGATTTGCAGAATGTGACATCAGCAGGGACATCACTTGAGAACTTGTTTGAGGGAGAAAACCCCAGACCACGTTAAAAAGGTCAGTTTTTTGGGGGTGCATTTGAGTTCAGGAAACCTAAAAACAAACAAAAATAGATAAAATATAAAAAAAATATTGTCACAATCCCTTTAAGACATTTAACATCGAACACAGGTCTGCCACCACTTCTCCATTAAAGTGTACCACAAAGGGAGGCTTTCAACCAATTACTCGGCTGTTTAAGCGTAAACAAAAGATGGAAAAAAGGTTGCGAAAACCACACTGCTCTGAACCCTCCCACATCCTGTCCATCTGACGGGTTTAGCAGCGACAGGGACTAACACATGCACCAGGAAACTCATTCGTTTGATCCTGAGAGTGTTACTTGTCCATTTTCTTTCAAGAGTGGTAATGACTCTGGGGATTTAGCTGGGCAGGAAAGAACGAACGAGGCCCAGGTCACATCCAGTCCTTGACTGACCACAGGTACATTTGGGTCTGGAAGTGGAAGTGGTAACCATGAAGCTGTGTGGTGTTTGGACG
>CM076973.1:20890332-20895332 GCA_039105355.1 Benthosema pterotum | reverse complement strand
ATTGCGCCTCTGACAAGTCTGAGGAGCTGCACCATTAAATCCTGTTGTGTTAATTACGTTTGCACACTATCAGAGAGATAAATGAACGTCACATATTCTACTGTGTGGCCTCATCAGATGTTTCTGTGTGGAAACAGGTGAGAATTATCCCCCACCCCCAAAAAATGTGGTACATGTGCCAAGAAAAATGGTTCCATGTTTTTCCACCTTCAAAGACAAACATGGCCTTTATCGTGGTTGACATTGCTGTGGCTGTGTGCTTGGAAGTGCTACGCGACTTACTTCATCCCTGCTGTCACTGTTTGGGGAATTCAAATGCTAATTATCTCTGAAGTTTCCATAACATGCTGTAGTGGCAGCGATAAATCATCACTGCATCATTGCATCATTCAGCCTGTTAAAGGGCACCGTAGAAAACAGTGAGTTTGAAAGATTCGGTGCAAACTCCCTATCCCAGAACCTAGTACGGATATTCCTGTGACAACATTACATTTGACTCTCTGAATCCATCTCAATTCTTGCCTGTTAGAGTACAAGTAATTACAGTAGGCACTTCTCTGGTGCCGTTTCTTGTGTCCTTGATTGTGGTATAGAGTAAAAGCTCTGAAGACTAATTACCTATGTGTATAAGTACTTGGTCAATAATGTGATTCCATCAGATCTTATGGCTAGCAGAGGACTGTCATAACTATGAAATCCCACTACATGAGTTTAGGGTTATGGATAGGGTTAGTAATGACTCAATGTCCTGGCGGAATAATGAGCCACCTGATGGGCTAGCAAACGCTACATTAGTCTAACATTGGAAGGCATTTCAGCCAAGAAAATGGCAAGATGGCAAATAGCACGCATGCATGCACGCACAGAGGGTATATACAGTAAAGTGGATAAATAGACCCATCACTTGTCGTCTTCTATTAATTAAAATCATTTCAAATCTCCTGACACAACAGGGTCCATGAAGTTCAGGGAATGACTCAGTTCTCAGGAACAGGAGGGACTTTGCTGTAATTAGGCACAGTTAATGACAATACGATCTGCCATACTAGGATATTATTGTTTTGGGTAGCACAGTGAAATGAGATCAGAACCTGCTACACTAAACTTTAGTTCCAAAAGTTGTTGAGTCTCGTACAGCTCTCTGCAGCGGCTGGTCGTTCTATTTATTCCGGGAAAAAAATCCGGAGGTGCAACAACATATTATTATGACTATTATGGCATTACCGTGAATGCCTTATAATCTGTGATTCGGGGCATTTATTCGTACGTGTTTTTTTTAATAGTTGACCGGCACGTCAAAAAGAACCAGTCGGCAGAGAGATTCAGCAGCCGTCATAATGTGTTTCACATTGTCTGCCTGTTGCCTGCGGCGGTGCCCTAACTCATTCACTCTCACATACCCGGCACATGCACACACAAGCAAACACTTCAGCCGGCCAGCCAGCCCCCTAGGTGGTTTCCCAGGCTATTGGCAGAATTGCAGTCATTTCCTATCAAATCACGCCTTCGTTTTGGTGATATGTTTAGCACACAGCGACATTATGGAGACCTCAAACCGGATTACGTGCCTGGTCTTATCGAATCAGATATGCCCCCGTTCTTCCTCTTGGAGCGCGGACGGTGCAGGGGAGACAGTGGCAGTGAGATGTTAAAGATCTGACAAATTTGTGTGTTTGTTTGGGAGTGCTGGTTATGTGAGGCCCTCTGAGGAGCACTTTCTGCCTATCGCCTGCCTGCTCAGACTTATCCAATCTGCCTTCAGAGCAAAATGACACCATGGCACTTTGGCTTAAACAGCCCTTTACTAAGACAGGCCAAGGAGTCTTTTGACTAGTGATGCACAATATAGTCGATAGCGTATTAAAATTGGCCCTATCAGACATAAAATGCCATATCGGTATCGGATCTTAAAATAACCCTGATGATTTCCACAGATATATGGTGCAATAATAATGCGCTCGTCAATGGCTTTTGTTTTGTGAAATGTTAATGTTTGAACTTTGAAGGCATCATAATCCATATAATATCGGGAAATCGGTCAGAATTGTCAGTGGCAGATGAGATCACCCTGCAAATAATCTGTGATAGGATATCAGTCTTAATTTAATAATTGTGGTACTCCAATTTTGACTTGCAATTTCAACATCATTTTTATTGTCACATCACAAGGTTAAAGGTGTAAAACCTGACCACAGGACATATTGTTACGTTGCCACCTCTTGTGTAAATATTTGCTTATTTTTATGCATAGATGTTTTTGATTTTCTTCTCTGTTTTTCTCCTTACGTTTCATCATCTCTCAACAAATGATGGAGCTTGCGCAAAAGGTAAGTTCACCCCCTTCTTTACAACCTGTAAAACCTGTGATGTGACAATAAAATGTGTTCTGATTCCGGTTCTAGAAGCATGGGTGAAGTTACAATGTTTTCCTTATAAGCTCCAATGATTTGCAGTTGCAGGTCTTGTTTAGTGCGTCATCTGAACTAAAAGTCTACAAACTGTTGTACATCAGTGGCAGATTGTAAAAGGAGATTATTATAAATGTGTTTTATCTTTGTTGCACAATAGTGGACATGAATGACTTTTGTAGGGACAGGAAAACACGTACCCTAACGAAGTGTGCTAATTTAACTCGGACCAGTAACACTCTGGGTTTCGCTGTGTGGCACACATTACGAGTTGGATTCCAAACCGTGAATGTGCAAATGAATGTATCTGGGCCAGTCACACCAACTGGCTGAGCTGAGCCTGCATGTGTATTTCTACCTACATGTATATAATGCCTGTAGAGTACAGTGTATAAGACAGTAAAGTACCATAAATTTACAGTACCAGGTTATGTATACTGTATATTAGGCTACTGTACATTTGATGTCTGTGTGGTATCCACTTCTCCCACTCGGTTTTTTGGGAATGTTTACAACCTATTATTATTGTTATTATTACTTGAGTGGCATCTGGCCTACTTGGAACAATGTAAGTTGGAAATGGACGTTACAACTAGTTATTACAGTAGGTCTGTTTCATTGTGAGGTCAGAACATCATTGTGATGTCAGAACAGGTTTAAGATCCATATGTGGAGATGCAGGAGTGATCAGCCCCATACGGGAGTTGCAGCTGCAAATGGAGATCCAGGGTTTTATCTGGATTTGGACAACTGGCAGATTCGGCACCGGGCACTGTACTCCCTGTGAGGGCGTGGAACGTGTGTGTCAAATGAAGTGGATGGGGCGAACGGTTCTGGAGTTATGTGGATTACAGACTACGTACAGTACACACAGTGATGTGATGCACTCATACATCAATTCTGTTTTAACGCTGCTGCCTGTACACTAAATGAATATATAGTGTAGCTATGTTTTTATCTGTTTCTGAATCCTCTTTAAGCTCCGTTTGATTCACTTTGAAGTACAATTCTGCCCTTAAACTGAAGTCACATGTTATTGCGGTGATCTGCGCATAGTTCATTGGTGAACATGAGCAACTGATTTAAAAACTGCACTTGTATGTGTACAAGACTCGCCAGAGCATTCTCTGTGTTTGATAGAATGGAAACGTCTCTTTGTGGTTTGTTATTAAAATGACATTGGGATAATTCAACCCATTTCAGGGCTCTAAAGTGCTACGTTTTCGTTGCATACAACCTAAATTTAATCTGCGCAACCTCTAAATGTAATTGGGAGCGTGACCGCAAATAATTGTCCTGGTGTGACCTTTATTTTTTTTTCCATAGCAGTGCAGACGAATGTCTCTTTGTGTGTGCGTGTGTGTGCACAATCACACTAACATTTACTACACTTTCTGGACACAGCAGCTTCACTTTTCTACCTCGGATTTTAGACTGATTACATTTAGTTATAAATCACTTTACTAAATCATTACATAAACCGCTAAAGACCCGATAAAGTCAACTATAACATTAACATTTCGACATCACAGGCAGAGCATGACTCCGCATTAAGGAAATTAAATGCCCTATTTTAAGGGCAATTTAAATGATAATTCCACCCAAAAAACACACACATTTTGAAGTGTGAGTCATTATAAAATCAATGTTTTACAACATTACCAGTGCTTACTTTACTCATTAGGAGGTGCTGGAGCTGAAGGACCGCACAGCTTGACAGTTTTGTGCACTTTTGGAGCGTTTTTATGCAGTTGCCTCCCCGGCCCAGGGTGACAGCAAGGCAGAAACAAACACGTTATTATAATTTGACCCACATAGTACGCAAATGGGTGAGAGAATTACCAATCATCCAAGTGTCATCATTCAGGTTTTATTGAATCTGTGATGGACGTGCATGCGAGTGGTTTTGCGTGGGTTTTTTGGGTGGTTTTACAATGTTATTTCGGGCTTGGGCTCTCTCTGCTGCCCCAGAGTGACAGCCAGGCAGTAACAAACACATTACGGTATTTTTATTTGACCCAGATAGTAAGTAAATGGGTGAGAGAGAATACCAATCGCCCAAGTGTCACCATTCAGGTTTTATTTAGTGGGAACATTGGCGCGGTGAAGAGGCGAATATACTTTATATACTTATACTTAGTTTGTCGTAGGAGGTTGTAGGAGAATTTAATGAAAATACGTAGCTGTGCCATATCTAACAGTGGAATCATCGAGCAGAAGGGAATATATATCACACTCACGTAATCTGTCAATGACTTTATTGAGTAGTTCACAAAGATCTTCCGACATTTGCTCATACAGTGCTGAATGTCTTGAAATAGCCACAGAGAGAATCGGTATAAGCACGTTGTACCGCGTGTTGGTGTTGTTTGTGTTAGAGTTGCTTATTTTTCCCTACTAATAATATTTATCCTTCATATCCCGAATTATTGGGGTTAAATCTGGGTAAAACATTTTGTGCATCAATGTAGGGTAGGCTATATGCCACTTCAAGTTACACTTTTCAGCAGATCCATGCTTGCATTGCAGAGCAGACAGATGGATATTACCTTGTGATTTAATACTAGCATGCCTGAAAATAGTGGCCAGAAT
>CM076973.1:20885332-20887832 GCA_039105355.1 Benthosema pterotum | reverse complement strand
ACTAAAGACTTCTTTTGCTTTTTCCACAATTCCAGGCTGGATTACAAAACAGTCAAACATACAGATCAAAATGACCATTAATCTTCTACATTCTCTAGTTGTACAGACTTGGGCTAATTCACATGATGAATATTTGAACTCTTGAGAGTGTAAACATGAAACCATTTGGTTTCATTTTTACGCTCTCAGAGAGTTACATCTGGTTAATCAACTTTCCATCATTTAGCCTGGGGACCTCATGGACCGCTGGTGGTCCCCGGACCACCTGTTGAAAACCCCTGTAGTACAGTATCAACTCGAAGTGAAATACTGTAGAAGTATACTGGAAGAGTTATAATTTTGCCTCCGTAAATGGTATAGGAAAGGTTCCTATGGTGATTAAGCAGTTATTTTTTAGACAAAGAGAGATAAAAGTATTGATTTGAGGTGCAATCACAGGAGCCACAATTCCCAACAACTAAGGAAACACTTTGAAGCTTTGTTGGAAAAGAATGTCCTTGAAGCTCAGAAGCATGATTTTTTAGAATATATTAATTCTTATTTAATGTTGGGGGATTTTGTTAACTTCTTTTTTGTGTAGTGCCCACGATTAATGCCTGGATAAAATGTGTTGGAAAATCGTGGAACAAAAATTATATAAAAAAATTATATATATATATATATATATATATATATATATATATATATATATATATATATATATATATATATATATATATATATATATATATAACAAGGTCTTCTTTTTTAATGCCACACAGATACAGACCTCATCTCTCATCTGCCCAGCAAAAGCACAAATAGATGTCAATAGGGCAAGATCTAATTCATACAAAATGTCTTCTAGTAGACAAAGAAGACAAATGGATGGAGCCAAATTTTTATTTTCACAATTTTGCTTTGTTTTGACTGCATTATGCAAAGCTATTGTATTGCATAAACTCTAACTTTACATAATACTGCATGTAAAAATGAAAATAAATGAATAGTTTATATGCAAAGTCAGCTACTGAATCTTAGTTTATGATTCCAGTCCAATGAATGCTCTTCCTTAAGATATGCACAAAAGCATGCGCACACACACACACACACACACACACACACACACACACACACACACACACACACACACACACACACACACACACACACACACACACACACACACACACACACACACACACACACACACACACACACACACACACGCATGCATGCACACACAGCCTCACACACGCATCATGCACCCACACACGCACAAAAACTGCCAACTTTCTTTTGAATGCTCTTCCTTAAGATATGCACAAAAGCATGCGCACACACACACACACACACACACACACACACACACACACACACACACACACACACACACACACACACACACACACACACACACACACACACACACACACACACACACACACACACACACACACGCATGCATGCACACACAGCCTCACACACGCATCATGCACCCACACACGCACAAAAACTGCCAACTTTCTTTTACACACACACACACACACACACACACACACACACACACACACACACACACACACACACACACACACACACACACACACACACACACACACACACACACCAAAGCCTAGACAAGACTAATTGTGGACACTCATTAAAATCCTTTGTCAATGACCATTTTGACCCATGCTATTCTGTCCATAAATGGTACTGGACCCTCTATCTTTTTTTATTTTTATAACCTACTTCCTCCTTTGAAAATCGACTGAAAATTGAAAGTCATTGAGATGGAGGACAACATGTTAAGACTATGCTAAATTGCATAAAATGTGGCACAGAACAGGAATTGGAGTGCGATAACCTATTCCTGCTTTTGCAGGACATTGAGGGGCAGGTGATTCATGAATGTTTCCATTGGTTAGCTTTATTTGCAACAGTGTAAATACAGCCCATAGATCAGAATAACAAATAACGAAGAACGTTGTTGCTTTTTGAACTGTTGCCTTAAAAAGAAGCCGTGAAAAATGAACTGTGGTCTCCTGCTTGTTGCTAGTACTCAAACTTGCATTTCTCGTTTGAACGGGTTCTCTTTGGGTTAACTTGCATGGGTGCAAAACTCCTGCGTTCGGCAGCTGTACTTCTCCCACTACTTCACCTTCACTTGTCATTATTATCCCACTTTTGATGAGATCAACACTGCATCGGTTCCTTTTATCGGGCGAAAGCCGAATCGTGTTAAGACAAAGGGGGTACCGAGTCGTATTCATGTTTGGCATAATACTTTCACGCTTGAATGGGTGCTGTGTGCACTTTGTTGTGACAGGATCCGTGTTTCCAATTGAACTTTGTGTGATTATTCATGAAGCGAAGTTGAGCTGTGCTGTTCAGTCAATACATGGAATAAAAGCGCTATGTTGCTGCGGCTTGTCATCGCAACAGAATACACTGATCATCATGAAAATGATAAAAGATCTAATGGAGTGCGCTGCTCATGTTGAATAAGACAAATATG
>CM076973.1:20602832-20877832 GCA_039105355.1 Benthosema pterotum | reverse complement strand
AGTACAATATACACAGTGGTTAATAGAGGTTAGGGCAGCATGGCTTTACATACAGTAGAAAATCATACTTTTAAATGTGTGAAATTTCTGCAATAAGTACGTTGTACGTGCATCACTGCGTGTGTATCTGTAGTTCACATACTGTATCTTGAGAACAGTTGCAGCAAGAAGTTGTTTGAATAGTAATATTATAGTCAAGTTATTAATTATAACAACAGTTTTAGATAGTCATAGATTAATTCGAGTAATAATAATAATAATTACCGGTGTTATTATTATTATTTAGTTTTTTGGCAATTTTCTACAATTAGAATCGTACATAAGCTATCTACCAGCTTAATCGACATATCCCTCATGCCGCTATTTACATTCAAAGTTTCAGTTTGAATTGTGTTATCCCACTCCATTTAGTCCTATTAAAAACAATATTCTCAGCCCTCTGTTTCTCCATTACATCCATTCTGGGGCAGCCTATATCTTCATATGGCTTCTCCAACGGTTTAAGGCTAATTAATGCCAAAGAGATTCTATATAAAGGGGCGACACTCCAATATGGCGGCAAAGCTTTGCCTATGGAACACGTCACGCATTTAAACATGCACGGTTGTGTGTGCATGTTCATACATGAGCACATGTATTCACAGTACATATATGAGAGAATATGAATATGAGAGAATATGAATAAGAATAAGAAACATTTTTGTTTTTGAGAGCAATATAACAGCATGACTTTTTAATGTCTTTAAAGTAACAAGCAACAAGTTACACCATCAGTCTAATAAGGCGGAGGCACTACTATAGGAGGAAGTTGTCACTATGCGACTTAATGGGAATGTCGCCTCTATATATAGAATCTCTTTGCTAATGCTAGTAGCCAAAGCTAAACAGGATGTAGCTATCATATAACATCCTGGGTCAGAGGATAGAGGGTAGAGGTGGATGGTTCTTAAAGTGAACGACAGGAACACTACAGTAGTATTAGCCTGCAGGGAACAATGTAAAGAACACAAATAATTCGAAAAAGTTATTAAAACATGCTGGTCATGTTTCTGAATTCTAGAATGTTTCTGAATTGTAACATTATATTTTGTGTAAGACTTGCAGGGGTGGATGCAACATTTCCCATTTAGGGCGGGGCAGGAGAAGCGTCACGGGCCATTTTCAGTTACAGGACTTTTTACAGGACTTTTATTAGGTATAAGCATCAATAATATTCAGTTGTTGTTGAAGTTGCAACAGGCACGCAGCATGTATAAAGCTAAAGGTCTGACTCAGAGAGTTTTCTGTTTTCAATGATGAAATGCTGTTGGTTTAGTGGTGACACTGTAGTTAGTAGCAGACGCAGTAGTAGTGTTTCAAATTATTTTAAATATACCTTAAGCACTTTAATTTGAAATATCGTGGGTTGTTTTGCATGCCATCATGTTTGGTGGGGCAGTCTGGGCATTTAGGGGGGCATTGCCCCCCCCCCCCCCCCCCCCCCATACCCATGCCTAGATCCGCCCCTGTGTCCCACTGAGGTGCTGCAAAGCTGCTGGGCCTGCAGTGGAAATAGATTCAGATGCAGATTGTGAAGGAGACAGTGTGAGTGTGTGTGTGTGTGTGTGTGTGTGTGTGTGTGTGTGTGTGTGTGTGTGTGTGTGTGTGTGTGTGTGTGTGTGTGTGTGTGTGTGTGTGTGTGTGTGTGTGTACCAAGGAGTTTCTATGAACAGTGTGGTGGTGTGGCTGCTGGATGGAAGTAAACCTCCCTCCCCTCCCCAATTGATGCGTGTTGGAGTTGACAGACAACAGAATCTGCTCAGTGGGCGGTTGCCAGGTTGTGACATCATCAGCTAAAAGCAGACCGCAGTGGGGGCTCCATTAGCAGGACTCCCAGGGTTGCCATGTCATGGATCATAACGGCCAAAGGAGTTTGGGGGCAATGATATCAGGGCCTATGTGTCTTAAGAAGAATGAATTGCAATCGCAGCTGTCCTTCTCGAGAAATATATTAGAGCCAGATGTTCGTCTATTTTATTTTTTTCCCCTTTGCGCATTTTTCTACAGAGTATCATTGGAGGGGGAAAATCAGAATGGCACACTGACATGCTGGCAATGTGGAGGAATGTCTTTATTTGTAGAAAGGGTAAGGGGAGTAAATGGTTCTTGGACGGGCTGCAACTGGAAATGAGAGGCTGTGGGAGTCATTACGACTTCATGAATAAAAGTCTGTTGTGAGAGACAAGAGAGAGGAATCTGGTCCAGCGTTCTGCTGTTTTACACAAAGCACACATGGCAAGAAGCATCATTTATTAGTTAAGCTCATCTCTTTCAAGTGCTGGGACTTCTCACAGGCCCACATTTAGCAGGGTAAACATGGCTCGAGTGCACACGCACACACACACACACACACACACACACACACATGCAACACACGCGTGCGCGTGCACACAACACACACAAGCGTCCACCTAAGTAAATAAACGAACTCCCATGCTCGCATTCTCTCCCTTTCTCAGAAAACACTCATGCACTCACAAACGCACACATGCACACTACACACACACACACACACACACACACACACACACACACACACACACCACACACACACACACACACACACACACCGGATACCCCTACCAATCAGCTACAACTGTACCGCCTCAAAGCCTGTAGTCCAGCCGAAACAATTATTAACCAGATTCATGGGAAACGAGTGGGACTGCCAGTGGACAGAAGGGCTCCCGAGTCTTTCAGTATTCGCCATTTGCTCCGGCCCATCCGAGCACACGCGCGCACGTGAGAGAGAGAGAGAGGGAGAATGGGGGGGTGAGAGAGGGGGGGTTCCAATGGACGGGCCGCGTTGCGTTTCCTGTGTCGCAGTTTACTGTTTTTTAGAGCAAGAAAAATGGGCTTATGTAACGGTCATGTGATTTTAGCCAGAAATAGTGGCGGGGCTACAGCTGCTGCTGCCTGCTCTCCTGCAGCTCGGCTCCTTGGCTTTTGGCAGCAGCCAGACAGACACACTGCGCACTTCTCCCCACTAAGCTACAGAGAGAAGGGAAAACAACTTCTGCTCAGCCCTCTTCCTCGGCATGCACACACAAATACTGCACTGTGGATGGGAGTAGATAGAAAAATCTGTTAAGATAAAAACAACAACAAAAATGGGGGGAAAAAAAGAATGCAACGAGTGCACAACCCCGCACAAAACACAGCATACTGCATACTAGTGCACTGGTCAAGTCGTGTACAACAGTGGTCTTCAACCTTTTTGACACCAAGGCCCACTATGTATTCAGCATTTGAGCCACAGACCACCATTTGATAACATTTTAGCCCCACAAAGATTTATTTTGCTTTTGTCCACATTGCCAGGCTGGATTTGGGAAACAAAACAGGCAAAGAATACGGAACAAAATGACTGCATTCTCTGATTGTTTAGACTTGGGTTAATTCAGATGGTGAACATTTCAACTCTTGAGAGGGTAAAAATGAAACCAAATGTACCCGCAAGGGTCCATTTGGTTTCATTGTTACACTCTTAAAGAGTTACATCTTTCACCTGTCCATCATTTGCTGGGGACCATCTGGAACCCTCTCAAGGACCACTCGTGGTCCCCGGACCACCGGTTGAAGACCACTGGTGCACAACAACGGTGCATGCGTGCATAATATAGTATAAACACCGTGCTTGCATTGAAGTATATACAGTATATGTATAGGAAAGATGCCCAGTGTTGTGCATGTGGAATGCTGCAACTACTGCAAAGTGCAACTGACCCACATGCAGTGAGTGCTGTGCACACTTTAATAGCTACAGCACGGATGTGTTATGAGTCTGACGAACAGACAATGTGTTGATTCATTTTCAAGTGGAAATGTGTGCCGAGCCAGTCATGTACGGTACACGCATGCGTGCGCGTGCACACACACACACACACACACACACACACACACACACACACACACACACACACACACACACACACACACACACACACACACACACACACACACACACACACACACACACATTGCCATCAATTAATAACTCTGGGGTCCTTTGAGTTGGGGGGGGCACTTCACATGCACATACTGTGGCGTGATGTTTGTGATTTTTATATTGCTATACAGGAGTTAAAAATGCAAGCTGTTTTGTTTTTGAAACTGCCATGTGGAACCGCTTTGGCCATCCATAGCCTGAAGTGTATTTGTGCGCGTGGACATGCGTACGCGCATTCGAGTTTGTGCCTGTGCTCATACATGCGTGCGTGCGCATGTGTGCATGTCTGTGTGTGTGTGTGTGTGTGTGTGTGTGTGTGTGTGTGTGTGTGTGTGTGTGTGTGTGTGTGTGTGTGTGTGTGTGTGTGTGTGTGTGTGTGTCGGTGAGGGTGCGTGCATATGTGCGAGCACATTTCTGTGCATGTGGGCGGCGCGCGGCGCTTAGAGGCTGGTGGACGTGCGGAGAAAGGGAGGGAGGGAGGGAAAACAAAATGGAGGGATGAAAAGAGGGATGGAGGGCGGGTAGAGAGACAGCGAGAGAGAGAGAGAGAGAGAGAGAGAGAGAGGTGGAGAGAGAGAGAGAGAGAGAGAGAGAGAGAGAGAGAGAGAGAGAGAGAGAGAGAGAGAGAGAAAGAGAGAGTGGTACAGTGCAGAGGTACTGGAGCGGAAGGAAGCGCTCTGAAATGGGAGATCATTGGGTTTAGCTGAGGGCGGGGACGGCGCGCAGGGGCTGGAGGCAGGGACTCTAACGTTAGCATCACTGTCACACAGGGTGGGCGACCCGGGCTGCACCCGGGCCTCTCTCCCCATCACTAGCTCCACATCCGCGCATTCATGCGCGAGAAACATCCCCGGCGTTCGGCGTTGACCTCCTCCTCCTCCGAGAGCGACGAATCGGAACCTCCAATTAGTCGCTCTCGTGGGTTCAACGACGAGCGGCGAGGATGTGCACTGGGTGCTGCTGCTGCTGCGCCGCAGCACAGACTACATGAGTGCATTGTAAACACCTTAGAATATAGGCTCTTACTGGTGCAGCAGAATGTGGCGCAATCATCTCAATCATAGTCTACTATGGTTCTACTTCTACTTACTAGAAGCCTGTGAATTCCATGTTAGACCCAGAAATGTTGTTTAATGTAAACCTTTTTCAAATGTCATCCATAGGCTTATCAGTTGAAATTCAGCTTGGCTATAGTAAATGTTGAGCAATTTGAGTTATTAATCAATCCAATCAAATCAAACTTTATTTATAAAGCACTTTACAACAATGGAGATTGTCCAAAGTACAGGGTATAAACAGTATAACAACAGGCTATAAAACTAAAACCTAGCATAAACGGAAAAACAGCAACAGTGCATCATATGTGACCATACCATTAATATTTCCTATATAAGGCAAACAATCTTCTGCATCTTCTCCCGCGGGGTGCCTGACCGCCCTCCCCCAGAGCTGAAACTCTCAAGGGGTTTGCCGGTTTAGTCGCCGACGGATCGACCTTGAACTGGCAGCACTGGATTACATGGTTACCAGTAGCAAGACAAATTCTTGGCCAGACAGGGTTTCATGATGCAGAATCCATTCCTAGCATTATTTTTGCACAAAAAACATTCCATGGGAGGATACCGGTCATAGACATCATCACAAATATCATGTCAGACATTTGGGATTATAGCTATGGCCATTTTTAGCCCCAGGATTGTTTTAGTGCAAAATGAATGCTTGAAATGGATTCAGCATCATGAAAAAAAAACTAGTTTCATATGTCACTTCCTACTTAAACTGGTGGAATTTAGGTTGTTTTTTTGCCTTATATGTAGGAGTTAATGGTATGGCCACATATTCTAGTTAACTTAATTTGCTCAACATGCAACATGCAACTTTTGGCAACCCAGCTGAATATCATCCATTAGGCCTATAGATATAGGCTATAGATCATAAAAAGTTTACATTAATCACCATTTCTGGGTTCATGGAAGTTCCAATGAACTATAATGCTTTGTACTAATAGTCATAATGTACAGTCAGTCAGTCAGTCAGTCAGTCAGTCAGTCCTAAGACTTTTTCTCCTTGCCACAACTTGACCTACATCATGCTTCCTCCTGATCACGCCGTTTCGAGCAAAAAGGACTCGTTTTGCCGCGTTAAAAATCGCACACGTCCAGAAACCCGAGGCGGAGGCGTTTGGACAGCTGCTTGCCTGTCGTTCAACGCCCTTCGATCTACAGTAATCCGTCTGCTGTGTGATGATGATGATGACGATGATATGTCACCGTGAAACGCGACGCTTCCCCCGTCATGCTCATGTGTCAAGCTGTATGTGGTTCACAATTAAGCTCATGCTGTCGCTCTCTCTCTCTCTCTCGCTCTCTCTCTCTCTCTCTCTCTCTCTCTCTCTCTCTGTCTCTCTCTCTCTCTAGGTCAGCATAATTACCTATGTGCCGGACGGAATGACTGTATTATCGACAAGATCCGACGGAAAAACTGCCCGGCGTGCCGGGTACGGAAGTGTCTCCAAGCTGGCATGAATCTGGGAGGTATGAGAACGACAGCCTTATTCCAGAGGCTCCCTGAGCTGCTGTCACGTGTCACCCGTCTGACATTTGAGTCAGACGAGTGTGAACTCCTTTCTCTGCTAACGACAGATGAGAGATGTGGAAAAAAGTAGGCCCCGCTGTAGTCACAGCAAGCCTTAGTTTACTGAGTCATTGGGTGTGTGAGTGTGCAGTGTGCGTGCTTATGTGTGCTTCTATGCAAAGAGAGACTGATTGAGTGTGTGTGTGTGTTTGGGTGCGCCTGTGTGAGTGCAGATGCACATACAACTGTATACCACACACCTGATGTATCTCTAAGCTACAAAACATATTTCAGATACTTTATGGCCTCTCAAAATAATATTTTGAGAGGCCATAAAGTATCCAAAATATATATAAGCCTAATATTCTCTACCACATTCAAATTACCCATCTGTGCAATTACTTATGTACCGCTCATTTCATACGCACACACGCACACATGCACTTGCACACTACACAATATGATTATTGTAACATTGAGCTCTCGGTTTTTTACTGAAATTTTGCGGACCAAACTGCGAGATGGACGGCGTCCCAGTCCTTACTTTCATATCCCTAAATGCTCTCTCATTAAAGTTACGACTTCCCTGAAAATAACAACTTCCTTGCGGACGGGAAGAAAACAGATTTCCTTTGAGTCTTGTTGTCACAGCAGTATTATTACCGCATACGTTGAACAATATCACCTCCAAGTGGATGCTGTAAAACAAATGTTGTTACAGTGTACACTGTGGTCACCACTGTACGTTGTAGGCCTGTATGCCGTCCAACTCGCGACGCCCTGCCATGAAAGCCTTCCTGCGGCGGCGCCCGATCAGTACGAACGCACGTCTTCCTTCCTCTGAGATGTCCTGTTGTCTGTCTCAACCGAGGGAAAACAACCAGGGGGAGAGAGCGCCGCTGCCCCGATCTCCATTTTAAACAAATTATACAAATATGAGAGACACATTTGCATGCAAGCCCTTTATCAGAGCCACTAACTGTCCTCGGTTTAAAATTAGATTTCTATGTGTGTCACCATTTCCTCGTCGTCGGCCTCCCCAGCTTTGATTAACTCTGCCGCTGATCTCACAGTGAGCGTCATCATCATCATCATCATCATCAAACTGTCAATAACGTGCATCATAACAACACCCCCCCCCTCCTCCTCTACCGACAGCACGGAAGTCGAAGAAGCTGGGCAAGCTGAAGGGGGTGAGCGAGGACCTCCAGGGATCCAAAGACGGGCAGACGGCCGGCGGCGGGGCGGCCGGCGGCGGGGGCTACCTGCCCTCGGAGAAGGAGCTGAGCGCCGGGGCGGGGGGCAACGCCCTGGTGCCCCACCACCACCCGGGGGTGGTCACGGCGTTCCCGCCGCCCTCCATCTGCAACGTGCTGGAGCTGATCGAGCCTGAGGAGGTGTTCTCCGGCTACGACAACAGCCAGCCGGACACCACCGACCACCTGCTGTCCAGCCTCAACCGCCTGGCGGGGAAGCAGATGGTACGCATGGTCAAGTGGGCCAAAGTACTTCCAGGTTAGTCTGACCCGATCGCCCCTAGCGCTGTTAGGACCTAATTCAGTGTTTACCCCCCCCCCCCCCTGTGATGATGACGTAAACTTACTACTACTTATTACTACTACTAGTACTGACGTCTATCCTGTGTGTTAAAGGGTAAGACCATTTTTTGTGTGTAGTTTAGTTTGGGTGTTTTATCAAATACTATTTGACTAAACTGAGAACTAAATAGTTAGCTAGAAATGTCACCAATTTGTCTACAATGGTGTCTAATAACATGTACTAAAATGTTGAAATTCAACATCCGTGGGAAATCTCATGAAAAACAGGTCAAAGTCAGGGTACAGGGTACCATTCACTAAACTATAGAAGGCAAAACATGCTAAATTTCATCATGTGACAAAGTCTAACTGGGGGCATTAATTCACTTCAATTCAATTCAATCATTCAAAAAACAGCCATAGCACTTGCCCAAATGTGCTGATTATGATGGCGGTGCCTTATGTGAAAAAACTAATGTTAGGAATGGATTCAGCATCATGAAAACCAGCTACCTGTAGTCAGACATATCCTATGCACCATAAAACACTTTGCATGTTTTGCATTCTATATGTTATGACTACTACCCGGACTGTTTTTATGAGGTTTCCCAGGGGAGTTGAATCTCAATCCTTTAGTACATGTTATTAGACTCCAAAGTTACTCTTTTGTACAAAGTACAAATCAACAAAGTTGACCATAACTGATGATTTATTTATTTTTTCATAAAAATGAAAAATATATTTATGTATTTATGTATTTATTTTCATTAAAAAGAAGATCTCTGGATTTGGTCCAATCCAGATATTCAAATAGTAAACTCAACAGGATGTTAACATTTTTATGAAAAGGAAAAAAAAAAAGTAATTTACATACTAGAGAGACTTTGAGATCTCATTGGCTTTGGCTTTGGCAAAAATACATTGCCAACTTTTGACACACCAAATAACACATTGAGAAATGATTCTGCAAAGCTTTAACAAGATTAACAACTGAATCCTATTTTGAGCGTAAACGTTATCAAGATTAACATTATCCCAATCCACACTCATCGGCAACAGCATCATCAGACAGATCTATCTATCTATCTATCTATCTATCTATCTATCTATCTATCTATCTATCTATCTATCTATCTATCTATCTATCTATCTATCTATCTATCTATCTATCTATCTATCTATCTATCTATCTATCTATCTATCTTACTGTATATCTCTCTTTCTGTCACATACATACTGTATATACACACAAAGGTTTTTTAAATGCTGTAAATCAAATAGTGGTAAAGAAAATCTTTGTAGTGGAGATAAACAGGTTCCACCTAAACTGCTGTTAGTCTGTGGAAGATGTATTCAAAGATGCCTTGCAGGTATCTCTTTGAAGCCGTTTGTTTTGCTGTATTGCAAATATTTGATACCTCCACGGTGTCTGCTTGCCACATCCGGACGTAGAAATAGAAGGAGGGAGCCAGACAGATAAAAAGGGGTCCACGGCATTAAAATAAGCTCCTCTGCCCGAATACAGTTCCCGCTTGGGCTTATAGCGATAAAACCATCTCAGCTCAATAGTACAACACTAGGTTCACAACCACTGCTGGTCAGTCACATAACAACTAGAGGTGATGCCATTAATTAGTAAGCCTTCCTCCAGAGAGAGGGCAGGCCTAATTAGAGGACACATGTAATCACATCTAATATGGTGGTAAATCATCAGTGCCCAAATGCACTGCTTCTCAAAATGGATCCATACGGATTTGTAACTCTGATAGTGTACCCAGTAAAAACGGTCAGACCAGGACAAATTAGTATGGTCAAGACTAGTCAAACCTGGCCCAAAATATTAGCTGATTCCAACTAACACAAATCCTGTCCACTAAAGACGGAAGTCACTGCATGATTCACCCCAGATTATCTTAAATCAATCATAAATCACAGATCACAGATCTGTTCCATAGAATAGCTTAGCTATAGCTTTATTATTTCAACTGGTGAAGACGTCCTGGAAATGATGTAGCCCATATCAAAGCCCATATTTATGGGCTGTGATCTGGCCTAGTCTCACAATGTTGTCCTCCAATGACTCCAGATATTCTGGACCAGGTTTGACTAGTCGGGGATTGCCTTGATCTGGCCTCAGTCAAGACCGTGCTTGGTGCATGGGTACAGTACACTCTGGGTGGGCAAGCAAGTGTTTCCTACTAGTAGGAACTGCGACAGAGAGGCTGAGAGGTCTCTCACCAACATCATAGAGTGGGCTAAAGCGTACAAGTTGCCATCTCGAACATTACAAATGTCATCACTTCCAATTTCACTTGTCTATCCTGTATTGCGCATGAAGTCTCTCTCCTGACTAGATAAAATAGGTATATCCCAAGCTGAAAATCCATTTTCTGTTTGGCAAACTAAAGAGGTGTGAAAGAGACAGGGGGACACTAACAACTATTAGCTACCAGCTAATAGTTAGCTACAGTATTAGCTACCAGAAATTAATAAAGAGCCATTTACAGTAACACTTCTAATCTCACTAAATGCTAGAGTAATATTTTACACCCATACTAGCTCATGTGAACAGTTTTACATTACTTGACTCAATATTTAGATATTTGATATTCATTTTAGCTGCCCCGCCCCCTTCCTATACAAACCCATAATAATTTAAAACTCTGGTAGCTTTTTCTGGCAGCTGATATTGCCCTCCTAGTATTGTGGATATGTCTTAATCAATTGACATGAGGGCCAGACAATGCCATTGTTGTGCATTGATGTGGTGCATTACATTCACAGAAACACCACCGAACGATTAAACCGATTAATTGCTAACTATTAGCGACTAATGATTTATTTCTATCGATCAAGTAATCGATCATCGATTAATCATTAACATCCCTAGCCTGATCTTATTGTATGCTGGAACAGCATACAATAAGTATCTCCTTCCTGCAGACAGCAATATAATACTTTCTATGCACATACAGTTGCTAGTATTGGAGCTAGACTAGAATGCAATTCTACATATAATGTCACTGGAGAGTGACAGAGATAGACGAGTTGGTAGTGAAGGGATGACATGCAGGTGACGTACGGCCTGGTCGCGATTCAACCAAATTTCAACCCTTGACCGCGTCGGCGGGTTTGTAAACACACACACTGGATTAGGTACCAGGAAACCCAATAAGTTTGTACTCATAATAACCATCCCTGGTGCATGTTGCCGCTGATCCCCTTCCCCCACGCCTGGCTGTGCCCGCTGGAGTGTTGAGGGACAGTCACTTGGTTGTAACCGGAGGCTTCATTACAGCCAATATCGCATAGCCAACATGCCTCTGCCGCAAATACACATAAAAATATGTCATACGCGGCGCAGGGCGGGTTTTTGACAGCGACGCAGAGGTGACAATTGACGCGCACACGGACTGAAATAGTCTCCTAAGCCTTGATAAAGTCACTAGCAGCGTCCCCAGCTGGCCCGCGAGGAGGAGGAGGAGGAGGAGGAGGAGGAGGAGGCGTTTTTCTTGCCAGCCGAGTTTGATTGAGACTTTGGCACTTTTCCTATTCCCCTCTATTTATGGAGCTCCCGCAGACAACAGGCCAATAATTGGAGGCCTTGGGGGGATTCGCGTGAAACAAGGACGGGTGAATACTCCTGAGTCCTTATCGTGTCTAAACAAATATTGGCACAAAGGAGTCATCGCGCAACGCCGGGCGCACGCAGACGTATGTACACGAGGGATACCGTGTACACATTATAATGAGTGCATGTGCCGGCTTGCAATGTTGCACACATGTTGCGCACGACTATGTACACCTAACCTGTACATGCAGCACGTGCGCACGCACAAAAACACATACACACACACTAGGTGAATGCCTTGCTGGTTGTTGCCTGAGTCAACGATACTCAAAAACAACACAGGCTCTCCTCATCAGCTCTAAGACGTGTCTCCCGTTTCTGCGTGTCTGTGCATTTTTCTGTCGATAGTGTGTGTACAGTTCATATTTGTATATGTGCATGTGTGTCTGTGTTTGCACATGCATCCATAATAGCCTCTGTGTGTGTGTGCGTGTGTGTGCGTGTGTGTGTGTGTGTGTGTGTGTGTGTGTGTGTGTGTGCCTCTGTGTGTGTGTGCGTGTGTGTGCGTGTGTGTGTGTGTGTGTGTGTGTGTGTGTGTGTGTGTGTGTGTGTGTGTGTGTGTGTGTGGCTTGCAATGTTGCACACATGTTGTGCACGACTACTGTACATATAACCTGTACATGCAGCACGTGCGCACGCACAAACACGTGGGTGTGTGTGCGGGCAAGGTCTTTTATCTTCATCATCAATATTTTTGAACTTCGTACTGTGTAAATATTTAACTTCTGTCATATTTCACATTCTTTACTGTATTTACAAACCTAACCTGCCAAAAATACTTATAACCTTGTGTGTGTGTGTGTGTGTGTGTGTGTGTTTGTCAGGTTTCCGGGCCCTTCCCATTGAGGACCAGATCACATTGATCCAGTACTCGTGGATGTGTCTGTCGTCCTTCTGCCTCAGTTGGCGCTCGTACAAACACACCAACGGACAAATGCTCTACTTTGCCCCAGACCTTATTTTCAACGAGTAAGTCTGCATATCTCTCATACTCTTCCCCACCCACTGTTACACAGTATAGAGCCTTCCCACCCACTGGTATTGTACGAAACACACGGTATACAGTGTACAGAGCACATCTGTGGTCTGACCGGAGGGAGTGTGAAACAACGATGTCAGCAGAGATGGGTGTGTCTAGTAATATAAAGTAATATTACAGTAATATTATTACTTTTCTCTGTACAAGTGATATAACAAGTTCGCATCCTACAAAACAGTAATAATATTAGAGTTACTTCTACTAATATTAGTAGTTACTTTTGTCATGCTGTTTTCATCAGTATTGAGTTGGTGAAGGGAGATGAGCTAATGCCATTTTACTTTGAGCTAAACAATTGCGATGAACAGCAACCTATTATTATTACAGTCAGACCTACAAAGACAGGGTTAAAGTTATGACGTTGAGGGGTCAGAAACTGAAGAGCTGTGTGTATAAATATTTTTGCGGATGGGGGGGGGGGTGCAAAAGTAATATGTACTGTAATATGTTACATATTACTCTTGAGCCCAAGTAATGAGTAAATATATTACTCTCCTAAGTAATATTTCCCAACAGTGGATGCCAGAGATACTTTGCTTCCACAGCCTGCACATTTCAGAATTTATTCATAGACTTGTGAAAAGATCAATTGAGCAGATTACCATGGTTAGGAATACAGCTGAATCTCTGGCAGCTCACACTGTGGCGGCGGTCAGTCTCATGGTCCAGTGGACTACGGTTCATGTTGTCTATAAAAGCCCTGCAGTCAGAAGTACAGTATTTACCATGTGATGCATTTCATCTGACAGCCGAATCAGGATCGGTAGCTAATTCAAGGGAGCAGAAGAGATCAATCAATTATCCATCCCTGGTGGCAGTGTGAGGACACTGACACATAGACTGAGGGCCGTGTCCAGCCTGTCAATCAGCCTGAGTGATTGCTGCTCTGGACAGAATCGAAATGCCAATAAACAAAGAAACAAACAAAACAAGACATAGACGTTAAAGGGTGAGAACACTTTTGTGGAGCTTTTTTTGTGTAGTTACCTTGTCATGATGTAATTCCAAATATGGAATTGCATTTTATTTTATCTTAATATAAATTCTAAAATCAAGAAGAAGTTAAAAAATAAAACTACATGAGTTATGGTGATGTTCCATAGTGTCTGAATCAACTTTGTTTGTGTTTGTCTACGCTCTAAAAGAGTGACTATTGAGAGCTGTTTTACAATACAATGTAAGTCACAGAGGAGCATATTTTGAATTATCAATTTCTAAATGGAATTCACTGGAACATTATTTTACATCATATTATACATAATTATTACAGAATAACATCATGGCAAGGTAACTACACAAAAGTGGCCTTACCCTTTAATGCGGCAGATAAATTAAGAGCTAACAAGATCAAAACGCTGAGGAAAAAAAAGCCTTCTAAAGATGTTGCATTTCAACACCTCTGGCAGCCTGGTAATGGCTGTGTGAACTATAGCTAGTTTATACTGTCCAACAGAAATAGCAGATCCAAACATAAATCTTCGCTTCAGTACTGTTGACGCTTATTTATGGCAACTTTTGGCTTTAAAAATAAATAAATAAATAAACAGAGTTCGCTGTTTTTACACCATGTTTGAGTACAATTGGCATCTGGAAGCGGTATCCTTATAATAGACTATAGACAGGGGTTTTCAAACAGTGATCCTTGAGAGGACTAGAAGATTAATGGTCCATTTTGGTTTGTATGTTTGCCTGTTTTGTTTCCCAAATCCAGCCGAAAGCAAAATAAATCTTTAGTTTTGTGGTCTGTGAGGCTAAAATGTCCGTGGTCCGTGGCTCACATGCTGAATAAATGGTGGGCCCTGATATCAAAAAGATTGAGAACCCCTGGGCTATATTTAATAGCATTGTAAAAACCTGCCTACCACGATATCTCTACACTCTCCCCTCTCTGTCCCGTGTGTGTCTCCCTCCTGCTGTGCTTTTTAATGTGAGCAGAGGAGCTATAGAAATAATTAACTACTAATAAAAGAAGGAGGTAGTGTGACCCACTCTCTCCTCTGGCTCCTTCTGCTATGGTTACAGACTGGAGGTCACTCCATCCTGCCAGCGCTGTTTTCCTGTGGTGTCGGTGAGGTTTAGCACTAAGGTTTCAAGCCCAGAGGTCCCTAAAGGTGTCACTATCTGTTGCAAAAGGAGTCAAATCACAGCAAACAGTGGGGAGCAGGGGGTTGGGTGGCATGTCGCGCTGGCAAGCGTTGCCCATTTGAAAGTGATGTTTTAATGTCCCGGCAGGACACTTTTGAAAGAGGAAAAAAAAAGTCAATGCAGGGGCGCCTGCTGGCCTAGTGGTCCAGGCACCTGCTAGGCTTTAGGCTGACAGCGTGTTGTGTGTTTAAATCCCGCTCATGACAACCTTTTCTGTGTCTCTTCCCTT
This sequence comes from Benthosema pterotum, assembly GCA_039105355.1. NCBI lineage: Eukaryota > Metazoa > Chordata > Actinopteri > Myctophiformes > Myctophidae > Benthosema > Benthosema pterotum. The sequence goes on along the minus strand of CM076973.1, from coordinate 20,862,688 downwards.
CAGTCTCTCTCTCTTTCCCGTCTTCACTTGAAACTATCAATAAAGACAAAAAGACAAAAACAAATCTTAAAAAAAAATTGCACCAATGTCTTCTAAAGGACACCCATAATTATATAGATTTAACCACGAACCCCAATGTGATTCAGGCCCCCCCAGAAGTCAGAGTTAAAAATGTTCGCTTTAAATACTATATCATTTTATTTAAGATTTGCACAAATGTTTGGCTAAAAAATGGTATGACACAATGCTTTTATTGTTGATGACACACAGCATTTCAACCAGCTGGAGGTCTTCAGGTTGCTCCACTGACATACAGTATCTATTCTATAGCTAAATACAATTACCAAAATTGTATTGGAAACAAAACCACGTCTAAAACGCACCAGGAAGGAACAATAATCATATTGTCTGTTAACTTTGTGTATTAACTTTTAAATAAATAAATAAATACATGAATAAATAAATAAATACAGTGCATTAATAAAGTGAATTAATTAATTGGCTCATTTTGGCACTCACACATACACTTGCGAATAAAAAATAGTGTTTAAAGAAGTTGTCAAAAACACGTCTACATGATGGAGTGGTTATTGTGAAAAACATACCTGTGAAGAATAACTTTTTAATTGGAAAAGGGTGCAAAGTATGACTTTGAGCATAGACTTTTTATGATTTACATTTTACAAAGTTTTACAAGTACTACTAGTATTTTTTTCACGGGTAGGTGTAAAAGTTGCATATAACAAATGTTGGACAATGCATGCATGCTACTCACACGCTCATACACACACGCACGTGCAAAACACACACATGCACACACCATTATTCACATGGCTTCATTTTTGCTTCAGTAATACGATTATTTGGTTGAATGGTCTGTTGACCAAGTTTGGTTGACTGCTCAAGCAATTGATTCACAGAAATGGACCTCATGGAGATGGACATGAGGTTTTGTGTCCAATATTTTCTCCAATGACTAGTTGTAAGTTTGTCCAAGCAGCGGGGGAGATTCATTAACCTAATTGACTTAAAGGGGAACTCCACCCATTTTCAACATTTTACATGTCATTAATAGACATTAGAGATGTTGTGTGGACATAATAAAAAGTTCCCCCATTGTGCGTTTCCTCGAAATGGAAGTCTGAAAAAAAATCATTAACATGGTGAAACACAACTTGATGATGTCATCAAGTTGGGTTCCACCATGTTAATGTTTTTCCTTTTATGATTCACATTTGTACACTCTCAGGGAAATTTAGAAAATGGGTGGAATGCCCCTTAAACAACTTGACAGCATTTAACCACAGCACTAACACAAACATCCCCACCGCTAACTTTCCTTCCATTTACAGTCAATGTGGGTGCTCAGGCTAATACGGTGCAATTGAATATTCACCACTTTTGATAAAATACCACTTCCACTTTCCTCACATGGTAATGGGGGGAAATAAGGAGCATAAATTTAAGCTACTGCACCATTTTTTTGTGTCAGTCACCGTCGATCTACAGCCAGCCAACCAAAGTCTTCATGGTAATTACTTCTCTTACAGCCAGATATGATAGTACTTAAAAACAGCGTTACTGCGTAGAGACTATAGTCTCACAGCCCATTCCCCCAGTCCTCCCTGAGGAGTGAATACTTCTCAGGGGCAGATCTAGGCATGGGCATGGGGGGGGGGGGGGGGGGGGGGCAATGCCCCCCTAAATGCCCAGTCTGCCCCACCAAACATGATGGCATGCAAAACAACCCAAGATATTTCAGATTAAAGTGCTTATATTAAAATGATTTGAAACACTACTACTGCTACTACCAAATTACAGCTGTGTCACCACTAAACCAACAGCATTTCATCACTGAAAGCACAAAACTCTTTGAGTCAGACCTTTAGCTTTATGCATGCTGCATGTCTGTTGCAACAACTGATGTTATTATTGATGCTTATACTTGCCTAATAAAAGTCCTGTAACTGAAAATGGTATGGGGCGACTTGGCGCGAAGCGACACGGGAGATGAAGCCGCACCCTTACCATTTTCTCCTGAACCCCCCAATTGGGAAATGTTACATCCGCCCCTGATACTTCTACACCTGGTGGATGGCTCCTTAATCGCGTTGTGCACAGTTGATCAAAGCCTAGAAAGGGCAGTCAATGGGCCGCATGATCCGTTGTAATGTATTTGAACAGCAGGGTGTTTGGATGGGGGGGAGGAGGTGTGCAAACAGGGGCTTTCTGATTCCTTGGAGGGCTGTAAGTTGCTGCTCGAATAGGCCAAAAAGGTACTGTACGGAGCTTATAGGACTCCACAGGCAGGTACAGTACAGTAAGCCTGGTTTGTACAGTTTGATGAGTTAAGTTGCATTGGTGTTTCCTAGAAGAAAAAAGCAAGCTGTGTGAGTGCTGCAGTGGTCTATACAGCCTACATGGCAGCTTGATGGATGACTTTGGAATTTGGTTTGACAGAGGCGAGGAGATGTGGACCTGCTGCACTGAGTGCTGGCCTGTTATGTCGGTCACTTTTATACTCTGTTCTGTCAGATTAGCCTGCACTGTGACTGCATGGCCGGCCTGGCAAAAGTGCATATAAATAAACTTTGTTGTTGTTGCTGTTGGTGGTGGTATTTATCACTCCTCACTGCAGAACATTCCTCCTTGGATGTTGTAAACTACAGTTAAGTAGCGTGAAATTGCTATAATATAAAACTAGCTGTCAGGCAATTATTTGTATCTTGACTTCTGGACGATGACGGAAGAGAACTTGTTAATGTTGTCTTGAGGTCTTTACCATTGTCAGGATTCTGAATCTGAGTTATTGCCGCCATCAATGTAATCTAAGATGAGCGAGTCCATAAATTCTCAACTGTCGATGATTCTACCAGCAGCTGAAAGTTAGTTTATGGCAGTGAGCTATCTCCATAGCCATAAGTAACCCGAGCGAAAACATGCCAGCGAGCCACGTTGCTTTATTTATGGGCCGTGCCAGTTGGCTAACATTAGTTGACAATAGCTGACAATATAGCCAATGAAATGAAACATGCTACAGTAATCTATCATTCCCATCAAATGCACCCTTGCGGGTCCATTTAGTTTCATTTTTACACTCTCAAGAGTTAAAATATTCATCTTTGAAATAGCCAAATAGCCCAAGCCTACACAACTATAGCATGGAGAAAAATGGTCATTACTTTGACCATTACTTTGTGCCTCTTATTGTGGACAAAAGCAAAAATAAACCTTTAGGGGGTATAAGTTTTGGGTCTGTGGGGCTAAAATGTCCTCAAATGGTGGTCCATGGCTCAAATTCTGAATGAATACTGGGCCCTGGGATCAAAAAGGTTGAAAAGCCCGGCCGCAGACTTTCCAAATGTAGTTAACACAGGTTAATTTCATGGTGTGTAAAAGAATGTCTAAAATTTGCCACGGACAAGCACAAGCACAATCACACACACACACACACACACACACACACACACACACACGGACATGTTGATGACCTCTGGAAAGACGTACAACATAAAACTGCTCAGTGATTGAGAGATGTTTAGAAGATAAATGTTTCAGAGATGTCACAGTAACCCTGCCCTCCGATACTTGTACAATAATGTTGTGTGCAGTTCTCAACGTATCGCAACTCATGAGCAAACCATGTGACTCACAGACAGAGCACAGGACATTCGTTTGATAGGTGTAAATGAGACCTCACACTTTCGAGTTATTAAAATTAACACTAAGTTTTTGTTGTGCACTAGATACTAGCCCCTAACTAACTAAACCTGCACTCAGTAGTGTGCCAACTTCACCTACTTTTGTATGAGCAGAGCGAGCAACCAGAGATACCTTTAAAGATAGTTCAGAGATCTCTTAACGAGATACTTACAGAGATACTGTATATTAAAAATAAACTGGCCAATCAGCCCTAGTCAAAAAATAGGATTCCAATAGAAAAGTCCTATCAGATCCTATCAGATCTTATATGTTTTTTTTTCCGTGCAATTAAATTATTCGTGCAAGTAATAACAAAAACAGCAATCATGAAAAAGCCTATATCTCTAGTACCGTCTGTAATGTTTTAAAGTAAAACAAGATGCGGTGACTTTGGGAAGTGAGAGAAATAACGCAACATAATCCACCATTCCGATTCCCCCAAAAACAAACGTCAGCTGCTGCATATGAACAGAGCACTAGCCTAGACAGTGGCTGTGGTTTGGATGGTTTGTGTGTGTGGATATCTCTCCCCTCTCCTGAGTCAATATACTGCCTGCTATTTCTGAAAGCCAAAGCTAAAGCTGAACTTTTCTCACTACTTTTTACTTTACTGCTTTCTTCTAAAGTCAGCCCAGCCCACTGCTGCTCCCGGATCTCTCACCATAACAACAGAGAGAGAGAGAGAGAGAGAGAGAGAGAGAGAGAGAGAGAGAGAGAGAGAGAGAGAGAGAGAGAGAGAGAGAGAGAGAGAGAGAGAGAGAGAGAGAGAGAGAGAGAGTGAGTGAGTGAGTGAGTGAGGTGTGAGAGAATGTGAGAGAGGAGGGTGAGAAAGTGGAAGAGCAAAAGAGAGAGAGAGAGAGAGAGAGAGAGAGAGAGAGAGAGAGAGAGAGAGAGAGAGAGAGAGAGAGAGAGAGAGAGAAAACGACATAACGCTGCCAGGTTTGCTCTCTCCCAAACCCAGCAGTGATTCAGCAAAATTGATTTCGGAAAAAAAAGAAGGAAAATGTGGAGACTTTTGAAACTCCAGCTGCAAAGTTGTATCAAATGATGATATGCTGTACTTTGCAGAACTGCTCTCTCTCTCACATATTCAATCGCACACGCACACATACATACTGGTACAGTATGCACGCAACTCACACACACACAAATGTACGCGCACACACACACGTGCACACACACACACACACACACACACACACACACACACACACACACACACACACACACACACACACACACACACACACACACAAACAAACAAACAAACAAACAAACAAACAAACAAACAAACAAACAAACAAACACGCACGCACACACATTAGGCGTGTAACGACATGGTAACTGTATCAAAATATCAATTTTGATTGGTTAAAATCAAGTATGTAGTTGCAGCCATCCGTATACATCTCTGACTTTAAAGCCTGCACTATGCACATGTTTCACAAATATTTAATAGATTTGCTAGATAGTTAGTGTATCGATTTCAAATCATTGAGATATATCGTATCGCCTGAATGAATAAACGCACGCACGCACGCACGCACGCACGCACACACACACACACACACACACACACACACACACACACACACACACACACACACACACACACACACACACACACACACACACACAGTGTCTAACCTTAACACATTTTTTTTTTCAAAAGCAAATACATTGTCACGGTCAATCACTTGTGCAGTCAGTTATTCAGTCAGAGCTGTAGAGCAAAATGACCATGAATCACTCTGCTTGCTAAAGGTTAAATAGAGACTTGAATCCATCTCATCATCAATTAGCCACTGAACAGCTGCGCAGAATGTTAAGTTGCAGCGACGGGTCTCATAATGACAATAGATATCTATGAATGATGCATGGAGCGAGCACTGATAAACTAATTTCACCCTGCTGACTGGTACACCTGTAAACCTGTGATGTGACAAATTAAACCGATTCTGATCTTCTGCGGGGACCTTAAAATACAGCTCAGGATCTCTGTCATCATCTGTACTTTCTAACAAACTAGAAATCCCCTTAAAAAAGGAACAGTCATGCGTTTACGGACATAACACACAGCACTATAGTGACTAGGGATGAAATCTCATTATGGAACTTTTCAGGTTTCAAGCTCAAAAATCCCAACTAAACGCATCTTCTATTCTTGCTAATTTTGTGTTACGCCGTAGTGCGATTAAGTATGGTATTCGTTTGACAAAAAAAAACATAAAAAGGTTAAAATATGGAGATACAAGGTTTCCAGAACACAATAGAGAACACTGCTCTTTCAAGTCAAGCCACACCACTTGCATTTGATTATGCTGTTCTTGACATGCCGGTTGATTTAAGGCAGAGAGGTGGCATCCCAAGCCAACGATTCAACCCCAGCAACCCCAGTAACCCCACCCAGACCCCCCCGCCCCCACTTGCCCCCCCAACCCCCCTAGCCCCTCCCCTCTCTCTGCACGCTGTGGCATCTGCACAACACATTGACTCCCATTTTATTTTATTTTTTTTCCCTTTCCCATGTGTCTCCAAGCTCTCTAATGTGTAATGTAATTTATTTTGTTTGATAAAATAAAACGTGTTTGTGAGAGAAAGATAAAAGAGAAATGAGAGAGAGAGACGGTAACATACTGTACAGTAGCACTATAGCACTATACAGTAGCACTATAGACGCAATTATGCATGCGCTGTGAAATTGGCACACAATTACATACATGTGCAATCAGTGCGCATTGTACTTGATTGATTGGGTTCAGGAGCTACATGTGTAGAATCTATATTCCAGACTGCGTCTAAGTGGTGTTACTGTATGCAGTGAGCTGCAATCAGCAGGGATTTGGTATACTGGCTTTTAACGCATGCTGGCTTGGACTTCTCTCACTCTACTGAGTTACTGTAGGAAACTGAGTGAGGGGGTTCATGGGTGAGTGAGTGAGTGAGTGAGTGAGTGAGTGAGTGAGTGAGTGAGTGAGTGAGTGAGTGAGTGAGTGAGTGAGTGAGTCAGTCAGTCAGTCAGTCAGTCAGTCAGTCAGTCAGTCAGTCAGTCAGTCAGTCAGTCAGTCAGTCAGTCAGTCAGTCAGTCAGTCAGTCAGTCAGTCAGTCAGTCCTGCATGAGACCGTTAAAGGTGAATGAATGAGCGATAATGTGTGCATGGCAGGCCTGGATGTAACATTTCCGATTTGGGGGGCATTTTCATTTAAATTCTTTAGCTCAGTGGCCCACAAGATTTATATCTTGTACAGGACTTATCTGCAAGTAAGCATCAATAATAACATCAGTTGTTGTTGAAGTTGCAACAGGCACACAGCATGCATAAAGCTAAAGGTCTGACTCAGAGAGCTAGTTTTCTGTTTAGAATGATGAAATGCTGTTTGTTTAGTGGTGCCACGATTCCAGTTAGTTAGTAGCAGTAATAGTGTTTCAAATCATTTTAAATATAAGGACTTTAATGTGAAATATCTTTGAAATTTGGGTTGTTTTGCATGCCATCATGTTTGGGGGAGCATCGCCACCCCATGCCTATGCCGCGGCCCTGGTGCATGGATGATTAAGCAGGCATGTTATGTGATTGTGTATGTTTGTGTGTTTCTTTCCCAGGGACCGCATGCAGCAGTCAGCCATGTACGACCTGTGTCTGGGAATGAGGCAGGTGAGCCAGGAGTTTGTACGGCTGCAGCTCACCTACGATGAATTCCTCTCCATGAAGGTGCTACTGCTTCTCAGCACAGGTACAGCAGGCAGCCATTATGCCTCCATCTTCTGTGTATGTGAGCATGTGGTAAAAATCTGGTGTTGTGTGTGTGTGTGTGCGCACTGTAGGTAGATGTATCGCTGCTCCAAATGTGTGGGTGTGGTGACATTGGCAGGTGTACAGTGCTGGTGCGAGTTCTTTGTGTGTGTGTGTGTGTGTGTGTGTGTGTGTGTGTGTGTGTGTGTGTGTGTGTGTGTGTGTGTGTGTGTGTGTGTGTGTGTGTGTGTGTGTGTGTGTGTACATGCATCCATCCCTTAATGTATCGACCCCCACACACACAGGGGTAGATAGATGGAGGGTCCAGGGCCGTTTGCAATTCATCTTAAAGGGATATTTCACTTTCAAAAACACCTTTGGTCATCATCTTACTCGATACAGTATTTAGATATTTGATGTTCATTTTAGCTGCCCCGACCCCCCTTCCTATACAAACGAATCCCATTATAACTTCATATGCCATTTTAACCGTGATAGATTCATTAAAAAAAAAAAAAAAAAAAAAAAACATTTACATTGCTGTTTCATTTGCTGTTTTGATGTATGTTTAAAATATTGTTTTATTTGTTTGGCCCCACCAGCGCGGCACCGAGACTGGCACATTTTCCTAAACAATATTTTAAAAATAAATTAAATCTGTAAATGAAATTCCCCCTCACGTATTAGGAGGACAATATCAGTCACCAGAAAAGAAGATTGATCTATTATGGTTAAAAACGAGTTTTAGGTTATAATGAGAAGTAGGCAGGGAGGGTAAAAAGAACATCAAATATCTAAGTAGTGAATGGAGCCTGACTAGACGATAAAAGTTTGTTTTGAAACTGAAATGTTGGATGTGTCTGTCAGCAGTAGGGTGCATGTATGCGTTGTGTAGGACATGTGCACACCATACAGTGCACTGAGGTTTATGTGCACGGAGTAGATTGGATCGTGGTGTAGGATATGTGCACGTGGTACGGTGCACCACTGTGCAGGATGTGTGCGATTTTATTGTCTCGGCTGGCTCTGGTGAAGCCCTGACTGTAGCAGGCCACATGAGGATTCCTCTGCAGTAGATACAAGATCCTTCGGCATTCACTACAAACACGGTGAGGGGAAAATATGAAAGATTTTCATTCCGAGAGAGAGAGAGAGAGAGAGAGAGAGAGAGAGAGAGAGAGAGAGGCAACGTCAGTACCTCGATCTGCCTTTCTGCAGGGATGTGTATTTCTTACTTACCGAGGGGGAAGCTAGACTCAAACATTCCAAACACAAGCCCTGGTGAAAAAAATAATAAAATAAAATAAATAAAAAGAAGAAAAACAACACTGCAACACTGTCGGTCTAGCATTATAAGTCCTTCCATTTACATGAAATTTACATTTTTTCGCCGTTTAGAGGATACTCTGCTCCAGACTTACACGACAACAGCGACAGTAGAACCAGTGTGAACTGTTGGACTGCCAACATTATGGGTTACAGTAGTGAGTCATAGTATTCTGACAGTATAGGCTATATGAATAACCTATAAGAATAGGTATATCTATGACAATCCTAGCAGGCTTATCAGACTTGAGCTCAGCGTAGGCTGTGTCTATACGTTTTGAACCGGCTATGGTAATCCTGACTTTTCTTTAATTATTTCATTATTGACTCATTCTACTGTATGTTTACAATTATTCTGATTATCACATGCACACACATGCATACACACAAAATTCATCACAAAGTCATTTGTAAAGGTACTATAGGTCTATTATAGGTCTATTTGGTTGTCTATTTTGTACACCCTGAGAGTTAAATTAATACATTAGCCGCCCCTGCCTGCTGCCCCAGGTGCCAAACTCGAAGACCACAAAGATTTATTGATTCAGTTTTTTAATCCATGTTTTGAGCCGAAACTATCGTTTGCTGATTGTCGTTTTGTTGCATTTCTTTTGGGACAAAATGGGCGTTTTGAAATTTCGAAAAAAAAAAAAAAAAAGTGCCCAAGCACCCATTCTATGCATTGGAATGGCATTATCTCTTCTTATTCTACCCAGTGTCCATTTTTTGGGCAAACCAGCCATTTCCAATGAGAGACAGCGGTACACACGGGATTCGCAACCCAGATATTTTTTACCCAGAGGGTTAGAGGGCAGAATGGTCAAAACACCAGAAACACGATTACGTCATCATACATCCGGTTTCGGAGATATGGTGTTTCAAAATAAGGGTTTCAAACGTGAAAGCCGATATGTAATCCTCGCGACATTGAACTGCTTGGCTTTTGATGGCGCACTGGATTTATCCAACCTTGTAAAAGGGCACAGTGGGTCTCATGTGGATGATTAAAATGATTGTATGATGTAAATGTGCTTCCCATTGTCAAGAGTTTTTTTTTTTTAATTAAAAGCCAAGTAAATAAATCTGATAATTACAGTAGCTTATCCTATGTTTTTTGTGCTTTTACATTCACACATTCACACACAGATGGTGGAGGCAACCATGAAAGGGCCACTGGGAGCAGTTAGAGGTTCAGTGTCTTGCTCAAGGACACTTCAAAATGTAGCCAGGAAAGGCGTTTGGGAACTAGCTCAGTTCCCAAACGTTCACTCGAGCTCCTGAGCCAAAGATGCCCCATGAACATTATGCATATGAGTAGTTTCAAAGGGCCCATGAGGTACTTTTTTTTGTTTTTCAGGCACGGGGCACAAAAAACATCCACTGTTTGCTGCCGGTCTGTGTCTCCAAAATAGTACATAATGGACATGTTGTGACTGAGGCTGATAGACGTTTTTTTTTACAGGAGGGGTGAAATCAATTTGCAACCACGGCTGCTGCCGATGGTCCCCAACGGCCACAGCCGATAGTGAATTAGTCCCGACCGTTACCAACGGTGGAGACCGTTGGAAACGGTCAGCAGACCCAGTGACTGTTTTGCAGTCGTATCGGTCGGGGGTTAAAGGGGAATTCCACCCATTTTCAACATTCTACTATGTCATTAATATACCTTAGAGGTGTTGTGTTTTCAGAAAGTTCCCCCATTCTGAAAAAAATCCTGCTAGGGTCCATTTGGGTTTAGGCATAGGTTTTATTGAGGTTATGTTCAGGGTTAGGGGTTAGGGTTAGGTTTAGTATAGCGACTGTTGAAGAACGGTCGCATCTGATAGGAAAACGGTCGCTGGGTTAGGGTTGATTTCGCCGCTTCTCATTTTTTGCTTGAGTCTTAATTCTTGTAGTTTTGTATGGCGATCATGTCCGTCGCAAACCCTCAAAAAGCCACGGTAAACATTCCACCACAGCCGTCTGCCTGTAGTGCACAGTACATCGTCCTTCTCGTCTTCGTACAGAAATATTTGGCCAATGAGCGAGGTGTGAAGTATATCCAGCATATCGGTAGTAGCTATAAAGGAAAGGAAATATCCGCCATCAACAGATTTTGTGCCAAAATCTTTCATCCCGTCCAGTATCGATTGTATCATTCCTCGTATTTCCTGACCTTTTTTGTAGGGGGAAAGGTTGGTTCGGATCAATATCCCAGTGTGCATAGTTATACGTGCTGTATAGTAGAGTAGGTGTGCAAGCATTGTCCTGATGCATACAAAATCTCAGGTCACTGGGTTCATGTGCAAACAAGGGAGATCTAGTTGGACACAGGCCGTGGGATGGTAGAGGTGGGGGGACGGGGGTCTGGCGGGGGTCTGTTGCACACACACACACGCACACACGCACACACACACACACACACACACACACACACACACACACACACACACACACACACACACACACACATACACACACACACACACACACACACACACACACACACACACACACACACACACACACACACACACACACACACATACTTGCACAGATTCGAAGAGGGAGGAAGAGAAATGGGGGCAAGAGAGGTTGAGTGAGTGAGTGAAACCAGATGAAAATCGACAGCAAGGCCTCGTGGTGGGAAAGACACAGGTGCATAGCTATAGGGAGAGAGAAATAAACAGTGTGTGTGTGTGTGTGTGTGTGTGTGTGTGTGTGTGTGAGAGTGTGTGTGTGTGTGTGTGTGTGTGTGTGTAAATGAGAGAGGGGACATGGCAGAGTTTGGAAATAGAAAGCAAGGAGGAGAGAAAGCGATAGAAATAAAGACTGAGAGTGTACACCTTTTTACATTCTTACAATGAATTTTAACTCAAGGTATGCTTTGTTGCATGCAGGGCTATACTTGTGAGAAGTGTACACTTCTAAATGTGTAGATTCTTATTGGAATTGTTAAAACGTTATGTTATGTATCCAGCCCAAATACAATGAAGGCATTTTACCTAGTTTAAATGAAATCCAAATTTAGTGCATGCCATGGACCTGGAGTTGTCCTTTTTTTGTATTTTTTCTTATGTACAGTATATACAGTATATATTTTGTATATTGTTTTCATTGCAGCTCAAAGGGCTTTAGAACACACAGAGAAAACCTCAGACCAGAAAAATTACATTGAAAAAATAATAAATAAAATAAAATAATTAATATATTTATAAATAAATTAACACATTTACTGTAAAAAAAAAAACTTTAAATAGAATTTTAGCTTTTCAGAGTCAGTTGCATATTACTGCATTCCATTATGTCTTGTGAAACATTCAGTACTGTACCACCAGATGCCCTTACAAAGAGTGTTTACTTGTCACAGACATGACAAGTTCTGTCAGGGCAGTGGCTGGCAGTGGTCCACTGGTGCTGCATCAACAACATGACCAAATCCACTCAATCCAATGATACACTCATTTCATCCTCAGACCACTCTATGTAATCTGGAAGTTTGCACTGCTCATTCCCAGTGTTGGGAAGTAACAAATTACATCATTTCTCTAATATTATTAACCTCTCCAGCAAAAGTATAACGATATTACTCTGCCAAATTGGGTAATGTAAAGTTACTCTAACAAAACACACGTCATTACTTATTACAAATGAGCTTGTTGTTGCATGTGGAAATAGAACGGATTTACAAGCTATCAATAAATAACAACAGCCATTTGCAGTAGTTTCTAATCCACCAGAGCATTCTGCAAACAAGGCGTACACTACAAGTTGTCACTAAACGCTTGTACATCTCTATTCTTTTGTGGGTGGTGTGTGTGTGTGTGTGGGTGTGTGTTTGTGTGTGTGTGTGTGTGTGTGTGTGTGGGGGGGGGGGGGGGGGGGGGGGGGGTAATACAGTAATATGTAACATTCTTTGATTCAAGTAAGTAATATGAAATTATTACTTTTTCTAAGGCAGGGGTGGGCAATTATTTTTCCCTAGGGGCCACATGAGTTACATAAAATATGGTGGAGGGCCAAGATTAAAGGCTGAACTAAAGTCTGCGTAGTATTAATTTAATTTCAAGGCGAAAGTAAGAGTCAGACCAAAGTTTTTGATACCGGGGCCCTCTATTTACTCAGTATTTGAGCCACAGAGGACCACCATTTGATTGACATTTTAGACCCACAGATGCCAAAACTAAAGATTTCTTTTGTTTTTGTTCACAATACCCGGCTGGATTTGGCAAACAAAACAGTCAAACATGGATCAAAAATGACCAGTCTTTTACATTATCTGAGTAGATTTGAGGTCATTCAGATGATGAACATTTTAACTCTTGAGAGTGTAAACATGAAATCAAATGGACCCGCAAGGGTCCATATGGTTTCATTTTTACATTCTCAAAGAGTTACATCTGGTTAACCAACTCTCCGTATTTAACTGGAACTCTCCCAAGGACTACTGGTGGTCCCCGGGCCGGTCAGAGTCAGCCAAAGGGCCGCATTTGGCCCCCGCATAATGCCCAGGGCCGCATAATGCCCAGGTATGTTCTAAGGGGTCATAAGTAAAGATAATAATCTCCTAAGTAATATTTCCCAACTCATTCTGGCTCATTCCTGCCTGCCATGCTGCTGTGCTCACCACTGCTGCCTTGCTCAAACGTTACAACCCCCAACCCGCTCCACCACCCCGGCTGTAGAGTCCCTATGGTTAGGAGATACATTTTATCAGAGTAAATAAAAGCAGCCCATTTGTTTAGAAATGTCCAGTCCAAATAATGGTCAGCAGTCCAAATATGGAAATCTAATGCTTGCAAAGCAATGCTACAATATATGGTATTATATCCTGTCTCACGAGATCCCAATTCCCCCATAGATAAGAAACATATTGGAACACATTTTTCTCGTTTGCACACAAACCAAAAAGGCACAGTTTAGTAATGTCATTGTTCAGTGTTGGAAATTACTAGTATTCCACTTTAAGAGGACACTCTCAAAGATCTGGTGTGCCGCGTGTGTGTATGAGTGAGTGTGCAAGAGAAAGAGAGAGAGAGAGAGAGAGAGAGAGAGAGAGAGAGAGAGAGAGAGAGAGAGAGAGAGAGAGAGAGAGAGAGAGATGGTCCTTCTGTTGCCGTGGCGTCCTCTCCTCCTCCTCTCCTCTCTCTCTCCTCTCCTCTCCTTCCTCTCCTCTCCTCTCCTCTCTCTCCTCTCCTCTCCTCTCCTCTCCTCTCCTCCTCTCCTCTCCTCTCCTCTCCTCTCCTCTCCTCTCCTCTCCTCTCCTCTCCTCTCCTCGCTGCTCCTCCTCCAGAGAGCCCTGCTGTACTTAATAAAGGCCAGCAAAGTGCCAGGCAACACTCCAAGGCCTGCTCCTCTCTCTCTGTTTCTCTGTCTCTCTCTCTCTCTACCAACACCGCCAGGAATTTAGAGAGGAACAGAGTGACGGAGGAAGAAGGGCAAAGAGAGAGAGGGAGAGAGAGAGAGACAGAGAGAGAGAAAGCGAGAGAGAGAGATAGAGATAGAGATGGGAGTGGGGGCTGAGGGGGTGTTAAGTGAGGTGTGTTGGCTAAACCAACCAGCTGTCAAAGCAAGGCGCTCAAATCTGCGCTGCTTGTTTTGGTTGAGTCAAAATACTGATGAAGTGAAGCTTTATTTGTAGAGCATACACATTATACACCAACACAATATTACGCAAACACGATGCGCTTTCATGTGCAGCGAATGCCTTGGAGCACAGTGAGGCACAGGCTCCAGACAGTTGTGAGTGACTGGGGGGGGGTTGCTGCTGACTAGTTAAACGGCTTACATTGAAGTCAGTCATCTGGGCTTGTTTGGAGGGGCTAATGGGGGGCGGATGGGGGGCAAAGAAAAGGACTTAACCACTGGAACCCTTGCATCCTGTTGAGATTGTAGATGGAGATTTACTGAGAACAGAGCATTTCATGTATAAGGGAAAATTCTGAAAGCAAACATTCAAAAGTCCATAGACTGGGCGCACCATTATGTCACCATGAAAAGCCAGAAAATTAAAACTAAACAAAATGTGCTCTGATCCTGGTCTCTGCAAGCCAGGTCTCTCATGTGTTTATTATTACTTTGTCAAAAAAAAATACACAAATCGGTAAGTCTATAGTCATGTGATCAACATGGATCTGTCCCATTTTCCACCCTGACTGACAAAGATTGGCTTCCAATATTTGCAGCATTGGTCCGCTTTGAAAAAAAAAGTCTCTAATCGTGAATACATGTGCAAAATTCCATGAGATTTTGCAAACACGTTCCTTCGGGACAGAGGAGCAAATGCCACCCTTTTCACATTGGCTTGTTATAGCGCCACCAGCAGGTAGAGTTTTTTTTTTTTTTTTTTTGAGCAATGTAGCGTCCAATTGCCATGGAAATCATGGCACCCTATTCACAATGGCCTATTATAGCGCCACCAGGAGGCCATAACAACCTATACTTTACCTGCCAGGAAACCTGTGCTACTTTTACCTATTTATTCTTTATTTATTCATTCTTTATTCCGCCCAATCGGCGCACCATGCCTGCTCCTCTATGCTCTCCAGGGGGTCCACTTTCCAAACCTGTGATCTAGGCTACAGTATACTACTGAAAACTGTTTGCCACCAGCAGTATTTCCAGCAACACAAAAACACCAGATTGGCACGGATGCTTCCAGAATAATGCCACAAAGTGCTTCCAAATGGTTCCGAAGATGAGTAGGTCTTTCTGAATGCCATGTTGGCTTGGTCACAGTCATTCACTGGTAATGTCAGTGGGTTTTCGCATAAGGAGCAGTTGGAGAGAGATGTTTACAAAGGAGATGTCAGAACTTGTCAGATGAGCAAGCGCTTTACGGCCTCGCCGTGTGTGTGTGTGTGTGTGTGTGTGTGTGTGTGTGTGTGTGTGTGTGTGTGTGTGTGTGTGTGTGTGTGTGTGTGTGTGTTTGCCCTGGGGATGGTTGCAAAATCTTTGCAATGTGTGAGAGGGAATAAGAGCCCCAAAAAAGGAGAGAAAATAGATGAGATGGTTAGGAAGGAAAAAAATAAGCAAAAATAGAAAAAGAAAGAAGAGATGATGAGCAAAAGGAGACCGACAGAAAGAGACCGTGTGATAGTGAGAGAGAGAGACAGAGAGAGAGAGAGGGACAGAGACAGAGAGAGAGGGGAGAGAAAGAGAGAGAGAGACGGAGAGCCTTGCACGGACTGAGAGGAGTGTGACCTTGGCTAAGGTTTCAGTGAGCCTGTGGTGGATCATGTGACCCGTTTAGGATGGCAGAGGATCAACTTGTCACACAAGTGACACGCACGCACGCACGCACGCACGCACGCGCGCACACACACACACACGCACGCACACACACACACACACACACACACACACACACACACACACACACACACACACACACACACACAGCAGATCCACAAGCTCAAAATGTATCGTACTTCAAGAACTTTCAGCTTGTGCAACTTTCATGTTTAGGGTCCAAGCCTGAAGGGGTGAAGGCCCCTATATTGTTTTTCTCTACCATATTCTCTTTTTCGTCACTTTCGACACTTTCTTGCAGTACTAGTCATTCAGTCACTGCTGTCGTTTTCACAAAATTCGCCAATGCGGAAACGTTGCGGAAGAGTTGAAGATCACGGTCATTCATCAAAGGATTACATGGCTGTATGAATGTATATCATCCACTCTACATCCTCTCCTGACGTTAAAAACGTGACGTCAAAAACGTGACGTCAAATATCGGATAAGACCTTTAAGTCAAACTAGCCAAACAAAATTGTGAAAAACGTATTTTTCAATTCACTGGTCCTTTAATCTGTCTGTCAACTGTTTTTGCTAATGTTCTTCTTTGGTAATGTATGTATAACATTATGCTGTGGTTTATTCTGGCTCTGGGAGCAGCATTGCATCAGGTTTACAGTACATGTATTTGTCTATGGAATGACTCAGATGAGAGGAGTCAGTAACTTCCACAGTATACTGTACTGTATTAAAAGCTACACACTTGCGCCTGCTCTTGTACACAACAGTGTCTTTCATGAGTGCTTTTTTTTTTAATTTTTGCTGTGTTTTAGCACAGATAAGAGCCCAAGTGTTCTGTGGGGCTAACCCAACAGCAATACAAGCCTTGGTTGAACAGCATATCGGACATAATTTTACTTTTGTGGCCGCATCAATGTCATCAATTATGCAGCTCATGTGTCCCAGATTGGGCATTATGAGATTGCAGTTCAGCATGTTTTGAATACTTGCAAAGGGTATACTGTATGTACTTATATATATATATACTGTATACTGTATCATTTATGTAACTTGAATGAATTGCACAACATTGCCTAAATTCAGATCTAAAATAGATGAATAATTTGGTTGAAAAGGGGAATGGTGAAGCTTGCAATTAAGGTCCCATTCAAAACTGGCCCACATTACAGTAAAACTTCCCAGGAAGGCAGAGAACACAGAACAAGAAATGTTGGTGCAGGTATAAGCTTTGCCCTCCAGGTGTTTAATTGTACATGTAGTCAGGGATGATTGCAGGCTTCCTTCATAAACAGTATCACATACTAAATCACAGTATACGCCAGACGGACAACCTGTCAGTCAGCTATGTTCTGGCAGCCCGGCGGTAGCAAACGGCAGGTCTCGAAACGTTACACATGCGGAACGGGGAACACGTTTCACAATGGCATTCTGTATGCCTGTGTGAGTTATGCATGTCTTATTGCTGCCATACGCGGCCGAGAAATGACAGAACGAGATGAGCAGCTCCCGGGCCTTTCTGCGGTTCACATAACCAACCCAGCTGCACTCGGAAAGACACGTGAGAAATACGACCCAGTTGACAAGTCTTTGTACCTTGCAAATCCCCCCCCTCCCTTTCAACGCCAATTACAGCAGAGTAAATGTCCCACTTTGTGGGCCGTGGGTGCGGCGGCGTCGCGCCCGCTAAATGCCAGACCGGTTTCCAAACCATGGGGGAATATGTGGGTCAGTGGGGCAGAAAACAAAAGGTCCAAATGTGGCCCTGGGTTTTAACACGTCCCTGCCATGTTGACAGCGATGGCAGCATCCTGCCCCGGTCGCTCGTCCAATCTCCTTTTCCTGTATGTATGCATAATGTTTGTTGATTCGGCGTTTCGGGACATGGTGTGCAGTCGTGATGTTGTGTTTCTCGCCCTCACGCCGCTGTGTGACGTGTGCTTTTGAGGGAAATTGCGACGAGAGGGCCAAAAGGAGACCGCGCGCGAGGGAGAATGAGGGACGGGTAGCGAGGCAAACAGTAGTTGACCTACAATGATGTGTTTTGTAAAACATGCAGTGCTAGCTGACAAGTTGTAGGCTTTTTACCCTGTGGCGACGCATTCTGCGAGTGCCAAACACAAACAGGTCCTTTCAGTTGATGTTCGCGAACATCGCCTCCAGTTTCAACTGGCTTATCTAAGGCATTTTAGTTACTGCATTCAGGAGAACTTATCTGTACCCTGTAAACAACGGTATTTTGACAACAAAAAAGTTAAAGGTATAGTTCAGATTTTTAGAACTTAAGTTGTATGAAATACTTAATATAGTGGTGTCAAGTGGTGCTAGAGTCCTGTGGTGGGAGTTCTGCCCTGGTTTTGGTGAAATAGGAATTAGAAGTAGTAGTGGTCATTTTCTGGGGGTCCCTGGGGCCATGCAGTAAAAGTACATTTATCCAGAAAACGAATGTCATTTGTATTGAATTATTTCTAAAATATTACAACCTCCTTCGTTCATTTTTGACCCCTCTATCATATGGAACTCTTTTTTGGGCGTAGTGATATGGACACAAAAACATCGTTCCCTGTGATAAAATTGTCAAAAATGAATGAAGGATGTGCTAATATTTTTTAAACCGGTCAACAATAAAAATGACGTTAGTTTTTGTAATTTGTTTACTTTTACTACATGTCTCCAGTGACTCCCACAAAATGACCAGAACTACTTCATATTTCACCAAAAACCAGAGCAGCACTCTCACCATGGGACTCTGGACATCAATTAATACACCACTATGTTACTGTCAAGTATTTCATACAGCTTAAAAAAAAAATCTGAACTATCCCTTTGAGTTTCATTTACTCCTGTTACGCTCAAACGTTTCTCACTTCATTTCAAAAGCTGGTCATGAAACCGGATGACCAGTAATTGGCTATCAGGAGCAGGTCAACCAGTGCTGCGACCGCACATGAATCTGTGCCCTAGGGGCCACTGGTGAGGGCCTTTAGGTCTCTTTGTGTTATCTGTGTAAACTACATGCTATTGGCAGCTTAAAGCCTCTCATGATTGAATACAATGATGCTTAAAGCCCTGTGGTTTGAAAGCCATCCCAGAGAGCTCCCTGAAGAGCGCCTTTGTGTCATAACAGCGCATTATTTACGGGGGATCTGTGTGTTTTTTGTGAGCATCCTTTCAGCGTGAAAAACTATATTTATATTCACATTTGTCTGATCAGCAGAGCGCATCATTACTGTTGCTGGAGGCCCAGGGCCCCGCTGCTGAAGGGTAATAGAAGGCGTTGCCTGGAGCCAGTTCTCAGGGACGCTCTCTCTGAGGCGCGAGGTGCTTCTTAATCAGTCAGCCAGTGGGTTGAATGTCATATTAAAAGTCTCTGGCAGACGTCCATATCTGTGACTTTGTCCTCTACGAGAGAGAGAGGGAGAGAGAGAGGGAGAGACAGACAGAGACAGACAGAGAGACAGAGACAGACACACACAGAGAGAGAGAGAGAGAGAGAGAGAGAGAGAGAGAGAGAGAGAGAGAGAGAGAGAGAGAGAGAGAGGGCGGGGGCTTGGCACCGACAGGATAGTGTTGAGAGATAGCAAGAGAGATGGAGAATGGTAGCCAACCATAGAGACAGTGAGGGTGAGAGGAAAGCGAGAGGGAAGAGAGATTGAGAGAGAGTGAAAAGATTCGAGAGAAAGACAATTAAAGTGAGTTTGGAATATTTCAATGTATCGCGCTACAGTGAGAGAGGAGAGACTGTTAAACAGAGTGTCGGTAAATGGGATAATCAGGCAGCTAGATTTAGATAAAGTCATGCAAAGACAGAGAGATGCGCGCGCACACACACACGCGCACGCGC
Organism: Benthosema pterotum; assembly: GCA_039105355.1. Taxonomy (NCBI): domain Eukaryota; kingdom Metazoa; phylum Chordata; class Actinopteri; order Myctophiformes; family Myctophidae; genus Benthosema; species Benthosema pterotum. The sequence goes on along the minus strand of CM076973.1, from coordinate 20,842,852 downwards.
ACACACACACACACACACACACACACACACACACACACACACACACACACACACACACACACACACACACACACACACACACACACACACACACACACAAACACACACACACACACACACACACACACACACACACACACACACACACACACTATAGTTGTTACCTTTTCTTGTGTCAATCCTGTCCGACTTTCTTACAATTAAAATCGTCCAATTAAAAATTACTCAGCACCCATGAAGTAAAGTACCTTGAATTGAATTATTATTATTATTATTATTATTATATTATAAAACATTGTATTCAATCAATGGAAAATGGCCAACATTAGATAATGTACAGTATGTATACTGGAGATGTACTGTACATGTACATCAACAGTATTAGTCGCCCTACAGAGGTTAATGGGGGGGGGATTTGTGTTTGTTAACATAAGTTACCTAGCAATGGCTCCATGTGCTCTGTCCCTGTCTCTTCAGCACTTTAGTGGAAATAAAGAAAAAAAGAAAAAGCCGGGTTATAAATACCAAATACCAGAGTACAGTACGATTTACTGCAAGCATTTTGGGTAAAACTGGTATCCCATCTTGAAAAACGCATGTTACTGAACACATGCACACAAAAGTGATCATTACCACCGGAATATACGTACTGTAACTTGACCTTAAATAAATTAAGTATCATTAAAGCCGTCAATTCTCCACTTCAATACACAAGCACAAAAACTGATCATCCTGCATGCATGTACGTACAATACTGTCTAGTGTGCATACTGTACAGTACAGTATTGCAGCCATTGTAGAATTGCAAAAGTACATTTTTTACTGCATGGAAGCTGAATTAATGCTGCTCTTGTTCACTGTCCCCAAGAGAGAATTCAGGAAAAGTCAGGTTTCTGTCTATTTTTAGCGGGTGAAAAATGCAAGGAAGGGCCTGTTAACTAGTTGGTTGAGAGCTGAGAATTTAGTGCTATTTTGTAACATTCCAGGAATAAATTGTCCTAAGTAGCGAAAGATACTGCACAGGAGGAGACCACGACGGATCCCACTGTAATAGTTTCTAACGAGTTGGCAGTGAGGCTTCGGTCAAACTTTAGACAGGCTGTCCAAAGTAAGTCAAATTGTGTTGGAGCCATTTATACCATTTATAAGTGACCACAAGGACCAACGAAGATCCTACAATGCAACAATCTTTTTCTTTCTTTCTTTTTTCCTTTCTCTGTGTGTGTGTGTGGGGGGGAGGGGCGGGGGGCTGTAAGACGGAATTAAATTATGCCACAGCATTGGGCCAAATGCCTGCCAATCATGCCCAACGGCCAAGAAGGTTATGTTCAATTATGTTAATAAGCGTGCTTCACCTTGCTAAGTGGCCCTGACCTTTTCCATGTGAATTGCGATTAGTTTTACTACCATCAGATAGCAGAAATCGTGTGCATGCTGTGATGATGTGTTGACGGACTATCCAAGACACCTACTGTATATTCAAATGCCTATGAATGATGTGGATGTCATCGAAATAGTGACTTACTCTCGGTTCACAGCACTCATATCCAGGTTATGGCCGATGCTATGCTTATTTATTTCCCTTGTGAATTCCAATCCCTCTGAGTCACTCTGGTGTGCTTCAACGTACCGTAAATACACATGAACCACTTGAACCCTAGCATACCTATTTGGCAGGGAAACCACAGCCAAAGATAGCAGATCTACTGTACAATCTTACAACTCCAGTTTGCAGAGGCTATTTTCGGCGAGAGATTTGGCATACAGGGGGGTGGGGTGGGGTGGGAGCGGACCAAGTACTTATAGCCGACCAGTTTAGTATTGGCATGGTGTAATAATGTCTGGACTGGAGTGTTCAATTTAGCGAGTTGAACAAAAACTCCAGTTTTGACTCTGTGCCAACATGCTATATTTTAAAGGGGTCCCACTATGATTTTTACATGTTTTAAGATGTTTTTTGTGCTCTTAAAACAGTCATTGAGAATTCTGTTATTTTCCTAAAGGCCGTGGCTGAATGGTTCCTCTCGGATTCATTGCTAATGTGATGTCATATTCAGAGACAAATTTGAATACCCCTCTCCTCCTTTTCCTTCATCATTTAAGTCAATGTTATTTGTGGATCAGTCCCCATCTCCTCCCACTGTGGTTCAATACCCCCCCCCCCCCCATCGAGACTGAGGTGGATGCGGATAAGTGAGGTGTGGACATCCATGGTATTGCAGCTGAAATGGCTTGGTATCGCACCAGACAAATGAATGATCTGGGGTTGTTTAGGCTTCAGTGAGTATAACGAGGTGCTAAAGGGCAACATTTATATAATAAATTGGATTTTAAATTCACGATGGAGCCGTACTAAAGGGCAACATTTATATAATAAATCGGATTCTAAATTCATGGCGGAGCACCGTTTAAGGCTGGTTTATGACGACTGACGCCCTGGTGCCTTCTCACTCCCACCTTCCAGTCCCCAAAGATGGTCTGAAGAACCAGGCGGCGTTTGAGGAGATGAGGGTGAACTACATCAAGGAGCTCAGGCGCTCGGTGGGCAAAGCTACCAACAACTCTGGCCAGACCTGGCAGCGCTTCTTCCAGCTAACCAAGCTACTGGATGCCATGCATGATGTAAGTACCCCAGCACCACTCCACCGCTTCAAGCCTGCACGCCACATGCCAAGTGCCCTGCAGTGCAGAAATACATGTACACACTTCCACACTGGCAAAGTGTTGATGTCTTTAGCAGCCCGTGCGCGCGCGCACACACACACACACACACACACACAGTACAGTAGGGGGAGGGTGGAAGAAGTGTCCCGATGATTTGGAAACAGAACAGAGTATTACAGGCACAGCAACCAATGCATGGTGCAATTGGTGCATAGGGCTAAGGCGTTTACTTTTAGTGGGTCAGTCACACTCTGGCCGAAGGGAATTAGGAATTATTGCATTCCAGTCCAGCCTGTCCCTGAGGGGGTGGGCAGGGCCGCTTTGGAACAGGCAGCGACCAGCCTTTAATGGTCAATGGAACAGACGGAAATCAATGGCAGGCAGCGCGTTGTGAACTGGACCTGGTGCACACAGGGCTCAGTGCTCTAAAGCAGAGGTTTTCAACCAGTGGTCCAGGGACCACCAGTGGTCCTTGAGAGGGTTCCAGGTGGTCCCCAGCTAAGTTGCATAACCAGATGTAACTCTTGAGAACGTAAAAATGAAACCAAATGGACCCGTTTCATTTTTACACTCTCAGGAGTTAAAACATTCACCATGCGAATTAGTCCAAATCTGTGGGTCTAAAAATATCCTCAATTGGTGGTCCGTGGCTCAAATGCTGAATAAATGGTGGGCCCTGGCATGAAAAAGGTTGAAAACCACTGCTCTAAAGTAACATCATGCATGCACACACACACCAAAAAACCAGGTTGATCATTCTTTATTCATGTGATGAATATGACGCTGCACTTCAAATCCCAAAGAGGAAAGAGAATGGGTTCAGAGACTGGCCAATGAGCTGGCTTCAGCGTGCTTCTTAATGATTGACTGAATGAGGTTAATGCAAATGGACACCTCTTCACAGAAGGTAGGGCTACTGAAGTACCAGTGGCGCCCCCAAGTGGCTCACCAAAAAACAATTACCTTGGGTTCATGTCCCAAATGGAAAACAAAGAGGTTGTCACCATTTTGTTTAACTGCTTTTACCTCTAGGATTCTGACAGGATTATAATATAACTGTTTTAATTACACTAACCAGTAGAGTCCAACAAGACCAACTATTGTTGTGATTGTGAAAGTGGCTTCTCAGCTGTAACAGAGTGAGCATTAAATCATCTTGATTTATGCGCTTGAGTGTTGTGTGGCACACTGAAAATAGCTGATCATGTGAGCTACAGTCTATGCTCTGAGAGCTTGTAGATCAGCTCATTTCAGTGCACAACAAGACATGCAACCAAGTATAAATCAGGCACAATCAAATACTGCATAAGGAGCAGCTTTCCCGTGAGTTGAAAGCAGTGCATTAAAGCATTATAGTTTAAGCAATGTTACTCAGTACACTTCTACTGCAAGTTATTATAGTAAGAACTGTTGTGCGGAACTTTTTATTCCAGGAACACACCTACGTTTCAGTCACAAGGCCATTGTCATTGCCATATGGCAATCTAGGCTGTGAATTATCCAACTAAAGATTAGCATGTTATTAATTCATGTAATCCTGCACAAAACTCAAATGGCCAATAGTATCAGGCACCAGCAGTAAGAATAAAGCCAATAAACCACACTTGAAAAATGACAGAACTGCATAATGTTTATGGCACTGGCCTTTTCTATACAAGTCATTGCAAAAGTGTTTTGGAATGACTTTAAAGGACCAGAAAATTGAAAAATAGTTTTCACACTTTTAGACCACATCCATGGTCATACTGTATGGCCAATTGGCCATACCCAACAATATATGCCCCAAAACATGGAACTTCACACATTTCTGTATTTTTATATCAACACAAAAATGTACTGCGTCACATCAATAAGCCGATAGAAATTAAGCTGATCTGCTTTTATCCCATTTCTTAATCTTCCTCCACAAACACAGGTGTCTTAATAAGTCAAAAATACTGCATTTTAATCCTATTCTGGCATCCAGACAGCGCATTACTCTGCTTAATCAATAATCACGTTAGAATATACAGTAGGTGTCAAGGCAGACAGGGAACGCAGACAGACACTAGGAAACGTTTGTGATTCTAAAGTATTTATTACTCAAAGCTCACAAGTTCATCCACAATATTCCAAAAACAAGAACAATACTTAGGTGTTCAGGTTGGAGCTGCGAGGAGAAGTGGTCAGGCAGGCACTGAGGAGGAGACAGAGAGTTAGAGCAGACCAGGAGCAAAAACAGTTCAAAACTAGAGTCTTCACAACATCAAACTAACCTAGTAGGTGAAGCAGAGGTGTGCACTGACTGGAGGTAGAACCATCACTGAGCACTGTGTGCAGTCAGTCACAGCCAGGTGTATATGTAGCCTCCCAGGTGATTGCCAGATGGAGACCAGCTGCAGGTAATGGCTATCAGGACACACCCAGGGCCGGATCTAGGCATGGGCAATGCCCCCCTAAATGCCCTGACTTCCCCACCAAACATGATGGCATGTATAACAACCCAAATTTCCAAGATATTTCAAAGTAAAGTTCTTATATTTAAAATGATTTGAAACACTACTACTGTAAGTAACTACAATTGTGGCACCACTAAACCAACAGCATTTCATCATTCAAAACAGAAAACTCTCTGAGTCAGACCTTTAGCTTTATGCATGCTGCTTGCCAATTGCAACTTCAACAACTGATGTTATTATTGATGCTTAATTGCCTAATAAATGTCTTGTAACAAAAATGGTATGGGTGCGACTTCATGAAGCCGCCCCATACCATTTTCACCTGCCCCTCCCAATTGGGAAATGTTACATCCGGGCCCATCCGGACACACCTCCCCGAAATTATTGAAGTGCAGCTCCAACCTAAGGGATATAGAAATAGAAATGTTAGAACAGAGAAAAATCTGCCATGACAGTAGGCCTATATCTAAACACATTATTTGGTAGAAATAATCCACTTACCAGTAGAGTGGCAACGTAAACAAACAGTCCAAGTGTCACGTGTCAAAGTATAGCTCAGCGCAGAGTCGTCTCTCTTTTTTGCCATCCATTGCCTGGGGTTGCAAAGACCCTCTATGCTAGATAATCGGGTGGGATCCATAATAAATAAAAAAAACCTACGTTTCTGGTTCATTGCACATTTAAAAATTATTGTGCTTACATTAAACCCCACTGAAAGAAATCCAGTATAATTTGAATTTGACTGTGCGTTAATGAAACTGTGTGTGTGTGTGTGTGTGTGTGTGTGTGTGTGTGTGTGTGTGTGTGTGTGTGTGTGTGTGTGTGTGTGTGTGTGTGTGTGTGTGTGTGTGTGTGTGTGTGTGTGTGTGTGTGTCCTATCCAGCTGGTGGGTAATCTACTGGACTTCTGCTTCTACACCTTCCGGGAGTCTCGGGCGCTGAAGGTGGAGTTCCCAGACATGCTGGTGGAGATAATCAGTGACCAGATACCAAAGGTGGAGTCCGGCCTTACCCAGATACTCTACTTCCACAAGAAGTGACTGACAGACAGACGGACAGACTGACTGAAGAGAAACCACACTAAAGTGAAACTGGAAGGACACGGGCAGCAGGAAGACATGTTGGAGGAGGAGGAGGAAGAAGGCCTTACCATGCAGCCTACACCCGTTGGCCCATGAGGCCTCCACCCCCCTGGGCTTTCTCCGAGTCGGGTGGAGGAAAATGTGACGTGCTTGCACAGGAGGGACCCTTTGACACTGCGCTCACCGTGGACTGGTCCCAGACCAGCGAAGAGGAGGTCAAATGACAGAGCCTTGTGCGTGGAAACGGGAAAAAAAATACACACACTGAGAAGGAAGAGATGTGACTAGAAATGTGACAAAGCATCCCTAAGCCCTGGCCCCGCCCACGTCCCCCCTTTAACCCCGCCCCCCTCACACACGCCCCGCCCAAAAGACGATGACAGTGTTTAATGATGGAGACAAAGCCATACATTTCTTAGGATGCGCTAATAGACACATTCACCGAGCACACACACACACACGCACGCACACACACACACACACACAGATGCATGCAGATGGGGAATCTTTCTCACTGAAAACACATGCTGTCCACATGCACACACACACACACACACACACACACACACACACACACACACAACGCACAGATGCACTCCATATGCACTAGAGGCAGACACGCGAAACCTCCTGCAGTTCCTTGACAAAAATAAATAAATAAATGGAAAAACTTGCAAACATTAACTGTGGCTTATGCAGTCTCTCACAAATAATAGCACTATGAATCTATATTCAAAAAAAAAAAAAAAATTATGCCAATATCAGTAGGGTTTCCTTTTGCTTTGCAATCTACTGTCATATAGTATAAGACCACAGAATTCATTACTGTAGGTGGTGTACCATTTTCTTGACAGAACCTCTCGGGTCTCTGCGGGGAGAGCGGTCTAGTTGAATTATATTCCAAGGGCTATTACAAGCTAAATAGTGGCATAATGTAAACAACACCAACATAAAATGTAACAAAACCCAACTTTGAATCTTAGCCGGGTGTGTGCACACGACACCCACCAATAACACTCACATAATCCATTTTTATACAAAGTAAAATGACAAAAATAGAAGTTGTAAAACAATCAAGACTAAAATATGCAAAAGCTCAGAATTTAAAAAGTTGTTTTTTGAAATAATAGTGTTTCTATTGTGTGATGAAAGTACGGTGCGCGTGGGGGAAAAAAAAAGCTCATGTCATGGAGGGACGTCACCCTTTTCAGGTTGTCATGGTGGAGTTTTGACACAACATTGTTGAATGGTTATCTTTGTCTCAAAGTGTCCCGGAAAAAAGACTGCTGGAGAACAGGAGAGCAGAGTCCACCCGTCGTCCACTGAAATGAAAGAGGACTGTGGGGTTTCTGCTGGTCATGGAGTTGACTAAAGGTGCATCCATAGTTAGTCGGTGTCATTTGTGGAACCTCCAGTTGTTCATCTTTTCTCACAACGAAGCAAAACCAGCCCTTTGTGAACCAAAACGTATCTTACTTGTTCCCGGAAATAATAAAAAAAAGCATTTTTTTATACATACAAGTGTGTTGTAAAGGTTTAGTTTTTTGGCAAGCCAGACATTTTACATTACGGTGCTTCTTTTTACTACAAGGCGAAAAAGAGAGCTACTTAACATGTACAGCAACCTAGCAAGTAACTTGTCCATAACATTACACATTACTATGGACACACAATACTCTAATGTTGATATAATCTGAAAAAGGGAGCATTAGTCTTTGCAGTGCTTAATTCACAGCAAAATGTATCAAAAATCCAGGCAAACATGTACAGGTATTAACCCGCTTTAAAGTCACATCCTACTCAGCCGTTTGTACAGAAAAATAATGTTTTTTTTTGTTTGTTTGGTTTTTTTTTAGGTACATGTTGGTGGAACACTTGATAAAAGAGAACTGAATATTGCATTGTCTTTGGTCACCTGCTTTTTCTGTGTCTCTCATTTATTTTCTCTTTGGGCCAACTATTCTTATTACTTCTACTACTACTATTATTACTACTACTGCTACTAGACGTATGGCAGACCCTGTCATCTGGACCATGTTTTATCTTGTTTCACACCCCACTGGATGATGCTACTGAAATGTGACCGCGCCTACGGAGAGGGAATACAATGCGGGGGTGTGATTGTGTACTTTTATTTGTTTGCGTGACTGTATGAATGTGTGTAGTATGGGCAAGTGCATGTGTGTAGACTTATGTTTGTGCATTTGTTTATGTCTGTGGGTTTTGTTTTTTTCCTTCCTGGAAAGCATGTGCATAAATTAACAGCTTTTTTCCCTCTCTCTTTTTTTGCCTTGTTTTTTATGCATTTATGTTATAGGATTAGGCATAACCTATTGCCACATTTAGATTTGCACAAGGACGCAATGTGAAATAAGGCATCGGTGCAGCTAGAATTAATTGTCCCTTTTGATATGTAAAGTGCGTTTGTGTTGGGGAGGAGCTCTGTGCTGTGTTGATGTTTATGTAAAGTGTAATTGTTGAAAAAAGGCAGGATCCTGGCTTTGGTACCGTGGTTAGAACGACTCATCTTTCAGCCCCCTATTGTGAATTATTGTTTTTTAAAAAAATCGAAGGACCCTGAAGATTAACTCCTGCTTTATTTGTTCTGGTTCCTCCCCGTTGTAGCCCTCCCAGTCCTCCTTTTCTGTTAGGGGGGAAACATAACAATGTTAAATGGTTCATAGGACGAATGGGAAAGTATTTTTGAAAGAATTATATTTTGCTGGAAAACAATATTTAAGTACTTTGTCTAAAACAATATCCTTTTTGTAAAATGAAAAATGTTAAATGCATGCTTTTTGATGAGATGTTTACATTGTATTTAAAAGAAGGGAAACTTGTGCCTTTTTATCTCACCTGATTTACAATTTTACAGTATATAAATATATACATATATATATATTGTAAATAACACAGCGAGTCTTTATGTTGAATATAGTATAAGAAAGACATTTCTACTTAAACCATCCTGTTATCCTGAATATTTGCTAATTTGTGCGTTTTCCCCATTCGCCTTGTTGTGTGTGTGCGCGTGTGTGTGCATGCATACGTGCGTGTGTGTGCGCTGGCAAGAGTGTATTGAATGGAGTTAAGAGGATTTAAGGCTGGAGTCATGAATGTACCAAACGATGTTTGTGAGATGGGAGACTTGTGGAACTTACTACCTGAATGTTTGAAAGAAAGATCGTCTTTTTTTAAATATATATTATTTGATTTTATTATTTTTTTTGTTCTGTTCACTTTTTCTTGTTTTGTGCTTTTTTTTTTCATGTGACTCAGCTGAATAGATTGACAAAATGCACTTATTTTGTAAAGGATATAATGGTGTATTGGTATACGTGATGGATTCTTGAGGTGTTTCCCCGTCTGTACCATTTAAAAATACAGTATACACAAACATGCACCACGCAGACACTATGTGATGCTGAAAGCATCTTAGAGAGAAGTCATCATTCAGGACGTTAATCAACTGGTCTGTCGTCCTGAGAAAACTGCACTCAAAGATGAGTTATAACTTTGTATGTCTGGCCATTAATGACACCAACATTATGGACCCAAAGATGTCATGTGAAAATACAACAGAACTGAAGAAAAAAAAATGTTGCGCTTTTTTACAGCAAGTCACCAGTGGGGCTCTGATAACACACTGGGTCTACTGTACATTTCCTTTAAGCATAACAAAACTACTAACCCTACCATACTGTTTTTGTTTTGTTAATAGTATTATTACTACGCAATTTAGTGTAATAAATAAATACCGAATACCCATATACGCAGTACAGCACTTTCCCCATATTTGCGTCTCAACCATTGTTTAAGTCGTCCTCCCCCATTCAAACCAACCCTGTATATTTGGGCATGAATGATTCAGTTGTCTGTTGTACTTTTCGCTGTTGTTGTTTCACTGAGAACACTATAGAGGATGGAGCCAGTGTCTTTGCCATTTTTTTGTGTGTTTGTGAAGATGCAACTGGGTGTAGGAAGAAACTAAGGCTTAATTTATACTCGGTTGCACGTCGGTGTCACTTTGCCAAAAATAACTGATCAGCAGCCAGATGCGCAGTTTGCCGGGCCTGCAGATGAGTTGTTTTCGCGACACCGCTGTACTGCGGAGTATAAATTCATCTTAAGAAGCCATATCTTCACAGCCTTGGCAGAACAGCTCTTCTTAATAGATGGCGTTTTTTTCTTTTTGTTTTGTTTTGTTTTTTGAAGAAAAAATGAATTTAAAAAAATCCAAAAAATGAACTTTTTACTCAAAACGCTTTGTACAATATTTCTCAGCAACTCTTCACAGTACACAATATACTACAGCATACATGAATAATAAAAGAAGACTTTGGAGTTAGTTACTACAACCTGTACATCTGGATGCAGATATTGCCATACCTGTGTTTGCAAAACTATTGCAAGGTTCTAATAAAACCGTTAAATAAACTGAAGAGGTGTTATTGACTTATTGTACCTAATTGTATGTGTCTAAGCCTTTTTTCAGAGAGAGGGGGCGATGAGGAGCGAACTGTAGAGTAAACTGAGACAGAGCCTTAAAGGTTTTGTGACATTATTTTTTATTTCACGTTTTATGATCTCAATTACAACCAGAAAACGCGAACATTTGAAATTCCGTGGCTTTTCTGTGGCCTGGAGTTTTCTGTGGGGGTTGGAAGGCTTTTGACCTGCAATGAAAACAGGCAAAACAGTGGAAACGGCAGTGACATCTGCTGGAAAATCCCATTGACATAATATGCGATTTGCAGAATGTGACATCACATTCAGTAGGAAAATCAATGCACCCCACACCACCTAGATGCAATTTAAATGTATAGTAGCTGGAGAGAGACAGAGAGACAGAGAGAGAGAGAGAGAGAGAGAGAGAGATGGGGTTAAAAAAAAAAAAAAACTTAAACATAGAAAAAGCAGAGTGGGAGAGAGAGAGAGAGAGAGAGAGAGAGAGAGAGAGAGATGGGAAAGTGGAAGGAGAGAAGGACTAAATGCAAAACTGAAAAGGGGTAAGTGAGGGGAGGGGACGAGAATGAGAGAGGTGTTGGTGTGTGTGTGAGTGAGACTTTTACCATGCAACACTTCCACTTGTGCCTAGAGAGAGAGAGAGAGACAGACAGAGACAGACAGCCAGAACCTTGCCATTAACCTTGTTAAGGGGCTGCATCTGAAAACACGCCTGATTCTCCAGACTGCAACACAGACAGCATTACTTTTTTTGCACGCTCTCTCTCTCTCTCTCTCTCTCTCTCTCTCTCTCTCTCTCTCTCTCTCTCTCTCTCCAAATCTTTCTCTCTTTCTCTCTCTCTCAGAAAATTCACAGCCGTCTCCAAATCACCCCCAGATTTCCAATAGCTCGTGCTGTGTAGTCGAGCCAGATAAACGGCATCTATTGGATCAGGCTGATATCACGGCTGTGCCCGCGCACATGGCTGCTTCCATGGCCCACTTCTCTGAGCTCTCTCTCCCCTTCTCTCACCCCCCCAGCCTCTCCCGAGCCGTCTGCAGCCGTTGCCACTGTTTTTTTTTTAATATATTTGTTTTTCCTTCTTCTATTTTTCATGTTTTCTGTTTTCATCCACACCAACACCATATTACCATCCATTATTAACATCAACGACAGATCAAATGTTGTTTCGATATATCACAGAACAGAAGAGACTAGGAGAAAAAGAAAGAAAAAAACAACCCCCCCCCCAAAAAAAAACACCAACACTGGAGTCTTATCTTTGTTTGACAACACCCTGCATTCTTTATTTTGCGTCTATTTGTTTTGTTTTTCTGGGAAAGCCTGAGACCTTGGTGTAACAGAGTTTCTGTACTGTATGTTGTGTCCTATTTGCTGAAGCGGGTCTACCGGGTGCAACTGAAACACCAACTATGATGTAAGCTGAGTCATGGCACAGACCTATTTTCCACGGCTGAAGGACACTGCGCCATGGGAGGAAGAGGACAGCTGGCACACAGCCAGAGGCTCTGGGAAAAGAGCAAATGAAAACATACAACAGCCGCTGAACACGTATACAGTACATATAAGCACAGTGGCATTGAATACGTCTCCATCTCCATGTATTTATCCTACAGGGTTAGGGGAGACTTGCTTCACGCCTTTTAAAGCCCTTTTCTCCTGCATGCTGCATATCTCGTATTGGCACTGTATAGAGTGCTATGGCCGTTGCAGAAGTCACCATTCCTTACATTCATCTGTTCTGTGAAAGTGCTGCATGCAGTGATAGCCAGTGTGGATGTCCCTACAGTACCGCCAGTCTGTAATCCTGCAATTACACAGCATTACAATATTCTACACAGTGCAGCGTGGAAATGCTCCTCCTTTGCACTTTTCCTGCTTACAGCATAACCACTTGTATGTTGCAGAACAAAAGTGTATTAATGACTCAGTCCAAAACAATTCCTCTTCAGGGACAGATGAAAGCTGCGGCAGTGCAGTTTATTTATTTTATTTTTTTATTGTGTCCTCTCGCATCTATCACAATTGTTGTCGGGCAAAAGAAAAAAACTCCTAAGTGCCGTGTTGTAACTTTTTTGCAAATGAACGCTCCTCTACTTGGTCGTACTACAACAAAGTTCATGGCACATTTCGAGCTTGTGGATCTGCTACTTTTGAATCGGAACACATCAATGTGTGAGTTTTGGAAATGTGAGGTTTCCACCCGACAGAGACAATATGCTGCTCCTTTTTGAACTGAATTCAGTTTATATTAGAGGTGGTTTGAAAAAAAAAAAGGCTTTTATTCTCCAAGTCTCCATAGTAACTGGGGTATGTGAATGTACAGTAGATGTCCATCCAGCTTGAAAAGCCACACTGTAGTAGCACATACTGTACATAGTGTTAACGTACGGCCTACAGTACAGTACAGGACAGATCATTCAAATAGGCCTAATTGGTGCAATTACTATTCTGTGAGTTGCAGCAGGAAACCACACTAGTACAGTAGTGGTTTTATATCTAGTACACATAAGTACACATTGAGGATAATAAAAAGTGAGGACAGCAAACTGATGATGCAAACTGTGATCGGCTGGGATGAGATGATGTGTATGATGATAAGAGCGTCCCTCACTTCACTTCAGGTGCGACTTGTAATAAAAATAACTTTGAATTTTGAGAAATTATGAAGTCATGCATGCAAGTACAGTATACCATGTGCATGTAGGGAATATGCAAGGAATAGAACATTTCATGGCATTTCCTTTGCAATAAACATGCATAATTATTTCGATTTGTAAGTGCATATAAAATAATTACCAGAAAACATCTAAAATAAAGTGTGTCCTTTGAATGCCTTGAGCACTATTCCACTGAATTTCCTCGTCTCAATAATTTGGCAGGCGCATCGCCGAGGACACAATGGAGTGGAGTGAATAGATGATTGAAAAATCAATATAGGCTGAGCGGTCTTCCGAAACGTTGCAAAAGCAGCCCCAATTCTCGACAACGCGATTTGGGCTAAAGTAGTCTAATTGAGCCATTCGGACTGGGCGCGCACACCAAATGGGCACTGGCTGCTGCACTAGTCCTGGATACAGCCTGACAAAAGGTTGACAAATGAATAAGTGCCAACAGCCGACGTGCAGCATCTTACATGCTCAGCAATGTTAATCAGTTGGAGAGAGAGAGAGGGAGAGAGGCCGTGGGCGCGTGTGTATTGTGAACAGAGAGTGAGAAAAGCCATCACTTTTCATGAAGGGCCAGGTTAGGGCCGGGCAAGACGCCAACGCGTAATAATAACTCCTGCTTTGAGACAGACGTTGGAGAGGCCCTGGACGGGATGCTACACCCAGGGATATTCTAATGAGGCCCAGGAGGGGCAGGTATAACACAGAGCGCAGATTTAACGCTTCTATCGCCACTGATTCCATAAACAAATGAGCTAAAAAAAATCTAAGGGAATAGGAGAGAGAGGGAGAGAGAGAGAGAGAGAGAGAGAGAGAGAGAGAGAGAGAGAGAGAGAGAGAGAGAGAGAGAGAGAGACAGAGAGACGGAGTCGTGCAGTGGCAGGGCGAGCCATGCAGGCGAGACAATGGAGTGACAGCAGACAGACGCAGGATGGAGACGGAAAGTTGGGGTGAAGGAAGAAGGGACAATGAGGGGGAGAATGCAGGAGGACAGAGATGACACCCCGTCGCCTCCTCGGGACATCCTGCACTCATGTCTACACTCTTCATCATCCGTCCATGTCACACTCGCTAAAGCCTTGATTTATAGCTTCAGCCTGCGAAGGTTCGCATGCCCAAAAATAGCAGATCTACAATCTCCCCAACACGTTGCCGGGGGACGCTTTTTGGCGCACGGCTCCGTCGTGCGACAGAGCACGACGTTGGACAGACAGCAGAAAGAAAAGGCAGGAACAGTGTACTGTATGTGTGATTGTGAAAGAGAGAGAGACAAAGGGAGGAGGAGACATAAGACAGATGATGTGACAAAAACTCCAGACAGCTTTTGAAGTGGACAGTGAAAGAACGGAACTGTTTTCCGAGGGAGACAGAGACAAATAGAAACAGACTTGAACTCAATCGAGAAGCGACGGACCAACCGAACAAACGAACGACCGACAGACAGGGCAGCAGGCAGAGAGACAGTCCCTTCCTCTGGTCTCTATGAGACTCCAGCCAGGCAGACAGACTGACTGGATGTCACGTCGCTATGATTCAGCAGTATTTTGGCAAAGAGAGGAGAGGATGATGTTGATGAGAGGCTAAAGGGGGGAGAGAAAAGTGGAGGAGGAGGAGGACGAGGAGGGGTGTCTGGTAGTGGAGAATAATTTGCCCGTCTCATTAGCTCTGCCTCATTTCATTATGTAACGATCACTGCCTCCGTCGCTCTGGAGAGGCACAGACCCACATGCACACACACACACACCACCGCCAAAAACTACCACCCTTGTCAAGCTGCCAGAATCTTTAGACTGGGCACAGTGTGTGTGTGTGTGTGTGTGTGTGTGCATGTGCAACGGCGAGCACTGTGCTAGAGAACAGGCTCACTTATTAATTATTGGAGATGTGGCTGTGGTGGTCCCATGGTAATTATGTAAGCGAGTGCAAGCCAGCAGAGCCTGGAGGCCATTAGTATGTTAATTATACAGATGTAGTCCAAGAGTTAACATGTGTGTGATGGGGGGCATCGTTATGGATTAGGGAAGGTTGTGGATTTGGGGGTGGGGGGAGAGTGTTTGTTTGTGTATAAAGATGTGATTATAATCTCTGCCATACCCGTGCTAATTTATTTAAGCAATTGTCCTTCCACTGCTGGCTGGTACAGCTGGTAGTAGTGTGTGGTGAGTGGAGGGAACGAGATGAGGAGGATTTACATTATGTTGGATGGCTCACCATAACCTTAATGGGTGCAGAAATGGATCCTCATTTGAACAGAGGGGTCTCATTATTTTTCAGACGTTGTACGTTGCCTGTAGCGATCCTGTCTCCTCTCCCCACAGCATCCGGAGTGACTCAGCAAATATTAGACCTGGTGCAACATTTCATGGAGACAAAATATTGAAATGGTTCTCGACTGTGTGTTAGACACTTCTGTTGCAATAAAGTATTTCAATTTTGGACAATGCAAAGATGTGGTACTTCAGATCTTTTCAGAAGAGGTGGCCATAAGTTGTGGGCTGTGGGAAACAAACCAAATCTATTATTGTCAAACAACCTTGCTGAAGCCAGGCAAAAGTGAGTTAAGGCAGTAATGGTTTGTTTTACTTTTGTCATTGCCAAAACCATAAGACATAGTCTTTTTTTCCTTTAATGACCTTCTCAATCTCTTTGAAACAACCCTAGATCGGGTTGGTTTAAACAGTTTTACTGGAAGAATGCACGACATACGCTTAAGAATAAAAACTCCATTATTTATTTAACATTGATCAAGAGGATTTACAATGTTACAAAAATTAAATGGATGCCAAGACCCTTTACAAATCTCATAAATCAACTTAAATTATTGCAGTTGCGACTCAAAACGCCAAACCACAATACTAAAAGCTCTTAAAAAAATGAACCTGGCTTTCTGCTGAACAGCAGCAGTGGCGTGTGTGCATACGCTATGCACCCAAGAACCGCTTCAAATGGAAACCTCCCTCAACTCTTAACTAACGAAAGGTTGATTTTAATTCCTTATAAACATACTTGGCATCGATAGTTGTTTGAAAATAATTATATACACAGCAGTTACGTAAAAACTCTAAAATACTGCATTTTGTGGTCTTTCCAATAATAAAACTGATTGATTGTATCATTGTTTATTCGGACAATCGTAGTGTAATAGAAAAAAAAAAACTAGGCTCCCTCCCTCCCATTAATCTGTATAATTCTTTGCTCATAAAACATTGTGTTGTCTAAGGAAAAACAATATTGTGAATAAAATTAAAAACCCCACTCTTACTCATTTTGCACAACAGCATTTGTCATTTCAATGGCACTTTGTCCTTACACCAACTTTCCTTTAATGACAATTATTTCTGTCCCTGTCCCATGGCAGTCGCACAATACCCAACCTGGAGAGAGACAAAACATTTAGTCTAAATGGAGTGTACGTCTCCATTATGTCCGAATAATGGTATATAAAACAAACAAAACAAAACAGAAAGAGTACAGATGGGTGCGCTTTTAAAATGCAAAATAAACTAAACGCATGCAGTGAGTGCACCACTTCAATAAGTCGACATCAAATAACGATGTGCCTCGTGATGATGAATATCCACATATACTCAATATAACGGCACATGCAGCATTTCACTGTACAACAAACAGCAATCGCACCTCTTAGCCTCGTTCATACATACCCGTACAGTACATATACATTTCAACTGTCTCGTCGGCCAAGGCACAACTATATCCCATATATGTATCCCCTAAATATATCCCTCAATTTATTTATTTTTTGCCATTGTCAAAGCAGTTCAAACCAAAACGGTTTGCAAGACTGTCTGTCCTCTTATTTAGTAGATTTGGACATAAATCTCTTTGATTACCCGTCTGGTGATTGATTGTCATCGTGTCAAGGAGGCATGGGGAGCGGACGGTCACCCTGTGAAGACTGCACCACGGCCATGTCGGCCAGTGGCGTTTTTAAGCAATTTGGAGCCCCGGGCAACATTTTCCCTGGATTTTTCCCATTTGGTAAGGGGGGGCTCCAGGGAAAATCTCCTATGACAGGCACAGTAAAATGGCCTCTAGTTATAGAGGATAAGTATTAGCGTGGGTTCCTTTTAAAGCATGTCTGGTGGTCACAGTGGTCGCCCCCCCTTTCCCCTCATGGCGCCCCAGGCAACTGCCTAGTCTCCCTAATGGCAAAAACGCCCCTGACCATGGGCTCATCATGTTGAGTTGTTAGATGAGCGTGAGGACGCATGGAAGGCTGGACTGTAGCTCATGCTACAACATGGTATACAGAACACACACACCCTTTAGGATTCAGGGTTTGAAGGCTTTTTTACAGCATAATGTAGATTACACTAGAACCTTGTCAAGGTAAGATGTATTGTGGATGGAGCGTAAGGATTAATGCAATTTGAACCATTTACGATCCACACCAAAAGCCAATTCAAACTACTACAAAACATGTGCACACACACATGCACACGCATACACACAAAAAGCAGCAAGTACTATGGAACTTCAAATTTAGATCTTTTGCAATAAGAAAACAGTTAACGGTATGCATGATACAAAAGAAACACCAACAAAAACAAAATGCATTTCTGCATTACAACGAATGTCCGCTTTCAGGTTTGATAACCTTGGTACTGGTGTAGGTTTTTCAGGGTTTTTGAGGGTACAGCATCTCCACAGCATTTCAACACAGCGTCCAGGTCGAGGCCAAGCCACGGCATCCAAACAGTTTTCAAGAGCAGAGCTTACAGTTTCTCCACATTGTTATGTCGTCGAGGACTCTGCTGTCTCCACCGTTAAGGCTTATGTGTCTGTCCGTGAGGCCTCTAGTTTCTTTTTTTAAAGAGTCGACACTACAGCATTTCCACATAGTTCTCAGGGATGAGGCCCCTCTTCCCTTCCAGTTCCCCCATCAGCCAGCCAGGCTCCTGGGACGGAGTCACTGCAGGACAGGACACATTGCGTCAGCATGGGGGTCAAGGCTAGAGGGATGGCGGGCCTGGGGGGATACCAGGTTCAAAGTCAACTGTGTGTTACAGTAGGTTGAAATATAAATAGAAAATCTAAATAGGACGCGGCAAATTACGTTCCTACCGCATGCACACGGACCTACTCCAATTAGCAGGTTGCACATCTTTCATCTTCACTTTGTCGTTTGGACGTGTATAATTACAGATCCAGGTGATAGCTGTCCAATCGTTTCAACCCAGAACCTAATTAAGCCTCAAGAAGGATGGCATAAAAATGTTGCTGGATAACAGCACATGCCAAATGGTTTACAAAAGGGAGACATTTTAAAGATTAATTTCTTTGGGATTTTTATACTTTACTTCCAGACAGATACAGAGAGACAGAAGAAAAATAGAGAAAAGGCGCATGGAGCTGTGGGTAGTTTAGATTTCTGTGCAAGAGGATGATTATGCTCACAAAATCCTTATAGTAGGTGCCGGACCACGGCAGAATAATCTAAAGGCACTGTAGTCTTCAGGAGAAAAAAAGTGCACACACATAGTCAAACTGCCAATATTTTATTTCAGGACTAGTGAACAGGTGAACCAACATTACGGCCTTTCCCTGTCCAGCTGGGGCGCGTGATGGGGAGGAATAACTGTATTCCTTCCACTCAAAAAACCTAATTATTAGCGTCCGTTTTTCAGTCTTCAGAGCTGCCTCAGGAGCAATCACAGGAAATTATCCAAACATGTAATGTTCTACCGTCTCCTTATTGCTTGACCTTACACAGTTTTAATTTCTACTCGTATCATTGTTTGAGGACATGTTCTAAAGCAGAGGAAAGGGACGCCAGTGGAATGTTTGCAGCAGTTACATTACATAGGACAGCGGAGAGAGAGGAATAGGACATGGAGGTATTAGTGACATGCAATACATATTTTCAGCCAGAAGGAAACTGGCTGGAGAATTGACTCTACGGACTATGCTGTAGTAGTTGACGCACTGCAGTATATGTGAGCTTACCATTTTGTTTTCTAACACAATATAAGAAAGGATATGTATACTCTGTTTTCTTTTTTTGGTAACAATAAGGCTATTGGTTTGGAAAATAACCTTTATTTTAAGCATCTATTTTGTCTTATTTGTTCTTACATAATATTATTCATTTGTTTGATTTTAAAAAAGCGCCCTTTAGTAGCCTACTGAGAAATGTATTATTATGTTTATTAGGTTTATTATTATTGTGATGATGAATCATATCATGTGGGACAACTAGCTGAGCACTGATATACGTAATTACAGTAAGTAAACATGTTTATGCTCTAGCGTGAATGGGTGTGAGAGATATGAATGATCAAAGCCTCTGGGTAAGACGTTGAAGTTCCATACACTTGACATCAAATATGCATTTCTTTTGGCAGTCGTGCTTTTGAGAAGTCACCGGTTGTAAATGTAATTTATTTTGAGGATTTGGGTTTTATAGATAAAGGAATATGTCAAGTAGAACAGATATGGGAAATTCAATTTCATTTCTCATTCAAAGGACAGGAATATGATGAAAAAGTATATTGTATGTGGCCAAAAAAAACCATTGAAACAGTCACCTATGAACCACAGAAAGAAAATTGCAAAATAGTAATGTAGTGTTAACTTTGTAAATCTAAAGCCCAAGCCACACCAATTGGGTTGGAACAAATGGCAACTCATTGCAACATGTTGTCACAACCCAACCATTTGGTGTAATTACAATTGTTTCCAAATGGTTCCTTATGGGACCTGTTGGTAGTGTGCAGTGTCAGAGTTAAATTAACACTGGATTTCATTGTATATTATTCATTTTGACCAATATGTATATTGTTCAATGGCAGTGATTTGGGGCATGCTGGCCAAACGATAATAAACATAATCAAATCATGCATTGTGAATTGTCAAACAGAGGCTATTTTTGAACGAACTTAAACAAACAAACAAACACAAAGCAGACTATCTCTAATGTATCTTGCTGCTTGTCTACAGATATGGAGCTGTAACACCAAACAAAAACAAACAAACCCAACAACAAATCAAAATCCTAGAGACTCCAAAGACCTAATTTCCCTGGTGAGTGATTACAGCCTCAGGCGCGCCTTTTTTTTTGCAGACAAGACAGGAGAGCAAATCTGTATCCTGTATCCCCCGATTTCCTATCCTATCGCACCACCACCACCACCCTCCCATCCCATCCCATCCCATCCCATCCCATCCCCGCTCCGCCTCGACTCCTCTCTTCCTCCGATTGAAGATCAGATTGGGATGTCCGTTTTTTCCCCCCCAAATCCAATATGCCCGGCTGTTTTTTCTTTCCAACTGAGCGACTGGTGTCGGTGATAACACTTACCGGCGTTGAATGTTGCGCCGACCTGGAAGGAGAGCTCAGATTCGTGCCCGGCTTCGCACGGGTACACTGCTTTGGCTTTCCTGCCGGTGACACTGAAAAATGAAGGCAATCAGTGAGCTGGCGGCGCTTTGGAGAGGATTAGTGCTGGGTTCAATCTGGGCCCGTGGCCGGCCGCTTCATTGGCCCAGCAGTCTGACACAGCAGTGCTACCAGCAGCAACGGGCCAAGCAGGGGAAATAAGTTCTAAGAAAATACTTTATGAGCACCGCCTGCTACACACACACAGACACACACAGGCTCTTGTCTTATGGCTAGAACTCTCTAAGACACACACATACTGTACACATACATGGTTCGATTTGCTTGGGGGATTGTTTTGATATCACACCTCACTGATCATTCATTTCTGTGCTACTTTCTGGTCAGACTGCAGTACTGTGAACACAGTTCTGTAGATTGCAATGGAGATTGTTGGTTTGTGAATCGCAATGCGTTGTGAGCTTGCAGATTGTCATACAAAGTAATATACAGCCGGGCTTAGATGGATGCTTAAGAAAAGCATCCCTTTTTTTTGCAAATGGAACCCTGTCAGTGAAACATGTAAACTTTCCCTCTCACACTCCCCCTCTTTCAGTCTTCCAGCCATGTACACACATACTCCCTCACGGACACACAAGCGTGAACGGAGGAATACAGGCCTGTTTGTAAGGCGCGAAGCAACCGCGACATCAGGCCCTGAGCAGCAGACAACTGTCTTTGGTGAGATAATTAAAAAGTGTGGGTGGAGTGTAAAGCAGGCTAGCACACAGGCAGAACGCTGTGCTGCATGCCGCGGCTGCTTCTCATTCACATTTTGTTGGGCACTGAAGCTACATTTTGAATCTGAATGTGACATAAAGGAGAAAGTAAGTAATAAGCAACGATTGCAAAATGAGGCATATGCAATGCTCTGAAAAGGTTTGCCATTGGCAAATAATAATAATAATAATAATAATGATGAAAAAGACTAGACACCCCCCACTCCCTACCCGTAAGAAAATCCTGTTCCTCCAGCAGCGAGGTTGCTTTGCCTGCTGTTGCGAACAGTTATCTCCAATACCAGCTACATTGCCATGTAGAAACTCTGCCTTCAATACACGATGCCCTGATAAATATTTCATATTCTTTCTTTCAGTGGAGCACAACAATGTTGAATGAGGGGCACTCGAGTGAGAGGGAGGGGGGGGGAGAGAGAGAGAGAGAGAGAGAGAGAGAGAGAGAGAGAGAGAGAGAGAGAGAGAGAGAGAGAGAGAGAGAGAGAGAGAGAGAGAGAGAGAGAGAGAGAGAGAGAGAGAGAGAGAGAGAGAGCGGGGAAAAGAGATCCACAATCTGTTTGAGAAAAAAAAAAAGGAAAAAGTTTGCAACAATCTCCAGCCGAAGCTCTGGGATTTACAATATTGAAAGGAATGCATTCTTGTGGAACCACATTTGGGAGGAATGAAGAATTTGTGTTTGTATGAAAATAACATTAATAGGCTGTCCCATAGAGTCCCTTGGCTGACTGCAGCTTCCCCTCAGCATCATTTGAAAGTAGGGAGAATGAATTCATCATTTACTCTGGAGGGAGCTGTGCAATAGATCACTGGAATGTCTCTAACAGCGCTCCATTCCATTCACTCAAATACCTCTGTGTGTGTGTGTGTGTGTGTGTGTGTGTGTGTGTGTGTGTGTGTGTGTGTGTGTCTGTGTGCATGTGTGTGTGTGTGTGTGTGGCTCGTGTATGGCAGAATAAGCAAAAGACTGCTTCCCCAATACCTCCAGCATTTGTGTTGAATCAAAAAATGCTTCACATGTAGTCTAAATTAGAGACGTGGGGTGTGTGTGAATGAAGGGAGAGATAATATTGATATGCAAGACTGAGAGACGTTACAGTATAGTGAGTCACCGGGCACACAGACAAGATTTTTTTTTTTTAAGTGCGATTATGGAAGTTATCAAGAGAGAGAGGGCCGAGTGAGAAAATGAAAGTCTCAGGCTGTTTGAAAAACCCAATAACTGCATGACTGTATGTATGAATGCATAAATGCCTGGCTGATATAGAAAGCAAGCAAACGCAAATATCTGTACAGTAGCAGGCGCCGTTGAAGCCCGTTTTCATGTTTTTATCCGACAAGGTTGCAATATTATAATGCAAAAGCCCACCTTCGCATTCAGTTGCTTGAAAAGACATGCAGTAAAGGGAACTTCTATTATAACTTCATCTGTAAGTTAACAGCCTGATGAAAGACAGCTTATGGCAGGCAATACTAAAGGTATTTACTGCAATAAAGTAAACTTTATCTGCCTAGTGCTTTTTAACGGCAGTTTGTGAACATGCATTGGACAATCCAATGATAGGAGACATCCAAAACCATGAAGTGATTCAAACACAGGCAACATGGTGACATGTTGCTTCCTTCAGCAAGTTGAAAGCAAGACATTATAGACCATAACACATATACTACTATGGGACTGAATGAAGTACAGCATAATGCTAACTTCAGCAATGAAATAAACATGAGAAGGGGGGGGTCAAGGAGTCTACAACTTTTTTAACCATCCCCCTGGCTTAAAACTTGCCTTCTATAACTAAAACATAAATTCTACATTCTATTTCTTTCATAAATTGTGAATCTTTTACTCAATAGGAACTGATCCTGTTGCATGTTGATGATGTCATAATGTCCATGTGTGGTCCAGCCCTATGGAATATATGGAATGCATATGCTAGAAGAAAATATTTAAAATATTACTTTGATGCTCGTATTACATTTAGAAAGCATTACTTTTTTAGTTAGCATTTATGCATTCCATATATTCCACAGAGCTGCATCACACATGGACATGGGACATTTATTTTAGTTCTAAAGGGCAAGTATAATGTTTTAAGGCATATTTGTCTTGTATATTCATGGGTAGTGAATATATAAGACAAATATATCTTATTGTAGTTCTTTAGTAGCTCTTCATATTGAGGACCAGCATAGCTTATATCACCTACGTCGGTCCTCAACATCAAATTAGACCCATGAATAGCCAGGAATCCTTTTAAAGGGGAATTTCACCCATTTTCAATATTTTCCTGAGAGTGTACAGATGTGAAACAAATTGACCCGGGCGGGTCCATTTGTACACTCTGAGTACACCTCCATTTCTAGGAAACACAGAATGGGGGGACCTTTTTCATCATGTCCACACAATAGACATGTAAAAAAAAAAATCGATTTTGCATCGATGTATCGATCCAACAGCCGACAATACGATGCATCGACACGTCCGCAAGAGCATCGATTCATGTTTAAAAATAAATGAATAAAAATATCTGGTCTATTTTATCCATTTGCTCCTGGACGTAATTCAGACTCCCGTGCTGCGGGTGGCGCTAAACCTATTTTGTCCTCCTACCTCGCTTCCTTTACCCTCTTTCCGCATGCACACACACACACTCAAACAGTAGGCGAAACAGCCATGGCTGACATAGCAGAGGAAAAAGAGGTAGGCAAAACAGACGTGGCGAGTATCGAGTATCGAAAAAAAATCGAATCGTTGGGTCAGGAAATCGATACTGAATCGAATCGCCATGATGGGTGTGATTTACACCCCTACCACACAACATCTCTAAGGTATATTAATGACATAGTAGAATGTTGAAAATGGGTGGAATAGCCTTTTGAAATACCTCTGCCTTGGAACTAAGTGGTATTTAGGACTGTTTCAAGGACTGTTTGATAATGAGCGTTCTCTCTCAGGTGTGAAAAGACAAAAACAAAACCAAACCAAACCAAGACGCCTCACCTCTCAGAAGGCTGCTCTCCGTCAGTATTGAGCCTGCTTTCTTTGGAGCCTGCAGAGTTTGTCCAGGAGGCTGTGGCTGAGCTGACCCTGCAGACAGACAGGATGAAGACAGCATGACATGAGACAACCTGGCCATGGGGGTATGGATCAGTGTTGCCAACTGCCAAAATCCAAAATGCACTAGTGGCACTTCCAAAATGCACTAGAATGCGCCAGATGCTTGCCTGGAAGGGAATATGAACATTAAATGACCATTAATCTTCTACATTCTCTAGTTGTGTAGACTTGGGCTAATTCACATGATGAATATTATAACTCTTGAGAGTGTAAAATTGAAACCAAATGGACCCGTAAGGGTCCATTTGGTTTCATTTTTACGCTCTCAAAGAGGTACATCTGGTTAACCAACTATCCGTCATTTAGCCTGGGGACCACTGGTTGAAAACCACTGTCATAGGAGGAAAAATGGTGAAAAATGAGGGTTTTATCTCTGGCACCTGTCAATCAATTTCACCCCAACTCACCAGCCAAAAGGCACTAGATTTTCCGCCAGGAGTTTTTCCACTAATTCTGGCGCTAGTGGGGTCTGAAAAAGCGCTAAATATAGCGGCAAATTCGCCAAGTTGGCAACAATGGTATGGATGGAGCCAACTGGGGTGCACTGATGGGAATGATACGATGCAAGTGCTGTCCAGTTGCCTAGGGCACCATGAGGGGAGGGGGGCGACCATGCGCGGAGGGGTGCGAGGCGAGGGGGCAACTACCAGACATGCTTTAAAGGGATACCAGGCTAATAAGCCTAATATGGATATATACATTATACTTATTCTCTATGAGTCTGACTGGAATTGGACATTTAAAACACAAATGTTCTTTAGTTTGAAAATTGTTCATA
Source organism: Benthosema pterotum (assembly GCA_039105355.1). Taxonomy (NCBI): domain Eukaryota; kingdom Metazoa; phylum Chordata; class Actinopteri; order Myctophiformes; family Myctophidae; genus Benthosema; species Benthosema pterotum. The sequence continues at coordinate 20,817,503 of CM076973.1, read as the reverse complement.
GTTTTATCCCTTGGGGGGGGGGGGGGGGGGGGGGGGGGGGGGGGGGGGGGCATTTTACAGGAGATTTTTCCTGGAGCCCCGCTCCAAGGGGGGGCGCCAGGGAAAATCTTGCCTAGGGCTCCAAATTGCAGAAAGAAGAAACGCCACTGGCAGTGAACAGGAGGTTAGGACAGTGTCCTCAACTTTTTTCATACCAGGGCCCACTATTTATTCTGCATTTTAGCCACAGACCACCATTTAATGGTGAGTTTAGTCTCTTGGACCCAAAACCAAGGATTTTCAATTTTGTGTCCACAATTTAGGAGATAAACTGGCAAAACGTAGGTCAAAATAACAATTCTTCTACATGTTCTAATGGTGTAGATTCTTGAAACTGAAGTAATTCAGATGTTTAGATTAAGTTAACTCTTAAAGCAGGGGTGTCAAACTCATTTTGGGGTGGGGGCCGCATTGGACTTAATGTGACTTCATGGGGGCCGGAGCACCGCGGTGCCAGTCACGCCGCAGTGCCAGTCACGCCGCGGTGCCAGTCGCATTAATTATTATTAATAGCTATTAATGACTTTCATTATTGGTTTTATACTTGTAGCCTAGATTAAGACATTTGCTATGAGAGATACTTTATTTATAGTGTGCCAATAAAATAGTTAAAGTAAAATTTCCAATAGTTTCTTAGCTGAAATTTGTCAATAGCTACAAAACCCATGGTTTCATGCAGACCTGCTTTTTATCGAAGTGATGGATCATCAAACAAAATAATGAATGAATAGCAATAACTAATGCTTCTAAAATACAGTATATTTTTTTTAACTCCGAATTGAATTATTATTATATTTAAATAGCCAAGCTGTGATCTGAATAATCCCTCAGTTATAGACCCTCATACTGGTGAAGTAACCTGACTCTGCCAGATGGGGCAGCAGAGAGAGGAGGAGGGAATACTCCTCTCTCTGCTGCCCCATCTGGCGGACTCAGGTTACTGCTACCGGACTAGTGCTCAGAGAAGAGAACTTGGAAGCATTTCTTTAAACGATCATAACTTTTGACAGGAACGTGCTAGAGACTTACTTTTTTTTTTGATAGACTCAGACACTTTTGCGGCCTTGGCCTGGGGCCGGATTAAATCATTGCGCGGGCCGGATCCGGCCCGCGGGCCGTATGTTTGACACCAGTGTCTTAAAGAGTTACATCATTTAGCTGGGCACTGTAACTCTCTCAAGGACCACTGGGGGTCCCTGGACCACTGGTTGAAAACCACTGGGTTAGGAGAAGTCCTGGTCTTTATTGTATTATAGACAATTACTGTAACAGGTTGTACTACAGCTCCTGAAACATTAACAACATGACTTGAAATAATTTCCTGGCTAATCTTTTAGTTTCTACAACATTTCTATTTGGCCAAATCAAATGTTATTAAAAAATAGAACATGCACACAGGCAGCCAGCCTGTTTAGTGTGGCTACTGTATGTGTGAGTTTTGTCCACAAACTGCACACATAATAAATAGAGAAAGATTGGGCATTAAGACCTCACCATTACACTATGTGTTTAGTTTATATTGCTATTATGTGTAATAAAAATATCTTTTTATGTTTACTCCTTGTTTCTATGTATAAACAACTTTGGTTTTGGCACAGCCACTATATTTTTTATTGTGACCAAAAGAGTTGGATGGAGGTTACACAGTATGATTTCACCCCTTTGCGCTCATTTGTCTTGCCAGCTATCAAACTAACTTACGAAGAAATGGCCAGTAGCCTGCCCCAAAGAGAAAGCTACGTTTTGTCACAGGATGAGGTCACAATCAAGTTCAAAGTAACACTATCAGTCATATCACAGGATCAATGCACCTTGGAAAAATGTTTTAGGGCATATACTGTATGTGTTGAACTCTGTAAACATGTAAACAAGTTACATTACATGTGATATGACATGTAATGTTCTGCGATCAAAATAACTCCATGGTTGGCAGCCTACTGACCATTCCCATGGTTCAGTAGGCTGCCTTGTAAAGACCATACATTTTAAAATTGAAAATGATAAAGTTACATATCAAGGACAAAGGAAGAATTACCCTCTCTTATCCAAGGTGGATATGGGATATGTTGACAGCTGCAGTGTTGGCAGAGTTATGCACTGTAAGCTACTTGTGACACAGTATCATGCAAAAGCAATCTTTCTAGTTTATACTATAATATTGTTAAAGTCTTTTTTGGGGATATTGTTTTTATTGTTCTTGCTTTCTTCCCACTGCTTACTATGCCCAAACTGTATTTATTTATTTATTTATTTTTTTTGCAACTGCAATAAAGCAATTTCCTACAGGCTGAATGAAAGTCTCTGAATCTGAACATTAAAAGAATAAAAACAAAATGAAAAGAAAAAGCAGTCTGCCCTTGAAGTTGACCATAGATCTGGGAAGACGGACACAGAAAAGGAGAACCCACAGCCGGCCGACTTGGACACAAAAGGAATTCATAGAGTTCCACAACGCTCCAACAGTAGCTTTTTGGTCATCGGCTGGGACTGACCGTGGTACTGTACATACATGGCATTATAATGAAGCATCTGCTTGGCATCCTGTCCACATACCATATTTGTGTACTAGAAGGTGAAGCAAAGGGAAAAAAGTGACTCATCTATCTACACTAGGTGGCCTTGGACAGAACATTACTATAAAAAGTAAAACAAAATCCATATTAGGAGAATAATATCTAGGGATAGGGGCTAGGTCATGCACCGCATGAGGCGTAACCAACCAACAGCCAACAGTTTACTGTTACTGTATGTAGAGAAACTCAATCAAACATGATGATCAACAACACACATCCACAAAGTGACAGGCATTACATTGGGACAAATGACACCTGGGCACCTTGATGTACTGTATTTTTTTATATTTTGTCCAAACTGTCTTTGACAAAAATGGTCTTATATCTACCTTTCCTGAGATTACTGGATATAAAGGACTCTTATAGACATTTGCTTAAGCGTGTTCTAATAATGTAAACATTCCATCTAAAAACATTTTTCCAAATATTTTTAACATTTTGGGCAAAAGGTTTTAGACGATTTCACATCGAGGTGACCCAGCTGTTCCTAGTGCCGATCCTGTCATCAAAAACACTCCCTAACGCCAACAACAGACCAGGGATAGACCAGTAATGTCACCAATCAGAGCTGTGCACATGGAGCTCATTTCCTAATCTAAATCCTAATCTTGCAATTTTTTGGCATCCGTGATCCCACTGTTCCCGGCGGCACCGCAATAATGGCGGCGCGGTTAACCTAACTCGCGTACAAAACCGCTTCCATTTGCAGACAATTTTGCTTCAATGGTAAGCCTACGGTGCAGCTAAAACATCCTTCACATTGGGCAGACTGTGTGTGTGTGTATGTCTGTGTGTGTGTGTGTGTGTGTGTGTGTGTGTGTGTGTGTGTGTGTGTGTGTGTGTGTGTGTGTGTGTGTGTGTGTGTGTGTGTGTGTGTGTGCGCATGGAAGCCAAACCGTTACATGGCAGACCTACAGTAGCTTAAGTGCAAGGAGTTTTCCTGTTGTGCTCCATGCCTGCCCCGGGGCAGAGCTAATATAGCACATAATGGACAAATTGCTCCTAGCTGCTGCTCCCATGGAGACGCTAATAAAAGGCAATTAGAGGAGAAAGGAGCAGAGAGGGGTGGAGGAGGGATGTTTGAGAGGACATTTTTAATAGAGGATAGGTTAGCGTTTGGTGGCACTCAACGGGGGTGAGGCGGTTGAAATGGGACTCCGGTGGGTCGGGGAGGATGGCGCATGCGTTCGGTTCGAGTGTTTCTGTGTGGTGTGTGTGTGTGTGTACGTAGTCGCCAGTGTGCTGCTGGTGTCGAAAGGCAGGTTGGGGGATAAACTCACAATCCCCCTCTTCACGTCCTCCTCTGCCATCTCTCTCTACCACTCATCACTTATCCTCCTCCACTCCCATCCACCTCTCAGCATCGCCCTGTCCATCCCCACCTAGGAGTGGAGGAGGTGGTTGGGGCTGACCTGACCAGGATAGGAGAGAGGTGTGTGTGTGTGTGTGAGTGTGTGTGAGAGAGTGTGTGTGTGATTTATAGCTCTGCAGCAGCTCTGAGGGCCCGCTGTGGAGCTCGGCCGTGCTTCACATCAGCATGGAGGGGAGGGTGAGGAGGACGCTGCAGTGCAGCAAATCCACTCATTAACCTGGACTTGGACATAACCACCGTCTGCCTGCCTGCCTGCCTGCCTGCCTGCCTGGGCCTCCGTCAGGAGGAGAGAGAGAAAGTGAGAGAGGTAGAAGAGACAGAGGAGGAGGAGGAGGGGGATACGAGCACTGATGCTTTTTCACCAAACCGACCCACCTGCAGGTGTACTCGTTCACTCACATATACACACACACTCGCTCAAAACAGTACATGCATGCATATGCCACATACTCTCATGTACACACACACCTACAGTGCAGGTGCAACAGCACATGGCATGCACAAACACATCCTACTCGTTCAATCATCTCTCCCAGCTTGTGTGCATATGCAAGCTCATTACACACACAAGCACACACACACACACACACACACACACACACACACACGCGCGCGCACACACACACGCGCGCACACACACACACGCGCACACACACGCACTAATGCACGCACACACGCATGCGGACATATAAAGAGAAGAAGTCGAAGCAAAATGATCAAACTGTTCATCTAAGTGCTTATTGCATTCGTATGGGGATTATCCAGATCAGTGAAGGATCAACCAGGTACACCGGCACACACACACACATGTACATGATTACAGGATAAAATAAAATAAATTATTCGATGCCACACGGTTGCCCTAGAAACTTAAATGTTAAATGTACCAAGGGAAAATGGATTCATCCAAAAAAATTGCTTTCACAATTACCAGCTAAGCCAAAGCGAGGGAAATTGTTTCCGTCTATCCAGGACGAAAATAGCATGGAGCTATGAATTGCTCATCTCTTGTTGTATATCCCCCCTTCCCCCTGCCAAAATTAACGCAGGCCTAAGCTAAGCTTCTTCTGCAAACATGATTAAATACAGTAAACTAGAATTTCTGTGAAAACGCACCGTACATTAGGCATTCTGCACGCAAGAGCGCTCTGCGCAAACTCTAACTCAATATAAATATGCTCAATGCATTTTACGCTATGAATCAAAACTTGCTGAATTAATAAAGTGTGTTGTTGGAGCGAGCCGAGGGGGTCACTAGGTTAGGGAGAGACGCAACACAGGTGCAGTGTTGCCAACTTTGCACATTTGTCACTATATTTAGCTTTTTTTCAGATCCCTCTGGCGCCAAAATTAGAGTTAAATTATATTTAAACATCTAAATTACCTAATTTTCAAGAATCTACACATTTAAGAAAATGTAGAAGAATTGCTATTTTGACCAACGTTTTGCCAGTTACTTCTCCTAAATTAGTCAGAGAGACTAAACTCAAAATCAAATGGTGGTCCGTGGTTAAAATGCAGAATTAATAGTGGGCCCTGGAATGAAAATGGTGCTCTAGCACCATACACTGCTCTAGCGCATTCTAGTTCATTTTGGAAGTGCCACTAGTGCATTTTGGATTTTGGCAGTTGGCAACACTACACAGGTGGGACACGCTCTCCCTTTGCACTGCAGCTGCTGCGGAGATGCCCTTGAGCAAGGCAGGCCGCTCCAGTGGAGCTGCTACGGGGGCCAACGGTAGATTGATTACCTGTAATTTGTGGATATACTGAGCAGAAGGATAACTGTACCTGTACTCACACCAGCAGCAACAGCAACAAGTGCCCAGCGCTGGTGGCTACTACACTGGTCACTGGTCTCCAGCGAGATGCAGAATAGCTGTGACCCGGCGAAGAGGGCAGTGTTATGCAAATGAGCTCTGCAAGAGTTGAGCGATAGTCAGTCAGAGGGCAGATGTGTTGGTGGAACCACCAGAGACTGACACAGGCTGTCTGCAGTGCTTCGGTTACTGTAGCTCTACAGTAGCACTGATCAATATACAAACTGCACCTTGAATATAGCAAAGATTATGTGAGCGCAGAATACGTTGCATCGGGTGGCCAAACGGTCGTGACAGGTGGGCAACCATCGCGACGGGTGGCGCGACCATTATTACCGTTTTACTATCAGTCGCGACCGTTTTACTATGTTAATGTTTTTTTCTTTTCTGAGCCTTTTTCTTAGAAAACAATGTTGAAAATGCATTCCCCTTAATTAATGCCAAAATTCTTCATGACACTAATTACATAGGACTACAATAACAAGCAGGACTTCAAATACTACAATAACCTCTGCAACGAGGGGCTCGTAAGAGCTGCATTTTAAGTATAACTAGTGAGAGAATAGCCATGAAACGTGACTGTCAGACGACCATCGTGTGATGCTGGGCTGGCGGGAGAAACACTATATGAATCCACTTCTCGCCACGTTGCTCTCCTCGGAAAACACTACATAGATTTTAGAAATGAAATTCATTGTTTTCACAACAATTGGTGTCAGTGCTTCAAGTTTCACTGCTCCAAGAGCATGGAAGACGGCAGTGTACAGTATATTACAGTAAAGTCCCCTTTAAACATAGTATTAAACTCCAGTAAACTCCCATAAAAATTGTACCATATTGTTATATTACCGTATATTACTGTATACTACACCTTGTGATTTACGGGGAAATCCAGTGCCCATAATTGCCTGTTAACCCCTTCTTTTCACGCAGTGTTTTATGAACAGGCATACAGCAAACCGTTACGTTTAACAGACTACAGGGGAGTTTATCTTCTGCAAGCTCTCTTTGGAATGAGGGAGAAATGAGCATACTGTACTTGCATGTACTGTATGTCACATTATATAGAGATAAATGTTTCCTAAATATGTTCTAATAATACAAAATAAATACCATAGCACCTTTTCATGTAACATACACCCTGAACCTATAGGGGTGTGAGCACCACAGTTTAGGAATCCCCCACGGAGTTAGGCAGTTAGTCAGGAGCTTAAATGATGCTACAGGCATGATGTTAAGGGATAATACATGCCTGGGTGGTCATTGTTGATATATGAATCACCAGACCGGGAGGATTATCTATAAACACTGACCACCCAGACATACATAATCCCATGTATTACATGGCTACTTAAATTAATAGATTGACGAAAGCCTAACAAAACAAGGTATTTCCTTGCTTATGGTAATGAAAGTATTCAAAGCTGGACCCGCAGCTAGAGCACAATGACAGTCGAAACAATGAAGTCAGCCATGAAAATTGATTACATTTTAGGGTACTGTGCGTACTGTGCCGAAAATCGTCTGATTTTAGTATCATACGATTTTCAGAAAACCCATAGGAAATATAACATTAGTTTGGAATAGTTGTTCTAAAAAATAGCACATTTTCATTTTGGGGCGTAAGCCACAAAACATTTTCTGGTGGAAGTCTGTGGCAACATCAATTTGGGGATCTTTGACATGAATGAGAACTACCTATTAAGGCATTTATAGAAGGTCTTATTAGGTCCACATTTTGCTATGTCATTAATATACCTTAGAGATGTTGAAAATGGGCCGTATTCTCCTTTAATGGGTTTTGCGCATCTGCTAAATGCCTAAACATGTTATAACATAAATGACAAATAAGCAACTGCATATCTTAATGTTATGTTAAAATGTATGCACAGTAGCACACAGTACTTTAATATGGGTAACTGTGTAGCGCTGTGTTGCTAAACCTGCTATAAAAGACGCCTATTCCTACATGGCTAAACAACAGCAGCAAGAAGACAAAGAAGCAGAACTCCTCAAATCATAAGCATTATCACATGGATACCAACAACGACATATTCATCAGTTGGAGAGGACCGCTGGTTCCCATTACAGCAGGAATTTCATCCAGGCCACGTTGGGCCCTGGTCTGGCACTAACACAGGGCTGTACGGTGGCTGGGCTGCAGGGAGAACCCTCTTTCACTTACAGTAAGTACTGCAACCTTCATCCAAACGCTTTGGAATCTCATACACAGAAGGATTGTCAGATAAAAACATGGAGAGGATACTGAATGTATATACACGCACGCACGCACGTGCACGCACACACACACACACACACACACACACACACACACACACACACACACACACACACACACACACACACACACACACACACACACACACACACACACACACACACACACACGCACTAAACGTCAAAAAGCATTGCACTGCCGTGACAAAAGCACAACAAGAAAAAAACAACAACTATAAAGTCAAGGATCAAGTAAACAAAATCGAATACTAAAAATAAAAGGCATCGTTTGAGTCAAATCAATAAGAGAGGCGTATCAGGGGGATTCGGCCGACTTTTCAACTCAAAGCCGGGATTGAGTGTGCGGCCAAGACACTCTGGTCTATTTGGGTGGGCAGGAAACAAGCTTCAATCCACTGTTTTATGAACAAAAGCTGTCTGCCAGCGAGGCACATGGGAGGGGAGGGAGAGGACGTCGGGCCGAGAGGAGGGGACACGAGCAGAAAGTGCAGCATCACTGGTCAGGAGGACTGAGGGGGCAGCGGCAGCGCCACAGAGAGACGCCCCTGACAGAACCGTGGGGAGAAATGAGGCAACACACTGGAGCTATAGTGCAGATGATGAATAATGCTGCAGTGTCAGCCAGGGAGAGTTTGAGAGGTAGATTGCATTTGTGTATGACCAAGCACATTTCTCAGTTCACAGCTGAGCTCAGACACAAAGAATCCAACAACAAATCCCATGTTCCAGGTGTGCGACACCCGCGAGGCACATCATAAACAGCCTTAAGCAACTGTGAAAGAGATGGGGTAGAACACAGGCTCTGGACACAAGGCCACACACATGATAAAATTTAACAAAAAGAGATACAGCAGATACAGCAACTAATACCAAATCCGTTTCAAGTGTTTGACACAGCTGTTTTGTCGAGGTTAATTCCATAACCTGGGTTCAACAAAAGGCAGAAAGCTGCTCTTCCAAGGTGCGCACAAATCCTTATACCTGCTGCTGCTACCTGGTAGAACAGCCATCTAGAGGAGTGGAAATCACTACAGCTGCCTGTGGGAGATAAGAGATTGTACAGATGATGTACAGTATGAAGGGATTTGGCCCTGTATGGCTTTGTAAATAACTAGAAATGCTGATATTGTGGTTGCATGCCTTTGCTAACCAGTTGCAGTTTATATCCATTATCAGCCCATGTTCATAAGCCTGCAGATAGACACTTGCTTCATCCTGTAGACAGTCCACTTTGTTGTCAACAAATAATGAAAACAAAACATTCACCGGTCTCAGGAAAGGACATGCTAATGTGTGTGTGTGTGTGTGTGTGTGTGTGTGTGTGTGTGTGTGCGTTTTAGCAAATCACAGCACAGAAGTCTCCAGCAGATTCCTAATGAGACAATAGACTGGAGGTGAGGTGGAGTTAGATCACATTTTTAAACAAAGATGTTTTTATACACAGTGTTTGTACACACTAAAGTTGCCTCTGAAGTCCATAGACTTTAGGCTGGTCAATAACAATCCCATAGACTTGTCTGCCGTATGACGTTATCTTCAAGAGTAATGCATTGGAGAGGCTAGCGCCCCTCAAAAACAGTCTAAGCTTCAGCTTCTTCACTGAGTTCGCAATATGCAGACAGCCTTGGTGAACTCTGTACTTTTCCCCCTACTCAAGTCAACACAAAACATTTTAGTCGAAAATAGCCTACTGTATCTATAATGTCACAGTACTTGTTGATCTGATATTTTTACACAATGTACATGCCAGAAGTAGGATGCCAGGTTTCAAGTGGTTCAAGGAGAGGCTACCATCCATCCATAGTGCTTGTAAGATGACACTGTTGTGACTGTTTCAATGAAGTCCACTCCTATGGTATGAATGAAGATCTTGTCTTAGGTCTGGGAGCGAGCTCTGGACAAAAGCACGCTGGTAGCATTAAGATGGGATGTTAGGGGGGCACAGTAGTACTGTCACCTCACACTTCGAAGGTCCTGGGTTTGATTCCTGCTTGGGGCACGGGGGCTGTGTTCTCTCCCCGTGGCATCAGTGCCCATACCCTTGGTGAGGTTGGCAAAAAGGGCTTTCTATGTGGAGTTTGCATGGTATCCCTGTATTGCCTAGGGTACATACCCTCACAAAAACCTCCTGGTCTCTGAACAGCCTCCCTCTGGCCAGCCTGATGGAGAGGAAAAGAATAACATGTTTCTTCCATAAGCTGTACGTCCAACCGGGGAAACTCTCCCCTGTCAGGTGAAAAGAAGCAACTTGGACTCTCATGTACTGAAGGAAGCAAGCAAGTTAGTCCGTTCCTCTCCCCAGGTTAGCGGAGTGTAGGAGTGTAGAGCTCAGGATTACATTTGATAATTGACACTGACAAATGTGTTACAAAATCGTGGGATTAAAAAAATGGAAAAAGAAAAAGAGGAGGGGAAAAGCAATGTTAAACCAAAACCATACAATGAGGCCTGCAGCTGTTTAAAGCCAGTCTGGAGCCCATAAACAAGTCCTTCCCACCACTGGCGGGAGTTCAAATTCAACCAAAGCTCTTTGCTGAATGTCATCCTCTCTCTCTTTCTCCCCCCCTCCTTTCCTGTCTCTCTACTCACTGTCAAAATAAAGCACAAAATGCCTGGAGCAAAAAAATAACAATTTAAATAACACAACAATAAAAAAAACAAAATGTATCTAGTATCTCCAACGTTTTTTTTTTTTTTTTTTTTTTTTTACGTAAATGATTATACACAACATAACAGAACAGCCAAAGTCCCATTTCTTCACTCTTGCTTTCAGTTGAGGTTTTACATCGCTGTTATTCATGTACTCCTTGCCCCCCCTCCATGCCCATGCCTAAATCTGCCCCTGATTATTATCACATAAGAGCATCACACAAAAGCACTATTGCTGAAAACTTTCCGTTTGCATTTCCTGAAAAGTAGCGGGTTTTATACATGGGACACCTGACAGCGACAAAGTGCTGTTGGGGGAGGTTCTCTTGCACACAGTTCAGTCCATCCCTCCCAGAGCCTCCAGCTGATTCCTGGCCATTAGGGCCAAAGAGGTGCTGCGCTAACAGGTCTCCACCAGGCCGCCCCGCTATGATTTATGGGCGAGCGGAGCCAGGGCGACACCCTGTGACATATGGCGCAAGTCTTCATAAAGGGACAGGGGCGGCGGCTATAAGGGTAAACAAGATGAATATCTCCCCGACGTCGATAGGATTTACACGGCCAACGCGCGGCCACCTGTCTCCCAGGCAAATAAGAGCCGAGATTTACGACCTCCTCCCGTTCACGTTCCTCTGACACCACGGGAAACAACAACCAGAGGAAAATATGAAATATAATAAAAATACAGTACGTCAAAAAGGGGAAGAGATTACGTGATGTAATGTAGCATCGTCGATCGAACGAATGATACAACATGAAAGCCTTTAAACTCAATACTTACTTAGTAGGCTCCCTTCTTTTTTCCCATCTACACAAAATAGGAGATCTACAAGCTCACACCAACAACTTGTTGTGAGCTTGCAGAATGGCTATCTTTGTCAACTGTGCAACCCGCAGAATAGGGATGCTAAGGGTTTTGAAAAACAAACACGCAGACAGACAAGGCTCACAAACAAGTAGGCGTGTGTGTGTGTGCGCATGCACGCGCACGCACTTTGTCAAGTCTTGGATGATTTGTTTTCTATTCCATAACTCTTCTTAGCTCGACAGAGAGACGCATCAAGACAGCAAGTGAGACAGAAAGTCAATTTCAAGGTGATTGTGCAGACATGACACAGCAAAGAGAAAGGGGGGCCTAACATCTGCAGCATAACCCAATATGTAAGTGTCTCCGCCATTAGAATTCAAGACAAGCCTTGGGCTGGAAACAACACAGCGGCCCGAGGAAGACTGGGCACAAGCAGAGGAGTGGATTTCAGGAAAGGAGGGACGTCTGCCTCTTTACATAATTACCAAAGATCACAGGGAAGACAAAAGAAATACACTGAACTGCTGACATTGTTTAGTAAAAACAACACGTTTCATAATTAGAGTGTAAATAATTACACCCAACAACAAATTAAAGACGTAAAACACTGTTCAAGTTAAATTTTGTTACATCTGCACCTTTTAATGGTGAGATTGATTCAACAGAGTGGATTAATGATTCAATCCCCACTAATAATGCTCAACTCTAACTCAAACAACAAATTTCATACAAAGTAGCGCTGTATTTTAACAGCTGCAACAAGGACACATGAAAAGGTACAGAGGGTGCAGTTCAAAAGCTGGCATCTCATAAGGACAGGTGTGCTGTGCATCTTTGCTTTTAGAGTTAAAATGTTAAAATTATAGTAGCACACACACATACTGTATGCACACCCACACAGTACAACCCCCCCCCCCCCCCCCCCCCTCCCCCCCATGGCGCCCCAGGCAACTGATTTACTGTCTGCCTAATGGCAAAAACGCCCCTGCGGTGTGTGTATATACTGTATATGTGTGTTGATAGTAAGCACTCACCCTGAGCTGCTGCCTATGCTGAGCAGGGCATCGTCCAGCTTCTCCTGTGGAGACTCTGAGGCTGAGGCCGTGGACGACTGGGAGGACACCGACTCGTTGCTGCCCATGGATGTCTGGTCTGCTGCTGAGTTGGAGCCATCTCCCTCTGCAGAGACTAGATTTACCACAACAGAAACACAACATGCAACAGGGTTGTAGATTAGACTACTGTATAGAATGTATGTGAATGCATAGTTATTGGAGAATCAAGGAATCAAGCAAAACAAGTAAAGCGCCTTATGGGCAAGAAGAGACCGCAGGTCAGTTGTTATTACCATTTACTGCAGGGGTGTTCAACCTTTTTGATACCAGGGCCCACTATTTATTCAGCATTTGAGCCACGGACCACCATTTCAGGACATTTTAGCGCCACAGACCCCTAAAACCCCTAAAAGATTTCTTTTGCTTTTGTCCACAATACCAGGCTGGATTTGGGAAACAACACAGTCAAAAATACAGATCAGAATGACCATTAATCTTCTAGTTGTGTAGGCTAATACTAATAATGTAGGCTAGTTGTGTAGGCTAACTCTTGAGAGTGTAAAAATGAGACCAAATGGACCCTTGCGGATGGATTTGGTTTCGTGTTTACACTCTCAAGAGTTACATCTGATTAACCAACTTTTCATCTGGTTAACCAACTTTACTGGGGACCACCTGGAACCATCTCAAGGACCACTGGTGGTCCCTGAACAACTGGTTGAAAACCGCTGATTTACTGGAAAAGGCAGTTGTTGAACAGACAGGTAAAAGGGCAGGGGCTGAAGCCTGTTTTATGTGTACGAGTGCACATCCCTGGATATACTAGCAGCACTGCCCTCTTTGATGTAAAATGTGTGCACTTCCCTGTAATATCGGCTAATGCTAGTGTTGGTGGCTAAACATCAGATTTCGAATCACAAGACAACACACTCGCAATGTTGGTGGATAAACAACACACTAGTAGTTTATGAAGAAAACTGGAGTAATAAGACGTGTGCATGTGTTAAGTTAAACAACACACTGCGAGGACAACGGACCAAATCAACACTATTTAGTGTTGATACGGTTTAGTGTCAGTTGCAGTAAGCACCACAGAGATGTTTACATTGTAACGTCACAGCGCAGCGTCACAGCATGATGAGATTCCTCCAGGTTTATATACTAAATTGCGACCTGTGGTCACAATAACCATATTGACTGATGGAGACTTTTCTGTTTGGATATCACTGCCAGAGAGTCGTTTTTGGCCACTCAGTGGGCATTCCTGGATAACTTCTTCAACTGGGTATGATGATGAAGTCACATGTATACCCTGTATTGTTGATATAAGAAACATTCTCACTAAGTACAATGAAAATAACAATAATAACTAATACAAATAACCCAGCCATCGTGTCTCTCTGGGTGGTGAGGGGCGGCGATAACATCGTCATGTATCCTCCCTTGTAATAATATAGCAGCGGACCAGTGTACTCAAACTAAAGCCAAATCTATTCTGGCAGCTGACCAGTCAGCATTGAACTGGTACCAACAGTGAGGAACTTGCAAAAGCAAACGCGTAACCCGAGTCCAAGTGATAAAGTAGTTGAATAATTTATCCACACTTTAAGAAAACAACAATCTACAGGGGCCTATTGAAAACAAATTGCTGTCAAAACAGCAGGGATAGGCAGAAACCTTAGAAACTCAAGGGAAGAGTCCTTGGCCGTATATTTGAATTTAGTGTGGAGTGAAAGCTCCTAGTTTGAGGAAATACTAGGCAGCACTACGGCAAAATCATACACTATCACCTCCAAGCACTTATGAAAGTACTAGTATAATTCCTGGTTGAGACGAAAAAAGGACATGGTCAACATGGAACTCCACAGCCTGGATCCAAACCCATAGACGCAGCCCACACTCTAAGAGTGCACTGCGTCTCTTAGTCAACCTATAATTTATTTTGTTACCAAAATGTATTATCCAATGAGAGTCGGGATTGGGGTTGGTCTAGCCTCGACACCCAGGCTTTCATTTTCTATGCGTTGCGCGAAAATGATGTGACGTAGCACAGCAGTGGAGGGGCCGGGGGGGGCCGGGGATGACAACATGTTGGTGAGATCAAATCAGATCAGCTCACCTGCCGTCTAAATAGTGACGGCACCCCGCCCCCCTAGGCCAAAATCATTTCAGGTTAGGACAGGCTAGGGTTGGTCTTACGAAAAACCCATCACTCAACAGCGTCAAATGACAAACGGCAGCCGCTGTGAATCGCGACCGTATGAATCTGTCAATCTGACCTACAGTTGTATGATAAGCATTGGGTTTTATAAACAAATAAATTGGGTTTATAAACAAATTCAAATCCATTCCCCCTTGAAATTTCTCAGACAGGTGACACTGTCAGACTCAAGCTTCAGGAAGCTGAGCTCGAGTCTGATAATCAGGCTAAGAACTGTGAATAAAAGGGGCCGAGACAGACATGATATAAGCCTCAATACCAGGGTATACGTAAGAAAAGGCTAGACTAAATCACTGCCCACGGTGGCCTAGAAGGGGGAGACAGTCTACCCTTCCAGGTGGGTGGCACTCCAAATAACGTGACGTAGCAGCCAGTCGCTACGTTGCTACCCACATCTCTAGACCGAAATGCTTTCAGGTTAGCTCAGGCTAGACAGGGTACAATGTTGGGTACACTGACAACCACAGGCACAACAAGTATTGCATAACTTGGTAGAGCATGCACTTCCACCTTGCATCATTCCCTGCATTGTTTCAGAGTAGGCCAATGTCTGGTCTTATCAATTGTGATGCTCTTTTGCCAAAAATGTGCTTCATAGCAAAAAAAAAAAAAAAGTAAACGTGTGAAGCTCTCTCCCTCTCTGCCTTCCTCTCTCACAGTGCATGCTGTCCGGAGGCAATATGCAATTATACTGTAACTATCACAACTGATGACAATCATTGTTTTGGGATTGCTTGCAATTAAAAATAGGGTGAGAGGGTTAGGTTATCAGGTTTTTGATGACAAAAAATGTTTGAAGGGTATGTTGTAATCTGTACTCAGTCTGTGCACATAAATCATTCTTCTGGTCCACACTTCTATTTGTGTATAGCAGGATAGCTGTATGTGGATAGCAGGATGTTGCCAGTTTGCTGGTAAAGTTGGCACCTGACGGAGTGCAAATCTAGTTTTCTAAGGAGAGGAGAGTAATAAGTAACATATTACTCTCCTAATATCGCCCGACAATGGTATTTAGAAGGTGTTGCAGAATCGCAGTCGGCCTAAATGGACATTGGTGTACCGAGTGTTTACACATCAGTCAGAGAGCTGAAAATGTTGTAATTACAGCTTTAAATGCCATTATCTAATTCTCAGGACATCTAAATGAAAGAGGCGTACCTGACTGTGCGTTATCTACTGCCATGCATACATGACATGGTTTTCTTTGCTTGAAAGCCAAGTAGGCCTCTTTTCTTCCAGCACCAAGCTGGTGCCAACATTGTCGATGCTTTGCTTTTGCTTGGCAATTTGGCAAATATACAAATTCGGCTTCGTTCTCAACAACCTTTGAAAACACAATTAAGTCGTACGTCAAACACACAACTTGGCCTGTAATTATCTCCTTCTGGAGAAAACATGTCGTCCTCAGAATACCTACCTGTTGGAAAGCCTCCCAATGAGAATGCTGTGAATGCACTGTTCATTCACGTGCACATGCACATGCGCACACGCACGCGCACACGCGCACACGCACACACGCACACACACACAGAGCCGCTGCAGCCAGTATACAGTACATCATGAGATGACCGGCTGCAGAATGGAATGACTAAGGGGGGCCTCGAAATGTTTGAGGGGGCCCACTAAAGTGTTGTTATTTTTATTTTTTTATGAAGCCCCACATACATTGTTATATGTAGAAAACCAAATGCTTTTGCCTTTTGGTATCATTTTACACTCTCAGGAGTTATAGATCTATAAGGGTCCCTTTGGTTACCAACTGTCCATCATTTAGCTGGAGACCACCTGGAATCTTCTCAAGGACCACTGATGGTCCCAGGACCAATGGTTGAAAACCACTGGGATATATGGAAGCTCGCTCCAAAAAGTGAGATATCCATCATATCCATTACAAGTGTAATATTATGAATATACAGTATTTTGATATATTTTATGTTTTTGTGACTTTACATAGAACATAAACTGAGGGGACACATTTTGCAATTGGGGATGGCAACGCCCCCTCGTGATGCCGGGGGTGCAGTACATGACCAAACTCTTACCCTAACCACAACTGCGAGCACGGCGCAAAGCAGAACCGTTGGTTATGCCAACACCACAGACAAACAAACACACAGATATCCAATTTAAATAATTTAACCAGATCTAACCCAAGACACAAAAGGTTAAAAAAAGGATTACGTGTTTCATCAGAGATATTAAAATACACCATGATATCAGCTGGTCTGATATAAAGGTAAGCAGATTTAAGATGCTTTAGTACAGTGGACAGGGAGAGGATTTGAGGGATTGCCAGAGACAGAGGCCAGGTGAACAGTTCACCTGATGCAAAATGTGCCTCTGCTGTAGCCTCCAAGTCGCACAGCAGTTCTTTGACCCCCCCAAAAAAACAGCAACAACATAATAAACAAACAAACAAACGCCCCATCGGGATAAGCACTTGTAGAAATTGTATAATTCAAGGCATTCAGAAGGCATAGTAGTTTGATTCCACTCATTCCAGAGTCAAATTTTATTGTTTTATAGTATAGTTTGTTGGTTAATTTTGAGGCAAGAACCGCCTTATTAATTTACCTTTTTTTCAAAAGGCATTATAAATGCCTTAAAAGTCGTTAAATCCTAAATGTACAGAACCACCGGAGGACTTATTTTATGAAAGGTACTTGAGGGAGTGATTGTCTCCACCGAAGGTGGGGACTATAAAACGCCCTCCGTCCGTGCACGTCCTAAGTCTGTCTGTGGCACGACGAATCTGTCCGTCCCATGATTACAGCATGATGAGGTAATCATGGGGACTATAAAACGCCCTCTGTCCGTGCACGTCCTAAGTCTGTCTGTGGCACGACTATCTGTCCTCAATCTGTCCGTCCCATGATTACAGCATGATGAGGTTATAGTTGATATACTACTACCAGTGCACGTTCAAACATGAGACCAAAGGGTGGAGAGCTGGGTAGAGGTCTCTAGGAGGAGACCTGAGCTTGAGAAGATTGAGATGACGTCATGATGAGGTCATAGGTAAGAGATAGGGTGGAGCATTATATAAGAAAGACTATAAAACGCCCTCTGTCCGTGCACGTCCTAAATCTGTCTGTCGCACGACTATCTGTCCTGAATCTGTCTGTCCCATGATTACAGCATGATGACGTTATAGTTGATATACTACTACCAGTGCACGTTCAAACCTGAGCCCGGACGGTGGAGACCTGGGTAGAGGTCTCTAGGAGGAGACCTGAGCTTGAGAAGCTTGAGATGACGTCATGATGAGGTCATAGGTATGAAGGTCATAGGTCATGGGTATAAAACGCCCTCTGTTTGTACACGCAGCCCGTCAGTCCCCGAATGTGTCTGTCCCACGACTGTCTGTCTGTGCATGCAGGCCGTCCGTCATGGCGTCATGACGAGGTTATAGTTGATACACTAGTACTAGTAGACCTTCAAACCTGAGCCCAGACGGTGGAGAGCTGGGTACAAGACTCTAGGAGGACCCCTAAGATTGAGAGGCTTGACTAAGACTATGATTTATAATGTGGAGGACTATGATTTATAATGTGGAGGTGGTGGAGGACTATGATTTATAATGTGGAGGACTATGATTTATAATGTGGAGGACTATGATTTATAATGTGGAGGTGGTGGAGGACTATGATTGTTGTCTCCACCGTAAGGTGGTGACTATGGAACGCACCCCGTCATTCCGCCCGTGTCTGTAGCCCGTCATTCCGTCCCGTCATTCCGTCCCGTGTGTGATATAATGATGACGTCATAGATCTCATAGCTGAGCCGGAGAAAAGACATTAGTGTTTTATATATATTAGAATAATATCATCAATTGCTGATCGCCCGGACGGTGGAGACCTGTGCCCCGTAGGGGCACAATCTTGTTCTTCAATAAATTAAGGGGGAGGGATTATACAAAGTGTAGAGATACAGTACCTATGACATTCACAACTAGTACCAAATCAGTTGGCTTGTTATGGGACTGACTGTATGAGAAATCCTGAATGTTCGAAACCCGAGAAATGGGAAGAAAAGTTTAAATCCCTGGTGCAAGGACCTCCTTGCCTGTGAACCAGCGTTACCTTCAGTGACGATGAATAATAATGGCTACACAGTAAAAGCCTCAGTGTAATAATTTATACATTCATTTGGTTTGCTCTGTAAACTCTTGAGCACTGGAGATTTTATCGTGTACCACTGCAGTATACTGTATATATATATAGTATATACACAGCAGAGTAGCAGTGAACACTACAGTAGTTGAAGGACAAGGGAGATGAAGGGGAGACTTGTACAGCGTTGCGGCGTGCACACACACAGCAGGGGCGGATCTAGGCATGGGCATGGGGGGCACCCAGTCTGCCCCCCCAAACACGATGCCATGCAAAACAACCCGAGATATTTCAAATTAAAGTGCTTATATTTAAAATGATTTGAAACACTACCACTGCTACTAACTAACTACAGCTGTGTCACCACTAAACCAACAGCATTTCATCATTGAAAACAGAAAACTCTCTGAGTCAGACCTTTAGCTTTATGCATGCTGCGTGTCTGTTGCAACTTCAACAACAACTGATGTTATTATTGATGCTTTACTTGACTAATAAAAGTCCTGTAACTGAAAATGGTATGGGTGCGACTTCATGACAACAACCTTACCATTTTCTCTTGCCCCTCCAACATGTTCTCTTGCCCCCCCAAATGGGACATGTTACATCCGCCCCTGACACACAGTACAGTAGCTCTCTTACCGGCCTGTATGTCCAGGGACTTGGGGTTGTAGACAGCGAGGGGCCGGTTCTGACGATTCTGCTTTTTGGACTGCCTTGTGGGAGCGGACAGGACCGGGCCAGCAGCTGCTGCAGCGGGGCACGTCTCTGGGGCATCTGCAAAGATCTACAACACGCACAATGTTTGTTGTTGAGTTGAATGACTTGCGTTTACTCAACCAAAAAAAAAATAGAAATAAAATAGTACAACACAAAGCACACAGGGGCACGGCCTAAAGCCTTCAGGAGCATCAAGCAGCGCCAGTGTCCTCGCTTAACCCCGTGGGGGTGAGAGGGGGGGGGGGGTGAGAGGTGGGGGGGGGGGGGGGGGGGGGGGGGGGGGCAGGCGCTTCTTTGAAGCGCACAGGGCTTTCCGGTGGGGGCGCTCCGCTCGCTCTCGCACACACGATGGGAAACAGCGGTTGGTTGGTTAAGGCGGGTGTGATGCCACGGCTCCTCTGGGAGAGGCTGCGCCGTTCGCCGCTTAAAACGGGGGCATGGCCAAACATTCTTATTTCATCGCAAACACAAAACCAATAAAAAGGGAAGTACATGAGACGCCAGGGAACCACCACATCCCGTCTGGAAATGACGGCCTGCCTAGGAGGTTACAGCGGGTGTGTCTTCTGAACCCAGCCTCCGATGGTGTGAAGTAAACACAACAGGGTCTTGGACTGAGAAAAGCGTCGGCACCGGGTCGACTCGGGAGGCTTGTTTACCCCCCGGCCCCGCCCCCACGGGCCTGTGTGTTTACACATAAACTTGGATGTGCAGTTGAAAGAGAAACGGGGAGGAGGGTGGTGGTGGTGGTGGTGGTGGGTTTGGAGAGGAGAGGAGAGGAAAGTCTCAGTAGAGACTGGAGACAGGAGGATCACAGGAGAAGAGGAGGCGGAGGTAGGAAAGGAAGGAAGGAAGGAAGGAAGAGGCTAGAGAGAGATAAAGAGACAGAGAGAGAGGAGTAAAGTCAAGTGGAGGGAGAGAGAAACATGGGGGCGATAGAGGGAGCAGAAGAGAGGGTGAGTGAGGGACATTGAGTGAGAGCAAGCACATCAGAGAGAGAGAGAGAGAGAGAGAGAGAGAGAGAGAGAGAGAGAGAGAGAGAGAGAGAGAGAGAGAGAGAGAGAGAGAGAGAGAGAGAGAGAGAGAAAGTGGGAGGGCGCTAGAAAGAGGGAGAGTATATGAAAGTTCTAGGATGGAGGCAGAGAGCACGCAGGCGAGAGTGCGAATGAGTTGGTGAGAGACGAAAAGAAGAAGAGAGACAGAGGAAGGAGGGAGGGAGGGAAGGAGGGAGGGCAAAAAAGTTGGGAGAGCAGGCGAGAGAGGAAGAAAGATTGGGGAACGAGGGAACAAGCCAGACATTCACTCTCTCTCTCTCACACACACACACACACCGAAAATGGAGGCAGGCACGAATAAAAAAGTTTGTAGGAGAAATCTGATCCACCTGAGAGTCTTTGCCGAGTTGCTCTCTCCCTCCCTCCCTCCCTCCCTCCCTCCGTTCTGTCTCCTCCTGCTCTCCGCAGATGGAGGTGAATGTAAAGCGCTGTCTGC
The DNA here is from genome assembly GCA_039105355.1 of Benthosema pterotum. Lineage (NCBI taxonomy): Eukaryota > Metazoa > Chordata > Actinopteri > Myctophiformes > Myctophidae > Benthosema > Benthosema pterotum. Next base: position 20,796,384 of record CM076973.1, on the reverse strand, counting down.
TGCTGGCATCTCGCGGGGTATTAACTACTGCCTTCTCGGGGTATCAACATTCTGAAGGAGGAGGATGACTCCTCGGCCAGGGAGGGGAGCTAATATCTGTGTGTCTGTCTGTCTGTGTGTCTGTCTGCTCCTAACTCCTCTTGTCTGCTCTGCTCGCCGACGCCGACGTGGCCCGGCGGCGGCAAACCTCCTAAAACATTCCTCCTGCATCCTACTGCAGACTCCTCTGTCCTCCTCCAGGAGGGCGACGGGAACCCGGTCGGGTGCCAAAGTGTTGTGCAGTTGTCTCTTTTTTTTTGCCAGACTTTGGCATTTTTAACCGATGATTTCATAATCACCCCCTGTCCTCACCACTAACCCCTGCATACCTCAGTCTTGTGGGAGAGGGGCAATGAACCACAATGGGAGGAGGTGGGGACCAATCAATGCATACCAACCAAATGAACCCTAAAGGGTTCATTTGGTTCCATTTGTACGCTCTCAGAAAAAAAGAAGCATCTAAAGAAATCCATTAACATGGTGAAATACATCTTGATGATGTCATCAAGATGTTTCACCATGTTAGTGGTTTTCTCCATTTCTTGGGAACACAGAATGGGGGAACTTTTTTATCATGTCCACCCAACACCTCTAGGGTATACTAATGATGGGTGGACTTCCGCTTTAAGATGGGGAAGGGGGTGACGTAGGGGGTGACGTAGCAGTCACTCCCTTCCTGTTACGTCATCCCTGTGAGGGTGACGTAACAGTTGCACGGACAGACATACACACGGACGGACAGGGAGTAAAACATAGTCACCACCATACTGGTGGAGACAACAAAAAAAAGTTTGAGGAGAGTTATTCAAATTTGTCCATGAATATGATTACATTGAAGGTCTGACTGTTAAAAAAATACTTTTGGTGGTGTAAATATACACTGGGGAGGCTAAAAATACAAACAGATCTTGAATTTGAGAGGCTGTAGTGTGTCAGGGTTCGACAGCAACTACAAATGACCAATTAGCACTGTTAGCTGCTGTACTGTGCTTGTTTTGACTCTGTATAGCCTCCATGATGCAGCGATTTGAGTGTGTGCTCTCACTGACTAGACTAGGCTTGTGAAAATGGGATGGAGTTGAGAGTGTGCAGCTGTGCATGCACACACACACAGGCCCACACACACACACACACCCACACACACACACACACGCGCGCGCGCACGCACACAAATGCACACACGCACACACAAAATGTGAAAACACCAAATTAATAAAAAACAAACAAAAAAAAAAAAAACTGGCAGTTTCAATTGGCGGCACCCAGACTGCTGTGCTGCTAGAAAGTATATAAATATATAAAACCAGATTAGAAAACTAATCTCAACCCCCGTTTCCCTCTTTTGAAACAGAGAATTAACCTTCTTCGAGGATTGGCACTGATTAATTGCATTCTGGCGAGATTACATGATCGTGCGAACCACAGGTTAAAACTCTAAATATATATATATTCTTGGGGTAGAGAGGCAACGGGACTTCTGCATAATAAGCAAGCATAATGTAATCTACAGTATAATCACCCCTATGAAAAAACACACAGAAAAGACCAAACTGTATTTCCCAGTATAAGCACTGAGGGCTCCCCCTACTGGCCAGAGAGGGTGGAAGCCAGACTATCCAAGTGGAGAGAGAAAGATGATAAACTAGTGCTGCTGCCCTTGAAGTAAAACCTGAAATATTTTCATTATACTGTACCGGAATGTGGGACATAAATTCAATCCCATACAATTCCTTCATTTTGATGCCAGTTCCTTCAATGCCACTGCCAGCATATTCAGCGAAGATAGGACTCAATTAAACATGGTATGGTACAGTAACAAGGTTTGATATTCCAAACGTCATATTCCTTCAGTGTCCATGCCAACACTGAGGAAAAGACAGAAAGTAACACAACCCAACATGAAAATGTTGGGTTGTTTTTCAAATTTGTGTGACTCTCCAATGCACATAATGTGCAACAGTAGCATAATAAGACTAGAGAAACAATTGAGTGGGAGTGGACATATTTTTCTCCATTTAAAAAAAATGATTGGCTGGTTTAGGTGCTGATGTACCAAAAATGTATTTAAGACAGGGGTGTCAAACCCAAATACAGAGTTGGCCAAAATAGAAAAATTGGTACAAGTTGAGGACCGGAGATACCGGTCTGTGTTTCAACACCGGTTTACGATAACGTCCCTGTCAAACAGCAAAAAAGTAATTTCCCTTTAAAAATCAATGTCTCTTAATGGCAAGATAATTGTAAAGATGAAACTGCCTGCATTAAAAACTATCTTAAGTTTTATTGAAAAATAGCTTTATTGAAAAATAGTCTTATAGCGTTCACGTCTCATAGCGCGCCACTCTGTGGCGCGCTATGAGACGTGAACGCTATTTTTTGGGGATATTTTCTTTCTTCTATGATCCTCACCAAGTGCTGCTTTCATAGTTAATTGAGAAAGTAAACAAGACTGAGTTGAGGAACTCAGTGAGGAGTAAAACAATTAGTTGCATTCATTTCTTATCCTGGTGTGTGTGCAATATACCAGAGAGCCAGTTCTAATACTAATTCAATATCATCCCGCGGGCCAAAGAGAATTCATTCACAGGCCTGATTTGTCCCCCGGGCCTTGAGTTTGACATATGTGATTAGATGTCTTTATAAGTATTGTCATGAGTACCATCTCCTCGATGCAGTACTCATGTAGATGAGAGTCAGACGACCCAGGTCATCATGATGACCTGGGTGCTATTCTTCTATTAGCAATAGACCATCGATGGGGAATCCAAGCTAATAGAAACTGCATGCTTTTTATTCCTGAAAAGTTACAATGCGAAAATGGCAGCCATCTTTCTCCCAATAATAAAAATGTAATTTAAGTTTAGGAAAAAAACTGCTGAATGATGATGGCATTGGAGGACGGGATTCTGAACTGAACACAGCCCTCCTCAGAGACACAGACTGAGTGGAATAAAAATCGTCATTTTATCATGTACATTTGTGCGGACCTGTTATATGAAGATACGTTGAAAAGTGGTGAAGTGGTCCTTTAAGAAACTATTTGGATAAACAATTGTTGTTATCCTCATGTCATGATTATGAACTGGGACCTGAATGGAAACTAGATCAGCACTCGGTAGAGTTCAAACTTAGGCCATGACCTACTTGTGCAAGCAAAGCTGAGACAAGTACCCCAACACCTCCAGGTGACAAAGTTCTCTTAATTACGTCACCATTGCGTCATCACCTAAACCAGCCAATCAGAGGAACAACAGACGTCCGCACACCGATCGCTCCGCTCACACAGTAACAAGACCACAAGGTCTTTTTTCAGTGATCCCATTGGCTGTGTTGACTGTACCCTGTACTGATTTTATTCATGTATGACTGTACCCTGCGCCGATTAGTCCCTGCCAATAAACTATTCAATCAATCAATCGTCCATAGTTAAACCCCACCGTTATCAATTCTCGTACCTTCTCATGCTGCTCAATGAGGACTTCCACCACAATGTTCTGGAACTTGAGGTCCATGAGGGTGGCTACCGTGGTCTCCTGTGGCCACATCAGCGTTGGGCCGAACATGACACCCAAATTGGCCACCGTCATCAAGTTCTGCTTGCTGTGGGCAGCCACGCTGTAGGGTGTGACAGGAAGGCAGGCAATATTGCTTATAAAAGTATATACTGTATATTTTTTTATTTATTTATGTAGAACTTTTACTTGACTGTAGGTGCTGACAATTACTATGAGAAAACACACTGTGATCCTTTAAACCAGGGGTTTTCAACAGGTGGTCCGGGGACCACTAGTGGTCCTTGAGAGGGTTCCAGGTGGTCCGCAGGCTAAATGATGGAAAGTTGGTTAACCAGGTGTAACTCTTTGAGAGAGCGCAAACATGAAACCAAATGGGGGTCCATTGCGGGTCCATTTGGTTTCATGTTTACGCTCTCAAGAGTTAACATATTCATCAACTGAATTAGCCCAAGTCTACACAGCTAGAGAATGTAGAAGATTAATATTCATTTTGATCTGTATGTTTGACTGTTTTGTTTCCTAAATCATTTTAAATCCATTTTGTGTACAAAATAAATCTAATAAATCTTGTTTTGGGGTCTGTGGGGCTAAAATATCATCACATGGTGGTCCGTGGCTCAAAACCTGAATAAATAATGGGCCCTGGTATGAAAAAGGTTGAAAACCACTGCTTTGAACTATCAAGTGTATATATTTTCAATGTGTGAGAGAGTCGATTACGTGTCATCTCAAATGCGGACTCAGCCAGACCAGCTCCACTGTACAGAATGATTTCCATCTCCATCAATGTTGGAGATAGAGGGATAAACACGGCAGTTAAAACTCGTGAAGTCAAAGTACCGGGAAGACTTTATTCCAAGTGAAAAGTTATTGCAGACAGGTGAAGCTATTCCACCACACTCCAAATATGATGACACACACTCCCATCTGCAGAGAGATGCGCTTGAAATGGCTTCAAAGGATGCCTTTGAAGACAAAAAAAAGAAGAAGAAGAAAAAAAAAGAAAAACGGCAGTGACAACTCGCATTTATAACATCTCAGAAACCATTTCAGATAGGAGTGTGAAATTCTGGCTTTGCTTCCTGCCCCTGCAGGACAGACACACACGCCAACTTCAGGAGAGAAAAAAAAATCTGGAGAATTTCATGCCGGATAATCCAAATTCAATTTCAATAGCATCGCTCTCTTTTTTTTTTCTTTTTTAACCAGAGCCCAAATTCTGATGGAGGCTCCTATAAAATAAAATCCAGCAGACTTTGACTGCCTGAGGGAAGAGGGATTATTATTACTTATCTTCAATTTGCTCCTATTAGTTTATAAAGAAGCCTTCTGAGGCAAAACCTTGTAATGTTATCTAATGCCATTTCTTAAATCTCTCATTTTATCTAATCTCTCAAACGGGGCGCTGCACAACAGTGGTCCTATTCTGTGTTTTTGTGTGTGTGTGTGCGGTGGTTTAATTTAAGTGATCCATTTCATTTCGGTGGACTGGACTACGGCTGGTGCATAGTGCATACCAAACAGGCAGGGGATGCTTAATGGCCAGTCCTACTTCGACTGCTTTATGAAACAGCATTCTGAGAAAATGGATCACAAAAATATATATATAAAAAAATTGTAATAACAAAATGAAAAGTTTGGATTCTTGCGGCATCGCAAGAGTGGAAGGAGTTGATGCAGAGAGAGGAGAAATGGTGTAAGTTAACAGCAGGGGCGGGGGAGTGTAGCAGAGAAGAGTGGGAGTGAGGGAGAGAAAGAGAGAAATCATGCGGAGTGAGAGTGAGGAGACAGACAGGAAGACGAGAGAAATTGAAAGAAGCAAGCGTGAAAAAGAGTGGGTGTAGACCAGAGTGACTGAACTATGACCAAGGGGACCAGGAATGCTCCACTCACTTGGCCAGATGCTTCACCAGCAGCCCCAGGAACAGTCGATTCCTCTCCGGCAGCTGATGCACCAGGCTGTGGATGGCTTGGACACGAGACTCCGGACTCTGTTGGCCGGACTCTGTTCGCACAGACAGAAACATGAGAAAACATTCATTATTAACTCTGCAGTCATTTCTTTCTCTCTCTCTCTCTTCTCTCTCTCTCTCTTTCTGTTCTTCGGGGTGCAAACCTACACAGCGAATATCGACTACATGTATAGTAAATGCTAGATAATCCAACCAGAGGGCAAAAGCACCCTCAGCAGACTGGTGGGATGAAGCCAGGACTCCGATCCTGGCTCTGCTAGTTCACACTGCAAGAAGCATGCAGGGCTACTGTGACAGAGAGAGGAGGAATGGGCCCCGGCTGTCACTTAGAATTTTGTCTTTTCCCGACAATGAAGATCAAAACACAGACATGTGTTGGTTATGCAAAAAAAGGACCATAACGTTGTTCGGGCTAGTCTTTCTAACGGCGGCAATGGGATTCCATCACAGAATGAGTTTTTACGGAGGAAAATAATGTGAGGAAGGAAGTGTGATGGGGTGATTTAAGGGTCTCAAGCCTGGCGGAATTTGGCAGCGGGGGACCCGTGTGCGCTGGCTGGGGCGATAGCTTTATGTTTTGCACACTACCGTGTAAAAGGGTTGTGTTAAAACCTCCAGGATCATCCTTTAAACAGCCCCTCACACATGGGCAGCTGGCCGCCCACACACAGTAAAAGGCATATACATACAACATCATCGCTATGGGAACAACCGGGATTTCAACAAGGGGAAAGCTCCTTACGGATGCTGTCATCCATCTAAATATATTTATTGCTAATCCATTCCAGCCCCTCGTTATGAGGGCATTTGCAAGTGGCTGATAAGGATGCCACTGCTGATCCAATTATAGCACTTGTAATATGACTCAAGTTAGAATCATTCAAAAGCATTTCCGACTTAAAGGATGTTGTGTGGGGGCGAAGAATGGTGTCCATGGACTGTTTTGGTGGCATCTGCATACTTTAAACCTGCGGCCTTACAGTTTTTCCAACAATTTGAAAGATTTAAGACATGCGCACAGGCACACACACAGACACTCACACAATGTGTTTTAAAACTTTCAGTCGTTATTTCAGAATTTCTTTGACCCTGAATAAACTCATTAAAAGTCCAAGACAACTGATGGAGACAGTGAGATCATTTTGCGACTGTGACCGTTGCGATCACTATGAAATGAGTTGCGACTGGTGAAAACATTCGACCATTTTACTACCGGCCATGACCGTTGGGCTAACTAGCTGAGAGCGTTCTTCACCGGATGCTACTAAACATAACCCTAATCCTCTCCTGGACAGATGTGTTAAGAAAAAAAAAAGGCCATTTCAACTAAAGTCAGCAGAAAAGACATTACACAAACACCTGAAGACAGTCCGCAACATGGCCCTGAGAACCAGGACGAGGTCAGCATCAACATTTCCCCAAGTTTTACAGTAGACAGTATAGGTGCATGTAAAATAAATAAATACTGGTACAAAAACAAACAATCATAAAAAGATGTCTAATTTCTCTTCAAAAATGCTTTAACATGATGCAATATGATTAAGGATTACTACGATTACGGATATTCATTATTCAAAATTTGCTGTGATATATTTTGTTGATTTTCTCATGAATGCTTTATTTCTTATTTCTAGTAGAACTCCTTGATCAGCCTAGACAAGCATTTGACTGTCAGACCAAACCGATTTCATCAAACTAATTGGGAGGCGATGGGGGGGGATGTGAAAACTTACTTGCAGGGCTGATGAAGTCTTTAAAAAGTCCGAAGGTCATCAACGGCTCAGGAAGGCTCCTTGAGTGAGAAGAGAGAGAGAGAGAGCGAGAGAGAGAGAGAGAGCGAGAGAGAGAGAGAGAGAGAGAGAGAGAGAGAGAGAGAGAGAGAGAGAGGCAAGTGGAAGGTGAAAGGAGGAGACAGACAACAAGAGAGGAGAGAGAGAGGGAGATGAGTGAGGACAGAGGGAGGGGAAAGAGGGGGAGAGAGAGACAGAGAGAGAGAGTGAGAGGGAGAGTGTTAAAGTGAACAAGGAGATGGGGGACAGAAATAGACGGTGCACTGTTTTATAGGGTCTGCACACAACAATGATTAATGTGGCTGGGCCGGGGGAAGGAATTAGATGGCGCGCCGCGCACGTCGAGATAACCAAGTTCATCTGAAGGTACTTTCACACTGCTGCTGGCCCCTGGCCAAGGGTACTTAGTCCCAGTGGAGGAGGCTGACCCTGCTCCACTGCACCACATCAAAACACAAAGTTAGAGAGAAAGACCCGGGACGGATCATATACGCTGTATTTATAGTAACACATAAATAAATGAATATATTGTATATTCAGTATAATATATCTCCGCACACACACACACACACACATACGCGTGCGCGCACACACACACACACACACACACACACACACACACACACACACACACACACACACACACACACACACACACACACACACACACACAATATAAACTATAATGAATGCCTCATTATAGGTGACTGCTGGGAAAACTACTATGTTACACTCTGCATTTGAGAAATTCACGTACTGCACACCCGGTATGTTGAACAAAAACAGGACAGTTAAATACCGGTAGTCACGTTTCTGACGGTGTTCAAAATGCAGTGAAGATCTCACAAGTCAACTTCACTGAAAGCTGAGATGAAATACAATTCAAGATGTGTCACGAAAAAACACGTGCAAATGTAATTTTCGCAGTTTCAGAATTGAGAAATCTCCCTCAGGGATCAATTACTGTACGGGTAGTTTTAGCATCAGCAGCACTACTAGCCTACAGAGAAAGACAGTCTATTTGAACAGATGAGACTAGGTAGATCTTCACAGAGCTCAATGATTGTGGGAGTTTTGGAACCAAAGAAGTTTCCAATATCAAATCAGCAAAAAGAACAAATAATAAAATAAAAAAAGACAGAATACCGATAGCACTGCTCAGCCTTACTGCTGGAATGAACAATGCATTTTTTCCCCGAAAGGGATTGTGCTTATCTAGCCATTTTATAATTTTTATCCCACGATTTTGTAAGCCCTTTTTTCACCCAGTGCCAATTACTTAATGTGATCCTGGTCTCTACACACCTTCCACCAACCTGGGGAGGCAGCGGACTGACCTAATGCTTCCTTCATTGCATGACGAGTCCAAGCTGATGAGTGATATGTAGCCATTTTAGATTACCCACTTAAAATCAGTGGCCTATTGGACGGTTTGGACCAGGCAAACACCACATAATGAATGGGATTCGAACACGCGACAGGCTGTCAGGCCACATGTATAATAATACATGTGGCCTGACAGTCTGTCGCGTGTTCGAATCCCATTCATGACGACCTTTGTTGCATGTCTCTCCGCTTGTCTCTGTCTCGTTTTCGTGTCAATTTTCACTTGTATCTATCAATTAAACACCAAATCTTAAAAAAGCACTCACAGCCCACCACGTCAGTACAGAGCCGATAATACAACCTAGTGTTCAGGGTTCATGGCCTTATAATGTAATGGGCTAGCCTCAAAATTCAATGGTTGGAGGTTAACTTTCAGCCTATACTACCGATTGAGACAAAGTCCCATGGTCACTTGAACCCCAAAACATGAAAAAACACTTACTGAAATGACTCTGAAAGTAGCCAATCACAACACTGCTTTGTCCTCTCCAGCCCACCCCATATGTACTGTATATGTACTGTAATAGGAGAGAGTAGCGACAGTCCCCGTTGACTCCAATGCTACGGCTGAACAGAGACGGCTGTTGGCTGAAAAACGCATGTGACCGCATGTAAGGAGGGATTCAATGTCCAAACAAACCACTCTGTCCATCCAGCGCCATTGACAGCAGGTCGCACATTTGCGGCTAAAAATGGTGAAATTACGGCATTTTAGGACATTTTAACGCAATAACAGACCTCTCAATAGTCTAGTGAATAATGATTTGTTATATACAGTAACTCGCTTTAGTTAATGTATACTAAGACCTTACCCGTTGTGAATATTTGAACACCAAATTATGTACTGTGTGGGTAATGTGAGGAAGGATTTGATGAAGGGTGTGTGTGTGTGTGTGTGTGTGTGTGTGTGTGTACACTTGGTTATGCAGTGTATGCAGTGGTTAGCTATGTAGGTCTATGTTTGGAACTTGCAAAGCTCCAGCCAGCGTGAGAGGCAAGATCAAAAAGCGTGACGCTACTCTCTTCCTACAGTACACTACTGATATGCAGGTTGAGTATAGACTCGATGGCGATGCTTGGCCAGGACCCGCCGTTGGGTGTCTCTGATAGGTTGCTTTCAGCACGCACGCACACACACACACACACACACACACACACGCACACGCATTGGGGAGCTGGCGCCCCTCAAAAAGAAATAAAAGTGGAAATAATATATTTATTGTTAATTAGTTCAAGACATGGCTGACACATTTGTCTCAGGCTTAATTATGAAACATTGCACTCTGCACAGCCAACCTGACAATCTTTTTTGAATTTAATTATGTTAACAACTTACAGCCCACCATGCTGATAGCACTGTAATGTACAAGTAAGTCAAAGGAGAGTGTACAAATCAGAACAAAACAGAGGGGTTAGCGACTGAACTGGAACTCATTCCGTTTATGGCGTTGCTACATAATGAGGCAGACTTCAAACAGTCATTTGTTGTGTAAAATACATGGAAATATGGCTCATTAGTTTTTCATTTCCTCCTGTGAAGAGGGGGGGGGGGGTGTACATGACATTGCTATCATCCAACCAGCAAGTCTAGATAAAGACAGATGACACTGAAACTGTAGTGTTTGTGTTTTTGCCGACCAAATGAAACGAATAATCTCTGATGGTAAACCATGGAATCAACAGAGTTAACACAGGATGCCTATCCACCGTTATGGAGATCACATAATAGCCTGGATTTTGACTGCATAGTTTATTTAGAAGTTAAAGACCCCAAAGGGAGACTCTCTTAGCCAAATTATGAAACGATGATGCCTGATATGCGGCGCAGCAGGGGAAGAATTCCTTCATATTTGTTGAGTAACAAAGACAGAGTGTGAGTGAGACGTGAAGAAATCCCTCATCTAAATTATGGCAGATGTCTCAGGTCAGCACCGCGTTGGCTTCCAACGCAGCGACAGATCTGATGGAAGAGCGCTGCCAGCTGACTAGCTGAGCTGGAACCGTCACGCATCCAAACGCCAAACGGCTCCATTCTCCAACTATTCCCCAAAAAGACATTTCTTCTTAAGATCCACTTATGCCATTTTCATGAGGATTCTGACATTCACCAAAGCTTTCCCAGCTGTGATTTGTTCTTAGGCAAGGAGAGGATCCATGCCCAGCTCCAGACAGCGCACTCCTCCTCACCACACAAAACAACCTCTAAAACAATGTGTGTTTGGCTGCAGAACCAATTCTGAAAATGCTGTTGTTTCAGGGACCCCCAGAAGCCAAGACTCGAGTTAAAAATGTTCCCTGTGATAGAATATACTGTATATCCTATTATATTCACACATTTGCACCACATTTTAAAATTTAAAAATATAGTGGATCTACTGCATACAGTACACTTGTAGTGATGCACTCTGTACCCACTGCACTATGAGCTTGCTGTGTATTATGTATCCGCTAGTTTTCTAGAACAACAGCACAAAATATTGATTAAAAGTGGTTCAGCACTAAGTGGTGTGTGTGTGTGTGTGTGTGTGTGTGTGTGTGTGTGTGTGTGTGTGTGTGTGTGTGTGTGTGTGTGTGTGTGTGTGTGTGTGTGTGTGTGTGTGGTAGCACACCCGAATAGGGATTAGAAGCACAGAGGACTTTTTGTTTGTTGCATTATGTAATAAGAGTGAACCCAATTGACAGTTGAACCAGTCAAACAAACACCCACTCTAAAACTCCCTCCCTGTGGGGTTTCTTAACGAGAGCCCTAGTGCAAGTAATACACGTATTAGTTGATGTGGCCAAAATCGATATTTTCGGAGTCCCTGAGAAGCAATTGAAGTCGCATCAACAACTCAAATTTCACAATATTGATCCTTACCTCAGATAGAGCTTCAGAGCGCTTGCTATTGTTTTCACATCCCAGTCTTCACACGTAGACAGGTCTACGTCATTAGTCTTCTCATCTGGAATAAGAAAGGGGTGAGATCACACTTTATCGACCCAATGGAACAATTTGTCAATAGAGCAGAAGTACAAGCAGCAATACAAACTTACAGTAGATAAGGGAGAACAAGTTGACGCCTTGACAGATTTCTTTTTTTAAAGAATATATTCAGGCTCTATCAATGTTACAGCGAGTGTTCCAAGTGTGCCTCAGATGCAGTGAAGTGAAGATAACAACACAACCTGAGACCGTGTAGCGTTGCTGATGGGTGTAAATTGCCTAATGCAGTGGTTTTCAACCTTTTTGGCACCAGGGCCCACTATTTCTTCAGCATTTAAGCCACGGACCATTTGATGACCTTTTAACCCCACAGAGCACAAAACTAAAAAACTCTTTTGCTTTCGTCCACAATTCCAGGCTGGATTTGGGAAACAAAACAGTCAAACATACAGATCAAAATGACCATTAATCGTCTACTCTACATTCTCTAGTTGTGTAGCTAATTCACATTTTAACTCTTGAGAGTGAAAACATGAAACCAAATGGACCTGCAAGGGTCCATTTGGTTTCATATTTATGCTTTCAACAGTTACACCCGGTTAACCAACTCTCAATCATTTCGCTGGGGACCACCTGGAACTCACTCAAGGACCACTGGTGGTCCCCGAATCACTGGTTGAAAACCACTGTCCTAATATGTCCAAAGCGACTACTCGACAGGATACAAACTCAAAAGTAGCAGATCTCCAAGCTCAAAATGCACCACTATGGCATGTACTTATGCTTGTAGATCTGCTACTGGTATTTTCTTTTAATAATATGTTTGAGCGACACTGTGGCATGATTAAGTAGAGCAGTAAAAAACATTACATTAAAACAGGAAGATAAGAGGCTTCTGCCCGAAAGCCACAATACACCACAGTCAATTAGAAAACACAATAGGGCAATGTTTTCTTTCCACAGGGGTTGTAAAAGTCATGATGTAATAAGTCATATTGAGATTTTAATTTATATTTCCATTCATACTCATACTGGGATATTGAAAACACTAATTTGTTAATTTCCCTGCCAGTTGCGCTAGTCAATATGAGACACAAACAAAGGCAAACAAACACATTCGGTTCTGCGCACTGTACAAGATCCAAAAAAAGAAAGAAGAGAAAAAGGAAAATAGTTCTACACAGGCCTTACTTCTCACACCCAGAGTAGTATTCAGTCCTGTTTGATTCCTACAAGCAGCCTCCCAAGTTCAAATGAACTCCAAACACAAATTTGTAGTTAGGCATATACAGTATGAAACTTGTAATTAGGCTTATGAGGATAAGAGGCATGTTGCAGTGCACTGGTAGCCTTTGGTTCGAGTGTTGCCCCAGTGAATATGAAAGGAGGATATGGCTTGTGTTTGGAGCTGCTACATTCATTACAGGTTTAATTAGTCCCCGACTACTCACTTGACTCTCCAGGGATGCCATGGCTGTGTTCGAGTGGAAAGGAAAGAGGATGGATGTGTGTGTTTGTGTGCGTGTGTGGTCGTGTGCACATATAATAGTGTTGTGAAGTACACTTGTGTGGCAGTGTGTTTGTGTGTTAGCCCAGTGTGTGTGTGTGTGTGTGTGTGTGTGTGTGCGCGTATATGTGTGTGTACGTGCATGCGCACCAGTTGAGTGTTTGAGTCAGATGCTGGTCCCAAGCCAGGTCACCAGAAGGATTTTGGCTTCATGGGCGGTAAGCTGGCTTGCTAGTGGCAGGGTGCTCGCTTTTATTTATTTATTTCCATCTACACAATACTCTGTGTGTATGTGTGTGTGGGTTTCTTTTCCTACCCACTTCATCCACAGAATGATCTGTCCAGTATCAACTATCGTACCAACTGCAAAGTTTTGCTGACAGCTAGCAGGCAAAAGAGTGTGTGAGAGCATGTGTGCACTGTACTGTGCATGCAGGTATGCAGCCGTTTATGCTTCCGTTTATGCTTGTGTGTGTGTGTGTGTGTGTGTGTGTGTGTGTGTGTGTGTGTGTGTGTGTGTGTGTGTGTGTGTGTGTGTGTGTGTGTGTGTGTGTGTGTGTGTGTGTGTGTATAACAATGAGGAACACTTTGGTTTTCCAGTGTGGCTTGGCGTAAACAGACTTTGACTAAAAGGGCCTTTGGTTGGGTCAGATAGGCAGAAATAACTTGGCACTACGCTGGATAAACCGCCGCTCATCATAAAGTAGTAGCAAATTTTGTTGTCGACCCAAAACGGGAAGCAATATTTAACAGCATCAAAAGGGGTCCGATTTTTCCCGGCATGACCCTCTGCCAGCTGTTAAAACATCATTTATTACATATTTTCACCAGAAATATCTCGTAGCATAATTTTACATTAGCCGCGCTATTTAAGTACTGTATACCCATGGGAATGTACTTCAGCGACTTTAATAGCTATATTAATAGTCAGCGGCGGACTAAGATGCACTCCCTCGCTATACAGCCCTGGAAATGACTAAAAGCACCATGTGTGAGTAATGAAACTGAGAGGTTCATCTCCTGGGCTGAAAATATTACTAGTACAGAAGTGGAAGGAATTTGATTTACTGTAGTGGGTCCAGGCTGCATAATATATGAATCCAATCCTAACAGTGACCTTTAGACACACACAAGAAATAGTCCTATCGCTGTTTGAGAACATCTCGCAAACTGCTGCACTGATCGGCATCAAATGTCTGAGGTCATACGCCATAGATACATACTGTATGTGACATCTGACATGCACATTGGTTCAGATTGCAAGGTGATGGCTCTGTTAGAGGCTAGCAGTCTGTGGCAGGGTCTGCTGTACTATTTTATTGATTTAAAGACGTCTGGTCTAAACACACGCACGCACACACACCCACTCGAAGGATTAGACTGGGGGCAGAATGTGAATACTTAGTCAATGCTCTGGATGGAGATGACCTACATACACGCCACAAGTACATACCATATGCAAACAGCATTGCCACAACAACTACAAAAATGTGGCAATATTTGTACACGGTGCGTTACACCGAACGCTCCATAGAGCGTGTAGCTGTGTACGGTATATGGAGCATATGGAGCCATTTGGTTCCATTTGTGTTTTAAGTATTTTACGAACACGACTACGACAGTGAATGTAGCTTTCAAGAATTCTTCCGATTAAAAGTACAAATCATCAAATCATCAAACTACTCAAGCTGTCGGGCCAATGGAAGATTGAAAATAACATTTTTGAAGAGGAGAAGAAGAGGAGTGCTAACACGGTCTGTTGCGCGACGGCAGGTTTGCTCTGGAGCGGATGCAGAGACAGACCAGGCTACAGGCTGTCGGCCTGGGTTTGTTGTCATTCTGCACACAGCGCTGAAAGTAGGCTGGTGTCTGCTGGAGATGGCAGGAAACCAAGGGGGGGGGGCAGAGAGAGAGAGAGAGAGAGAGAGAGAGACAGAGAGAGAGACAGAGAGAGAGAGAGAGAGAGAGAGAGAGAGAGAGAGAGAGAGAGAGAGAGAAAGGGGGCGAAAGCTGTTGGAAAACAGGTAAGCTGGAGCGATGCAAGAGAGAGATGAGCGCAGTAAAGAGACGGACAGAGAAGTGAAAAGGAAATGATAGAGCCAAAGTGAGAGCCAAAAGAGGGAGATGAGTCCGATTTCTCGCTATGCATTAATGGACCAAACACCCAGGGGCATCCCTGCAAGGAGAAAGATAGGATAGGAGCAGTACAGTGCGGTGGTAGTAGGAGATAGGATAGGAAACTACAAACTAGGATGAGCCATGGCAGCTCCGTCTGGTCGTCTGCGAGTCTTACAGCAGAATGCCAATGAGCCATGGAGGAACGCATGCTGGCACCTGTTGCACGGACAACTGTGGGAGGAGAGTCTGGATCTGATAGGCTGTTGTCTGTTGAAGAGCTCTATCTCTCTTGCTCTTACTCTGACACATTCCATTAAAGCGATGGCTACCGACCGACACAGAGGCGGTGAGGGAGCGGCACGACGCTGCGCTTTAAACAAGAAGTTACTCTAAAGTCTCAACAGCACTGCTCCTCTAATAGCAATGACATTGAGAAGTTGTATTCCAAAATGAACTGTCCACCCATACAGCATGATTGATAGCTCAAAAGCATAAGCCCTAATGTGTGACACTTTAAAAGATCCGTCCTTGGTTGAAAGATATATTAACTTTTATGGCGCCCCATCATCAATATTTTAGCGATATTAATTAATGAAGTTGAGCCAATGATTAATCTGAATGGATAATATATAGCATTTTGGTAATTAACCTTTCTACCTCCCCATACTACTTTTTTCTAAATGAGGAAGAAAATGAGAAGAAGGATCCTCACCAATCATTAATACGAGAAGCTTTGGGACCTTCGAGCTGACCCCTGGGACTCTGTACAGGCCTTGTTCATTGATTCCTGGCAGGACACACATTGACACACATTAATACATTCAAAAGGCAAACTACAATAAAAAAGGGAAAAAGACAAAGATTTGGGAATTCAACACCAAATGAGCTAAGGTTTCATGGATATGCTCTTGTTATTAAAAACAACACAAAACAAATAATTAAAAAAAAAACATCAAAGCACAGGGAACTGAATAATTGAAATTTTTACATTGCCTCGGCTTAACAGACAAACCATTGAGTTAAAGAGGAATTCCACCCATTTTCAAAATTTTACCATGTCATTAAGAGATGTTGTGTGGACATGATAAAAAAAAGTTGGTTCCTAGAAATGGAGGCCGGAAAATAATCATTAACAAGATGAAACACATCTTGTGAAACACACCATGTTAATGATTTTTGTTTCTGACCCTATTTACTGAGAGTGTACAAATGGGACCGGTCCATTTGGTCGCATTTGTACATTCTCAGGAAAAATGTTGAAAATTGTTAGAGTTCTCCTTTAAAAGTGGAACCAAGGCAGATAAAACATAATCATCTGAAACATGATCGAATGCAGCACTATAGTAATTTAATTACATGCAACCAAAGCCAGTACCGCAGAATGTAGTTCAGTGGTTCCCAAAGTGGGGTCCAGGGACCCCCAAGGTCCCCAGCATGATAGTTTGGGGAGATTTGTCTCTCCTGGGCTTGGAACGAAATGGACCCTTATTCGTCTGTAAGTCTGAGGTTGTACAAATCTCCATTTGTACGCTCTCAGAGTAACATTTACATTGATTTTACAATATAAATTGGCGGTCCCATAGATACAAGTGCCATTAAATTGGGGGGTTTGTAAACTAACTGGTGATCTTTGAAGTTAATGAAGCCTTAAAAATATTCTCATATGCATATATTTTCAAATATATGGATTGCGGGGCTAATTAGTGTCAATTTGGGGAGCTTGACATGAAATAGTTTGGAAACCACTGATGTAGATACTCTATCTTCCAGCAATGGTCACTGTTGCTTAGAGCAAGTCTGCCCTCTTGTGGAAAGGCACACAAACTACAACCCTGAGAATGGCAAGAAGACCAAATGTTGTGTTTAACATAAACACATTGATACTCTCTGCATAGTAGCAACTGGGGGCAAGGTGAACTCGCTCAAGGGGCACATCCACTGATTTTTTTTATTCTATAGGTCACGCCTATCTAGCGTTACACTTAAGTGTGAGCATGGCGATGCCCAACAATAGTTTGAAAATGGTTAACACTGGCTGATACCGACAATAAGACACTCCCGACCTATTTAAGAACATTTCTCATTGACTTTTGTCTCCCCCTCATGTTTCCTTCCCCAACCATACGATCAGTATAAAAACTCTGACAGCCAGTCAAACTCACCTCTCTTCTCTATGGCGTTGAGGCAGTTCTTCACAAAAGACAATCCAACATCATCTAGCTGGGCATCAACTACACAGCAAGTACAAACCAACAATCAACAAACCAACCAGTGTTCAGAAACTGAAACTGTAGGTTCCATCTAAACCAGCTCCACATATAAACCTTCAGAGCTGTGTATATGCTATGTAGACTCAGGATTTTATACTTCATACATATTGGTATGTTCTCAGCTTATGTACAGTGGGATTCACACTAACTAATTAATATGTACAGTATACAATGTATTGCCATGTTTTTTGTTTTATTCATGCATTGATGTAAGTCACTCTGAATTAAGAGTGTCCGCTAAATGCCTAAATGGAAAATTGCATTAATAAACAGCACGTTTTTGTTTTGATCACAGAAACATCACAAGCAGCTACTACAAGATACTTACTTCCCCTTTCTCTAGATTGAGTCTTTCCAAGGAAATTGCCAAATCCCTGTCAGGAGTAAGAAAAAATATATATAAATAAACTTATGTTGTACTTATGTTTATATAACATTCAAATCTCTTCATCTTTTGTGATATAAAGCCGTTAAAAAAACGAAAGCTGCATTTTCAAGACCATAAAGAACTGTAATTTGCAGTGAGATGGTCATCTAATAGCATAGGGCTTTCATTTTAGGATGACGCGAGCCAAGTATGAGTGCAGGATGATGACATGCCACAGCGGCTGGACTGACTCACTCACCGGCTCCTTCCCACCCATGGCCTGCATCCAGAACTTGTGGTCATCTTCAGACAGGGCCTGTACTGTGAGCACCGTCCCTGGACTGGGTGGAGAGAGAAACAAAAACTAATACATTAAACACAGTGGTTTTTAACCTTTTTCATACCAGGGCCAGGGACCCACGGACCACCATTTGATGATATTTTAGCCCCACACAAACCCCCGAAACTAAAGATTTCTTTTTTTTCTGTAATGCCCACAATACCAAGCTGGATTTTGCAAATAAAACAGGCAAAACATCAAAATAACCATTTGTCCTCTACATTCTCTAATTTTGTACACTTCTTAATTAAGTGGGTTAATATTTGGACTCATACAGGTCCAATTGGTTTCATGTTTACAATATCAAAAGTTACATCTGGTTAACCAACATTCCAAAAATCCAACATTCCAAAAATCCCCCCACCCACCCCGCCTCTCCTCATTGTACATTTCTTTTTTCCCCTGTTTACCTCCACTATGATTTTGCCTCCATGATTTGCTGCTTCTGATTTTACTGAAGTAGTTGTTTTGTATGTACGGTAATTGAATGCCTCAATGAAATGAACAAGTTGGCCACTATTGTAAACAAGTGTATGCTTAACTAGTGTGTCCAATCAGCTTTTTCAGATTTGATGCAGTTGTACTTGAATTGTACTGTAATTCTCCAAGCTGTTATCAGTTCTGTAGCAGTGTGTACTTGACTTGTACTGTAACTCTCATCTCTGTTAATAAAATTTTCATTCATTCATTCATTCATTCATCATTTAGGGGTACCCCGGACCACTGGTTGAAAACCACTGCATTAACACAACTGACTTGACGTTAACACTAGACTTGGGGCATCCTGATGGTCCTCGACTCAGTAAATGTTGACCATATAACCACTGGAGTTCCCGAGTATCTGATTGTATGTTATGTTGCCTACTCCAGGGTACATACTCCGGGGTGAAGCCAGTTTAGGTGAAGGGTTTTCACCGCGGTCTAGTTTTTTGTGGCTCCATCGCGGTGAAAACTCTTCATCCAAACTCACTTCACCCTGGAGTTTGTTTGAGCCTTTAGTCTCTCCTTTCACTTTCCTGTACTGACATTATCTTGTATAAAACTAAAGTAAAACAAGTAATCAATCTTGTATGTTTTGTTTGTGATCTCACCTACAAGTACTACTTCATACAAAGTAGTTTAAAACCCTCAATTTACACCTTCTCACCTGTTGTCTGTTCTCAGAACTGTAAAATACATACCGTACTGTCTCTATAGTATGTGCCGTAACTGTTGAAAATGTCACATGCTGTAGGCATGGCTTTCCTTTGTTTTCACATAAAGAACATCTGTCTAGCATGCTTTACACAAGTTATCATGTTCACACATAGCCCCATTAAGGTATGCCACAGTTCCTCATCTGCACATGCCTTATGGAAGGAAGATGATGAGTACAGCCCCCCCAGGGATGCAAACAGGTGCAACAGGAAGCTCCTAAGCACACAGGCTTAGGGAATTTTATGGTGAGTAATGTACGCGACTATGCATATTAACTTATTCATTACAGCTGGGATGGGCGACTGACTCAATTTCAATGCTGAGCCCGACGTTGTTGCTGTTCTATGAACAGCTCAGAATAGCAGCAGAGACTTAAGTTGAGTGACATAATGAGATATCTATTACAGTAGGGCACAAGCAGAGCATGACAAATCCCCCCAGCTATGTATGAGTGAGTGTGAGTGTGTGAGTGTGTGTGTGTGAGTGCGTGTGTGTGTGTGTGTGTGTGTGTGTGTGTGTGTGTGTGTGTGTGTGTGTGTGTGTGTGTGTGCACGCGCGCGCGCACACACGCGCGCAGAGGCAATCTTCCATGACCAATCCTCCTATACTTGCCCCTCTGCCACTGGAACCAGCAAACAGTCTGTCTGGAGCTAAAGCTTACTGTACATGATAACACTGTAATGCACAGTTAACGCAGAGAATAACACTTTGATTTAGTTCTATGGTAGTTGTACACAAGTAATTGTGTCAAAAACAGATATAAGAACAGATATAAGATCCAGAGTATTCTCGGATCGGCGGGGCCATGTAAGTTGCGAATGATGTGAGTTGGGAATAGAAGCCCCACCCATTGTGCAATACACTTATATGGTGTAGCCCTTCTCAACTCCCTGCACATCTCATTTTGTCTCTTGTGCCTCTGTTTTCATTCACTTCCTTCACTACGACCACAACGCTCATACTTTCTGTTCCATTGCACACAGAACCACGCAATACACACGCAATACAAAGCTCCACCAAGCTGACTCATACCCCCAAACAGAGAGAGACTACAGTAGGTACTGTACATTGACGGAGGTCGGGTTAGATATTGGCAGTTTTCTGCGAAATGCCACTTGGCACTGTACTTCTCCAGGGAGTTTGAGTTTTGAGGTGGTTTGGTAGGATGGTGCCCGGGTTTTGCCTTGACACACACACAGACAGACACTGAATTGGGTGGATATCAGTGACGTACCGGTCTGTTATATCAAGGTCTAAGCAGAACCTCCTGTCCAACACGTCTGTTGTTTTTCGGACACAGGATTTCAGAGTGACAGACTCCGTCTCACCCTGAGGACAAAAGAGAAACCAAGACAAACTCGAATGGACTATCGTGGAATATCGGTGTCATGTAAGGTTAAACATATCGAGTCATCAAGGAAAAAGTCATGTTGTGCTGTCTTTTTTTCATATCTGATCATGTGCTCTTCGAGCAAAGAGGGTAACCCCATGTTCAATGACTCATGTTCAAGATTGTGAAATAGAGCATTTCTGACAAAGGTGTATCCATGCCAGAGTTACGCAAACGCTGTTCACTTCATCAGGCCTATCCAATGGCGTCTTTTTACTTCTATTGAGAATGGGGACAACAAATAGGGACAAGTCCTGGATGGGAAGTAGGCGGAAATGCATTGGAGCATTAAAGCAACAGTCCAGCTTTAATGCTCTTAAATCCCTGCACTTTAGATTGTTTTGTTGCAATAGTACAACAAATACATTGCAGAGTTGTTACTGTACAATACTTAAAGTAGGCATGTTGCAAACATGCCTAAAATATCTCATATTTGTGCAGCCCTTGTTGAAAATAATATACTGTATTTCTAACTCAAACTTGTTCACCTTTCATTCTTCATGAACAGCACCCGAGTGTTCAGTTTCTGATCCCTCAATGTCACAACTCTTCTACTAGATGGCTCTGATCCATGCCAAGATTCCCTAAATAAATCATGATTCACGATAAATGGAAAAAGTGCAACATGGTTACTCACTATTTTCCCACCAGATCTGTGATCAAATGTGACCATGTGCAGAATCTTCTGTTCCTTGACAAATGTACAGTAACGCTTGACCCAACTGGAACCAAAGGGTGGAGGTCCTGTAACAACCAGGGAAAGTTTATACATGTGTATATTTGTGTTTGTTCATGCATGTGCGCATGTGTATTTGCGTACATACAGTATGTATTGTTGACACAGAGAGACAATCAATCGTCCAGATAGGTCAGAGCCTTACTTTTCTCCTGGACATAAAGGTAACCTTCACTGCTGATAGGACTGGTCTGTCTGAACTCTGGGGGGACCTCCCGGAACTTTTTCATCAGCTCGTATACCTCTGCTCGTGTGCCCTCGAACCGACTCCTCGTCTGGGAGGGAAGGAGACAGCGGACAAGGTCACAAACCAGGAAGTCACTTCCTGCAGTTCCTGGGTCATTCAAGGGCAGCCAACATAATGCAGGGTCATTGGCAAACAAACACCTGACTGTTTCCTTTGGAAATTCCCTTAGGAAACAACGTAACCTCCCCTGGAGTAGCCCAAAACCACCAATCAAACAGAAATCTCTACTTTCTCTACGGGTGTACTAGATCCCATTGAGACAATTACAGTCTGGGGGAACCCCAGTTGAAAACGGATGTTATTTTTCCTCACACGCCAGTACATTAAATGAACTAGAAAGACACAATTCCGGGATGTATGATGATGCTGAAGTATTGGCCTACATGTCGTCACAGGGACCATAAAAGGGCTAAACGGAATACCTTAATAAATAAATAAATCAAGTGGGGAAATTAGATTTACTATAGTTTGGTTGCCCTTCGGAAACCACAGGAATGATGCAATTCAAGTTCTCTACAGTGCACCCTCTCTTGTTATTTAATTTCAACTTGTGCAGTGGCAAGACGACACCATTGCCATAATACAGTATTTCATAATAATATTTGCATTTTTCGGCAACAATGCTGTTGCATCACAATGTGTTGTAGCTTCTAGATATGGAAAATGTGTTTTTTTGTTTAATTGACACTGAAAGTGGCCATGTACTATGAACAATAACACCTACAGCATTACATTATATTACACACAACTATTTATGTTAATATGGCTGCTGCGAAAAGGGTCTATTTCATGCACTTACCAGTCACAACTTCAAGAATCTGGGGATTTTAAAAAGCCTTTCTGTGGCAGTTTTTATTGTAGAGTGAACAGTACAGAGCCAACATCGGTCAACTAAGGAAAACATACTAATGTAAGGGTGTAGAATTACATTTTGAATGTTTATCTGCAGTGCTCTCTTGTAGTGATCAAAGTCCTTAGCCAGCTCAAAACCTTGATGGTAGAAGGTGAAGACTGTCTGAAAGAAGGCCAACATCTGATGAAGCACAGAACAGAAGAGAATATTTAGTTTCACAGTTCAAATGGGGAAATCCATGTCTGTCTGTGTGCACCTGCACTTCACATATTGTATCTTGAAAACCCTCCACCTAAACACAGGATGCACCGATCAGTTTTGTTTTGTTTTTTGTGACCGATCCCAATCAATGATTATTTTTCTCATGACCAGACCGATGCCGATAGTCCAATATCCGATACCAATAACGATCCTGTGCGTAAGAGGCAAATTTGAATGTTTCCAAAATTATTATATGCCAAAACCTTGTGATAAAATCTTGTCTTATATGCACTGTTTTTTTTTTTTTTCATTGTGAACACAGTGAGCGAGATTTCTATGCAAGCCAGGCAGAAACGTCTGTGCATGCATGTATGCGTGCGTGTGTCACACACTCCGTATTTGGACATACTGTACATGCATGTATGTGAGACATTTAATCGAATCCAATTAATGGCGGTTGTATTGTGCACTCACCGGTTCCACACATTCAAATTTCTTCCTCTCCTGGATTTCCTGCAGTTTGCAGACATATTCTAACGATTCCTCTTGGAAGTGCTGTCTTATGGTCTCCACCTGGACGTCTGCCTGATGAGGGAGAGAAGACATGATGCACTCACAGGGGTTGACACTAGGGTCTCCGAAGCACTTGCCCAGGTTCTACTTGCCCTCAGGTCATGGTCACTTGCCCCCCAAAAATATATTGTAAATTTTGCATTTAAGTTTACTTCCTACTTGGGTGCTTTAAACCAGGGGTTTTTAACAGGCGTCCGGGGACCACCAGTGGTCCCTGAGAGGGTTCCAGGTGGTCCCCACAGCTAAGTTGGTTAACCAGATGTAACTCTTGAGAACGTAAAAATGAAACCAAATGGACCCGCACTCTCAAGAGTTAAAATTCATCATCTTAATTAGCCAATAGTGATCACAGACCCAGTGGTCCCTGACTCCAGCAAAATGATAGTTTGGAACCAAATGAACCTGGGAGAGAGATAGGTAGAGATAGCTAGAAAGCAGGGAAAGACACAGAGTGCAATGACTGCCTTCAAGACAAATTTATCTTGTGTTGTGTTATAGTGCACTAAGTTGCACACTTGCCCGATCGGGCAACCAGGTAGCAGTCTTCACTTGCCCACCCATTTTTTTTTACTTGAACCGGGCAAGCGGGCAAGTGTTAGTGTCAAGCCCTGACTCAAGTTCTAATACACAAAATCAATGAATTAGGCTGACCAGTAGTTAAGACTGAGCATTTGTTTCACAAATCTGATATTCAGGACAGATAATTATGTGGAATGTAATCATGATGAAAATGTGTAAGTAATCATGTCGGATTCATGTATTGGACATTGTTGACCTGTCTCCAGACTCTCCATTGACTTCTGTGGTATGAAGGAGTAATGCTTTTAACTCAGCTTGTAGTAGACTAGCTATTCTTGGTGAGCAACACCATAGTAAGTTAAAATATAAAGTGGCATCAGTGTCGGCTTGTGTGTCAGTCTACTACAACCTAGGTCAAATCTATTTTTGCAAACATCTTCAGTATAAGCTAAAAATAATTTGGTCTGTCAGCCTGAACATAGGTAACTCATTCACACCTGAGGCAAAAGCCAAAGATTTCTCCAATAAAGGATTTCTCAAAAAAAGAGAAAGTACAAGCTTGCTGTTTGGCACAAAGTGGCACTTCTACCACTTTTTCAAGTCACGTGTTCAAATACTGGATTGTGATTGGCTTCAAAGAGTGCAAAATAGAAGTGTTGTGGGTTGTTGGCTGATTAACCACTGTTTCAGGGTTGTGCAACAACCCGTTCATGGTAAATTGCTTACATTGCTATTTTTGAATGTTGTACGCAAACATCTAAAATGACACAGAATACAGTAGAATGTGTGAGAGGCAACTGAGATGCACATACGGTATATTATGCTCACTGCTCCCACCTAGATGGAAAATACTTTACTGTGAGACTGATGGGTTTAAGCTGAATCAGTCAAACTGTGTGATTACAATAAACTGTACAGCCTGCTAGAGGAAGACTGCACAGCACAGGTTATGGGTATGTGTACATAGGGAAGCTTGTTCATATTCAATTTAAACATTGGCCTACACCAGTGACAGCTTAGTATGCAATTCATTTAGTTGTTAGAGTTCCGGTGAGCAGTAGCAAACCATTAACAAAACAGGGGTTTTCATTAGCTGCCTGGCAACAAAAATGTCATGACTCCAAAAGCATTTGTTTGGTCCAGCTAGATGACTTGCCCAGGGCAAACACACTGAGAATTATATTTTACGCTAAGCTAGTTTGCTTTGTGCCTGGCTTTCTGTAACAATACTCTGCGTAATGCTGGCGTCAGGTGCATTATATCCAGGTAAGGATTTGATCTAATCTAGTCAATTCTAAATACTGCCAATGAACAGTGTGCACTGCACATTACTTAGCGGTGTATCAAATTTAGAGTCTGCTGAGGTCCTTTGTCTGGTAGGTGGACTGGATAATACCTTGCTTGATGTACTCGTGATTTATCAATGTAAACAAATACTCTGTTTGGTATGTTGCTTTGTTACGAGGCTGGTGCTCTTCTGAGAGACTGAATGGAGGTAGCTCGTGGCTATGAACAAATTGACTGTATATATTAATTAATAATCTGTGATAGAGATCTGTTTTGGAAACGCAGACCCCCATGTCACAGGACCCAGCGAGAAAAGAACGGCGCACAAAGAAAAATGTCAACAGTACGAAGAGTTTCCTTTGCCTGGTGTATACAATCTAGTATCTACTATATGTCTCAGCCCTACAAGGCTATGTTCTTATCGAGGTAAGAAACTGCACAGCATACAGACGCATTGTTGGTTGAGAGGACTGTTTCCTGTATATCACATGTACAATACAGTGGTGACTGTACAACTCTCATGTCACTGCATGATTTGCATTACTGCTGTGGCTGCTGACTCTGAGAGCAAGTGATCGGAAAATATTTTGTCCCATTTTAACCAGCAGTAAGAAGCAAAGGATAGTCCAATGAGTAGTATTTTAGAAAGATTTTTAGTTTTGGGTTATGATTTTAGTAGTTTAAATAATTTTTTCTTCAAATTAAATCATCCATTTATAGCTCAGCAAAAAAATAAAAATAAAAATAAATAAATAAAGTAGCATTGTGCTGTTCCACAAGCCACAGCCTCTGGCTTTGACCTTGGCGGTGTAGGAGCAGTGAACAGAAGCCTTTCCTTTCCAAACCAGCCAGGAAAACTCTGGTTGTAGCAAGGCAGTCCAGTGGAAACTCACACAGCCCAGCAGGCACTAAAGCTCGTCCCCCAGTGGTCACAAATATGGGAGCCAAAAAGCTGGCGAGTCTCTGCTAGCTAAACAAATGCCACCCCGTTTCCACCCATTTTGGGTCAAAGTGAGTTGCTGTGTTACAGGGCCAGTGATCCAATTTCCACAATAAGTGTCACACAGGGGTTGACTTTTAAGAGAGAGAAGTACCTCCTGTAGTTGTGGTTCCTTTTTCTTTGCCGACATATTCAGGAGCTTTTCCAAGGAGCTGTAGTATTTCTCTGTCTCCTTCTCATACTTCTTTCTCTCCGCCTTATGACCCCACAGAAGAAAATGAAACCAAAAACTTGATTAGTCTTCATGAGCTTATTTATAGAGCTTATTTATAGAGCACTTTTCACAGAGAATCACAGAGTCACACAGTGCTTGTAAGTTCATGTTAAAGGTTCATTGTAAAAATGTAGGTCAAGGATTATTTATTTACATTTCAACTGAATTGAGTTGACATGAACTACCTCAAGTAGATGATTGTGTATCATAATTTTGAATTAAAGCCAAGGGAAGTGATTTGAAATTCATTGTGTAGTACCAGCTTGGTGCACTAGGGGCGCCCAAGAGTAGCTAGAGTAGCTCAGCCTATGCTAGATTACTATTCATGGATCTGAGCTCGGCTTTCAACACCTTGCTACCACAGACCCTGTTAAGTAAGTTGATAAACATGAAGGTGAACCCCTATATAATCAGATGGTACTATGCATTCCTGGTGGGTAGACAACAGTTAGTTAAGGTTAACTCAACCCTCTCTGACATTTATGTCATTAGTACGGGTGCACCACAAGGGTGCGTTAGCTCTCCTCTTCTTTTTACCTTATATACCAATGACTGCAGAGTCCGGTACACCAATAATTATATTATAAAATTCTCTGATGATACAGCTATACTTAGTCTCCTGAACAAACACTCAGACATTGAGACATATAAATCTGAGATCGAAATGGTTGTGCAGTCTTTCAAAAGGGACAACTTGATAATAAACGTCAAGAAAACAAAAGAGGAAATATTTGATCCAAGGGCGATAGGAGATCATAGTCCAGTTGTGATCAACGGAGAGTCTGTTGAGCAAGTAACAACTTATAAGTATCTGGGGGTTTATTTTGACCCTCAATTACAATGGGCCGCCCATGTTGAGCATGTGTGTTCACGTATAAGCCAACGCTTGCACTTCTTACGTAGGCTTAGGGTTCATGGAGTAAACAGGGACGTTATGATGATGTTTTATAGGGCATCTATAGAATCAATTGTTCGTTATGCTATCACAACCTGGTTTGGCAACCTGTCTATCAAGCTTAAATCACAACTCCGTAGCCTGATCAACAGAGCGGGTAAGATCATGGGTTCACAACCCCCATCCTCTCTGCAGGAAATTTATGATGATACAGCTAGGAGGCTGGGCCTCAAGATTACTAGAGATCCAAATCACGTCCTGCATAATGAATTCAAACTAATGCCTTCGGGTAGAAGATACAGGTTGCCAACATGCAAGCTTAATAGATTTAAGTTTTCATTTGTTCCTTCAGCGATCAGGCTCCTCAACAGTCAGAGATAATGGACGGTGGTGTGCATATATGTGTATGTATGTTTGTATCTCCTGTGA
This sequence comes from Benthosema pterotum, assembly GCA_039105355.1. Classification (NCBI taxonomy): domain Eukaryota; kingdom Metazoa; phylum Chordata; class Actinopteri; order Myctophiformes; family Myctophidae; genus Benthosema; species Benthosema pterotum. The sequence goes on along the minus strand of CM076973.1, from coordinate 20,768,612 downwards.
CTTTTTTTGTTCTCTGTGTAATGTGTATAACGCCAATGTCTCCCTGTGCCCAGAACCAATTTCTCCCCTGGGAGACTAAATAAAGATCTATTCTATTCTATTCTATTCACTATGTGAACCTGCTGCTTGATCCTGATTAGAGAAGAATTCACCCACCACCTGGGGAACTTTTATTTGCTCCTCTGCTAACGTTATAATAGAGCATTTTAACAGAAAAAAAAATTGGGTGATATCTGACAAAAGTGAAATCACTTCCCCTACCTTTAAATTAATCATGGAAATGGTTACAAGGAAATGTAAGATATACACACTACAATTAATTTACAAGGTCTCTCATTAAGGTTTAAGAATAACATAAAATCTTTTTTTTGAATAATAATCAGTGTTTATGAAGAGCTGCGGTAGACAGTGTTTAGGTGCAATGTTGGTGTAAGATGAGAAAACACAGTACCTTTGCTGCACGTAGTTGGTCTTTCCTGAACTTATCCATGGGTTTCATTAAGGTTTCTTCAATGTTTCTCATCTAGATGAACATAGAGGACTCTTTAAACACACTAATTTCCTTGTAATTTGATGATAAAGCATGCACTGAATATTATATAGATATTTAAAAATGAAAAACAGTCCATTGTCTGGCTGTGCTGGTGATACGCGGTATAACAGCCGTTATAAAATCATAAGTGCAACAACAAAAACATAAGCCATTTTAGACACTTAAATTCATTGCTTCACTCAGTTAAATTTTGAAGACAGAACTTTGTCTTTACACAAACGGCAGTCACAGATAGCTGGGCATAGGAGGCCCTCAAAAACATTTTAATTGTCTGAAGCCCAAAAAGAATAAATGCCAAATAAAGGTCATCCACTTTGAGTGCCTGGACAAGTTGAGGTGTACACTCTTTAATCTTTCATACTAATCCATACATGCAATTCCACACACAGTCTGTCCGGGCTACAGACCAATACTGTGACCATAGTCTGTGGCAAAATTCTAAAAAAGAGCTAAACTGGCATCCGGATAGCAATGGCAATGGTCAATAGAGCACCGCAGTCCTGCCCCGACGCCTGACTGAGAAGAGAATTCCTCAATCGTTTTCTTCATAGACCTTTCAAAAATGATTCTATAAAGATGATTAAGCAGCGGACAAAGCCAACTCAGGTTGTGAAAAACATGACAACAAACAGATTTTTTGCGCCAAAAAAATAATTAGTAAGATGACAAAACAGCAGAATACAACACTTTTTGTCTAGTTTTACTTCCAAATTATTTGATTGGGCCAAAACATTGTATTAGTCATGATTTGTCACAGCCCAAGTTGCCTTTTTCCGCTGTGTTATTGTAAAGATTACATAATTCATTTTTGAAAAATCTATGAGGAAACTGAATGGGGAATTCACTTCTGGGACTCTCAGCATCATGAGAGGGGGCGCTTGCACTTTTAGATCACCTGGTCAACCGACTGAGGGCTGAAAGTGTTTTGTTCATTCAACAGTATATTCTTGAAGTGGGACAGTAGGATGATGAGTCAGTAGTAACTGTGTTTTCAAGTAGATCATAAGATGATAAAAAAAAATAGGCCCCAGAATGTCAGCGTGGATGTGTAAAGTGTGTTTGATTCCTCTCCCACCCTCCACTACAATATGGTTTGCAGGAAGGCTACAACACATGTCGTGGCCTGCCTGCCCACCCAACCTCCAGTTGCTGTAAACTATGATGTCATCATCCCAATGTGCTGAGCAGAGGAGCCGTGTTGTTGATCTGCATTTCAAACATCGTACTGTAGTCTAGCTTCTGCCTGGCCTGAACCACCGGGGGAAAAAAAACAACAATGAGCCAGCCACCCTCTTAACCACAGACAGACCTGTGAGGGAAGACATTACTATCTATAGTGAAAAGCTCATGCTGCATAAATCGTACATGACCTTTCCAAGGGCTGTCTTCGGTATTTATGTTCTTTGGAATGGGTTTGAAAACTGCCACAGAATTGGAATAGGTTCACATACAGTGTATCATCAGTGTATTACATAACATATGCTGAAGTCATAAAGGGTGCATAGGACAAAATCCAGGCACAGCATTCTTGGCTATACAATGCACGCAAAGAACTGCTGCATGAAGTTTTCAGTCGGGAAATGACATCATGCTGTCAGCTATCGGAGAAAAGGATGGTGGGCTAGCCATTGCTCAGCGCAATGTGACCCGGCATGAGCTCAAACTCCAAGGACAGGCCACCTTCCTTAAGACTTCCTTCCTTAACTCCTCTTTAACACTGAATGTGAGCTATGGATGTTACCGCCTTGCCTGAAAGAGTGGCAGGGTTTTATGGCAGGCATGTTGTAAAGGACTACTACTACATTATTATTGCTGACCTTTGGCCCTATATCACATTCGGAGTCCCTGTGATCTGTCCTAGTGCTAAAGGCTTGGGCCGATGCGTCCTGTTCCCACCCTGACACTCCCAGGTTAAGGCTCTACCGTGAGGCAGGGACCCTTAAAGGGGAACTCCACCCATTTTCAGCATTTTAATATGTCAGTATACCTTAGAGATGTTGTGTGGACATGATAAAAACGTTTCCCCAATTCTGTATTTCCTAAAAATGGAGGTCTGAAAAAAAACATTAACATGGTGAAATACATCTGATGACATCATCAAGATGTATTTCACCATGTTAATGATTTCTCTTTCAGACCCCTTTTTCCTGAGAGGGTACAAATGGAACCAAATGGACCCGCTAGGGTCCATTTGGTTCACATTTGTATCCTCTCAGGAAAATTTTGAAAATGGGTGGAATTCCCCTTTAAGCCAGGCAGACAGGAGTGTTTCATGCTCATTGCCTATCTACAGTATCCTTTAATGCAGTACATAGCTGAAGACTAGTGACTCAATCTGAAAATGGAAACAAAGATCATCGCATGGCATTTGCCCACTAAATGAAGAGGTGGATAACGTATCATGTAGAGCAGTGGTTCCCAAACTATAGTCCACGGGCCGGACATGGCCCGCCTCTACATTTTACCCGGCCACCTGAACAATAACAGAGACACATTGTTTTTCCCCCTGCATTTTTCTCCCAGTCTGCCCACACAAATGAAAATGTTGGTACTACAACCTCACTTTGCCCCAGTCATAGTCACGTGAACGTGACACCCCCAGAATGGAATAATGGCAAAACGTTTAGGTAAAGGAAAAAATCATTCAGGATGTAGGGTATTTAACCTGCAGTGGACACACTTGTGATCTGTCAAGAGACGGTGTCAGTATTCAGAGAATACAATCTGCGCCGGCATTATGAATCCCGTCAGAAAGACAAATATGACAGCTTGCAAGGCCAAATGCGAGGAGACAACCTCTCAAAGCTAAAATGTAGACTGTTAGCTCAGCAGACTACATTTGTACGGCAAGCTCAGCTGAACCAAAACAATAAATGTTTACATTTAGGCAACCCTGCAATCACTTTTTCTGTTACAAAATGACCCTGCCCCCACATCATAGAAGTAATGTGGTCCTCACTGCAGCCTGGGGGCCTGGGGACCCCTGATGTAGAGGCATGCAATGGTATCATTTGTGCTGAGAAAAGTTATGTGGCCCTCACTGGAAAAGGTCTGGGGACACTGATGCATGATGCATGCAATGGTATCATTTGTGCAGATTTTAGTTATTTGCATTTAAATTACATGTGCGTACTGCGTAGGTGGGTAGACATGTAAATAAGAGGCAAAAAGCAGCTGCAGACACACTTGCCCCCAACCCACACATAAACAAACTATAGGCCAATTACTTGCACACGCGCACAAACACAGGTATTTTCCCTAGAAATGTATGCAGGTCTGAACTAGTTCTGCTCACCATCAGCTCTCTTTGGTCTTCCAGGTTCTTAAGGAATGAGGAGAACTCCTGCAATGATTCATCTGGAAAAAAGAGAGAAATGCATGCTTTAATGGATTCACACACACTGTGCGCGCACGCGCGCACGCACACGCACACGCACGCACGCACGCACGCACGCACACACACACACACACACACACACACACACACACACACACACACACACACACACACACACACACACACACACACACACACACACACACACACACACACACACACACACACACACACACACACACACACACACACACACACACAGTAACACCACCAAGTACCACTGTTGCCACCATACAGACATAAACCAGAGATTTCGGAAAATTGTATGTTCTCAGTTGGGTGGCAGATAAGGAACCCCAAACACACATTAGAGCCTGAGTTATACTTTGTTGCACATTGAAAATAGCAGCTCTTCAAGCTCACAATGTGTAACACTCAGACATGTTGTGAGCTTGTAGATCGGCTAGTATTGGTCCACTAGGGCCCCTGGCGGGCAACTAAATACAACATGCCCATAACGGTGTGGTGTGGTGTGGTTTGGGCTGCCTTGTTGGCAACAACAGTATACCGGCTGTGATGTCCACACTTACCAATACACCGTTCATCATCTGTCTTCGCATCTCCAATGTACTCAAAGTGAAACTCTCCCAGGCACTGGGCAAATTTCCTCTGGGCCATCCCGAGTTCTGAAGGAAGAGGAAAAAAGGTACATTTTAATGTGTATTTATGGCCACAACCACAAAACACTGTCCCTTCAGTCCACACATGAAGCATCTGTCTGTGTTGTAGGTTCTCTGTCCTATGCTAGCTCACTTTACGGTCTTTGTTGTTAATATAGCAGACATATCTCAAGGTCTCTCTCCTAAAATGATTGTGTTGCACTAGATGGAAATGATCAGGACTTCAAACTTCACTGATGACCTGAAATGGGACGCACGCACCACCACTGCATCATGCAGGTAAAAATGCCTCTATTGAATCCATCAGCCAGTTTATAATAGCAATTTACTACCATGTCTTTATAAAGGGCAGACAGGTTGATAGCTGCTAAAGTGCATAGGATCAAGTACTAATCATAGACTACTGTCATGATGGTAATCAAAAGCATTTCATTATATTTAGCACCTAGTGCGTACCTGACATCTATCTCTGCTCCTGTGTACTCAGCAAACATCCTGAAGATTCTGACATCCTGCACATTTACGATCCATTATACCCACGGTTGTAAGCCTACAGATACTGTACATACAGTACAGTATCCCACCACATGTTAGAGTGACCAGATGTCCCTCTTTGTGTGGAACAATCCCTCATTTCCAATACTTTTCAAGAGTCCCACAAATTGAGACCCTGTCCCACCTTGTGACTGACAGGCGTCCATGTTCAAAATGCCATAATAAATCCCCTAATAGTTGGCTTTCTGTTTTACCCCCATGGTGTTAATATTCCCACATTCACTAACAAGCGCCAAATTGCATGGTCATATAAAAAATAGGTGATCTACAATCCCAAAACGGATTGTGACACGTTTTGAGATGGCTATATTTGCTATAATTGAATTGAAATCCTGAATTATTTTTGGAATATTGACATCAAGATGTAAATAATTTGGTAACCACATTTTGTCCCGTTTCACCACTCGACTTGTCCCACACGTGCAACACTTCTGTCCCTCAAAGGAACAGTTTGGATCTGGTCACCCTAACATATGTTGTCATTGTTCTTCTGCATGTGGTCATTATACTTCTGCATACAAAATGTCGTGATAATTAGGATAACCCACTCGGACCATGTACAGATGGCTAATCAGACTAAGTTGCACCTTAATCTTGATAATGTTTATGTGATCGTTCCATTGTGACAATGATGACTTAAAGCAGTGGTCTCAAACTGCCGGCCCGCGGGCCATTTCCGGCCCCCGAGATGATATTTTGTGGCCCCCACCTTAATATGAACGTTTAATATTAATGCGGCCCGCGACGGCCGCGAGTTCCCCCGTCAAATTCCGACCAGGCAGCCCAAAGCATTTGCGGGAGAACAGTCTGTTACTATTGACTGCTCATTACTGAGATCCTGTTTAAAGCCCGCCTACTGGCTTTGCTATTTGCACAGAATAGCAAAGAGGAACCGGATCTGCACCCTGAAACACGCCCCTCCCCCCGTGCAGTTTAGTTCATTCTGTCGCTGAACTGTCAATCTGAGGAAATGCAATGACGCCATTGGCTGCAGTACGGGCGAGATCCTGTCATGGCGTCTCTCTATCCACCGCTCCGTGTTTACAAACACACGTAGGGAAAAGAAAACTTTGCCTTTTTACCAAGGACTGCGTTTGGTTTGGTAAATAATGACAGCGTAGCAGTTTTCTAAAGCCCGATACGGGCGGATGCATGGCTTATAGAGCAGCACGCTGAGCTAAGGTAAGTAACCTAAAACGAGCTGTTGTGTCCCCCTTGCCCGTAGTGAACGGTGTTGTCGTTGCTCCAGGGCAGGCTTACATCTGCGCTGGATAGAATCATAGCCATCTAGTAGAAAAGTTGCGACATTGTTGGGTCAGAAACCGAAAGTGCTGAATTATTTTCAAAGCCCCATTGCGCGACCACTGCAGACAGCATTGCCAGCAAAGATGAGACGTCGCGCAACTGGGATATAGTTTTCAAAGAGGCTAGCGTAAATAAATAAAAGCCTATTTAGGCACGTGTAAAACATGACAACTATTGGGAAACCAATGCTGCTAGTTGGGCTTCTGATGGTCTACTCTAGTGTCATGTTTGCAAGACTAGTTTTTGAGTGACACTGACAAACTATATTTTTGATTTTATTTATTTTATGGCGCTGCTTTGTAGTGGCTGTATAAGTTCAAAAAAGCTGTAGTTGGCTTTGTTAGGAAGATAAATTGATAGCTAAAGTAAAGATTTTGTTACTGCTTCCTTATTGGTTGTAATTCATGCCATCACAATCAAATCAGAGCCACTTTGTTGATGGGTTGGCTGGTCCGGTTATTTTGTATTGTTTGTAGGTTCTATTGTCCAGTAAATAGTTCATTTAATATTGTTCAGTTATAGTTATTATCATAATCCTATTATGTGCTACTGAATGAAACAGATAGCACAGTGGTATATCAAAGGAAGGAAGGAATAGAAATAGAAAGGAATAGAAATATTATTATAGAAATGTTATTTTTGTTTTTTGTGCGACACAACACCACCTATGCACACACTCTTTATCCCACATTGGTGAGTCTGAATCTACTTAAATTTAAGTGAAATGAAGGCGAAAATGGCGAAAAAATAGGCTTGAAATGGCAAAAAAACGTTTGTCCATGTGACGCGCTGTGGCTGCGGCCCGGCCTCAACCAGGCTCTGCTTCTAGTGGCCCCAAGGCAAATTGAGTTTGAGACCCCTGACTTAAAGGCTCATAATCAATGAAGAAATTAAATTTAAAAATCCCAAATACTGTGCACAGGATGTAAAAGAACAACTTAGAAGCCTCTAGTGTGTGTATGTGTGTGTGTGTGTGTGTGTGTGTGTGTGTGTGTGTGTGTGTGTGTGTGTGTGTGTGTGTGTGTGTGTGTGTGTGTGTGTGTGTGTGTGTGTGTGTGTGTGTGTGTGTGTGTGTGTGTGTGTGTGTGCGCGCGCGTGTGTGCGTGTGTGTGTACACGTGTGTGTGTGTGCACACGGGCGTGCATGCGTTTTCGCTCCGATATCTGATCAGAAGATTGGATCACGACATCTCTAGTATGTGTGTGCAAAATAGGTTCATATGCACTGCAGAATCAATAGCTCATAGGGAAGGCAATAATGCAAATGCTTACAAATGCAGTCACTGCTTACAAGGGAAAGACCCAGTGTATAATAACTTGGTAAACAAAAATGGCCCCCCTGTCTATTTTCGAAGCAGTGGCGAGATTTCCCCAGGGCTGGGAATCTCTGCCCCCACGGCCATCCCCTGGGGAGGTGTGAGAGAATGTAGTGAGGAGTATTTTAAGACTGGAACTATGAGTGGTATCCTGTGGAGCAACATCATTAGCTCTGGCAGCTGGGTTGGAGTTCTGTGGGGAGAGATCAACTGGCCTGTAACTGCTAAACAGAGAGAAATAATACTGTAGTGCAGTGGTTTTCAACCTCTTTGATACCAGGGCCCACTATTTGATCAGAATTTGAGCCCCGGGCAACCATTTGATGACATTTTAGACCCACAATTCCAGGCTGGATTTGGGAAACAAAACAGTCAAACATACAGATCAAAATGACCATTAATCTTCTAGGAGACCACCTAGAACTCTCTCAAGGACCACTGGTGGTCCCCAGAACACCTGTCGAAAACTCCTGCTATAGTGTATAGGCAGTGAAAGGCAGCCATTGCAGAAGTTGCCCTCTCCGTGCATTTTTATTTTGCACCTACAAGATAACATGACATGGCGTTATTCATTTCAGATTGTTTGCATTGAGCAATTAATCTGAAATGTCATTTGGTACCTTTAACGCTCAATTCACATACATTTGCGTTAGTCCTCCACAGTCCACACACACACACACACCACGAAATGCACTAAATTGGACATGTCCGAGCGACAGACCCACTGCATTACCTAGTTAGCTGGCTAAAATGAAGTGCTTGTTTTACAAACAAGCTGCACCTGAAGACCAGCAATAGGTCGTCTGTGCTGCAGTGTACTCCATCCAAGCCTGTGAGTTCTCCAGGCTTCGGCAGAGCATCTCACACTCGCTCGCAGCATCAACAAAACATAAATAAACTGCTTCACAATGGCGTGTCACATCAATAATGGTGCAACTAAGACACTAACACAAATATTCTATTTTGGAAAAGGGGAAAAGCAGGGATTATGATTGGTTGGACTAGCATCAAAGTTGAGGCCACATATTTTGTTGCCAGGTGCCTGGAGTTGTAGAATCACATTACCTTGTGCAGTGCACTACTCAGGAGGAAGTCGACTCACAATTAAACATACATACATCTCTGAATCTGTCCATCTGTCTGTGTCCATGTTATAGCCATAATGCCATTGGAAAGATGTTGTAGACTGGACTCAAAGTACTACATATTCTACAACAATGGTACTGTATAACATTACTAATACCAGCCCAGGAGGTGCACTTATACATCATGGCTCGAGAATGTATGCTCATGCTATGGACCACTTGACAAGGCTACTTATGTACTCTCAATAATCAACATCCGGTACATAAAGTTCAATTTGAGTGGGTGCCTAGGTGGCTACTGGCTATCAATGCAAATTGGTGTCATGTGTGACATCTGGCCAGAGCTCATTCAGGTTGAGAAAGGGAAGGGAGATGCGTGAGAGATAGCGAGATGAATTGTGGAGTTTCAAGTTCAACAACAAGTCACGACACCTGTAGTCAGTTCGTCTGGTCAGCTTCAAAGTCATGCAACTACAGGAAGCTAGAGACTGCAGTCATACACTCTCTACTCTGAGGTTATTGCCAGGGTAAGTACTCAAACCCCGCAATAACACCTACATTGTCCAGACTGATTTTATAGCTCAGATTTTTTTTACAAGCTAATAGAAGCAACATTCACAAAACCATGCTGTGTGTGCATGTGCTGCGGCGCACCGTGGATTAGAATGTTAATAGGCCCAAAGCTTAAACATGTGAACTGGGTTGGACAATGCCTGCCTGCACTAAGCACAAAAGACAGCTTCTGCTTCAGTGGCCTATATCAAAACCATTTAAACCCATCAGAGGCAGATCTTGGCAATTTCTCTAAAGTGATAATGTCTGGCAGTGTCAACTGCCACCAAAAAGGATGCACAAGCAGTCTCACACCCATAACGGCCTAGCCTGAGCTAACCTGAAAGCATTTTTGCCAAGAGAGGCGGGACCGACTCAACTCAGGGGCGGGATCCAATAAGATCCTGATTGAATCTCACCGATCTGTCAGTCAAATCCCGGCCCCTCCTCTTCAAGGCCACAGTGGCCAGTCCGGGCTTTCAACCTTTTGTGCAGCGCCGATGAAATGAAGACTGGGTATCGAGGCCAATAAAGGCCTATTCAGAATAGCGTCACCACAAATGCGATGGATTTGCCCAGGTCTGACCCTGAGAGTCTGCAATACATACTGTAAGGTCACATGTCAGTTTGAAATTTCAATGACTCACTTCATATCCAGAGCCTGCTGCTCTGGATATGAACACACAGTCGAATCATCTGCATTATAATTTGTGCTAGCAGAGCACAAGTACTGTGGTCGCGTGTGGGCGGGGTGGGCAAGTGGGAAACCCGCCCATTGACTGATAATGAAGATATCTAACAGTATAACAGTATGTGCTCTGGATATGAACACACAGTCGAATCATCTGCATTATAATTTGTGGTAGCAGAGCACAAGTACTGTGGTCGCGTGTGGGCGTGGTGGGCAAGTGGGAAACCTGCCCATTGACTGGCTGGATCTGACAGTGACGTAATGGTGATAATGAAGATATCTAACAGTATAATAGTAAGTTAAGATATCTGTGTAAATAGGTGTACAGGTACGCGTCTTACCTGGTGGCGGGAAGCGAATGCAGTTTTTATGTTTAAATATGTGTGACACACACAAAAATAAGGAGTGTGTGACTGTGAATTTAAAACATTCACAGAGTGTATTATAATCTGTAGTGTTCAGGTCGGGAGTACTTGTGTGTAGGGGTCAGGAGTACTTTGTATGCAGTACTAAATAAAACAAATAGACCTGCAAACATCTACATTTATACTGTACTCTTAGTGAAATGAATACAACTTTGCACAGTTTACATAGGAAAGAACCAGTGTGTGTGTGTGTGTGTGTGTGTGTGTGTGTGTGTGTGTGTGTGTGTGTGTGTGTGTGTGTGTGTGTGTGTGTGTGTGTGTGTGTGTGTGTGTGTGTGTGTGTGTGTCAATAAGCATGACTTGTCCTAGTCAATTTAGGAAGAGACAAATGCGGTGATTCACAAGCACCTGTAGGCAGTCAGTCAGTCCCTCTGGTCAGCTTGCGGAGGTCATGCAACTACAGGATGATAATGGCTGAACAGTGAGACGGCTTTCACGTTATTATTTACAATGTTTTGTTCTTTGAACTGACCGACCTTTAAATAGCAGCAACAGGAAGGGTCCTTTTTTCTTTCGGTTGAGGTCATTGTTGTTGCTCGAGAAATCAGATGGACAGATGGTGAGAGTAATGCAGAGTGAAGGGAACACACTGTGAGAATAGAGGTTTCTTACTAATGCCTATAGGATGTACTATGACATCATCCTACTGTGACAGGATGCAAGTAATACATGGTGGGCAAAAATATGAACAACGCTCATACAGTATATATGGGGCTGGGCGATATGGACTCACTCAGTATGGAAATATATTTTTCATCAATATTGTTGATAATAGAACAGCTTTAACTGTAATGTGTAGCCTTTAACCCATTTAGGCCTGACCTAAGGTTTTTGAAAAACCTGAAATATTCATATTTCAGCATCAAATAAAATTAATTATGGAATACTGTACATACTGTACAGAGTCCAAATATGGATTCCCGGCCTGAAAGGGTAAAGGTATTATAGCCAACTTTAGCGTGTACAAACTGTGTTGGTAAACAGATTTTAATCTAACTCCACCTCACCTCCTTTAGCTCATTATGAGACTGCTGGAGAGTGGAGACTGCTGCGCTGTGATGGGCTACCCCCCCCCCCCCTCACATATACTAGCAGCTCCTTGTCATGACCTGATGAAAAAGATTTGTTGGCAACAGACGGTTCTGGACCGTCTGCATGGCAAAGCAAGTGTCTTTCTGCAGGGAAAAAGCTGCAGCATCGAAGTAGAAGCGACGTAGAGGGGAAAACATAACTATATATACTGTACATTGATATTATTGATCAAATTTACCATAGTTATGCTATATACATTCTATAGCCCATCTGTTTGTTCGGCACTATTATGCACAGCACTATTATGTTTTTGCAGCTTAATCCTTGCGAAGATGAGGCAGACTCACGGATAGGACTAATACAATAATAGGGCGGCTGTGGGAAGTGGGGACGCTGGCGTCGACTGTTCGCCGCTCTACTTCCCAATGTATGAATGAATGGACCATTGTAAAGCGCTTTGAGCACTTGGAAAAGCGCTATAAAAAAGCAATCCATTAATATATGTGTACTAATTACAAGAATGCTTTTCTTTACCTGTCTACACTGAATATGGAATCAAAGTGTTGCTAAAGGTTATAAGCTAGGACCATTGCGGCACAGCTGTAATGGTGTGTTGCCAACTGACTATCAGACACCTATCTGTGTGCACTCAGCCAGGATCCATGGCATGGGGAATGTAATGGATGAGGCCCTGGGCAATTCCAACCGACAGCCAGACAGACAGAACAGAGCAAATGGGCACAAGCGATGGTTGAGGCGTGGCTACTGGCTCATAATGGCTTTGTTCTTAGCTTGTTAGGTTATGCAAGATACCGCACCGGACTAACATTAGGTAATTAATCAAAACTGGGGAGAGCCTACATTTGTCACGTCCCAGTCCTGCACATGATACAAACAACAAGTAAATAGGTCATTGTAAAAAACATCATCAAGTGCACCATAAGTTAGGCTTAAATCATGAATCCTGTGTACTGTGTGTGCATATGTACTGTATATGCCTATATGGTGTCACTGTCAGTGTGTGTGCAAATTATATATATGAGCATATCACTATTTAAAGATCATAATCATATGAACATAATTTATTTTTCTTTTTTTTAGCCTAGTTGCACAAAAAAATCTACATTCAGTAGAGTTTCTGTGGTCTGGGGATTTCTGTGGTCTACAACAATTGCAACAACTGACGTCTGTTTTATCTCCGGATTTGAATATTCATGAGCAGACTTCCCTTGTTCCAGAATCCATACTGTTAGATGAAGCATTTTCAAAATTAGTGTCAACAGTCTCGTAATGCGAGACTACTAAGAATCCACAAATCCCATACAGTATATGGCATAAGAATTTGCCAGCCAACATCGCCGTTGAGGGATTTTGCCTGTATACTGCTGCTCAAAGGGCTTCAGAACACCCAAAGAAAACCCCAGAAAGAGTGTTCAAAGTTCAGTTTGTGTGGTTCCCCCCCAATGATACTCATCCTGTGAAAGTGCATTCGCAAGACCTTGATATTTGTGTAAATGTAAAATGCCTCTTCTAGGCTGTAGTCAAAGGTGCATCTTACGTCCAAAATTTCAAGTGATGTAGGTTGTAAACACAGTCTTGTGTAGTAACTTCTGACTGAGTAGGAGTTAGTAAATTGTGGGTTGGGGATAGTATTCTCAAAACAGAGCTGCAGTATGGTCAAGCATGAATCTCAGTGGGAAACATGTTAAACACAATACTTGACTTTGACACCGAGATATTTAATCATGATAGTGTGATATTTCGTCCACCCAGAAAGCTTTACTATTTATGTGCGTAACCATTGTTGAGTTACATCCCTAATCATAACATACAGTATAATGCTACATAATCATAATAATACTCATTTAAAAAAAACTCACAAAGTCACATGATTAAGATATCTGTCAGCATTTTCACTAAGATTATTCCAATTGGCTTTCAAAGTTTGTGGTTCAAAGTTTGTTTGCATTCTGTGCAAAAGAAATATGCAAACATCTGTAATTCTCATTGCCACAGTCTGATTAAGCCAAGAAAGAACCATAGTCCCACATTTAAGCCAATTGTAATTACTCCGCGAACTGTAGGTCATAGATTTTTATCTTGCATCATACAATAAAATTGTTTATTGCGAATGCAGTGAGCGAGATTACTATGTAAGCCATGTGTGTGTGTGTGTCACACTCCATATGGGAATGACCAAAATGTGTCAGTGTGTATGGGAAGCGAACAGCCCGTATACACTGACACTCCATATTACTGGTATAGATAAAGTGCAGGCCCAGGGTAGACGACTCATCCTGGCAGAGACCTACGCTTTGACACTTTTTTGTTTTTTATTACTTTATTATTATTTATTTATGACAGCTTGGTCAAGAAGAACTTCACTTGTGACGTAGTCCTCACAACCCTGACAGAAACGGAGTGGAAAATTCAGTACCCCTCCTCCCAGTGTGTATTACCAAGGAACATGTTTTGACAACATTCCACTGAAGCTTGAAAAACTACTCAACCACAACTGTATACTGTATCTGCTGTGGAATCAGGGCATTCTTTAAAGGGTGCAAAGGCCGCCTGTAAAGCACTGTGGTGCATTCTTAAACAACAGATAAGAGTCTTGGTGGCTGCCCAGCTGGGGGAATACAGTGGGTTGGGCCAGGGGTGATGGGTTGTAAAACTATGCTAATTATAGTGATTAATTGCTGATTTAGTCTTTAGGTCCCGAGTTTTGTCCAGGTATTTAGTTTTTTTTTAATGAAAAGGCATTCTACTAGCCTCGTTCCACCCTCTGTTGCCATTGCAACATTCAACCTCTGAATGTCACTGGCAACTGAGTCTGGCCAATGCCTGTTTGACTCGATTTTCCCTGACATCACCTGTTGCGTACTGCCGTTGTTTCTGATTGGATGTTGTTCCAACGAACAATATTCCTGTTAACGCCAGTGTTTTAGACAAACTTCCTCGAACTCAACATCAATGTTGTTCTTCATGGTGGTCGCCATTTTTGCCTCCAGCAGACTGACTCCAGTAGCAGTGCAATGATGTAAACTGTTGTTTTTTCCCTAGACAAACCAGAGACCAATTAGCAGACTTGGGTGCATTTCGACCTTCAACTTGAATTTCAACGAGTCTGGATTCCAGGCTAGCATCTGTCTGTGCAAGTCTGTAATCTACGTCTGAAGCTAATTTGGCAAACAATCAATATTTTGGAAAGACCGACATCAATGCTAGAACATTGCGCTTTGGGGGTTGATCAGGTGTAGTCTGAGAGGCAGCGACTCAGATGGAAGGTAGACCGGATTGGATTTCACCAATCTGTCAGTAAACTCCGGGCCCTCCTCCCCCTCCAGTGCTGTGGCCACCCGGAAGGGTAGACTCCCCCTTCTAGGTCACCGTGGCTAATGATTTAGTCCAGGCTTTCCCTTTTCACACAGCGTGGACAGAAATGAAATCATGGGTGTGGAGGCTACTCAGGTGTGATCAACATTATGATGTCAGCACAGCATTCTAATTTAGCGTGTACATTCTAATTCTAATATGGAGATCTAGGAGTGATCTGTCCCCCTTTTGGAGGGGGGGCTGATCAGGTGTGATCAATTTGCTAATGAAGCGAGAGGTCGTGCATCACTGCAATGCACAACCAGAACAGGACAGATCCATATATGGAGATCTAGGGGCTTTTGTGGTGGTTCTGGCACTTCTGGTCAAATTTGAAGTTGGTGGTCGGGATGCGTGGATTAGAGATGTGGGTGCGCACACAAACACATGCACACGTGCACATACAGTGACTTGATATTCTGCCGTCATCTAAAGCTCCAACTTTCATCCAAACCCCAATGCTGCCGGTTCCATATGGACTACACAAGATCACACTCATTTTATAGACTTTCTCCTTTATGTCGGTGAAGAAAGCCCCCTGGTCCAAAACACTGTTTACAATAGGCGCTAACCCTAGCAACAGTGATGATGTCAGTTGATAGATTCGCATTCTGTTGATTAGCACCATATGTGAGTGAGCGTGGCCCACAACACAGTCCTCTACAAATCCCACTCATCCATGCAGTCTTCTTACAGGAGCAGAGGGGCTAGCTGTATGCTTCTTCAGCTTCACTTCGACATGAGATCTATATGGTAGATAGTCTGTAGAGCACTGAATTCTGACGTCAATATCAGTGTGTGTACTTTTTCATTTACATTGTAATAGCTAGTGTTTTAGATGGCCTCATATAACACTTCTGTTTGAAAAACAAACAAATCATCCTGGTTGTTTCACTCATATGGATGTGAAGAATGAAGAATTAGAAAAAACACGAATGATACTGCTCCCGAATAAGTTTCATTTTCACTAGACTTTACCATATGAATGACTCCTAAACAATACAGAGACACATACCCAACAATATCGCCAGAACAATTTGTTTATTTTTGGACCACGATTCTGAAGTTATGATATGATTTTAAGATGACCACATGTTATTTTCCATAGAGAAAACAAGTCAGTGAAGTGTGGTGGGAAGTCTATTGGCTTACGCAAGTGGGATTTATCAGAAGATTACATTCAAAGAAGATTGGGGGAAAAATTAGATTGAAAATCCCCAAAATAAAACAGAAATGACATCTGTGTCACTGTACAGCGTCAATGTCACTCATGACCAAAGACATCAGCTAGATAGAGTCGGTAGAACAATAACAACTGTGTCGGATAAAAGCTCCACATATACAGATCCAAGTGATAGCCGCTAGCCTCCAGGACAGAACAGAATACCACACATTAGGGCATGGGAGTCCAAGGCAAAGGCCTCTCCTGTGTTTTTGCCTTTTAAAGCAAGGCATTTCAGTGAAAACCTGCGAGCTGTCAAACTTGGATAGTTTCCGTGCAGAACACTAGAGAGAGACCCCGGCCTGCCTCGCCTCAGAGTATGAGTCATGGGAGGCCCGACCTTACATTAATCTGATACACCGGCCAGGTTTTTTTTCCCTTTAGAAGGAAAAATGCAGGAGATTTCTTTTCTTTTTTTTTATTAAATACCTCACTGTAGGACATAAACATGCTGTGCCCTTATTCAGCAGAGATCTGAAAGAAAGCCACATCAACAGCCCCGATACTATGTGTGGTTACTACAGAGCAATGTATGGTACATCAAGACAATTAAAGGTAATTTGTTCAAGTGACAGTGTTTTACACTAAAAATAGACAATCTACAAGTGCTCAAGGTCTTTCCGTAGGACACACTGTCACAAAAGGAAAAAAAGGGACAAGGTGACATTCAGACATTAGGCTTTACAGTTACATACTGGGAAATTAATCTCATCATATTCCATGAATACAGCTGGTGTGTATTAATAGTGCCAATGACATTGCACAAGGTCATGAATAATATTGTGTTTCCTTGCAGGGGGTGGGTGGGAACTGGGCATTGTGAATGAGACATACACAAGATATGAAGGCGTGGCCTCTGACAGGGATCTTGGTTTTACAAGTCATAAATAGCCTCCAGTGCTGGAAATGTTTTTACCAATACACCTTTTAGTTTATAGTTGTATTTTGTCATCTGAACTACTTTAGTCTTCGCCAATCTAGGTTGACTAAGTAACCAAAAGCTTGTCTCGGTTTTCTTTCTACATGTTTATTAAATGACGTAATCCATTTGTAACACATTTTGTGTGCCAATACTGGCTCAGGCAATTGGCCAATATCCCTCTGCCAACCTGGCTGGGGAGAGCCCTGCAGAGAGATCCCACTTCCGTCAATGTATGGGCAGCGGTGAATACATGTATGGGTGAGTTCCCCATGCAGGACGTAACGTGTGGAAGGAAAAACATGTTTTTCCAAACAGGTCCTTTCCCCTCCAACAAGAGCTTTGGGTGACCAGGGGGAGGCAGTATAGAGACCGGGACTAGCGCATGGTTTTAAGGACACAGGAAGAATATACAAACTCTGCACAGACTCTTTCACCAACTTCACCTCCTGGGTATACTAGGTGACGTGGAGGACAGAACGACCAAAGCAGGAATCGGACCCAGGAACTCCTACCTTCTGTGAGGCAGCGATAGCAACTGCGCACCACGCCAGCAACGTCTTAGCCTTTAATAGCTTATCTTAAGTCAACAACACTAGTAGTAACCTCAAATGAAAATGTCTCGTTAAAATTCTATAACATGCAGGCAGGTGGCATGCATCCTGTGACATGTCATGGCAAAGTTATAAGACTGTCTGTATCCACAACTCCATACTTCCTCTGCCTTTGTTCCATGTCAGCAGAATCTACATGCTTATTCATCAAAGGAGGGGGCTGGAGGCCTGCAGTGACGCACCACCATTACTAATAATACACAGTGATGAGTGCCTGCCAATAACACTAAGTCTGTTTACTCTCTGGCGGGAAGACACAAAGACCGATCCAGGTCCATGGAAAGACAAAGCAACCAAACGGACTCTGTAAGACCATGAGCATTGCAGTACTAAACAAATGGCATAGCACGCACACATATTAACAACACACTGGCATTAATAAATTACAACAACATTACAATAACTTAATTTACGTAAATGACAGATCACAGAGAACACAGAGACATTAGCCATGTGAGATGAGGAAGTAATGCTAATGAAGTTGTTCTACTTCGGATGGACCGGGTCAAATTGAATTTACCACTGAGCTAACAGAGACTGTCTGCTTCCTCGCTATGGAGAGAAATTGTGTCCAACCAACACATGTGATCAAAATGTCTCAATAGAAGGGCAGGGAGACCAAATAGAACAACAACTCCAATTGTTTGAACATAAACCAACCATACAAATTCTATTCACTACAGTAAAGCTTGAAGTGCTTGGTGTCTTTGTGTGTTTTTTGCTTCTTTTTTCCCCCCTCAATAAAACATAAGTGTTTTTTATGGTTGGTTGTTGTTTTTTATTTAACCTGCATAATAGAGGCATTGTCAAAACAGCCTGACAAACTAGATATCTTCCAGGAAGGCCATAACTCTATTGCACCAGTGCAAATTCACACATAACACAAGCCCCATCTGCACGAAATCCAATAGGAGACACGCACAAGTCAAAGTTCGCCCGCTGAAGATCCATTCTGGCGTATTATCCACAGAAGTGCACAGTGTATTCGTTGGCAGCGCTAAACTGTTTGTTATGTTTTCTACACTCTTATCTGATGTGTGCCACTTGGGTCACAGCGTGGCCCGGTCCAGCCTCTCAAAAGGGTGTCCGGTGTTTACATGACCATGTGACCGTGCCTTTCCCCTGTCCTTCCTGTTCCACTCGTCAATCTTTTCCAGCTGGAGTCCACGCTCGCTCCACTATGCTCCCACCTTTTTCCTCCCTGGAGGCCTGCCCCTTCTCTTTCTCTCTATCTCTCTCTTTCAGTCTGACTGTCGCAGAGTCACTCTGCCTGTGTCTAGTAATGTGCTTCGCAGCGTTACATCCTCCACAGCGTTGGGCATTGCGTCACCACCAAGACCTCCCTTGGTCTTCAAATGTCAAAACAAGCCTGCCCGACAGGTTACCCCAGGGTGACCTCCTGGGGACTGACCGACCGACCGCCTGGCTGTTGAAATTATAATTGTTCCCATGGCAACTACTAACACGGCGACGCAGTGATTCATAAAGCCTTTACATGCTTCCCCTTTTCACCCCGCCACGTCACCATCATCACCGTTTACGTCACCATCACTACATGGTGATGTATATATTAAATGGTGTAATATTATCTCCCAGGAGTTCAGACCGACATGAAGTTTTTAATGAATACTTCATTCATCCCAGAGATTCAAAAATTAAAAACCGGAGTTGAGTTTAAAACACAAAACGTTATATAGGAAAATCTAAAAAAGCCAAACAACACGATGTACAATGTAAGCACAACACGTGTCCTCATCCACTCCGGTCCTCAGTGCTTCAGAAACATTTTTTTTTCTCTTAACATTTACCGTATTGTTTAAAACACTTGTCTCATACACCAACGATGCACACACCTGGGCCCACATGTGCTGTTGATGGACATTCCCAGTACCGTAGTAACTCAAATGTTTTTATTTTTCAGCTAAATCCCTTTAGGCCTGACCTAAGGTTTCTGAAAAACGAAATAATATTTATATTTCACCATCCAAAAAAGGTGAATTCTGGAATACTGTACATACTGTAGCTGTACAGAATCCAAAAATGTATTCCCGGCCTGAAGCGATGTTTTGGAAGTACTCTACATATGAGATAAGCTAAATGACACTTGAGATTACCATGTGAGCATTGTTTTGGATTTTATGAATATAGCCATAGCCAGTTAGCAAAAAGGAATTCCGCACACCCGGTTACAGTTACAGTAGTTTATAAGCAGGTGCGTACTAGAGTATCTGGAATAGGAGAGGGAGTAAGGAGGGATTCATTTTCCAAACAAGCCACTCTGGCCATCCAGCTCCATTGACAGCAAATCGCACGTTCACAGTTAAATTTTAACGCCATTTTAACGCCTGTGCAGGTGTACGCTACCACTTGCACATTCAAGAAACCTAATAAAAGAACTAACTATATTGGCCATGTAGGCCATACCTTCATTGGGTTTGGTGATACAAATGGATTTTTTGTTTTCAATCCATCATGGGTAATGATAGGGTAAATTATTAATTGTTGAATCAGTGTAGGGTTGAAGTTTCCTTTAACATTGCAACATTCACCTGCACCACAAAAGGAGATCTTAGGACAATCATGACAGGTATGCAGTATCACTTATAGTAGGCCTCTCTGTGCCTCTCTGCGAGGCTACAGCTAGAGATGGAAGAGCGTTCCTCCTACATGACCTCACGTCTCTGCTAATGCAATTTTAATGAAAGATTGTGATTTGCCTCTTTGGCAGCATCAGTAAATGTGATTAGCGGGGAGCGGCAGCTAGCCAGAGCAAATATGGCAGTGCTCTCTGATATATGCTTGCAAAAGAGACAAAATTACTTTCACATTGACAAAAGTACTGTTTATTGGTTGGTTGATTGGTGAATTGACATCGACAGGACAAAATCCACTGGTCATGATGAACTGCCCCTTGCCACTGCTTAACCCATTTAGGCCTGACCTAAGGTTTTTGAAAAACCTGAAATATTTATATTTCAGCATCAAATAAAGTTATTTATGGAATACTGTACATACTGTACAGAATCCAAATATGGATTCCCGGCCTGAAAGGTGCTGTATACGTGATAGTGTTAAAACAAAAGGTTCTTTGCTAAAAGGTTTAAAGATCTATATTGTAATGGAAATCATTGTTAGTGTTTACATGAGATCTCCCCGTCTCTCCAGCTCTTTAGCAAACAAAACATACACTTTCCAAGGGGTCGTAAATTTAATCCAATCTCTAGAGAGATAATTCATTCATCTTGCATTTTATTTATAGTGTTCAGTAACAGTTCCAATTTTGTCTGCTAATATTTTTGTGTTTGCATGTTTCATCACATCACATCACATCACATCAGCAACTTCATTTGTTTACCCTGCATGTGTTCCTCTCTCACCTGGGGGGTATTTCACGAAAGGTGGATTAAAAAAAAATCGGGGATTTAAGCCAAAACCACGATTTTATATCCTGGTCTTTAGAGCCTGGTTCATTCCGTTCCACCAAAGCCAAGCGAGGCTCAAAATGTGCGGATTTAGCGAGCCAGGATCACATAGCCTCGCTTGCAGGCTCGTGCACGTACTGCTTGAAAAGCCTTGATGAGGATTGTAGATTCCTTGAGCGTGACCAATCATGTGCGAGACCAGCAAGAGCCGAGCCCATAGATATATATAAGAAAGCCTTCTTATATATTTCTATGGCCGTGGCTTTCACAGTACGAGCGCGATTAATAAGGCCAGGGACATGGCATGGCGATCGGATCCGATCCATGGCAAACTATTGCCAATAGACTGAATGCATACATTGTCAAAAATAAAAGTTGAAGACCATATTCATGATATCATAGCTACTGTTTAAAACGCGGCTATATCGGGCTATAAGCTGAAATAGTTCACTGATTGCATTGTGCTCCCCGAACGAAGTAGGCTAAGTGTGTAAATAAGGTATATGCTATTATGCGCCATGAAATGCTGACATTACGTGGTCTCTCTCTCTCTCTCCTGCAGTGCATGCAGCCTCAATATTAGCCTAAATGTAAGTGAAGGTGGATAAATCACTTCCGTGCTGCTAACTTTTTTATTTTTATTATTTTTAGACATAAAAAAGGAAAATCTACAACTGCACAGGTGGTGGTCCCTCCACACAGAAGTGCACCCCTGTGGAGCTAATCAAGTTGGGTCCATATACAATCACAGGTGTTGAAATAACGTGTGTAAAAAGTCATTGGATTGGGCCGGCTTCCTTTTTGCACTGGACAAGTTCTTTTGCACTGGACAAGATGACGGATGCAACGACACTCTACGTCAGGGGTGGGCAATTATTTTTCCCAAGGGGCCAAATGAGATACATAAAATATTGCGGAGGGCCAAGACTAAAGGCTGAACTAAAGTCTGCATAATATTAATTTATCCTGTCGGAGCCCTTGTTAAAACCCCCCAGGAGGAAGAAGCTCCCAGAAACAGGAGCGTAGTGTTGTCACACTTCTAGTGGGCACTTCCGTGTCACAGATCTCCGGCCCCAGGGTCCTGCATTGAACATTTCCTCCCAGAACCAAGGACTTTCCATTGCGGGACATCCTCCCAGGCAGAGGGAGTGGAATGAGAGGCTGAGCATAGCCTGGGACTTGGAGATTTGGAACAGTATGAGAGAGGTGGAAGGTCCTTACAAAACATGAGAGCATCCCAGGGTCACAAAATGAAAGAAGCTGTGAGGCGTTTCTCCGATCTCTTCCTAGAGTTTGTTAATAATGTGTAGCCCTTTATTGAAGTTTGGGGGCATATGCTTTGGATTACTAAAAGATGAAGTCTAGTGCAGCAGATCATATTGACCATGTTTTGAGCACACAAGGAACAAATCCAGTTAGGACCAACAATGAAGAATCAGACTGTGTCGTAGCTCATAGGATCTTTTTTAGGATCTAATCAGAACTATGCACATTTCGTGAATGAAGCCCATTGTTTTTGTAATGCTTGCAAATAGAGTTATTTCAACAACTGGAAGGGATGAGGCTTTATATAGCAACAATGTACAATGTCCTTTGCAGTCAGGGTGTAGCCAGGATCTAGGGCACAGCCAGGGCATAAGATTCAGATTGCATTCAACATTTCTATTAACAAGCCATAGCAGTGGGTCAGTGAGGCAAAACCAATGATACACAAACTCTTATCTGACATTAATCCATGAGTAGCCACGGTCAACTAGCTATACAGATGTTATTGTTAATTAAAGAAAGGCAACCTGGTGTTTTCTACAATAACAGATGTTTTGCAACTGTATAGAACTCTGTATAGATTAAAGTAAAGAGAAAAAAGAAATGCATAACTAGAAGAAGAAATGTCATATTTTTTTGAATAGCCCATCAGCCTTATGGCCCATCAGCCATAAGGCTGATGGGCACTGCCAGATACTGTAGTAGTGGGTATACAACAGGATATCTAGGAAACCTATCTAGTACCGGAATCTACAGTCTACTTTCCTCCTAACAACTACAAAGACCAGAGAAAAAATTAAATAAGAGAGAGAGAGAGAAAAAAGAGACTACACTGCAGAGCCATTTTATTTGATCTCTCCTGACAACAGAGTAGACAGAGGAGCAACTCAATGAGGGCGGACAAGGCTGTTAGGCTTGTGCTCAGTAATGAGGGCTTAGCTGTGACTGGACTCCACCCTGGGAGTGTGAGTGAACAAGGTTGTTACTTTATAACTTACCCTCTGTGTGGTATACACCTGAGAGTGGCTAGACTGAACACACAGACTGTCTATTGAAATCGCTAGGTGGCTTTTCACTCTGCCTTATGAAAGCGTGTGAGTACAACTACTGTGTCATACTGTAAGCCTTGTTGCAGCCCTGCCACGTCTAATATTCAATATGGGTTAGTCATTCATTAATCCTAAAATTACTACCTGATGCACAAACCGGTGTTTAGTGTGTTTTATCGGAGCTGGTAAGTGGTTATTCTGTATCATTAACTGTGATGGACCAATGAGAGAAACAATAATAATTGTGTAGTGTCTGAAGAATGGCTGGTGCAGTCTTGACTCTTGCTAAAGACATACAATAGCTTATGAAGTGGGTCACAGTGTAAGGACAGTGTGATCTGCACACCTTTTCACATGTACACAGTCTAGCCTACAGTATATGGATGTGAATGCCAGAGGTCAGCAGCTATTTTGTACCATAAGTTAAAGCTGTACAGGATCTACGGATAAAGTCCCAAAACACCCGCAGAAAATCACAGCCAATACTAATAACACTAATAGCCTAATAATGATTCTAAAAGTCTCTAGGAATAACTTCTGAAGAAGAGCCCTGCTGTTAGTGCTGTATATGATGGATAAAATTGCATACACTTTTCACAGACTGCTACTGTGCCTGTGGCCCGTGTCTACGTACTGTAGCAGTAAAGTAATGTTATGTGACTAGGACATCACCATCACCTAATACCCAACAAGGAAAGCTTGGTTCACCTGCTTCAGAGTCCTGATGCCCAGACACAGTACAGCTACTACAGCAGGAGTTGAAAAACATTTGTAAAGGCTATGAATGGCTGCTCCAGTCACGCATTCTATAGTAATAGCAGTGTGATGTTTTTAGAATTGTTTATTAGCTACAACATCTGACTGAAGTCCAGCATTACAGTCAGTAATGCCAATTAAAAATGAGAATAAAAATAAAATAAAATCACAGCCTGCTTTATTGTACCATCACAGATTTGCAGAGGTGAAACAAAGTGGGTAAAATTTGTGGGTGAAACAGACTGCAACCTCAGCTCTTGCTAGACAGTTATCATTTCAACAACAGACACAGGAAGGGTTGTGAGCCACAGCATGCCACAGCAGTGTTCCCCTCAACCTACACTGCTGGAGGCAATACACATTACACTCAAGTCAAAATGCAACATGCGAAATCAAAGGTACCACAATTAAGCCAGCGGCAGTCAACTCCCATAGTCTCCCCGACTTCACCTACAGTGTTATACTTGCCAATGCAAGTTTAACTGAGGAGAAACTCTGATAATGGCTGGCATTAATCTTATGAGGGGAAAAAACACACCTGTGTGAAGTCAGCCATATGGGGGTGCCCCCTGCAACACCCAGCTACCTAGAACACGCCCTCATTGGAACAACTCGATTCAAATGACAATGTTACTGTGTTTTGGCTTTCTGTCCTTGGACATACCCAGAGACAAACTGCACACTACAGTGACAGTCAGACATACTGTACACACATTGTTATGCAATGGAGTGGTTAGGCACCACTCAACAACATATCAAGGCTCAATAGGCATGCCTGCACTGCACTCCCACCTGAAACTTTAGTTTGGATGGAGGTGCCAGAGGGTTCCTTGTTAGTTAATCCACTCATTAAAGTTTGCAGCTTCACCACTGTCTGTTGACGAAGGCAAGCACCATCGCTTGAGTGTTGATGAAATGTTGTACGTACGGCTCCACTAGGAGAGCATTATTTTCTAATCATCATCATTTTCATGTTTTGCTCTGCTTAAATCTTCTCTCTTCCTCGACCTCCTGCACCAGGACTGGCAGGACTGGCATTCTGCACATTTTAGAAACATTACTAGCCAGTCGTGGTCTGCTAGACAGGGCATGGGCAGTTAGTTAGAGAGAATTTCAGAGAAGCCAAAACTTTTAATAAAATGATTACAAATACTGAATGGTAACACCAAATAGCGCTGCTTCACGTGCAATCATGCCCGAAGGTAACATTTCCCAATGAGCCGTTCGCCAAGTCCCTCCCCAATCCAGCCTTGTCCAATAGGCACGTTAGAAGGGGAGACGAGGAAAGCTTGACCTGGATAGCAACAGTTGCTAAAGTATGTGGATTGGCATTGGACAGTGATAGTTGGACAGTTCGAGAAGGGCTCATTGGGGGGCAGAAAAAAATGGTACGGGGTCGGCTTCATCGACCTTGGCGCGATACCAATTTCGGTTACAGGACTTTTATTAGGCAACTAACCATCAAACATCAGTTGTTGTTGAAGGTGCAACAGGCATGCAGCACCATAGTTAAAGGTCTGACTCAGAGAGTTTTCTGTTTTGAATGATGTAGTTAGTAGTGTTTCAAATCATTTAAATATAAGCACTTGAAATATATTTCAAGTTTGGGTTGTTTTGCATGCCATCATGTTTGGTGGAGCAGTCTGGGCATTCAGGGGAGCATTAACCCCCCATACCCATGCCTAGATCCGGCCCTGCGCAAAGTTGTGGTAAAGTTGTGTGCTATGGAGAGTGGATTAACTGGCAAGGGGCCCTCTGGTGTACCGCCGGCCAAAAATCTTGAAAAGTAATGAGACTTAAAACTTACGTTTAGTGGCATTGATGAGGTTCTTGCCATCCTTGTAGAGTTCTTTAATGAACCTGCTGGTTTTATCCAACTCTGCTTCGTGAGCCTTGATCTTGTCCCTGAAGGTGGGACTGTCCAGATAGCACTCACTAAACTCCAGCGGGTGTAGTCCCATTGCTGTTCTGTTAACACACTGTTAGCACTGTCCTGAACCTGGTGCTGCTGAAGTTGCTCACTTTGTAGCAAGCATAGAAACTGAAAACAAGCAGCGGCTGTTCTACTTATCCGTGCGTTTTAATGGCTAGTAATTCCGCTGCTAAACACTTAACTCTCACCATGCATTTAAGACTGATTTAAGACTTTGCAGCCAGTTAGCGAGCTAACCAGCTAAAAGCTACCAAGTCTGAGGTTCATTGGCAAAACGCACAGCTCGCCCAGTTCGCATTGCAGAACTTCGCCCTCCTCACCAGTGGTAGTAAATAAATAAGTGCTACTTCCTATGCTGTCAGTTCTGTTCTTGGATTTAAGGCCCCAGCCAGTTGACACGTGCTGTCAGAAAAGCATGTTTGTCGTTGCTCTTGATGCTGTTGTTGTTGTTGTGATGTCCATAAAGTGTGTAATAAGTTCATCCAGCCGAGTCGCTCTCTCTGCTCTCTCAAACATGAAACGGTGAATGACAGATGATCCAAAAACTCCACTGACATGCGTGGGCGTGTCGCTGCGTGGGCATGGCTCTGTTCTGACGGCCACGAGCAAGGAAGGACGTGCAGAGTGTTAGCTAGAGGGGAGGGGGCTGAAATCCCATCCCGTAAGAGGGCATCTTTGTACCAGGGCCGGATTCAGCCAGCCCTACTAGGGTGGGCTGGAAGAATGACAGGGTGGGCAACTCCAAAGTTTTATAATTATGAAGCTTTGGTTTTAAACCTTTTTGACACCTGGACCCACTATTTATTCGGCATTTGAGCCACGGACCACGATTTGATAACATGGACCAAATGGACCCGCAAAGGGTTTCATTATTACGCTCTCAAAGAGTTACATCTGGTAAACCAACTTCAAGGACCACTAGTGGTCCTCGGACCACTTGTTGAAAACCACTGATATTACCTTTCATTGGGTGGGCAGGAAGCATGTTTATGTGGGCAGGATGCACGTTTAGGTGGGCTCTGCTCACTCCTGCCCCCTCTGGATCCGGCCAAGCTTTGGACCAAACATAGCGAATCTACAAGCTGAAACACAATGTAGTTTCGTGATCTGGAGGAAAGGGGCTGAGAGGGCAGAACTGAAGCACCGTTTGGTGTCTCTGTGTGTGCACGTCTCTGGCCACGAGCGCCGGTCCCTCCCACCATATGCTCCCACCTCCCACCGAAGAGCTGTCATTGGTATTGGTCACATGCCAAAAAGAGCAGATCTACAAACTGACAACGCGTCTAGTCCCTGCGGTGGCATCGCGTTGTAGATCGCCGTTTTAATAGCTGAAAGATCGGGTTGCTGATCCGCTCTGGATCCCATAGAGCGGATACGGAAACGAGCGAGTGTGTGTGTGTGTGTGTGTGTGTGTGTGTGTGTGTGTGTGTGTGTGTGTGTGTGTGTGTGTGTGTGTGTGTGTGTGTGTGTGTGTGTGCGTGCGTGCGTGCGTGCGTGCGTGCGTGTGTGTGTGCGCGCGTGCGTGCGTGCGTGCGTGGTGTGTGTGCGTGTGCGCACAAATTGTAGGCGGGTTCTACACCGGATCAGAGCACCGTGCAACAAACACAATCAGCACGGGTGGAACACATAGGTGGAACCTTAAACGCACGAGCCTTTGTTGTTGACCGAGTTGTTTTGGTAGGCGGACGTAATTTTTGTGTTGTTGACCAATGATGCTGATGTTTTTGATCCTACTCTATCGCGGGCTGACCACGGAGGAATGGATGGAGTTAGCTTTCACGTGAAAAGCATGTCATTCCTTTATTTCCTTGTACACAACGTGACGTACTCATGCATTGTCATTTAATTGTGGATATGTGCTGTTATTTGACACGAAACGTGCAAGAAACGTGACAGTTTGTGTCCGCGAAGGGACTGTATATCCACCACGTCGCTTGTTAGCAAAGTGGTAGCACTACAGTAGCCACGGAAGCTAATGTTGATGGATGATAGTAAAGTTTATTATATATTTATATATACATTTTTAGTGAGAACACGTTGGTGTCCAGAAACACTCCCGTGTATCACATCCTGGGACATCCCATCTGTTGCCTTTTGGTCAAATAACCCATGATCTAAACACAAACACAGTAAGTTCACACACACACACACACACACACACAGCGGTTCCCAAAGTGGGGTCCGGGGACTCCCAGGGGGTCCATCCTTGATAGAGTTCCAGGGGGTCCCCAGCTAAATGATAGTTTGGAACCAAATGGACCCTTATGGATCTATTCAGAGTGTACAAATAGACCCCCGCCCCCCTTGTACACTCGGAGTTAAATTAAACATTTAGTGGTGGATATTGCTATATATATATCAAAAACATGGTCATTGTTCATGGTCATTATTTCTGAATAATGACCATGTTTGTAAGTGTATGTTTGTGCATGTATGTTTGTACGTGTTTCACACATACAATATATTGTGTGATATAAAATATAATGTCTAAATGTTCAGTGTCTGTTAACAGTGACGCTGATTTGATCTGTGTCACTCATCAGGGATGCCCAATGCCAGTTCAAGGCACAGACGGGGGCGCAGGAGCCGGCGGCAGCCCAGGGAAGACCCAGCTAGGAATGAATTGGTTTCTAGATCCCTGGAAAGTGCCCAGCAGTGTCTGTTTAACCAGGATTATGGAACTGCCTTTGTCCACTACCTACTGGTCCTCAACCTTGCCCCTGTGTTGAAGGACTTTGCAAGGGTAAAAACTGTTTATTTCTATTCGTAAGACAGCAGGTCTCTGTGTACACTTCCAGTCATTGCAGTTATTCATATTGTGGTAAAATCTCCCAGTCTTCTTCACTCACCAAACTGCTATATGTTGTTATCACTTATCACTCTGGCAAAGCTGAAAGTTTCATAATGTTTTTTTTTTTTTTTTTTTTAAGGTAGGGGAAGTGATTTCACTTTTGTCAGATATCACCCAAAAAATATTTTTTTCTGTTAAAATGCTCTATTATAAGGTATGGAAACCACATATGGAGTTTCCCCCTCCCCCACGTTAGCAGAGGAGCTAATAAAAGTTCCCCAGGTCACCACCAATTCTCCTCCAATCAGGAGCGAGCAGCAGGTTCACATAGTGTAGCTACTGTTGGGGGCCCCTAGTGCACCAGGCTGGTACTACACCATGAATTTCAAATCACTTCCCCTACCTTTAAGTTCAACAATGTTATTTGCTTTGGCTTTGAAGGAATCCTTTAGGTTCACACTCTTCAAATGGGCTGATGAACTTGACTCTGTGGGGCGCATTCAGGACCTCTTTGACTGTTATGAACAAGCTCTGGAACTCTTCCCTGCTGATGAAGTCATCCTTAATAGCATGGGAGAACACTTGTTCAGGTACAGTATAGTTCTTGTTACTGCTATACTGCTAGGAGCGATACATTAAAATGAACACTGATGGGAATGTGGTTGCAGTGTGTATGATTCATCACCATTCTGCCCTCTAACATTCTGTGCAAGGACAGCCAGGTCACAAGCAGTGTTTGGTGTAATAGCTGAACTACATAACAAGCTTACATTTATTGGTAACAAAGTAATCTAACTAGTTATCTTTGCCATTTAGTACTTACTTACTCCCCAAAAATCTTGTAACTATAATTTGTCCATATTCATTTTCTTGCAAGATTCAAAAATAATGAAGCTATGACGGCCCGCTGTTGTTTATTCCTCTTTCTGTGAGTGTATAATAAAGCCCTGACTGCGTATGTATTCCTCCTTACTCATCCTTATGTACAGTTAATGTGGAAAAGGTGTACATAAGAGGCTGGACTGCAGTCATGTGCATCTATATAGTGCTATTTTCCAAGGCGCTTTACTTAGATTGTGCATTATACAGTATTCACATAAACATTTCGTACATCAGTGGAAGATGAAACCTCGCAAGGACATTTCATCACTAACTCTGGCAGAGTCTGCGAACAAAGTGCAGCCGCACTACCCTTGAGCCACTGCCACCCCAAATCGACAGTATAAGATATTGAATCTACTAACAGTATATCTTGGAATCACCTAGACAGCCTGTTTCCAGCCTTATGTAATATCTTACAATAGCAGTCAGAATTCAGAGTTAGTACAGGTACAATCAATCAAATCTTTATTTAATGGGTAACATTAGCCCATTCTTATGTAGGAGAGTTGATAGTATTCTATAGAGAAAAAGAGCAGAGCTGGCTGGTGTCAATAGTCAAGTTGAGTGAGGGTTTACAAGGTTATCTATCTGAAAATTCTCTATAGCACAAATCTATATCTATGAATAGTTGCAACACAATTGTGTACAATATATGTGGGGCTTCATCTCTCTCTACTTTTTTCCCCAATATCATCCAGGATGGGATTCAGAGATGAGGCAGCAGGTCATTTCCATAAAGCTCTGAAGCTGAAACCAGACTATCCTGAAGCCAGAGAGAACTTCTACCGTGTGGCCAACTGGCTGGTGGAACGCTGGCATTTCCTTATGCTCAACGACCGTAGGAGGAACCGGATGTACCAGCAAGCCATCCAGAAGGCTGTGCAGGGAGGCTGCAGCACCGTACTAGATATAGGCACTGGCACAGGCATCCTCGGGTGAGATAATTTTATATTTTGTTTTTA
Organism: Benthosema pterotum; assembly: GCA_039105355.1. Lineage (NCBI taxonomy): Eukaryota > Metazoa > Chordata > Actinopteri > Myctophiformes > Myctophidae > Benthosema > Benthosema pterotum. The sequence goes on along the minus strand of CM076973.1, from coordinate 20,737,891 downwards.
ATGTATTTTTTGTGGCTTTCACCTTTATTAGTTTTTATAGAGGGACTGGCTGTAGGCTGACAGGAAATGGGGAGAGAGATGCTAGAGACGTACAGTAAAGGCCGTCGGGATCAGGAAACACTTACTAGCCAGGGAGCCTGGACCACTGAGGCCTAGGGCTTCACGATTTTGCTTAAAAATAAAACCTTGATTTTTTTTCTCAAACCTTAAATTTGTTTTGGGGGTGTAAAACTACAAAAAAGACAATTATTTATTTTAAATGTGTTTTTATTTGAGTCTCCTCACCCCAACAGAGAATAGGGTTGTTTCTTGAACAAAGATGATGGATAAAGTGCAAACCTCATTTGTCTTTCTTTTGGAAATCTTTTATTTTTTTCCCACCAATTATTTCTTTTCTCTTACTGGATTCCTGGGCCACCGTAAAGAGCAGAACACATTCTTTTCTTGTTTAACAGAACACTTTTTACAGTAAGGTAGGCCGTGAGCCAGTGTGACACAGTTCTACAATAAATGCGCTAGGAAAGGGGAAACAACGGTTTTCGATTTTTTTTTTCTTACATTTCTTACATTTTTTTTTCTTACATTGTCTGAAACCTCGATTTCGATTCAATTTTGATTCATTGTGAAGCCCTCCCCAGGCATTACAAAGATATTTGATAGTCACTAATCCTCAGACTTATGAAATGGCCAATTTACCTCATGGACATAATTAGAGTAAGGCGAGACGTAAATATATATGTTTGTAGTAATTAGTCTTAAACTGGACATTATACTGCATGTTTCTGAAAGTCAGTGCTTTGGTCTGTTGACTGCAATTGTTAATCTTCTAACAAATGCATTCTTATTACTATCCATTTTTCTTGAATTTAGCATGTGTGCTAAAAAGGCAGGTGCTGCAGAGGTGTATGCCTGTGAGCTGTCTAAGACCATGTACGAACTGGCCTGCGAGGTGTTGGCCGCTAATGGAATGAGTGGTAGCATCCAGGTCCTCCACATGAAATCTCTGGAGATGGAAGTGCCTAAGGACATCCCAAAAAGGTCATACTTACATCCAGAGGTGTACCGTACTAGTCACATGTACGACTTACTGTAGGTGTGTGTGTATAAACCTCGATTGATTCGGTGGTCCTCTTTGGTTTAATGTATACACCTGATGTAAAATGAACACTGAGGACTTTATTGTGTACTTTCTCTTTTGACTGAAGCTTCAGTGGACTCAGGTGTTCTACTGGTGTTTCTCCCCCCGGCAGGGTGTCATTGGTGGTGACGGAGACAGTGGATGCAGGATTGTTTGGAGAAGGGATTATAGAGAGTCTTATCCACGCCTGGAACCACCTTCTCCTTCCTCCACAGGTAACCTCACTTCTGTACTGTATATTATTATAATTTGCCTGAATGCTTGTTCATGCCATGTAAATTAATAGAAAAAAAAATATTCAACCAAACAATGCTACATTTGAATATCAGTTCTCCCATTCTCTATTTTTATTTTTAGTTTCATCATTTAAACTTTATAATTCTAGAAAGGTATCATGACATGGATGCCCTACGATCACCAACATTAGTAATTGTGTGAAATATAATTACCCAGCTGTTTTTAATTTAGTCCAAGCTTTTGTCTACAGTATGTGCTATACCTGAAGTAAAAAAAAGGAAGAAACCAATATAGAAATCAATGGATATACCTTGGAAGAGTACTCTAACACGCAATGTACTGTAGGTATCGCCATCTAGTGGTGTAACTGTGGTAAATCATCTCATGAATGGCACTAATCCATTCACTAGAGTTCAGACATTTGCTCAAGCCTAAACATCTCTCCAGTTTGTTAGTGAATGCTTGAGCCCTAGAGCAAATACTGCTCTTATTTGTCCTTTCAGTTTGACGAGTCAATAGAGATTACAGATTATGTGACACTGCGCATGAATAAAAAGATCATGCATCAGTATCTCCCATAGATTATATGTGCAAGTTATTTGTGCATAACTCAGAACTAACCCGAATTCAACAGATTATTCATATTACCAGTATTTATTTTTTCTTGAACATTTGAATGGACATTTTGGAGTTTGATGGTTTCTTCCCGACAGCAATGATATACTGTAGATATAATTGGTATTATTTGACTTTCTAAGGCCTAAAGAATGAAAACATGGCACTTAAAGGGATATGTTAAAGGGGTATGTTAAAATGAACATCAAATATCTAAATAGTGAATGGAGTAACTTATAAACTGTCTGGTGTGTTCACATGAGACTGCGTAGACGATAAAATGACCAAAAGTTTTTTTGAAAGTGGAATATGCCTTTAATGTGTAGGTCCACTGAAAAGTATGTGTTGCCGATGTTATGGGCAGAAGTATTTTTTAAATAAAAGTGAATTGTTGGAATGGACCCCTAAAAACCTATAGAATTAAAATCCCCAAAGTTCATATTATGAACACATTTTTGAAGAAACCTAAGTGTATAATTCTTACAAAGAATGTTTATGTTACGGGATCCCCTTCCTAACCTTCCTAAAATTGTTAAAATGCTCTCACAAAATGTTTGATTGCCCATTATCCTCCAGGAGAACGCTCAGGTTGAGCTCAGGGATCCATCTCAGACAGGCCGGGTCATCCCAGCTGGAGCCACTGTGTTCGGCATGGCTGTCGAGTGCCTTGAGATCCGCCGTCATCACAGGTAGGCCCCATATGAACCTTGTGGAAAATTTATACAGTACATGTTACTACATGTCCCTGTATGGATCTTCCCACAGCACTTACATTTGCTTGTGATCTATATCATCTGACATCTGTAAAGTATAATATTGAGAAATGGTTTGTACTTTCAAATTGAAATGTTGCCTATTAGGCATGTAATGATCCATCCATCCATCCATCCATCCATCCATCCATTCATCCATCCATCCATATTTTATATTGCGATATATAGACATTAACTCCTGAAGATGTATATTATTTTAATAAATAAAAATATTGTCATATGTCATCACAATCAAAGGTGCAGAGTGAACCTGTGTGTGTTGATTAAAAAAACACAGCTGCTTGAAAAAGTAATGCTAGTACTTTTGAAATGTAGTTAACTAAAAATTGTGGAAAAGCTTGGGAGGAAGATACTGTATATCATAAAAACATATTTTTGGTTATTTGTTTAAAAGATTGTGAAAAATGATGGACTTCATATCTTGATAAGTACCGTATTGTGAGTTGAGTGATTATTCTATCCAGATTCCGTGTGCCGGAGGTGGGAGGTCTGTCCATGGCTGCAGCAGGGGAGCTACACAGTCCAGTGAGCTGCACCACAGAGCCAGATGAGTCTATGGAACCATACACCACAGAGAGGCTGAGCAGACTGCCTGGAGGCTACAGGCCTCTCACCCAGCCCTTCACAGCACTTGACATAGACTTCAACAATGTGCAGGTCATCATCAGCAACACATTTTCGCTGTCTTTAAAGGTTTATTTCATTCTATGATGAGTTATTGCGAGGAGGCGGTACAGTCTGTACAGTTCTGCATACAGTTCTTTTGCCTACAGTTCTTCCCCCCACTACTGAGCCTCCTGACTGTTTTAATGAAAAAGCATGAGGTTTTCATTATGTCTTGTTCATTCCTTGTTTGTGGGAGTGCAGATTATGGCACTTTCGGCACATTTCACCCCACTAATGCACAAGCATTACCAATGGATATCGTAAAGGGAATAAAGAGGTTTTCTATCCAATATACATTATATGAAATGAATCCAATACACTGACAACCCTAGTCCAAAAAGGTGTTACAGTCTTGTCCTTGTCATTTTGCTGTGATAGTAAATCAATTCAATTAAAAGGAGCTTTATTGGCATGAGAAAAGAAAATATTTACATTGCCAAAGCAAGTGTCACCAATACAATACAAAAAAAGAGTTGAAAATGGGCAATGTATATATAGTTGGAGACTTGGAGTGGGTACATAGTTTTGTGAACAGAGTCACTGTATAGTCATGTTGCCTTGCTTTCATTCTCTTCAGGACAAATGGCAACATTTTATCTCAAGATGATGCAGAAAAATCAGATTTAATGTTTAATTGTAGCATCTCTGTTTACATGCTCCTGATTGTGATTGTATTCCAATGGGAAACAGTTCACAAATCTTGCTGCTGTGTTTTCTGCTAATGTCCACCAACCAGGAACTGGAGGGTCTAAGCTCTAGAGCGGTTCAGAGAGCCTGTCTAGCAGTCACCCAGGAGGGGGAGCTGGATGCTCTGGCAGTGTGGTTCCAGCTCCACCTGGACAAGGAGAACAGTCTGTCCACAGGACCCCAGGAGGACACCTGCTGGGAGCAAGCCATCTACCCTGTCCAGATCCCCAACAGTAAGAGAGGGAGGGACATTTACCTTTTGTTTTACACATTATGTTTATGCCTATGCTTGCTTTTAAAGCAGAACTTCAACCTAGAAGGTTTCCACAAATGTGGTCCTAACCCAAAGAAAGAAAAGGAAAAAGCCTAATCCTAAAATGGGACATGGGGTGTTGTTCAATTTACCTATTTCTATTGCTTCAAAATGCATTTTTTTGCTATTCATCAGTCAAGCAGCCTAGCGTTGTGGCTCCACTTCCTGCAGTGACCAAATCCACACAATGTCAGTTTGAAAAATGAGCAACCTTTGATTTGACGGGGTAGTTATCTATATGATGTAGATTGTGTCATATGAAACTGGCATGCAACTGGAGCAATGAGAAAGAACATCCAATACAAACACCTGGACCAGGCTGTGAACCTCCGCAGCCAGACTAATGCTGCATGTGATATCAATGATGCATGTGTTTGATTGACCTCCAGACTTCATTCTAGAAAATGACATCAGCTGAGTATCTGAGCCAGCTTTGATATACTGTAGATGAGAGAGACATAGCAAACATAACAATCTCACAGGGATACCATTTTGTTCATGTCTTCCTTTTTCAGCACAGCGTTCTTGGCAAGAGCATTAATGTGAAGCAGAATATTCAGTTCTACCAGTAGAAACAAAGCACATTGTATATGCCATATAATGGAATTATGCAGTGGTTACTGGACTCAATATGTTCTCTTTGATCCATACTCTGTGGACAGTGATTTCTTTGCACACTGGAAAATAACATTTCGATAGTGATCCATGTTGGGTGTTGTTGGTTTCCGCTGTAATGGCCCTTCTTTGTTCTTCTTCCTAACTATTTACTGTTAATCACAGTCAAATGCTGATCAATGTCATGTTTACTCTGCTGCTGGTTTGTCTCCTGCATTTCCAGTTTACATCAGGTGAGGGCAGTGTATGTTCTGGAAACGTGTCCGTATTCCTTTACTTGGTGTTAGTGAAACATTACTGTACTGATTTTAGCTAAAATATCCAACTATTTGAACATGTGCAGGCCCCTTTTCCCCCCGAAACGTCCCATTATATTTTTGATGTAAATGTGTCAGGGTTTATAGGGATCACTTAGGAAATTAATTACTGTGACTGAGAACCAGTGTAGTGTAGATAAACATTGGGTCACAGTCTGATTTTATTATCTGTGACCATATATATTTATAAAACATTTTACAAAACCAACAAACAAAGGAATTCCATAAGTAATAATAAAAAAACATAGTTGAGAACTAATGAAAATAGCCAATCTACGAGCTTGCAACATGGAGCGAAACAAGTGCTTGTAGATCTGATATTTTCTGGGGGAGACAACATATTTCTCTTTTGGGTTACAGGCTAAGCCGCTAAAAAAAAATAGGAACAACTGTGACAGTACACTAAAAAACAGTCAGATTGAATGAGTGTTTGTTGACATAAGACAGACCGAACTGAGCCGACCGAATGTGACTCTTTAGCTTGCTCCATGCTGCGGTCTGTGTTTTGTTTGTCTGTGTGTGTGTGTGTGTGTGTGTGTGTGTGTGTGTGTGTGTGTGTGTGTGTGTGTGTGTGTGTGTGTGTGTGTGTGTGTGTGTGTGTGTGTGTGTGTGTGTGTGTGTGTGTGTGTGTGTGTGTGTGTGTGTGTGTTAGCGACCCTCAGTGGCTCAAGTCACCTTCAGGTGGCGTGAAACCCAGTGAGTGCCCCTTTTTCAACCCAACTGGTGTTCCAATCGTACCGTGACATACAGTACATGTATCTCATAATTCTTTATTGATAGGGAAGCTGTGACACGTGGCAAAGGCCGTCAACTCTTGAGTCAAACCTGCAGCGCTCCGTCCGTTCGGCCTGGCAGCCCAGGTGCCCAGATGGTTGAGCTAACCGCCTGGGCCATAAATAATACATGGTTTAAAATGTAATTTTTATTAATTGATTAATAGATTGATTATCAAAGGTGCCAGCAGCAATCCCTAGAGGGGCATCATGTATTCAATCAGCTTAGCTTCAGTGGGAGGTCTCTGTGCTGTCGTGGTTGACAGTGACAGCCGTGCTGCCGTGACGTGATGACACAGCGCTCCAGTCTTCTCACAGAGCCACTAATTGGCCAGGACAGCGTCGGGGGATTCGCCACCCGCCACCCTTTTTTCCTGGTGATAACCGACATCCGTTTCCCGGCCCACCACGTCATGTGCACTGCGATCGCCTGTGACACTCTTTAGTGTTCATGAAATTCTTATAGGTAATAAATATGCATTTTCCCCAAACGCCCACCCTGACGAGCCATGTGCTGACATGAAGACATGAACAGATGTTATTCCAGTAGGATTCCTGTACGTGCACCCCCCCCCCCCCCCACCTCTCGCTCTCTCACACACAACACACTCACACACACACACTTTAATTATTTTAAAAAGACATTTGAAGTAACCACTGTTTTCACCAAGTCTTGAACGTGAAAAAAAACTTCAATAGTTATTTTGTTTTCCTTAAAGGTTCATTACTGCATTCATACCTTCACCATAAACCGATTACACTTATCCAGAGTGACATAACGGGTTCAATTGTAGAATACACTACTTCTAGTTGAGCTTTTTAAGCATCTGACTGAAGAGAATTAAGGAGGCTGTAATTCCCCCTGATGATAATGATCAACGATGCAGAATGAGCATATGCAAAAACGCCAAGGTGCCGGCACGGGCCGGTAGGTGGCGTCTATAGACCAACAGCTGCCCTGGCGGCTGCCAGTGGGGACCTGTACCCTCCGTGGCAGGAACTGGCAAAGTGTGTGTGGTTATGGGTAATCCCTTACGGTTAGGGTAAGGGACCGGTTAGGGTATTGTTTAGTGTAAGGGTTTGGTTAGTTTAGTTAGGTTCTGGTTTAAGGCCTTCAGTGTTTTGTATCCCACAACTGTGTGCATGAGTACAATGCAAAGAATTTTTGCATTCGCCATCTTTGTTGAAGAAGAGTCCCCTATAGAAGAGACCCCCTATAGGTGTCAACCCCCATTAGATATTATAGAAATCTATCTGAAAGAACTAATCTTACTCATCTTTCATAAACCCTGTGGAAATGTATTACGTCTTTGAATCCATTGTTTTTCTGCAAGCTTCCTTTCCCCCCTCCGGGTAGGGTTTGGTTAAGGCTAGGGTAAGGGTTTGGGTTGCCTGATAAAACCTCGGCGGATGCCGGCGGTTTTTGCACTCTGTCTCTCAAAAGATGAAACGGCATCAGCGTAGTCTGGATATCTTTTATTCTATTCATTATATCATTTGAACTCATCATGATACACATGTCCCGTTCATAAACATGATACAGTGGATGCAGGTGATTGTGTTTGTTTATTGTAACTAAGTCTAAAGGCCTATTTACTGTCCAGTTTTTTGTCTGTGATGAGGAAACCACCGAAAACTACAACATATCAGTCTTCCGTTGGTCACCTCTTCATGGAAAACTAAACCTTTACTCTCCATTTCACTTTTTCTTTTTTACACATAGAAACGATGGGTGTTAATCCATTTAATTATTTACAGGTGAGTCCGTTTTAAACACATCTTCCTGTTGTCTCTCCCCAGGTGTCATCCTGATACCAGGGGACCAACTGATTGTGGAGATCTCCTGTCGAGATGCCTATCTCAGACTCTGCAGCGTTGCCGTTTTGAGAGACGGACAAGAGCTCCGTCTAGACTCACATTTGGGCTCTGAACTCGGCACAAACCCTGTTCCGCACGCTAACCCAGAGGCGGAGCTGTGCAGTGCACTAGCGTGCCTCCAAACCGAGCAGAACCTACCTAAAGACTTTGTCTGCATGCTGGAATGCTCTGAAATTGCCCTTCTGAATAACCGGTGCTACCACGAGAGCTTCCGCACTGCGTTAGCCAAACTAATTGGCAGCCTGAAGGGTGCTCGGCCGAGCCAGGAGCAAAGGTTGGGGTCAGACGGAACGGATGGAACATCTGCTAACCTTTCCGGAGCGATTGAGGACTCTGCCACAGACTCCAGTGAGCTGCTGTATGTGCTGGACGTGTCGGAGGGGTTTTCTCTGCTCTCGCTGATCGCTGCCAGCCAGGGCCCAGTGAAGGCTTACAGCTCGGTGGAGAAGAGCCAGCAGCAGGAAGTTTTGAGGAGGCTGGCTCAGTCAAATCATGTCCCAGAGCAGCACTTGGAGTTCTGGCTCAATCACGTGCAGGACGAGCAGGCCGTGCTCCAGAGGCCCTCTGGAGAGAAACTCTGGAGTGCCATCATCTTGGACTGTGTGGAGACATGTGGCCTTATCAGGCAGAAGCTGATGGAGAAGGCTTCACTGGCCAGGTAAATTGTTACAAGGTGCCCTGATCATTTAAGTCTGTTAAAGAAAGGTTCCAGCTTAAATCACAACAGCATTAAAGCAATGCTATACACAAGTTTGCCATCATATTGTTTTTGTTGGTCACACATGGTGCTACCAGTCTACTTTCAGTACACTTGGCACCTTTCTGTCACTCAAAAAGTTAAGATTATAAGATAGGGGGTGCTGGCTCAGTGGTCCAGGCATCCTGGCTGGTAATCCAGGACTGACAGTGTACTGTCCACGCCACTGGTAAGACTCCCAATTGCGACGTTCTTTACTGCATCTTCACCTGCCCATCTCTCTCCCCATTTCCTGTCATCCTACTGTTTCCCTGGGCCAGACACGTCCTTTGCCCTGCAGACGGTCATCACGGTCCAGAACTTTTGTTTTTGTCAGCAAAAACAAAAACTTTTTGTCGGGCTCATGACAAGGCGGTGCTCGTGTTTGGGGGTCGGGGTTTTATGGGGTGTAAGGCAGCGTTTTAGCCAGATTCAAATCTGTTTACAAACACAGGTTTTCTACACACTTAAATGCATATAGTACCTTTTATTTATGATTTGTAAATATCCTTCATCTTCTTGTTTATGATATACAGTCCTTGCTATACAGAGGGCTCTAGTATCCATTAGCAGACAATGCTGTGCATGGATACGATCACATGATACGATCAGTTTAGGCACATGGCCCAGTGTCAGGGAACAAACTCTGACCTTAACCACCTTGAATCTAAATCTAAATAAGCTAAGCTTAGCTTACCTGGCATTGCCAGAGTTATGATGATGTTAGGACAAGGGTGCCCACACTTTTTTGACTTGAGAGCTACTTTCAAAATGACCGGCTCAACAAGATCTACACATAAAAAAAATCCATTTCAAGGCCCCCTTAATCTTATAGTGTTATAGAATAATGCACTTATGGTGAAAAATGGAGGGGAGAATTGGAAGGTTTTCTTGTATATGGTACTACTGATGTTTGAAAACAGTATTTGTTGTTTGTAGTTGACAGTTTGATGTTGAATTTAGTCTCTTGCACTCAAAGCTAATAACTTGTATGTGATCTACCTGCACGGCTTGTGTGATCTACTGGTAGATCACGATCTACCATTTGGGCACCACTGTGTTAGGAAATGTCTCCAAATAGCCACCCTGAGGCAAAAAGCATTATATGTCATGTAAAATAACACATCATGTATTCCAAACTCCCATTAGCACCTCGAAATGAAGTTTTTATACTGTAGATATAAATACTTCTGTTTACATGACCATTTCTATTATGATGACTGACATAAATGCATTCATTCCAAAATTCTGTGATGTGTATAACAGATGTCTGTTGGAGGAAGGAGGACGTATTTTCCCACAATCCATTGTGGTGCATGGTATGTTGGTGGAGTCAGACACTCTACTGCTGGAGAGTGCTGTCCAAGGTCAGGAGCCAACACTAGGATTCAACATTGCTCCCTTCATCAACCAGTTCACTGTGAGTGCTCCTTGATTACACACACGCGCGCACACACACACACACACCTACTTTTATTACCCTTTAGACCAGGGGTGCCCACACCTTTTTGACTTGAGAGCTACTTTCAAAATGACCAGCTCAACAAGATCTACACATCAAAAATGTGATTGTTCCATTACTGAAAATCCATTTCAAGGCCCACTAGAGCTTTGAAATAGTTGAGTTGTGTTTAAGAATAATGCACTTATAACAAAACGTTGGTCAAATTAACAATTCTTCACCATTTTCTAATTGTGTGGACTCTTGAAAATTACGTAATTCAGATGTTTATATATAATTTAACTCTTGAGAGTGTAAAATGAAACGGACCCGTAAGGGTCCATTTGGTTACAGATCTATAAGGGGTCCAAGTGCTAGGGGGACTGTCATGTGATCTACCTGCACGGCCTGTGTGATCTACTGGTAGATCACGATCTACCTTTTGGGCACCCCTGCTTTAGACTACAGAATCTCTTGCAGGGAAAATCTGGAAGGGGTGGAATAAAATGGGAATAATGTTTCATTCATGCTAGGAAGGTTGTCTGTCTTCTCGCACCACAACCTAATATCTTGTATTCTGTCTCATTTTGCTGATGCAATAGTCAATATTGACCGTTTCCTCAGATGCTTCTGTGGGTGTGAGCTTGCATCATTCACATTCAAAGGAAGCAATGTTGGCTGGACAGGAAAAAAGAAGAAAGTTACCTACCGAAAACACCTTTGTCATTAGTCATGGATTGACGACTATTGGACAGCTGTAGTTGCTTTTTTGTAGGCTTTTCTGCATTTATTGATAGTTGAAGTGAAGATAGACAGGAAAAAGGAGAAACACGCAGCAAAGGTCGTCATGCAAGGAACTCAAACACGCAATGCGCTGTCAGGCCAGAGCCTATTGTGTGCCTGGACCACTTGGCTATGCTCATTGCATTAAAATGATTAAACAACATTAAACTCACTTTGTCGCTTGATTTTCCATTCACCACTTTACCCTAATCAATTATTGGATTTGGTTGTTTATTTTCTTTAATAATTGGTCAAATTGATTAGTTCAATTAAGTACTGCACCCGCAAATCCTATCTATCTGACATTCTCATATGCAAGTCCTTAACAGCCAACAAACAAGCAGCAGTATCGAGAAGCAGGAGCAGAGCAATATCACCCTAGAAAAAGTTGTTTTTACTTTAAGACAAACTGCGTTTCTCTGCAGAGAGGTCACATAATGTCTTTCATGTGGCTTTCCATCTGCGGCACAAGAAACTCTTCTGAACTTTTTTTTTTCTTTATTTGCTCTGGAATTCCTGTCCTCCTTTTTTCCCTCCTCGTGCTCTCGTTTCACTGTGCCCTCCTCCTCCTCCTCACGGGACAGTAGTTTGTTTTAAGACAGATGTCATCTCTGAGACTCCGAGGCCCCCCTCCCCTCGATGGAGGACACTATCTGGCACGACTGTCACACTAGAGAACACACAGCATGGCCCAGGACGTTCCTACCTGAATCCATCAGCACACATTACATCAAACAACTTCAAACAGCCCACGTCTCCCAGATCCTCCTCGTCGTAACTGTGACAGGGAGGAGGACACGTTCTTTTGTTCTCCAGCTTTAGCGACAGCGACCGCGCTCTTTGTGGCTGCCAGCTTGATTTACTCCCCTCAGCATGAGTCTGTGGCCCAACGTGCTGTACACAGCAGCTGCTGGTTCCAGCACTTGCCCCCCCCCCCCCCCCCACTTTGCTTCAGTTACTCACAAGTTTGATATTAGGTTAGATCTGATGGGATTAGAGAGCAAAGCATGCATCCATAGATACAGTACATGCTGCCCATCATAGAGGTGGGTGGTGATGTGGATTCATAATGGTCAGAGGGAGTGACTCATGCTTTGTGATTATAAATGCTAATTGTAATAACCTTATATATATTTTATATTTTGCAAACAGATACAACAAAGGGTAAGGTAGGTCCACCTACCTTACCCTTACACCGTATAGGAACCGGTGTGCTTAACAAGAATGTGTAACCTTGGAGGGTTGACTAGTATCAAAGTCAGCAGTTGAAATTTAACAATTTTTCAGAACTACAACAAAAATGGTGATATAGCAGAGGCATTTCTGAACATGAATGTTTCCCAGAGCAATTTAACCTTGTTGTGCCATAGGTTCCTTTTGTGGGGAGGTACTAAAGGTTCCTATTACACATGTTTAATTTAAGAGTAGATTTAACACGAATGAAAATAAATAAAGGAATCAACAAAACATTTTTTGTTCACTGTCATGTAGCCAATATCTATTTGCCGCACCAGTGCTAACCTCCTCAACAGAGGCTGCTATGCTGGTGTTAGTCTTGATTCTGTATGAATGCTTGCCTTCAGCTGCTATTTAGTGTTTTGTAATTGCTTCCTTCCACATTAGGTACCAGTCCATGTGTTTCTGGACTTCTCTACATTGGAGTGCAGGCATCTCAGTGAGTCTGTGGAACTTTTTGTACTGGACCTTATGGACACCACAGCCAACTACACTACCAGAGACGTCAAGGTATGGCATGCATTCATCACATGTAGGCAGTGGCAAAAGGTTCCCGTAAGGTCAGTGGGTGCAGGATGTTTTATCAATGTCAAGCATGCATGCACGTGCGTGCACACACCTATACGTCTGCATGCGAACAGAACTACAGAGACAGCTCACAAGTAGAAAAATCGGTAACACTTTCTATGATCCCTACTTTATAATGCATTATGAGAGCATTTATAGTGCATTATAAATGCATTCATAATGCCTCATAACTACACTCATAAACAGACATAATGCTTTGTGATGCACTATATCAGTAGTCATGAAACATTATAATGTCACTGTCATAATGAATTATAACAGCTTAAATTCCAAGGATTCTATGGATGTTCTTGAATACTTATGAAGACCACATCTATAATGCATGATGAGGGTTTATAATGCACTCTTGACTGACTGCTTATAATAGATTATGAAAACCTACACATGCAGTTCATGTGAACTGTAGTAATGACTTATGGCATGCTATAATGGCCCATTCATTATCATGAGTTATCATTGCATGGGTTAAGTAAAGTGACACACATGTATGCATTTATAATCATGCATAATTGATCATAAAGCGTCATTGTTGGGGCTAAGTAAAGTGTGATTCATTTGCCTGCATTTAAAAGAATCTATGCTGCATCTTGAGTGATTATTATGCAAGACAAATACAGTAAAATGTGTATGATGGGAATTTATGGACAAGAGACCAAATACATTTGTCACTTATTTTGACAATTTCAATTTGAAAATAGCTGGAAACACCAAGGCCAATTCAAAAATGGGTGGCAATCCCAAGCAGAAAAAAAAAAAAAAAAAAAAAAAAAAAAAAACGACAAAACACACTACCCATAAAAGGACAACTTTGCTTTTTGTTTTTCAGCCAAGGTTAATTATGTACGTTAGAGAAAAGATGCATGTTAATTTTTCCTTTCGCCGTTTTTAATTTGACTGATTTTAGACTACCGGTATATATGTTTTACTGATTTAGACTATATTATGGAGATTTTTATTACCTACTATAGTCCTTATAAATTAACTGGCTATAAAAGTTCAAAGGACATGGGCCTTGGTTGAAAAACAAAAAACAAAGTTGTCCTTTTATGGGTAGTGTGTTTTGTTGTTGTTGTTTTTTTTTTTTTTTTTTTTCTACTTGGGATTGCCACCCATTTTTGAATTGGCCTTGGTGTTTCCAGCTATTTTCAAATTGAAATTGTCAAAATAAATGTGACAAATGTATTTGGTCTCTTGTCCATAAATTCCCACCATACACATTTTACTGTATTTGTCTTGCATAATAATCACTCAAGATGCAGCATAGATTCTTTTAAATGCAAGCAAATGAATCACACTTTACTTAGCCCCAACAATGACGCTTTATGATCAATTATGCATGATTATAAATGCATACATGTGTGTCACTTTACTTAACCCATGCAATGATAACTCATGATAATGAATGGGCCATTATAGCATGCCATAAGTCATTACACCTATCCTAGCATCCCTCCATTGGCTGCCTGTGAGCGCCAGATGTGATTTTAAAGTCTTACTTATTACTTACAAAGCACTTAATGGCTTGGCCCCTCTCTACATCAAGGAGATGCTGTCCCTTCAGATTTCCAAGCGTAACCTCCGCTCTTCAAACAAGGCACTTCTAGTTGTCCCTCGGACAAACCTAGTCACACGTGGTGATCGCTCTTTTAGCGCCCGGGCGCCCAAACTATGGAACGCATTGCCTTTAGATGTCAGACTGGCCCCTTCAGTCCCAATCTTCAAATCGAGGTTAAAAACCCATCTTTTTAGAGAGTACTTTTTAACTTCATAACCCTTTGTTTTCATCTATTACTTTCTTTGTTTGTGTCTTATTGCATATTGTTTTTGATTGTACAGCACTTTGTAACTTTGTTTTGAAAAGCGCTTTACAAATAAAGTTCATATCATATCATATCATTACTACAGTTCACATGAACTGCATGTGTAGGTTTTCATAATCTATTATAAGCAGTCAGTCAAGAGTGCATTATAAACCCTCATCATGCATTATAGATGTGGTCTTCATAAGTATTCAAGAACATCCATAGAATCCTTGGAATTTAAGCTGTTATAGTTCATTATGAGAGTGACATTATAATGTTTCATGACTACTGATATAGTGCATCACAAAGCATTATGTCTGTTTATGAGTGTAGTTATGAGGCATTATGAATGCATTTATAATGCACTATAAATGCTCTCATAATGCATTATAAAGTAGGGATCATAGAAAGTGTTACCTCACAGATAGAAAAATCTATATTCTTAATGAAATTAAAATACTATAGTTTAGTAATACTACAGTATATTAATAGTAGGAACTTTAATTACTGGAATTACAAAAGTGTAGGCTATAATACAACGTACAAAGAAAGTTGCTGTGGCAAATATCTGGCCAATGTCATCAATATAGGCCAGATATGTCAAAACCTGTGACGTTCCAACCCTAACCCTCTCTCCTTTTGGCTAATACTTCTCCATTCAAACTGTAGACGGGCCTACCCCAAAGTTGTTAGTGTAGCTTCGCCTAGCAGCAGCAGAGTTCTCAATAGGCCTGAAAAGTTGTCCCAACCCTACATTTGAATGCTTTTATACAAACCTTGAATAGCCTTTGTGCAATTGAAATACAATTGCCTTCTGGAATTTACCTTTTTTTGTTCTCCAGGTCCAGGCCACCACCTCAGGCAGGGTGACTGCAGTCCCCTTCTGGTACCAGGTTCACCTGGACCAGGACATCAGCATCAGCAGCCTGAGCCAGGACTCTCATTGGAAGCAGGCGGCCGTTGTGTTGCACCAGCCTCTGGAAGTCAAGGGAGGGGACTGGGTGTGTCTGTCTGTACAGCTCCACAAGAGCAGCATCTCAATATCAGCCTGCATAGAGAATGAACCTGAAAACATGTCCGAGTCTGTAGAAGATCTCAGTGCCTTATCTACTCGTCAGATTTAAGGTTTTGCCGATATGTTTAGTGCATAGTTGTTTTCACTTTAAGTAATTGTATATCCAATATTTATCAATTATTATTGATGAAATCTATGATTTGCCACATGGGAAGTCTCATACAGACTATATATACTTTGTGATAATCACTATTCCTTGATTTGTGACCTGTTGTTGTGCTGCTAGATTTCACACTCCAGGAGACACCGCCACATTCATGACCACCTCTCTACACAAGTTGATAAATTAAGGTACTATAAATGCAATTTGAGTGAGTGAGCCTAGTTAGGAAATAAAATATCTAAATATTAAATACAAATTGACCTGTTATAAAATTAAGTATTTTTTATTGTTTCTTAGTTTGTATTTACAAAGATTGCTAAAATGCCTACTGTCTGATTTTCAATGCCATTAACATACAGTAGAAGAGAAAGTCTAGAGAAGAGTGTAATATTCATCCCTAGCTATAGATTCACTGAGCCTAGAATATTTGTATTAATATTCAGGTGTATTTTCCTGCATTTCTCATTGATTATATTTGTAAAGTAGGTCTGGATGATATTTCAATAAGTTGTTAACTTCTGTGTTGAAATATAATTGTTATGGATAGAGTAATAACTGCTACCGATGTCGTTTTTTTGTACGTTAGAAACACTTTCAATGTGATCATGGAACAATTTCATCTGATGAAAGATAAAGTGGATCTTTATTTGAAGTGTCTGAGCAAAAACAAAACATGTGCATAGAAGGTGCACATTAAAGCAGTTGATTTAACTCGGGTGTACGGGTCCACTTTCACACTCCGATTTAAATGAACATTAACTGAATAACCTGTCATCTCAGAATATTTAGATGCTGACAGTTGCGTGTCAGGTAAGGCAATGCAACACGCAGCTGCACAGTGCACCACTGCTAAGGATTCAACGTAATTGACACAGCAATATACTTAGCTCTCAACATGGATAATTAACAAGACCGGTAATCTACACTGTACACATTAAAGGCGATCAATATTTGTGCACAAATATCACAATAACAAACCGATTTAAAAACATCACAGCATAACAAATGACATGTATAGAAGCATTTCTGTCCTTGCATGCCTTATTACTTTGTCAGCTATTAGTCAAATGAGACAGATCATGGGTTTAATTGTACACTGTAGTTGATAGTGGATGGACTAGTTCCACGGCACATAGGACAAGGCATTAAAATACCATTACAAGCATAAAGCCAGTAGTCTGTGTGCTACATAGTACACAGTGGCTCAGTGCTTTGACCACATTTATCGCCCAGTTCCAGCCCGACATCCCATTATACTTTATGGACTAATGACACAGCAAATCCATAATACTGTATCAAAGTAGTATGAACATGGCCGGGATAGAAAACAGAATTATACTGACTAGGCTGTAGTGTAGGTGATTGGACGTGTGAGCATGTTTTTTAAGCAAATCGTATTACTTAACTATAAATGATTATCTAGTACTCGCCTTCATGCCAGTTGAAACTTGAAACAGATTCAGTTTTTCTTGTACTTCATGCCCGTGAATTGCCTCTATGGCTTTTCTTTAGTTGCTATTAACAGTATATTACATAACCGAATAGCATAGGGCTTGTTTAAAAAAAAAAATAACCTAAACTTAACATAAAAGGTTTACCCCATAATAGGGAACTCTCCAAATGGCCAGTGTTTCCCCTGCCAGAACCTTGTGCAAAAAAGTTAAGAGTTTGTTCCTGCCCTCTCCATACAAGTCCCCCCTGAATGAAATAGTTTACAGACAAAAGTAACAAGTCATCAAGGAGAAAACGGATTGCTGCCCTGTATCGTTCTTTTGTACCCCTACCAAACATTCTTAGAGCTGTCATTGACAGAGGTCCATGTATTTGCATTTTAGGGAATGTCTTTCCACAACCACTCTGCTAATGTGCTTATATTTCTTTGCATTTTTCAACACATCACTCGTTGGTTTTGTTTTGGTCATTTAGAGGTTAGACTGGAAGGAAATGACAGAGTTTCCTGCCCAACTGCGTTCAGTAGAGCCTTCTAGCCGATAACGATAAGATCTGCCTCGGCTGGCTCTTTGGTGTCTTCAACCTCTTCAGGTTGGGCCTCATGTCCTTCCTCCTCCCAAGGAGCTGAGCTAAGCCCAGCAGGGGCTGAGCGTGAGTGCGGTGTCAGGGTTCTGCCCAGGCCCTGGTACCGCCCCTTGGGGGATGTCGGGTTAGATGTGGTCTCAGTGGCAATGGCATCTTGGGAGCCTGCGGAGAGCAGGCCAGATCGTTCGCCGTGTTCCTCAGCCTCGCCAAAATAGGTCTTCTTTGGACGACCCAGAACTGTTCTCCCTGTTTATGAAAAAACACAAAAGGACAATTTTGTTTGAATTCTTTCTAAATACATTCATTATAACACTAGCTAGCCAGTACTCACCAACATTGCGGACTTGTTCAGAGATGTCTGCTCTGACATCAGAGACGTCCCACATGGCCATGAAGGAGTCGAAGCAGGAGCCCTCCTCAGCCTCCTGAATGTAAGGCTTGTAGGTGAAGCTGAAGTGATGGGCGATGGCTGCTAGGAACATCTCCACACAGATGATAAAATCCTGGAAGGAACAAGACAGTCTGTCAGAATGTCTTTGGTTGGAACTGGCTCAAAGTGATTTGTGTGTTTTACGCAATGACACAAATCAATCATCTAGAAATAAAGCACCACAACAAAGCAACATGAATGTAGACAGACAATTGTTGAGTATATAAATAGAGTGCCTTTTAGAATATATTGCCACTTAGAAACTAGCTTACAGAAAGGACAACAGTACTGGTATATCTATGCTGCCTGAAAGAAACCACTTCACTCCATAATGTTCTTTTTTTTTTTTTTTAGGAAAGCCATCCAGGAGTTGCTTTTTGCTAAAGTTCTCAGTTCTTTGCAGCCATGTTTCAGGTGTACCTGTAGGCCAGTTGCCACAGCCTCGATGCTCTTCCAGTCCCATGTCTCTGAGATCACACCCACCTTCACCAGGAAGGCAATGAACACAGCTTGCCTGGGACATGAGAGAATTCATGATCAAAAATGGAAACGATCAATTATTCTGATCTCTCTAGCCAAAGCAGGGACAGATTATTTAACACCAGTGTAAATCAATGGATAGCATATTTGACTAACTACACACACAAAGTGTGGAGAATACGGTGCGCAAAGGCCAAACTGATACCGTATGATACCGTTCCATGAATGAGAAAAAAGGAGTATAAGAAAACAGAAAGAAATAACCCCAGAACAATACTGTAGAGTATGTAGAAATACAGATTCTACAGAGAAATAGTCTAAGTGACCTTTTAAGTTTTACACTTACCAGAAGGACACAAACACCACCATTTTAACACAAAGGAACTTGCCCACTGGTTTGATTGGGCTGAGCTCCTCCCTCAGGGCCTTGTAAAACAAGACTAGACAATACATGGCAAACTGGAATTGGCAGACGACAGTTCCAAAGAGTGAGAGAATGACAATGGAGAACAAAGGAAATATGCATTAAATTGTTGCATTAATAACCTTTTTTGATATGCTTCTAATAAAAAATAAGTGATGGTCATAAAGTGTTCATACCGGTACTTCTAGCCTGTCTCTTAAAGAAGACCAACCATTCACCCATTTTCATCCTCATCATAAAATGGCACAATTTATATCTCCACAATCTCATTGGTGGAAATTGGACATCACCGAGGGAATTCCAAGGCAATACAAACTACTATATTTCACTTCTTGGAAATGTTCAACTCAATGAAATAAAAGCTATTTCATTAATACTACTAATTATTTCAATGGTAGGCAGGTGTCTGATAGACTACTACTGAATCAAAGAGCGCAGACAGAAATTGTGCCACATTATAACAAACATTTGTGAGAACCAATTACAGTAATGTGAGTAATTAAAATGTCTGAAGTGAATGAGAGTGAATGCAGAATTATGTGCAGGGTGTCATTTACATACAGATGTGAGTGGACTTCGTTTGACTGTACAACTTCATCTCTCTCAAATCTCTTAAGTGCCAATGTTGGCGCCTTAAGATTGCCTACGCCTGCTGTATGGGTTCTTACTACAGGCAGAAAATCCATTAACATTATGCTGTAATCCAGTGTCTTAATTACCAGCTGGGACATGTTGTTGAAGATAACCAGGTAGGTCCAAGCGTTTTTTGAACTGAAGTTTCCTTCATCATATACCCCACATAGCTGACATATCCTGCATGGTAGAGAGAAGAGGTGAAATATTGGAACAGGAGAGGAAGCCCAAGCATCCACTAGCAACCGTGTCATCAAGGCCATTTCATTCACACACTTACAATGCAATAACTGTAGTGACTGGTCGTACAACTGTGTACTGCAACACTCCCAGTTTACATCTCAAAAGCAGGACCCTGCAAGAAAATGCAAAATACATATTAGTGGATAATGCAATTTGTTTAACAGTATAAAAATGTCCTATCCTTCTAGGATCCAAGGACTATGGATTTGACATTGTACTTAGTATACTATAGCTTTTTGTTGAAATTATTGTATATTTCTCCCTGGCACCTGCTGGCATCTATATGACAAACATTTATAAAGTTTAGAATGCTACAGCAGGCTCACTACTTGCAGGGGTCGATGGGGGGGACGATTCAAATTGCACAGAATTCTGTGCCGTGTAAACAAATGCTGTTGTGCTCACGGCAAGTGCATATTTTCTTAAATGAGAACACACGGTTGGTCTCGTGAAGTCCTCTGGTCCTAATCAGATACAGACACGCATGTTAACGGATTTCAGAGGTTGGCCAATTGGGGCTAATTTGAAGTAGATGAATGTCACTGAAGGCCTCCTTCAACCAAGAAGCTTTCAAATAAATATTCACGATATAGAGGGAACTGCACAAAGTGCACATTGTCATTTAATTTGAGAAATCTCTTCTAATGTTTCAGTGTTTCATCCAAGGCAGACATACTTTTGAGATTACATGATCATTACAGATGTATAAAAACAAAACTCTGCATCTGTATTAAAACAGATAATGTATTGCTAGGATTACTTAGCTTAATGTCTATGCCATGCCATCCAGGATTATCAAATTATTAAATATTTTAAAAGTATTTGGCTGGGTTAGCTAACAAGTTTATTTTAAATGATGTCCTCCTGTGATGAAATGGGAATACAACAGATGTCTCAACTATGATGATGCTCATTCCAAGACTCGCTGATCTGAATCTTATGTTGTGACGTATTTCCCCTGCCATATGCTCTTTAGAGTAAATACAGAATTGCAGTGGGCCCTACATAATAGAGATAAGGCTATAACAACATTATTAGCCAGAGTCAATGGAGCGTTTCAAAAGAAGGAAAGGGATTTGCCGATAAGGCATTCATAATTCAAATGCATTTCAGAGGACCGTTCTTCCAGTCATGGCAAATTATTGGCTCTATACTTCTGAGTGATTCTCTGCTCCATGACAAAACACGTACTTATATGGAGATGTCATCGGTCCCATGACAAAACAGGAAGTTATGTAGAGAAGTCACAAGGCATGTCAAATAAGCTTTACAATTTGTCTAATAAACATGTCAAATGTACTTGTGGAATTGTGGACCGCTCATGAACAAAACGATAGACAGACATGCCGATAACCAGAACACGTTTAGCCACTCGAACACAACACATGTCAACTGCAAGAAGGGCCGAGTGAAAATGACTTCAGTATCTTTGACAGAGGAGAAATAAACGGATAGAATGTTATTTTTCGCGAAATCAGTACCAACATGATTTTTCAAACAATATGGTCAGTGTTGTCGGCAAGAAAAGAATTGAGCCAGGGGGCACCTTGAAGGTAGAGTACATCTTTGTTGGATAATGGATTTATTAACTGTGTGCTATAATTTACATATTGTGTGTGTGTATGTAAATACAATTTACATACACATTTTTGATGTAATGTGAGTCGCTTTGGTGTATTATGTATCAAAACTACATCTAGACATGTTTTCAAATAACTTGTCTGACATCAACTGATTATCAATTGTTCATGTCATGTTGTGCAATGCCAATTATGTCATTCTGGATCACTGTTGGAATAGACTCTAAAATTACACTGGTCGAGACAGTTTTCATCTAATAAAGCATTGTTCTGTTGTTTTGATCTAGTTCAGCACATTGGTCAGCTTTGGCTGTGTGCTATATATAAATATGCAATAGAAATGAAGTTTGATACATTTGTCCTGAATTTAACTCTTGAGTCTTGACTTATCCTATACAAACATGAAGTGTTCAACCAATGACCAGTTCTCTAGAATCGCTGAGGTGCATCTCATCAAGGGATTGCAAAGGCGATCTGTTTTGATGTGGATTTGAATTTGTAGCCCGACAGTCATGCATGCCAGGAGTTAAAGAAAATACAGTATATGCTGCAATAGCCCATATATAGCACTGTGGTATGTACTGTACATTTCTGCCGAAGAATTTAGGTCAAGGATGATTTAAGAAACGCACAACTGAGGGAAAACTCCAGCCAAAGTAGATGCATAGAATATGTTAGAATATGTTAGTAATAAATATTAACTGATTTCTGTTAATATTTATGTTAGTCCAAATCATCTAATAGTAACAGCAGTAGCAGGAGTAGTAATAAATAGCAGTATTATATGCCGTGTATCTCCAGGAAACTCACTCTCCCATTGGCCAGGGTGGACAACAGCAGAGAGGGGGCAGGTGTTTCTGCTGCTCCTGGACCTCCAGCATCAGGACCAGGCTGGGGTACTGGTTGCCCAGATAATTCAACAGGAAGGTCATGAAGTTGTAGATCACATAGGCCTCATAGCACTCTCTGCACGTGTCCACATAAATTGCTATATTGGGGTACTTCAGTGCAATCCACTATGAGATATGGAAAGAGACAATGTTGTGGATTAAAGTCCAGTATGTAACCATGAAACATCCAGAAGTTTCCACTGCTCATCTGGTGGGATAATTGAGGACAAAAGAAAATTCCAAACAAAGCGTGTATACGCATGGAATACAAAATAGATTTCCCTGTACTACCCACAAAACTTACACTGTCCATGCTGTAGATTGGCACCATCCATAATATCCTTAAGACAAAATAAAATACACAATAAGTCTCACAGATGCAACAACAACAATATAAGGCACACAGTAGTATTACTACTACTACTACTAGACCTGTACCTGATAATTGGCTTCTGAAGTTCAGGCTGAGTGTAATGCACTAGATGCTGCAAGATGCCCCATAGTGATATGGGAATAGTCATGAAGACAAATATCCCTGCGATGAACCATGCTTTGTTATGAGTGGTAACCTGAAAGGCATAAGTAAATAGCATCAAGTCGCATTTTCGTGAAGAAACAAGGCACTCTGTGTGAACTGAGAACAATCACTTCATCATAGATTGAAAAAAGTTAATTTAGTGAAAACTCTTGGATAAAGGAAGAGTGTCTACCTGAAAGGTCTGTGGCTAAGGCTAGGCACCTCAATGTGAAATTAAAAACTTTGCACCTCTCAAAAATGTATGCTTTGGGAAATGGTTTGAAATAATGGAACTAGGGGTGCAAGTAATTATTATTTTCATAATCGATTCATTAAAAATAAATAGTTCAGCCTTATGTTTTGTTCTTGATAGTATAATCATTGTAATGGTCCATATTTTGCTTTACAGTTGCTACTGTGCTTGTGATCCATCATCAGATTGTAAAGCAAGAGATGGTTCACTCCTCTTTAGTTTAGTTACACATAACACTGGAAACTATGGGTAATTGGGAAACACCCATGATGAGAGTGTCCACCTTGAGTCTGGTAGGTCGTGGTTTGATCCCCAGCTGGGTCATACCAAAGACTGTAGAAATGGGGCTTGGTATCATGGGTTGGACTGGCGCAATTTTCATGACATACTAGTGTCATGTCGGGTGGGTGTACTTGTACATCAAGCTGCCTCACACTACAGAAACGGAAGATAGGCTCCTGCCATTTGGACCTCATGGCTCAGCATGGCATAATTACTTACGTCGGCCTTGAATATATAAGAATGTTCAAATCATTTGTATCCGTTTAGTGTGTAGGTGCCTAGACTTCTCAGATGAACACTTTTCTTTAAGCAGTGGAGTCATTCACCCTGGCCAGTTGTCTACGTCAGTGGTTTCCAAAGTGTTGTCCGGGGACCCCCAGGGGTCCTTATGAGAGTTCCAGGGGGTCCCCTAGTAAATGATAATTAATAGAAAAATGGACTTTATGTGGGTGGGTCCCAGAGATAGAAATGCCATTAAGCGGCGTTCCTTAGATTAACACATAGCCCGTAAACGTCTCTTATGGGGGTCCCTGGCATATATGTTCAAATGGGGGTCCAAGAGCTAATGTATGTGGATTTGGGGGATCCTTGGCATGAAAAGGTTTGGGAACTACTGGTCTAGGTTCATAATAATCACCATACCAAGAGCTTCGCTACCCACCTAAAGACAACACAATCCACACAGGTTAGGTTTAGCCAAGATTACAACTAACCTTTGACTTCTGCAGCTCCCAAATGCACAGCGGCAGAACGACCAGCAATAACAAGATATATAACAATATAACCAGCGGGCGAATCCATCTCCTCCAGTTCCCACAGGTACACGGCATCTTACGCTGTTTAGGGTATGGAAGCCTTCACAGCTGGCCACAGGACGGTGTCTGGGACCACTCAATCCTAACAATAACAATCT
Source organism: Benthosema pterotum (assembly GCA_039105355.1). Taxonomy (NCBI): domain Eukaryota; kingdom Metazoa; phylum Chordata; class Actinopteri; order Myctophiformes; family Myctophidae; genus Benthosema; species Benthosema pterotum. Next base: position 20,713,433 of record CM076973.1, on the reverse strand, counting down.
GGACTTGCCAGCACTACTTGGCACATTCGGCCAGCAGAAACAACCGTTGTGAAGATCCCCTTGAGTCACAATAGTACTAACTATTACGTTAGCCGACAAGCTAACGCTGAGTTTCATTCATAGAAAGCTGTTGGACAATTATTAGATTGTATTACTCGCTATTTTAGCAAGCTAGAGATAGTGATGCTAACATTAGCTCGTCAGCTGACTCGTCGCGTAAACAAAACCCCATGACTCCACCATGCTTCTTCACAACACGGGGATGGTCCACGTCCACGATTTTACTTTTCAGAACAGTTGTAGCCAAAAAAAATAATGAACAATGACTACAATGAAATATCAACTGGGTAAATTTAGGGGATTCGCTGTTTTCTAATCGCAGCTGAAAGTTTTAGCGTCACTGACTGTTGATCCGTGTTGTTGATGTTGATAAATGTGGACTAGCGGACTTCCTGTCGCGATTCTACCCGCCTACGGCCGATCTGATTGGACTTTGGACATTTCAATGCCTGATTGAAGCCATCTAGTAGAAGTGTTGCGACATTGAGGGGGTAGAAAACAGCGCTCGAACGCTCAGCGCTGTCTATGCAGCTTTGAACTGTGACAAACTGTAGTTGAAAATGCATTGTTTTTAAACGAGGGCGGCGCAAATGAGAGCTATTTTGGGCATTGTACAGTAACAATTGTACAAGGTGCCGGTAATGTTTATGTTGTACGACAAAGCGACATAATAACATGATTTGGTAATGGTACCCACACCGTCGCCTGAGTCCAATCAAAGATTACCTCCAATGCATGTGCCAATGCATGTGTCTAATGCATCTTTTTCTCAATGGAAGCCGCCATTAGACCTTTCCATGGAAGTGAATGGAGATGTCGTAACTCTGTCTATATACTCTAATCACCATCAAGGACTGTGCTCAATGTTTATTGGGCAGTTTGGTTGGGGCTTGGCATCAATCGGCTTTGCACAGTGGAGAATCCGGTGTTTACTCGGATACGGAAACGATGTGCGCGTCCATCCATGCGTGCGTGGTAATGACCGGATATTGGCGACGCGAAGCAAGTTACATGTCTGAGAGGAGTGAGCGCCACATCCCAAACACATACAAACACACACACATTACATGACATGGCTACATTGTCTCCATCCCTGCCGGAGGAGGAGGAAGAGGCGACACACAGTTATAAAGTAACACGAGAAGCGCCACAATGTTGCAAACAAGCCCAACATCCGCACAACACCACCACCGCGTACGACTGGAGTGCTTCTTTGTTTCGCATCACTGGCGGATTTGAAACATTGAAACATTATTTGGTTGTTTTCCTTCTATACTGGGGGGGTTTTCTAGTCTCTGGTCCGCCAGGCAGCAGGTGCAAGACGCTGGCTGCAGACTATTATTATGGGCTGCTACTACGCAGTTCTTTCTTTCCGCCGTAGAGAAGACTGTCGACCATTATGAAGTTTCTAGAGTAGTTTCTCTCGACAGACACAAGGAGGTGAAACGTCTTAGTATTGACATTATAAGCTTCGTGTTTTGGTTGTGTAGTGGTGCTGGGGCTACGTCCCTCTCTCTCTCAGTGTTGCCAACTTGGCGCATTTGTCACTATATTTAGCTCTTTTCTAGACCACCCTAGTGCCAAAATTAGTGAAAAACTCCTAACGGAAAGTCTAGTGCTTTTTGACTGGTGAGTTGGGGGGGAAATTGATTGACAGGCGCCAGAGATAAAAGCCCCATTTTTCCTCCTATGACAGTGGTTTTGGTCTCCAGGCTAAATGATGGATAGTTGGTTAACCAGATGTAACTCTTTGAGAGCGTATAAGTGAAACCAAATGGACCCCAAGGGTCCATTTGGTTTCATTTTTACGCTCTCAAGAGTTAAAATATTCATCATGTGAATTAGCCCAAGTCCACACAACTAGAGAATGTAGAAGATTAATGGTCATTTAATGGTCATATTCCCTTCCAGGCAAGCATCTAGCGCATTCTGGAAGTGCCACTAGTGCATTTTGGATTTTGGCAGTTGGCAACACTGCATCAGAGGACCGCCCGTCCTGAGTAGTCTCAAGTCTCCACGTTCAGTGCTCTGTCGCCACAAGATGGCAATACGAATTAATGCTGTCCTCCACCGACCTCGTTTTACTGGTGGTAGGTAAACTACTTCTGTAGAAACAATTAAGTTACATTTACCTATTAAAAACAAACAAACAATAAATACACGTTGGAGGTCTCAGTTCCGAACTAACCAAAAGCCATACTGCTAAGTTTGGGTCCCTACCGACAACAAACTCAGTCCACACCTTGGTAAAACAAACGCCCGTTTAAACCTGGGAACCGAGCATAAATTATGGTAAAACCAGGTAAAACAATCTGTTCTTTTCGAAACCAAACTTAGTAAACTCAATGCTAAGGATTTCAAGGTTGGATGGATGGAAGATGGGCTGCAGTATTGACAGCAAATTTACATTACGTGTGAAAGCCTGACAACAACATAGCCACAATTTGCAAACCTACAGTAGATGTTTCCCCTAATATAATGGGAATGATGAATGATAGCAATACCGTCCAATAACTTCTTATTCATCCAATTTTAATTTTTCGATCTGCTTGTACCGTCCAATACCGTGCAACATGCCAAGTTGCCAACCTGTAGTGTACAGTAAACTAAAGTCTTTTAATGTTTATTTTATACCATTTGCTCAGAACAATCTAAAATACGGGTCTGTAAGATCTTTAAAGCTGGGTTGTTGCCTGAGTCCAATGCATTTCTGCCTACATCCATCTAGAAAACCAACCAAGCAGGGGCATAAAATATATTCATCAGTTATCATATGTCATATATGATATTCAACAGCACAACCTTTTACAAACAGCCAGCATCATGGAAAAAAAGAAAATATGAATCAGTCCAATACAAAGTTAAGTCCAATCAAATGGATATGACTCAAAACATGTAATTTTGCAATGCATTATGCAGTAACTTGATTTTTTTAAGCTAAATATTTAAGAGCTAACTTGCTAGCTAAATCAACGCAGTAATAGTATTAGTGTGGTAATACTGAATTCATACATTTAAAGACAAGTGGAAAACTTTACCTTAAATAATAGGCCTACATTTATGTGTTTTCTTCTTTAGATCATTCAAGGACCTGATGGATTACAACTTCACTGTGAGAATTCCAGCACTGTCAACTCAAGACTCCACTATCACCTCAAATCCCTCACGCAGTAAGTTGAAAGTTTCCATCTTTTAATGTGGAATTGCTGATGTAACATCACAACATTACATGACTTGACATTAGAGTTGACAGTACCGCTCTGCTTTGCATCTTTTGAGTCCTGCCTTTACTCTTGCAATATGTCAAACACATGCTGTAAGTGACAAAGATTACATCTATAAACTCACAACAGGTTGCATTGTGACACATGTAGCTATGTATAAATCAGGAATAACTATAATATTCTAAATACCTATTCCTACACACACACACACACACACACACACACACACACACACACACACACACACACACACACACACACACACACACACACACACACACACACAGGCCTAAATACAAAGCAGTCATCGCCACTTCAGTATTTACTTGTTGTGTGTGGATTGTGTCTTGCGTGTTACTTTCTATAAAATGAGGGGAGGCAGAACTTTCCTTTCTATTGCACCATGTCTCCACTGCCCCACAGTCACAGAAATCACTGGCTGTACGTTGCAGGACAGATTGTTCATGAATTTTGAATCCCTCCTTTTGGCTTTTATGAATTAGAAATGGTCCTTAGCACAGTCGCACAAGGCGAGTGGCATGGTGGATAGCTTGGAGGGATTACTGTGCAAAATGGCACATGGAGTGCTGCCATGCACGGGCAGGGTAGATAAACATATGCTCCCTGCCTGATCAAACCCCAAAACATTTGTGAACATGAGCAATATAGCACCATCATATGCAACTTAATCATAGCCCCCCATGCATCACAGAAAGAAGGGATGAAGCTGAACAGATCTTAGTAAGATCTTATGTAAGTAGCGTGTACGGTGTTAAGTCGATGGCGGCATTGGAGATACAAACTGTCTGATTCCTGAGTAGCAACAAGAGCTACTTTATTAGCCAAAGTGCAGCCCACTATGTGGGGAGATACACAGGTTTGCAATTATTCACTGATTATGTATTAATTTTAGAATGTGTGTCACAGGCCTAGGTGTTAGGAAATGTTCAATTTCACAGAGAGAATGTTCTATTAAATTAACCTTGTTAATGAACCGTAACAATACTGTACAGAACAGAACTGTACTGTACAGGAGTAGTACCATTTCCAGTGCAGATGCAGCACTCAATGTCAGTTCACTGCGTAGTACGTACACAGTGCAGCCATTAAATCCGAGGTTTTAGGATTTACTGCTATGCTTAAGTGTTTGTTTAACTACAGGTGCTGGTCAACGAATTAGAATAATTTGAACAGTGCAATCGTTAAATTCTTTGAATGCATTTCTTGTGCAGAAAACAAATCAGGTGTTCACCGCACCTGTCCTACTGGTTAGAGTAATCACAGAACTTGTTACCTGTAAAAAATTTGCTCAGCTGAGCTTTCCAAAAGGCCCATTTAGGCCATTTAACTGTGACACTGTTGTTTCATTGAATTAGAATAATGGAGAAACCGTTTCATTGAATTAGAATATTTTTTATTATAATTAGAATCATCACTTTCTCAGTATTTTGTGGCTGCCCCCTTGGCTTGTATGACTGCCTGAAGTCTCCGTGCAGGGGTTGACACTAAGGTCTCCGAGGTACTTGCCCATCGGGCAAGTGCAAAACAGGTTCTACTTGCCCTCAGCCAAATGGACCCTTGCGGATCAATTTGGTTTCATTTTTACACTCTCAAGAGTTAAAATTCATCATCTTAATCAGCCCATAGTGGTCACAGACCCAGTGGTCCCTGACCGCAGCAAAATGATAGTTTGGAACCAAGTGGACCTGGGAGAGAGATAGGTAGAGATAGCTAGTTCTTCAAATCAATGCCACGGACAGGGCTTGACAGTAACACTTGCCCGCTTGCCCGGGGCAAGTAAAAAAATGGTGGGGCAAGTGAAGACTGCTACCTGGTTGCCCGATCAGGCAAGTGTGCAACTTCGTGCACTATAACACTACACAAGATAAATTTGTCTTGAAGGCAGTCATTGCACTCTGCCTCTGTGTCTTTCCCTGCTTTCTAGCTATCTACCTATCTCTCTCCCAGGTTCATTTGGTTCCAAACTATCATTTTGCTGGGGTCAGGGACCACTGGGTCTGTGACCACTATGGGCTAATTAAGATGATGAATTTTTAACTCTTGAGAGCGTAAAAATGAAACCAAATGGACCCTTGCGGGTCCATTTGGTTTCATTTTTACGCTCTCAAGAGTTACATCTGGTTAACCAACTTAGCTAGGGACCACCTGGAACCCTCTCCGGGACCACTGGTGGTCCCTGGACCACCTGTTGAAAGCACCCAAGTAGGAAGTAAACTTAAAAGCAAAATTTACAATATATTTTTTGGGGGGCAAGTGACCATGACCTGAGGGCAAGTAGAACCTGATTGCACTTGCCCGATGGGCAAGTGCCTCGGAGACCTTAGTGTCAACCCCTGCACGGAGACTTCAGGCAGTCATACAAGCCAAGGGGGCAGCCACAAAATACTGAGAAAGTGATGATTCTAATTATAATAAAAAATATTCTAATTCAATGAAACGGTTTCTCCATTATTCTAATTCAATGAAACAACAGTGTCACAGTTAAATGGCCTAAATGGGCCTTTTGGAAAGCTCAGCTGAGCAAATTTTTTTACAGGTTACGAGTTCTGTGATTACTCTAACCAGTAGGACAGGCGCAGTGAACACCTGATTTGTTTTCTGCACAAGAAATGCATTCAAAGAATTTAACGATTGCACTGTTCAGATTATTCTAATTCGTTGACCAGCACCTGTATATGCTGGGACGCATCCGACACAAATGGGCCTGTCCCTAATGGTCTGATTTCCTCATAACATCATCATGACTAGTTTGTAGTCTGGTTTGAGAAATGTGCCTCATTCTTAAAGTCACACTAGCTCTGCAAAAGGTCAATGACCACTCACATAAGACTTTATCAGATGCTGTGTAACATCCAAATCATCACTGAACCCATAATATTTCCCATCAGGAGGATGGCTCATATTTCACCGGGCTGCTTTCTGTCTTCTTTTTTTGGACTTGGTCCCTGAAGACATATTTCTGGAGACTGTGTGGCTCTGAGATAATCTACACACTTGCTTAAATACTGTACCCTGAGAAGATATTTGTTTGTAGCTCTAACATAAACCAGACCATAGCTTTCCCACTGAAAAAAAAGTGCAGTAACTTTGTGCATGTGTGAAGCGTTTCTTATTAGAGAATGGAGCCCTTAATGTGCATTTGTTCCAGTACTTTTGAGACTGGTTTCCTGTAAGGAATTATCAGACTTAAGCCTAGACCGTATCTAATTTACATGGCATGAGGTAGCCTGACCTTGAGGTGTGTTACTTGGACCGTGTTGAACCATTACCTCAGTTGTACGTATGTGTGCAGTAGCACCTCAGAGACACCAAGGTACCAACATTCTTTTCTTATTCTTTAAATTATGTCTATGCATCCCTTAAAAATATATGTGAGCGATTTATATATATATGACAAGAATTGTGTTATGTTGAGTAAATGAGTAAATAATAATTTGCTCTGATTGCCACCACACAGTGCCATTGCTTGCAACATTGCAATACCTGAGATTTTAGTCGTTGTAAAAATGCAAATAATGTACACGCCATGGTTATGTTACATATATACTGTACATAACCTGGCCATTTGATTCAGGTGAAACACTTCAAGCTGCCTTCAAAATGTCTTATTCAGGCCCATTATCTTAGATTGTTGCGTAGCGTACTGTATCATCCATCAACTAATTCCTCATTATCGACCGCTTACCATCCATCTAGGTAATGGACACAGCTCAGCAATGTTATTGTGCTGTAAGCATCTTCTTGAGAACGAATCATGGCAGGCAAGAGCACACGTTTAATCTGCGATGAATAAAGTGAAATGCATTTTCCTTTTGTATTGTTGTATTGCAGCAGGCCCTTCACTGTTCTGAATTGCTCTACAACATATTTAGCAGAACTAAGAGTCTGGACACAAATCACCATATTCTATATACTGTATGTGGTACATGGAGAAGCACTTTGGACCTTTGAGGATGTCTGCTATTTGTTTTTAGAGTTTCACTCAAATTGACTGCTGGCCAGTAACTAGGTTCCCACCAAATTCCGCAGAGCTAAAACCATCCTGCCTCTCCACCAACACACGCGCTCTCTCTCTCTCTCTCTCTCTCTCTCTCTCTCTCTCTCTCTCTCTCTCTCTCTCTCTCTCTCTCTCTCTCTCTCTCTCTCTCTCTCTCTCTCTCTCTCTCTCTCTCTCTCTCTCTCTCTCTCTCTCTCTCTCTCTCTCTCTCTCTCTCTCTCTCTCTCTCTCTCTCTCTCTCTGTGTGTGTCTCTGTCTCTCTCTCTCTCTTTCAATTTCTATTGTCTTTCACCTCAGGATTTCTATGAATCCCCCACTCTTGCTGTCAACACGGATCTGTTAATGTCATCGTATCTCTGTGTCCATCTCTCCTACTGTGTCTCATATGTCTTCTCTTCCATCTCTGTTCTTGTTTTATTTGTCACCTGTCTGACAAAACCAAACATTTTGCCTTTCGGCAGTTAGTCATGGACTTATACTGGATGTGAGAGGAATTCTGTGATATTACTGCTGTTTTCTTGGAGTCAATATGGAGACATACTATCTCACCAAAACCAATAACAAGCTACTGCATTTGTGCCTACTATTGCCCTGTGTTTATCCTGGAATTACAGTAAGCTGCGTTCCTTGCCTTCTTGTCTGCAAACAAGAAATATGAATAAGAATGCAATTCTTGTATGATAGTAGTCATCATCAGAGAGGAGTGTGTCATAGGGGTAGGTTACATATATAGTTCTTGTATTGTACAGAGACCACACACTGCATTTATATACCGATGATGGTTGTAGTTACATGTGTGCGTTGTTCTTTTTTTTTTCTTATTCACTTTTAAGGCATCATGTAAACAAATCGTGATAAGCTACAATTTGGTATGCTAGAGACCGTAGTGGTCTCTAGCAAACTTTCATTTTATATGATTATAAAATGAAAGTTTTATAATCATCACAATACTGTATATGCAGTAATAAATAATTAATCATAAATCCTGTATGTGTAACACAACATGCTACACAACTTGCTACTAGCTACAGATTTATCAGCGAGGCCATGTTGTTTTTAGACTGCCTTGATTTCTTGTAATTTACTTTCCGTCGCAGTTTTTTTTGTCACTTTTGACCAAATTCCCGAATTTCCCCGAAACCCCCTCTCTTGGCAGTGCAGGCAATATGTGACTCTGTTGTATTTGGAGCTCCGCATTCCCACTAGTCAGTTCAAGCTGTTCACATCCTTTCCACTGACATTAGCAACCCCCGGGGCTCCGTTGCCAAGCAGGTCACAGTGCACTTCAAATCACTCCCAGACACCCCTTTCCCACAGACACAGATAAGAAACAGGGCGGAGGGCTTTTCATCCCCTTGATATTAATGTTGCCGCGAAACGAAGCGGACTAGTGCTTCAGGTCGAGATGGTGTTGTTTATTTATTTATTTATAAGCAGCAGCATTAACATGAGAGTAATGTATAAAATCAATGAGATATGGCTAAGGTTTGATACACGCACAGTATATAATGAATCAAATCAAGGAATAGTGGTAAAAATTATATTTGGATACCGGACATTTGAAATCATACAAAAGCCCTCACTCTTTTATTATACAGGCTGCTGTATGTCGTGCAAAACACTTCCTAAAAGAAGTGCAAATACGTATACACAGAAGGCACCTATGCACACGCAAGCATGCACGTTAGGCGCACACACATTCCTACACATCTGTACAGACACACTCACTTTTAGCACACATGTATTCAAATTCATACGCATACGTCTACATACAGGCAACCTCCACACACAGACACGCACGCATGCACGCACACACACACACACACACACACACACACACACACACACACACACACACACACTCACTCACTCACTCACTCACTCACTCACTCACTCACTCACTCACTCACTCACTCACTCACTCACTCACACACACACACACACACACACACACACACACACACACACACACACACACACACACACACACACACACACACACACACACACACACACACACACACACACATTGTATTAAATGTATTCACATATCAAATGTATAAGGAAATGCAGCGTAGTCATTTGGTAACTGATAACGTTTCCCCGTTAGCAGGCTCTTACAAGAGCTCCTACCTTAGGCATCACACAATTACAGGCGGTATACAATACTCATCAAAATAGTACACCTTTAAAAAGTGGATATGATAGTGTGTACATTATACATACAAGCACTTTATAAAGAACTCTATATGATTTTGTGGGTCTTGTAAAATTCACAGTGTTGTACGAAGAAACCAGTTCCTTCCTTTGCATTTATGGTGGAGACTTGAGGCTATTTATAGAGGCTGATAATAACATAATTTTTGTTGTTATCTTTTGTATACTGTACTAAATGTCTGGGCATGTACTGACATGGAAAGTGAAGCAAGTAATACACATATCATGCACCACACGTGCCTGAGCACACACAGAGATGCATGAATGCGCTCACAAGCACACACACACACACACACACACACACACACACACACACACATGCATACTGTCACAAAAGTGTATAATAACAGACCAAGTGAAGGGCCAACCCCCAGTTATTGCAGAGGGTTTAAGTGGTTCATTTTAAAAGACTCATCTAGTTACACGGTATGTACTGAGACTAGCTCAATGAATTATTTGTACGATTAACACACAGCACAGTGGCATAATGTGTACAGTACGTGACAGAGATTTAGATGCCGCTCGAGTTAACAGCATGCAGTCTGTGGGGGACAGTGTGTGCGCTCTCTCTGAGTCCCATCATCCCCTCTGACAGCAGGCAGCCTGCCTTTCCTTCCTGCACCTTTTGTCTCCAGCCCCAGTCGTGCTGCCCTTTATGTGAATAGCACTCTTTCCCTTGGCTACTGATTGGTGGTAATTTATAGGCACCGTTCAGCTGCATCCTGCGAAAGCACTCCCCCCTCCCTCATCCCCCCATCTCACCCTCCTCTCCTTCCTCTTCTCTCACGGTTTCCACCGTCACTCTCCATGGCCTTGGGAATAGACACTCAAGCCCGAGACTGGGAAGTGCAGTCCCGCGGAGGGGCTGCAAATAGCAACTGTACATCATCAAATCCATTGTCTTAGTCTATTAAGTCCACTTCCTCGTTCAGCCCCCCCTCCACGCTCACACATGCTTCCAGTGGTGCTGAGCACACACACGTTTTAGTGTTTGAATCAAATATATTCTTACATTGTTGTCATGGTGTGAGCAGTGATGGATCCTTGTTGTGTTTTATAACAGCTGGTTGGGTATAAATAACAGCTTTTTGGCCAGTCTATAAGGAGTTAGGTCCAGGAGTTTGTGATTAGTTGGTTGGTTGGTCAGTCACTGTCCTTTCGGAGGCTGCGGTCCGTGTTGAGGTTGTTTGGCTCGGGGCTTTTGCACTGGATACTGGTGCCGTTCATCTGGCCGATACTGGTCACCTGGTTGTCTGAGTAACACCAGCAACACAGACAAGACTGGAGAGAAGAGGGAAAAATGGATAAAGAAAATGCCATTGTGCGTATTCTGGTGCAAAGCCAGACTCCCTTGACCGTGATTGTGACCTTGACCTTTGGCATTTTAACATTTATGTCTCTTCAGGACCTAGATAATTTCCATTCTGACCTTGACCTTGAATGTGACCTTTACTGTGGACCACCTTTGTTACATTAGTTAACATCTCTTTGGGCCAGTCTATATAATTCCTACCCGGCTGAATTAAAATCTACCCATCTGTAAGCTATTTTGTCCATTCAAAAAGACAGGAATGATTATAGCCTTGGTCCGGCTTGGCACAGGCTAATGCTATTCCTGCGTTTTCATCTAAAAATTAATACATTATTTTGTGATGCGCTGTCACCAAATGTGTCTTTATTGTTCCAGGCCAGTATCATGCATTTCAATATGTGACATCTAGCTATAGGATAATCTTTTCATACTTGCATTTCCCTGGCGTTACCTGCTACACGTTGTTTGTGATTGGATGGTGTTCAAACAAACATTTCATGAACTTCTGTTTTTTTTTTCTTTTTTTCTCAAATACACTACAGACCAATCGGAATCCCCAGCCTAGATGTGGCGATAGGCTCCTGGCCAGACAGTTTTGCGAAGTGACATTTCAGATGCACAGAACGCTGCAAATCAGACTGGAACCCAGGCTAGAATAATATGTCTTGTCAAGTGCATGCTGACTGTTGCTCTAAAATATGTGTTGTGCTGTGCTCTGTTGTGAAGTGCAGTCAGACTGTTGCACTATATCTGAGGACGTATAGTCCATGTCAGTGTGTACTTATCACATTACATGTGTGTCTGTCAACTGTCATGTACCTGCACCGGTGGAACCCAGACAGAGTCCTGTAGCACTCTTATTAGCAACTGCTGTCATACTGCCTCTCTCTCTCTCTCTCTCTCTCTCGCTCTCTCTCGCTCTCTCTCTCTCTCTCTCTCTCTCTCTCTCTCTCTCTCTCTCTCTCTCTCTCTCTCTCTCTCTCTCTCTCGGGCATGGACCGCATGGCTTATCTCCAGGCCAGGTTCAGTCTGACAGGCATGTTCAGTATGTGACCTCAGACCACAGAATGAGCACATAAATCAACAGGCTGCTTTACAGTTTCCTCGTGGAATGTCATCACCACCGGCCGCTTGCACTGGGCCTCGTGGGCACCGACTTCACTGCACTGTTTGTTTTACTGGCCGACTAAGCTAGAGGCCAGTTTTTTTTTTCTTAGCTGTTTTTTGTTTTGTTTCGTAATTCCAACAGAATCGACCAAATGGAAAGTTATCAAAAAGTAAATAAACCTGGGGTGGTGGATGGATTTTTTTATTATTAAATATTTTACCTGTACTACTGGAGTGTGTGCGTGCGTGCAAGAGAGTGGGAAAATGTGAACTTGACTGCACTTGACCAATCCGTGCGTGTGTGTCTGTGTGGCGCTGGGGGGTTGTGTGCGTGTACATTGTGTGTGTCACTGTCGTTAACCTGCCAGACTAAACTAGTGGCTTTCTGGGCATGTTTGTTTAGGTGGGTTGTTGGGTCCGTGTGTGCGTGCAAGGATGCAGCTTTGTTTTATTCCAAAAGAATGGTAATAAAATAAAACAACTTGGGTGTGGAACTGTGGATGACTGCGGACATTTGTGTGTGCTTGTGCTTGTGCGTGTGCCAGTGTCGGTCAATGTGAATATTCCGTACCTTGAAACAGTTCTTAAACTTCTTGCTGACGAAGTAGAGGATGATGGGGTTAATGCAGGAGTTGACTGTAGCCAGGTTGATGCTGAGATAATCCAAGACTAACAGGAAGCTAAAATCACCGGGAAGAAGAATCAACCATGAATTACAACGTACCTCTGACAGCGTAACTTAATTTCAAGACCTTTTGGAACCAATGTGTTTCATTTGACTTGGGGATCATCATCGCGAGTACTCTTCGTGAGTGCCATGGAATGTGATAATGATTGGCTGAACATGGATTTTTTTTCACCTTAATTTTCTTCACAATTTTCTAATTCCCCCACCCACTAACACAGCTGTGTTGGCTGGAGTGCCGCTGTATACTACGGAGCGCCAGGCCAAGCCAGAATCAGCAGCACGATTGTAGGCAAGCCCTTTAGTCCTGCGCCACCCGGACAGGCAGCAGGACACCATCTGTATTTCTGTGAGGCCTGGCCTCTTCGCTATTCGTGTTTTTGGTTGACTAACCTACGTTTGTTTAAGTTGAGTCTGTTGTACTTAACCTCAGTCACTCTGGATAAGAGTGTCAGCTAAATACCTGAAGGGTGAATGTAAATAAACCTTTGAGTCACTCCAGTGTGTCTGTCTGGAGGAGTTACTACCTGTAAATGGCTAGTATGTCATCATTCTGTTGCCCAGATAATAGTTTATAGGTCCAGCTCTCTTCCAGCCAAATAAGGATGCAAAAATACTGCCTCTGACTAGTGACTACATACAATTCCTTTTTTTCCCTTTTGGCAATTTTGCATTAAGCACATGAACTCAATTCACACACCTATTCTGGGTAGGGATGTGAAAAAAGTCGGAAATCGACACGATTGTCGACACGTGTTCACGGCGACACAAAAAGTACGAGTCGACAATTTTTTATTTTGTATCCTTTGTAATTTCTTGTTCAAAACGTAATAATGTTACTGTTTTTAAGGGAAGAGAATTGCTTTTTTCGGGTATTGGGCTACTATCACTGTACCGAGGCGAGGACATGTCTGTGCTGTGCGCGTCTGTGCTACGTCCTCCTCCTCCTTCCCCCTGCAGTCTGTCTCAAAGAAAAGGCTATGATCGCTTATTTGCTTATTTTTTGGAACCACGGCACAAACACCTAAAGTTCACCACCGACGTTGTGAACATGTCACTGCTTTCTTGTCAAATCGCAAACTCCAAAGGTTTAGTCTTTGTAGCGGGGCGTGCGCTCAAACTTGAAAATGTTTTTTTCTCTCTCTCTCTTCGCCGGCTTTTGTCAGGCCCGGATATAAAGTTTCACAATTCGGGGGGGGGGGGGGGGGGGGGGGGCGGCGCAGGCGAAAACCTTATGCGGCAACTGCGTTATATTCTCGCGGACACTCTTTCCCCTCCGTGTTATGAATTATATCTTTGATAAAATACTGAAAAGGGTACACAGTGACAGTAGCCTAATTTAACATCGATTCTCTCAGAACACATGCATACGGCTGCGTTGTGGGCCGTAGGGCAACATTTTGCGGAGGGTCCCGCAGGCGCCGCGGGCTAAAAAATAATTTAAAAATTCGCTGCGGGCTAAGAAAATAAATAAAAAAATCGACAACATTTCGACATTGGGCCGCGATTCATCGACATTCCAAATATGTGTCGATTAACATCCCTAATTCTAGGGTGAAACTATGGGTGAGCATTGAACTATATATAGTTCAATGCTCACCCATAGTTTACGCACTGTGTTGTTGATCTCTACATATCTTTGTTGAAACTAGCTGATCTGCCTATGAGACTGGTTATACAATGTATGTACAGTATAGTACATTCTACATCAATACATCCAACACTAAATGTGACTCAGATATGGAGACTACTGTTCCAAGGCATTATGGGACATTATGGAGGATTCAAATGAAGGTTAAGGCGTCTCACCTGAGCAGGTCACAGCGACCTACATCATTCTGATAGTAAACCATCTTCTTTAGGATTCGGCTGAGGTGCAGCGGGAACCAGCACAGGGCAAAGATGAGGACGAGGCAAAAGACTGCCTTGGCTACTTCTCTCCTCTAAATTCAGCCACAGTACATAACATAACACACGCACACATACACACGCACACACAAGCCGATAGAGAGTTAGAGAGTTGATGCCGACACATGTAATATTTATAGCAGCAGAAAACTGTGAAGTGTCTGGCTGTTACCATAGGGACATGTTGGAAGAGTGATAACAAAACAGAGATTTGATATTATCAACACAGCCTTCCCCCACCTGCACAGAAATCTGACCTTTAGTTTGATCTGTCAGGGAGGAAGAGGCAGTGGCATCACAATCTCTTTTTAACGTCCTCCATAACTCCATCACGGCCTGTCCCTTAACTCCAGAGTGGTAACCACCAGTGAACACACTGTTCTGGCTTAATACTTTGCTGACTGGGCTGCCCCAGGGCTCTATAAAGAGTATGTGCATGGATAAAGTGAATGGGGAATCGAGTGCCAAAGTGACTTGGCTATTGTGAGTTTAATGTTGTTTAACATAATTTAATGCCACACAGTAGGTGCTCATAACTTCTGGGTACGATGATAATGTTACACCAGGGGTTTTCAACATGTGGTCCGGGGACCACCAGTGGTCCCTGAGAGGATTCCAGGTGTTCCCCAGCTAAATGATTGTTGGTTGATTGATGAAGTTGGTTGGTTGATTGATGAAGTTGGTTAACCAGATGTAACTCTTTGAGAGCGTAAACATGAAACCAAATGGACCCACAAGGGTCCATTTGGTTTCATGTTTACGCTCTGAAGAGTTACAATATTCATCATCTGATTTTCATCTGTATGTTTGACTGTTTTGTTTCCCAATCCATCCTGGTATTGTGGACAAAAGCAAAAACCACAAATGTGGTCCGTGGCTCAAATTCTGAATAAATAGTGGGCCCTGGTATGAAAAGGGTGGAAGACCACTGTGTTACATGCATAGCCTCTATACCAGATTCACTCCTTTTTCCCTTCACACTGCATCTCTCCTTTCCAGAGTAATGAGGCTAGTGAGTGTCGATGTGTATGGATCTGTTGTTCTGTTCATTCTGCTGACCTGTTTGAGGTGCTCGCTGAGTGCGATGCGGAGGCTGCCGTTCCGATGGTTGAGCATCTCGCAGGTCATCAGGGTGTAGAAGATGGCTGTGCAGAGCAGTGGAACGCAGAAGTAGAAGCCAAACAACCACCAGTCCTTCACGTCTCTATAGTACTGCAGGGAGACAGCAGCCAATAGACAATGAGAAACGTCACATTTAATTGTTCTGCCCACTTGTGTATCTCTTATGATACTACAGTATCATAAACGATGAACATGGCACTGTGCCTATGGCACACGGTCAGTTGTTTTGCTCTTGTGGTTGGCCCAAACATTTGCAAGGGTACTGCAAATGTTGCATGGTATGCCATGCACTGTGTATGGTAATGTTGTACCAGTAGTTGGACGGTTTTCGAACACAAACCTCTGTCGAGCTGACAAATGATTTACATAAAATTGAAAAGGCACATATGTGATGTGTCATTTCTGGTCGTCTAGTGTTTGATTATTATTCGTATGTATAGTACTTCAATTCCTAAAATCATCCAGTTTTAAATGTTCATGAATTCATCAAACAGTCCAAATCCTTTATACACAAATGGACCTCTTTGTATTCTCTCCATGACTGTAAGTGCATCTAAGGCAACCTTTATTACATCCTTGTCTTCTGTATTGTGCAGAGTACAAGGTCACGAATTTTGCCAAGGATTTTTTTTCTTCCTCTCAGAAAAAAGGCAGCATGCCGTGCACTGTTTAATTTCCTGATAAACAGTAAACAGCTGTGTTCAAATCATGCCTCATCAACTGTAAGAGAAATCACATGGTCCAGACCTCAGCATTGTTCTGTTGTTCCCTGTAATAGCTCATCACCCCCCACCCCCCATCCTTTGTGTGGAATGGATACACACACAACACACATGTGGCCCAGCTTGAGGCCACCATACATCAACCCTTCGTAATTGCACATGTGGCCTGTGATCAATTACACCCTCCAATCATGTGGAATCAAAGGCAGCAATCTCCATATTTGCTCAAAGGGAGAGAGAGAAAGGGAGAGAGAGAGAGTAGGTAGGACAGTTTCTTTCCTCGTTTCAGTTTTCAAGATGTTTAGTCTGGCAATGTTGAAAATATTTCATTGGACTTCACAAAGTGTTGATGGCATTTCTCAAGCAGTAAATGTTGCAGTTGATGGAAATTGGTGCGATATGCCCATGCTAAGATTTATACAAATCCCGAGTGTTAATTTAATGGTTTGAATATGGCAATGGGCAGTTATGTAAGGATATTTCTGTTTGTTGTAACACATTAAGTATGAACTGCTACTGTCGCAAAATACTGTTCGGCAATTCATCACAAAGCATGTCCAACCTAAAATACTAAAATGATGAATACTAAAGCCAACACTATCACTTTCAGCAACCATATCGAATGATCAGTTGACTCATTCATTATCTTAATAATACCCAGTCATAGTTTGTCTCATATGTTTTGGCCATGTTTGAAAGCACTTAGCCTGCATTGATCAACACAACGAATGGTATGGCAGAGAGTAAATTCCGCCTCCAAGAACAAAGCAAACCATTGCAGAGGGACAAATAGTATTAGTATAGTGCATTGCTTTTCAACCAGTGGTCCGGGGACCACCAGTGGTCCTTGAGAGGGTTTCAGGTGGTCCCCAGGTAAATGATGGAAAGTTGGTTAACTAAATGTAACTCTTTGAGAGCGTAAAAATGAAACCAAATGGAACCTTGCCAGTCCATTTGGTTTCATTTTTACGGTCTCAAGAGTTAAACTATTCATCATCTGAATTAGCCCAAATCTACTCAACTAGAGGTCTAGGTTTGCCTGTTATGTTTCCAAAATCCATACTGGAATTGTATATAAAAACATTAGAAATCTTTGGGTTTTGGGTCTGTGAGGCTAAAATGTCATCAAACGGTGGTACTGTATGTGTGCTAAAATGCTGAATAAATTGTGGGCCCTGGTATGGAAAAAGGTTGAAAACCACTAGGTATAGCATACTGTACCATCATGAACTGTGTCTTTGGGTTGAGCATGCAGGTGCGTATGGTCTCGTTGCGGTAGTTGAAGGTGACCATGTCGAAGCCGATGGCTTCAGGCACTGCCAAGACGAGCGACAGCACCCAGATGGAGACGATCTCTATGGCAGTCAGCAGGGGAACGCCCACACCCTGCACACGGCTCCATGACGCTACGGCACGATACCTGCGACATCGCACACGCACACACACAGAGTACAGATGAGGAGATGGGAGCAGAAGGGAGGAAATGAGAGAAGAGGAGAGGAAATGAGTCGAGGAGGGATGAGCAAAAAAATCTTTATTGTGCACGTGGGGTTGTTTGTCTTTGTCTTCACTAAAAAAAAAAAGTATGCAATGAATACATGACGGGAGTCAAAGAACATTCAGCAGACCTCCCACTACAGGCGTGGGAAGTTACAAGTTATGTTCTGGCAATTTGTTGGCTCAGAGTTAATGTCTTAATTTGTTCCTACTGCGGAATAGTACAGTAATATATTAAGCCCTATACTGTAGTATTGTAGTTTATAGCAGGGGTTTTCAACCTTTTTCATAGCAGGGCCCACTATTTAGTCTGCATTTTAGCCACGGGCCACCATTTGATGTTGTGTGTAGCCTCTTGGACCCAAAACTAAGATTTTCAAGTTTGTGTCCACAATTTGTATAGATAACTGTCAAAGTTGGTCAAAGTAACAATTCTTCTACATTTTCTAATTGTGTAGATTCTTGAAAATTAAGTAATTCGGATGTTTTAAATATAATTTAACTCTTGAGAGCATAAAATGAAACCAAATGGACCCGCAAGGGTTTTATTTTACGCTCTCAAGAGTTACAAATCCATAAGGGTCCATTTGGTTACCAACTGTCCATCATTTAGCTGGAGACCACCTGGAATCCTCTCAGGGACCACTGGTGGTCCCCGGACCACCAGTGGTCTGGGGACCAGTATACTATATACTCACGGTGTATAGTATACTACTATAATGGAAATGCCAGCCGACCTACTGCTGTTTTTTTTTTCTACAATAAATAATCAAGTTCTTTTACAGTGGAACTATATTTAACAGTTCCACTTTTATTCATGTACTCGCAATATGTTTATGCATGGCATTGGCAAGGCACCAAATGCAACAAACTGTGCAGTCGGTAAAGAATATCACAACGTTAAAGATTTAATGACGGGAGATGATCAATTGTTTATTTTCAGAATCTAATATTTATATTTTTGTGAAGCCTCCAAACAGACTGGCCCGTGTTGGCAGAGAGGTGCCTGCCTTTCTGTTGGCTTATGTTTCCCATGCTCCGAATAGTTGTTTGCTTGTTTGTTTCATTAATGGAAACCACTTGTAGAAATGTTTTAGTAAAATCCGGCATCAAGTTTTCATGGCAAAAACAATATATTTTTCATGACACATTTGAATCTCTCTGTTGAACAACATGGCGGCATCTATATTTTACCAAGTGGTAATGTAACCACCTTTTTTTTCTTCTCTTCCTTCAACATTGAGAAGGGAGAGACAGCACTGGTAATGCACACATAAAAACATGCAGCATGATATCCTGAAAACACCATAGTACATCATAGCCAGTCTTGATTTTCCATGTATTTTTATCCTCGTACAGGCTCATTAACGATATCTGTTCTGTTTGGATCCCACTGAGAACAGGCCTACTAGCTTCTTATCTGTAAAGTTGGGTCTTTTGTGAATACAGTGAGATGAGACGTGGACAGAGCTATCCACCAACACCATCATTATTTATTCATTACCACTATAGATATGGAAGCTACTTATGAAACGGACTTGTCTGTTATGCAATGAGATACGTGCTATCGATACAAAACTGCATTGTTGTTTTGTTTTTACCTTTTTACTGCTTAGCATTAGCATGAAAAATGTCCCTCATGGCCAGTTCTGTCATTGGTGTTCTGCCCTTCATTATAGTTCTAATTGAAGCTTTAAAACCAAATTGTCTGGTATGAGCAACTGGAAAGCAAACAAGCATATAAAAATTACCTTCTCAACAGGTTTGTTCCATTTAGTAATGACCTTATACATGTCCTAGATGACAACACATTTTTGAAACGTACCTGGAACCATTGTTTCGCATGTCACTTGTCTAACATTAGAAGAAAAAAAAAACATTTGGTTTGAATTCAGCTGAGGACAATGATTGCCTCCCGTCACAGTTTCAACAGCTTGGAAAGTTTCATAGACAAGATGAGTTGGGACAATTGAGTCAGGGGTGAATCGTTCAAGTTTTATTATGGCACTCACAGTGTTGTAGCTGGTTTACCAAACAGTATTTGTGTTTGACAAGTTTGGGGTTGCAGTGTCTGCCTTTAGAAGATTTAGAGCCTAGGCATATGTAGCACAAAGTGACATCTTGCAAAAACCTGTCTTTCTTGTCACCATATATGGCCTTATATTAGTCACGGCTCATGACATGTCATGCCTCATGACATCACGCTTTGCGACACGATGCATATACAGTATTGCCATCTCCATATATGAAGATCACAACACTGACCTTATCAAACCTTGCATTGCCATACATGGAGAAGACTGCATCATCTCCAAAAATGAATGCCCAACCATACTTGAGCCCTCATCAAACCCTGTACACTAAAGACACTGCCCCCACTGGAACCCTTAGATCTCCATATGTTGATCTGACCTCATCAAACCCTGTACACACCACACTGCCTCTGTTTAAACCTATTTTGAGCCCATATGTTGTACAGTACATCTGTATGATGGTTGCTTTCCTCATACCGTTGCAAGCTGTCCTATCAAGCACTTTAATTACAGAAGTGATTACATATTTTATTGTATAGGTGCTGGTCAACGAATTAGAATAATTTGAACAGTGCAATCGTTAAATTCTTTGAATGCATTTCTTGTGCAGAAAACAAATCAGGTGTTCACCGCGCCTGTCCTACTGGTTAGAGTAATCACAGAACTCGTAACCTGTAAAAAATTTGCTCAGCTGAGCTTTCCAAAAGGCCCATTTAGGCCATTTAACTGTGACACTGTTGTTTCATTGAATTAGAATAATGGAGAAACCGTTTCATTGAATTAGAATATTTTTTATTATAATTAGAATCATCACTTTCTCAGTATTTTGTGGCTGCCCCCTTGGCTTGTATGACTGCCTGAAGTCTCCGTGCAGGGGTTGACACTAAGGTCTACGAGGTACTTGCCCATCGGGCAAGTGCAATCAGGTTCTACTTGCCCTCAGGTCATGGTCACTTGCCCCCCCAAAAATATATTGTAAATTTTGCTTTTAAGTTTACTTCCTACTTGGGTGCTTTCAACAGGTGGTCCAGGGACCACCAGTGGTCCCGGAGAGGGTTCCAGGTGGTCCCTAGCTAAGTTGGTTAACCAGATGTAACTCTTGAGAGCGTAAAAATGAAACCAAATGGACCCGCAAGGGTCCATTTGGTTTCATTTTTACGCTCTCGAGAGTTAAAAATTCATCATCTTAATTAGCCCATAGTGGTCACAGACCGAGTGGTCCCTGACCCCAGCAAAATGATAGTTTGGAACCAAATGAACCTGGGAGAGAGATAGGTAGATAGCTAGAAAGCAGGGAAAGACACAGAGGCAGAGTACAATGACCGCCTTCAAGACAAATTTATCTTGTGTAGTGTTATAGTGCACGAAGTTGCACACTTGCCTGATCGGGCAACCAGGTAGCAGTCTTCACTTGCCCCACCATTTTGTTACTTGCCCCGGGCAAGCGGGCAAGTGTTACTGTCAAGCCCTGTCCGTGGCATCGATTTGAAGAACTAGCTATCTCTACCTATCTCTCTCCCAGGTCCACTTGGTTCCAAACTATCATTTTGCTGCGGTCAGGGACCACTGGGTCTGTGACCACTATGGGCTGATTAAGATGATGAATTTTAACTCTTGAGAGTGTAAAAATGAAGCCAAATTGATCCGCAAGGGTCCATTTGGCTGAGGGCAAGTAGAACCTGATTTGCACTTGCCCGATGGGCAAGTACCTCGGAGACCTTAGTGTCAACCCCTGCACGGAGACTTCAGGCAGTCATACAAGCCAAGGGGGCAGCCACAAAATACTGAGAAAGTGATGATTCTAATTATAATAAAAAATATTCTAATTCAATGAAACGGTTTCTCCATTATTCTAATTCAATGAAACAACAGTGTCACAGTTAAATGGCCTAAATGGGCCTTTTGGAAAGCTCAGCTGAGCAAATTTTTTACAGGTAACAAGTTCTGTGATTACTCTAACCAGTAGGACAGGTGCGGTGAACACCTGATTTGTTTTCTGCACAAGAAATGCATTCAAAGAATTTAACGATTGCACTGTTCAAATTATTCTAATTCGTTGACCAGCACCTGTATATGTGTACACGTTATCTCTGTCTATATAGGTTTTCATAAATATTATTGTTTGGATAGACTATGATAACAATCAACTGAAATACACATCAAACGCTTTATGGTGTCCCTTAAATGTAGCCTATCTGTTGTTTACAAAGGCAGCTACAATGCAAACAATAACAAGCTACGGAAGAACTCATCAAAGAATTGTGAATAAACATTTACATTTTAGTGGACGTGCTGACGCAACAGCATTCGGTCAGACTGTGCATTATGGTCAGATGATTAATTTATTGAATGAATGCGTTTGCATAGAGTAACAGGTCTACCAGTCTCTCCACCTCTTTAGTAAACAGACATGCATTAGCATGTCGGCTCGTCAATATGGTATTCCTGCTTTATACTGCTTTATAAGGATTTGAACATTTCTTGTACTACTAGTATACTAGTATATATGATGGCCTTCACACAAGATTTAGACTAGTATTTCAATAATGGCATAATGAGGTTCAGACATTGGCAGCTGGCCATCTGACAATGGAAGATATACAGTAAGCAGAGTTGGGGTTCAATGTCATAGTGGTACTGACCTGTCGACACTGAGCGCACACAGGTTGAGAACGGTGATGCCAACAGAGGCTTTCTGCAGGAAGGGCATCAGCTTGCACAGGGCCAGGCCAAACATGCTGTTGTCAAAGGGAAAGCGTGCGGCCAGGAGCTGGATGAAAACAACACCACAAACCAGATTTACACTTTGTGAGGAAGGGCAACTCAATATCCTTCTTTCTTGGTCAGTTGGTCAGGTTTAACAGCCCACATCTCCACTTTAAAAGTTAAGAGTACATATATATTTTGTTTTCATGTCCTGTTTGCCTGTTTTATTTACTAATAATAATGATGATGATAATACTTGTAATGATAACAATTATAATAATGTTATAAAAAAGGGCTCACACAGTGTCTTTGGTTGATGAGAGTTTGTTGCCTCTCACAATTGTCTGGCCACACAAGACTAGGTTGATAACATGACTATGAACTCTGCTTTTGTACAATTCTATATCACTAAATCATCCAAATTCCACTTATACAAATGTAGATGCAGTCCAACAACCATTTTTCCACACAGCTGCTCAATATCTATTGGTTGATTTTGCATTTATAGCTACTTTAAAGTTGTTAAGAATTAACAACATGCAGGACCTGCATGAAGTTATTTTGGATAGCGTGCAACCACCTTGGCAGCCAGGCACTGTACTTTCTTGTAGAAAACATCTTTTATAGATATAGTTATATTATAATTAGAATATGTCTATGATTCCTCTTCCCATATTTGGTAATTTTGCCACAGCACAGCTGTGCCAATAACGGCGATAAAGCACTCCCTCTTGCGTGTTATTGCTTAAGTAAACTGCCGGCACTATTAAGACATTAGTCAGTCGAAGTGATTTGTGATTAGGGAGCAAATTGAAGACATTTATACTGCTTTGTTTGTTGAACATGGCCTGGGAGATGACCATCTATAGAAGCTATTAAAGGCTATAACACAGCAGCCTGGTTTAAGACCACATCAAAGAGCACTGGTCGTCATGTATGCGTCAGTGGGAGTTCAGCCCATCAACATTACAGCATCTGGAGCGGATCGTCTGATACAGTGTAACTGTCAAGTCTATGGACAAGTCTCAAGTAATGATAGAGGATCCAAAACAAAGCCATTGCCACTTCTATGTTGCTAGTAGCTATCTGTAAATAAAACTAAATAATTCACTAAAACTGCTAATATAACTTCCTTAGAGAAACAAAGGAGCTCAGATTTGTTTTTGTTTTTTTGTTTTCCTACAGTGGCCTTGGCACACTTCCCTGAACAGGATTTTTACATGGGTTGGACAAAGACATACATCATGGGATTGGGGTTGTTCCAGAGAGAGTTGGGGCCAAAGGAAGCACTTCACAGGGCATCCTGGTCCCCCTATTGTTTGAATAGGCGCAAAGAGGAGCAAGAGAGGCCCCAGATCGCTGTTTTTAGTCTGTGTCTGTGTACTAGTGTAAGTATAGCTATATTGAGCCGCCATACACGGGACAAAATCACTGCGGGACATTACTGTGCTATGCAGTTTACGACACAAAAAGTCATTTTAAACTAACACAAATGTTGTGTCCCATACCAAATTATACTGCCTAGGGAAAGATTTGTACATATGCTAGTGACGTTGGACTAGGAAGTCACCACATGACAACAAACGTGACTGAAACAATCACTGGTAATTGCTAACAGGTGGCTTTGTTTTTGTTCATTTTTCTAGTCTAGGGATGGGCCTTTCATATTGTTCTTAACATATTGAATTACCTGAATTGGTCTCCCAGGATATCACTGCTAGTGACCATTGTATAAACAAATTTGAGGCCAGTGCGTACTACCAACATGGCAATAGCTTAAACTACACAGTATTTATCTTTCTAATTCATTTTTTAAAATAAATATACAGTATGTGTTTCAAGACGTGGGATTCAACTTAAACATCAATAGGCCTACAAAGCATACCAATAAAAGCAGACTCAACTGAGCTGCACTTAACTTTAACTAACACAGAAAACATTTAACACACAAACTACAATCAGCATCTGATTGAATCCCAGAGTACAGTCTTCAGAAGTTAATCCAACCATTGACTAATGTATCAGGCCAGAAGAGGGTGATTTGTACTGTGTGTGAGGCAGACAATAGCCTGATTTCAGTCTTTATTCAATCTGGCCAAATCCATGCTTCTAGTATCATCATATCTCTCACTGCACTTAGAAGATAACATACTCTGACTGATCATCCATTTACACTCCTGCTATAGCTCCTCACTCGTCTCTTGTAGTTCAACTTGTTTTGCAACAGTACCTCTCCTACACAACTGATGTGCTCAACATTATTTCAGCAAAGAAACTGTAATGTTCACCCAAATAATAGCATAATTATTAACCCAATGTGACAAATGTGTTGCCTTGAGGTGGGGTGCATCTACTTGTTAGGACACTGCTGATCCACTATGTAATCACCCATCTACTATCTTTTTGGCAGTCTTTTGACCATCTTTATGTGCTGACATTGTATTATGTACTGACATGTATTGACATTCGACTAGGCATACTGTACCTTGTACACATTGATGGGTATGTCAATGGTGATGTACATGAGATCACCCAGAGCCAGGCTGGCGATGAGCGCATTTGGCCCGTTCCTCATGCACTTGTTCTGGTATATAATCCTCAGCAGGGTGGCGTTGCCCACCAGCCCCACCACAAACACCAGGATCGAAATGACAGTGTTGATGTATTTGAAGTAGCCCTTGATGGAGGTGGAGATGAGGCATGGTGGCGGTGGAACCGGCCTCCTCGCGATGCTGGCGTTCCCACTCCCAGATCCTGTCCCCAACGCGCCGGTGTCCGGACCCCCCACTGGCCCCCCCGGGGTCCCGAAGGGAGGGCTGCTGGTGCTGTGAAAGCCGGGAAACTGGAGGGTGGTGTCGAGGACGAAGCCAGAGAGGGAGTCCTGCTCGTCAGTTTCGTTGCCGTTTATCTCGCACATTCCGCTGGCCGCCATACAGGCCATTAGCAGCAACACATGTAGGACTGGGGCGCCCATTATAGAACACATTCCACACTTTGATTTCACTGACGGGGCTGTGAAAATGAAACAACCAGTGCCCCCAAGTATAGCTCTGGTGAGTAAGAGAAAGAAAAGGAAATTAGGTTGTTTTCAGACTTTAGCAAAGTACAAAGGCAACATTCAACACTGCTTTGCATCCCCACTGTCTCCGCATTATTCTCTCCGCTTGAAAACTAGCCAAGCCTGACTATGTCAGTTAGAAGAAAGTTTGACAGCGTTGCTGTCCCCCCTCTCCAAATGCTTTGTGGAAGTCTAACAACTTCCTTAAGACTTCAAAAAGGTTTTGCCAAGGGGGCACAGATGGGAGATGCCAAGACTGGTTACAGTCAGGTAAGGGGGGAGGTAGGCATCAACCTAATTGTACACCAGACATCTCCGTTTGCTCTCAATCATTCCTGGAAGTTTAACAAGGGTTGGTTAACGACCGAGCCAGACTTGTTCTTTTTCTTTCGGGGTTGTTTGGACAGTGTGCCCCCCTTAGTGTGGCTTTTGGTCTCCTCGGCACACATTCTCCTGTTTCTGATTTAGAAAGGCTCAGACTGGCGGTTATACAAAACAAAGAGTCACTTCAGCAAGAGGGAATCGGTTTACATCTGTCCCGCAGCCACTTGTGCAATACCGTCTAGAATTCAACTCATTGAATACATTGCAGTGTTTTCATTTTCACCACCTCTCTTGAGTAGTATAATGCAATTCTATTATTTTTTTTAAAGCTGCTGTTAGTTGCATTGCTTTGTTGAAGAAATGGTTAATTGCTCTATATTCCTTAGTTGTATTTATTTGTTCAGCAAGTCGTCCCAAGTTCCCATCAATCCAGCTCTAAAGGGAAACTACATTTTCTGGCTGTGATACCAATTTAATCCAATCAAGAGAGAGAACGAAAGGTGAGATTGGAAGTTATTAAAAAAATGGACTGTAACACAAGCTGATAAATGGTCTTTGTGGGGTTCTCTCTCCTAATTGGATGAAAATGTGTAACCCACCTGAAAATGTCATTTTCGCATATTAAAAACCAAAGAGCTCAAGTAATATTAGAATATGCAGATGTTTTTCGCTAATTGTTTTTTTGTTCGTTTCTTTTTCTCTTACTGTGTGTGTGTGTGTGTGTGTGTGTGTGTGTGTGTGTGTGTGTGTGTGTGTGTGTGTGTGTGTGTGTGTGTGTGTGTGTGTGTGTGTGTGTGTGTGTGTGTGTGTGTGTGTGTGTGTGTGTGTGTGTGTGTGTGTGTGTGTGTGTGTTTCATTCCATTGCAAGGCAGGTAAAGAAAAGTTTTGAAGCGGCTGTCAGATCTAGAGGAATAGTTTGGAGCTCCTTTCCTCCTATCACATCACAGCACTGGCAAAAAAAAAACTCGTATAGCCAAGAGTTGTTCCTGTTCAAAGTCCCGGCTGTCATCGAGTACACAAAAAAGTATTTAGCAGCCAGCCCTTCAAGTAGCATCACAGTTTAGCATCAGCACCGCACCGCTGGGATCCGTGACAGCACGCAAACTGATCTAGGCGCATAAATAATAAATATGCTTGGTTTTCACCTACCGCTCCTAAAATGTCTGCCTGGCCCCTTGGAAAGCGTCAGGCGAACTTTCGGCTGAAGCCCCCAGACATCTGTATCACATCACATGAGTAATTAACGCACTATCAAAGTCGCAGGCAGCGTATCCCTCTTGGTTTGAGCAGCGCACCCGTCTGCTCGGAGGTGCCTTCGCATTATGGCTCACAGTTTCCTGTGGAGAGTTTGCAAGTGGTGTGTGTGAGTGTGTGTGGGGGGTGTGCTCAAGTAGTGTGTGAGTGTGTATGTTTGCATCTAGGTGTGTGTGTGTGTGTGTGTGTGACTGTGTGTGCGTGCAGCAGTGGAGCACTTTGACTGGGTGGGATAGTAAATCTCCACCTCCCTTTGGTAACTGCCTGGGCCCCCTTTGGAAACATCAGCCCCCTCTCTCTCCCCTCTCTCTCTTTCTCCCTCACTCTTTCTCAGAGGCACCGTATGCCGACACTCTTCTCGGAGGCTCAGCAGCACATGCACGCATGCACGCACGTACGCACACATACATCAACAACACACACAAGGGGCCAGGGGCGTCAGGGAGCCCACAAATCCCTCCTCCCCCCACCCACCCCTTTTACTCACTCTCTATCTTACTATATCCCTCATCCCTCCCTCTCTCTCCCTGTCTGTCTTTATGCCTGTGTCATATATTACGGTATGTCTTGTATACATTACACGCAACTGTTTCCTCACACTTAAGGCCACAGAGATTAGCCACCAAAGGAAGGAGATGCTCAGAAATAGGTGTCCATGTCTTATTGCTGCCTTTACAGTTCCAATAAGAGGGAAGGCAGGGCAGAGGATAGGAAGTCCATGCCAACTGGCCGAGTCTTTGTGTGTTTTTACTAGACTAACAACCCTGTGGGTGGTCAAGATAAATATGCCACGACGCACGCAACTACACGTACACATGGTGTAGCCACATAGTAAACCTGTCAGTGTTGATTTCACATCAGAGACTTTACTCTTCTGGCTATTTGACAGCCCTTTATAAACTACATTATAATGCAGTCATTAACAATGCACTGCAGGTGTATGGCTGTCACCCTAAGTCATAATGATTGGAGCTACTGGAACTTTGTTTATGTGACTTTAGAGGAAGCTTTATTTAAGATATTGTTAACTAGCCTAGGCTAGCATTGACCTGAACTCTGCATAAATAACTTTACAGTTGGCAGTTTTGCATGTGTAAGCACACACACCAGCACATTTCACTGTCTGTGAAACAGGCAGTTCAGCGACGGTTCAGTGTCCTCCGTTAAGTGCATCAATAGCCATTATGGATTCCATACCAACACACAAAATGGACCCCTTATACTTGCACATATAATATACATTCTGAGAAACAGGAAGACGGCCATCAGAGCAACTATTAAGTTGGTAGGTGAACCAAAGAGCTGAGACAGCGACCACGTAAAGAGAAATGCCACTAAATTAAACAATTCTATTGTAGACTATTGGGATTTCCAACTAGACAGTTGAGTCAATATTTGTAAAAGATAACAAGTCTCCTCTAAAGCAAAAAAAAAAGCAGCCTGACGGCTAAGAATCAACATACACAATCTATAGCTGGCTCAGCATTACAAAATGAAACGGTGGCTGCGAGCAGTAGTCATGAAGGAAATGCACATACTGTACTTGGCTCTGTTAAAGTCAGTCTGAGCCAGATGAAAATGCTAAATTGTCCCCTGCAAAATGGCCTTGTAAACATCATTCCTCATATTCCCTGTGGATGCTCTCTCACTGTCACCTCTGCCATCGCAGCCAATTCATTTCTACTGAAGCTGTACACTGCAGTGACAGAACAGATTTGGGGGCGGGGCAGCCTTCTCTCCCAGCTCTTTGAGTAAAGGGGACAGTAGTGAAAGTTGACTATTACAAATTGAAGCTGTTCTATGCCATAGCTATATAGGAAATGCATGAGGTCTATAACTTTTGCTTTACTCTGCAGCAGCACCATTACTGGCGTTGTTATTGTTGATATGAAATATGTGAAATTGCATTCAATTATACATCAACAGGTTATAATAATCTCAATTAGACTCAATTAGACTCAATCTCAATTATACTGTCATCAATCAGTTAGATGAAATCCTGGTGGGTCCATTTGATTTTATGTTTACACTCTCAAGAGTTATAATATTAGGGGGCACGCATGGCTGAGGGAACATGGGGTGCTGGGGGGGCTGGAGCACCTGCTCCCCTCAAACACAGCACCCCCTCAGACAGGAGCTACAAGCACCCCCTCCACCAGGCACAGCACGCCCCAAAACAGGAGGAAAAAAATAACATAAAATAAAAAATATATAATATCAATAATAATAAAACATGTCACTTTATTATAATGGAGACTAAAATAAAATATGCATTTTTGGTGGTGTGTTTGTTTTTATATTCATCATTACCTCTGCTCGGCTGCTGACGCTGTTTCCGGCTATTTACGGCTATTTTCGGTTACCTTTCCTTTACGCAAGGTGCGCGCCGTTTGAATCCACCGCCGGTCAGCTGGACCTAACAGTGAGTGTTGTGTTGTCAGTCAGCATGGCTCAGAAGCGGATAAGTGATTTCTTTGGTGGGCCCAAGCCCAAAACAAAAGTTGTTCGTCCCAGCAGCAGCTGTACAGGGGACGAGTGCTAACTTTGTTGAAAAGGATTATAATGTCGTGGAGTTGTCGGAGGGAGACGAGGGGGAGGTCGAGCAGCACCAGTGCTGTTCAGCAGGGGATGAAGGAATTCATCGCCGTCACCCCCGAGCACAAGAGCACCTTTGGAGTATAACGTAGGCTAAAGCCTTTACTATTTAACTATAATATTTCTCACTAATATTTACGAATATGGGAAATATGCGAGAAATAATATAGTATTAACTAATTACTATGGCCGCCGTGCCAACTGAACTGCTGCCTGCTGCTGAAATTTAACGTGAGATATTATTCGATTCTGACGGGGAGGGCTGTGTGACGATGATGATGATGATGATGATGATGATGATGATGTGAACACACGGGTCGCCGAACCCAAGCGCGCTGCGCTGTCAACTTGTTGCTGTTGGGACGTATAAAAATATACCTCCTACTGGACCTCAGCTCCTCTGTTTAGCCTATAATTTATATTTTTTGCGCCTTGCTAAATCTCATGTGGACTAAATAGGCATATGCCCGTTTATGATGGGTTTGGAACTGTCAGTTGTTTTAGTTTGTGTTGCTGTTGAGCGTTTGTTGTGATTATATATCCTGCGTGAGGATTCTGTAGGCCTATTCATTCAGCCTATATGTTCAAAACAAGTGATTTATGTAGGCCAGGCCTAATAAATATGCTATTTCACATTATAGGCATCTTGTTCATAACTTGTGTGTGGAGAGGGAAATTAAAGAGTAGGCCTACTTTAACACGCAAAAATGCGCGTGCATGAAACGCGTGCACGCGCATTTTTGCGCACCCCCGCTTCCAAGCTCAGCCCCTGCTACTGTAAAATAGTTCCCGCGGCCATGGGGGCACGGTGGCACAGTGGTTAGTGCTGTCGCCTCACAGCTAGAAGGTCCTGGGTTCGATTCCCGCTAGGGGCGCCGCTGTGGGTGCTGGCGGCGTGTCTGCTCCTCCGCGTCATCAGTGCCCATACCCGAGGCGGGGTTGGTGAAAGGGCCTTTCTGTGTGGAGTTTGCATGTTCTCCCCGTGTCCCCTAGGGTAGATACCCTCACAAAAACATGCTGTAATCCTGGCCTCTAAACTGCCTCCCCCTGGCCAGCCGGGGGGCCTGATGGAGGGGACTGGAACTGGTTGGAATAACGTGTTCCTTCCACGCGCTACGTCCGACCAGGGAAACTCCCCCCTGTCAGGTGAAAAGAAGGCAGCTTGGACTCCTCATGCATTGAAGGAAGCATGAGGCCAGTCCGCTGCCTCCCCAGGTTGGTGGAGGGTGTGTAGAGCCCAGGATCACATTAGGAATTGGCACTGGGTGAAAAAATGGGTTGCAAAATCGTGGGATAAAAATATTAAAAAAAAAAAAAAAAGAGTTATAATATTTATCATCTACATCATCTAAATTAGCACCACTAAATTAAGAAGTTTACACAATTAGAGAATGTAGGAGAATGTACATTTTGATCCTTATGTTTGTTTGCGAAAATCAAGCTGGAATTTGGTCTGTGGGGTGAAAATCTCGTCAAATGGTGGTCCGTGGCTCAAATGCTGAATAAATAGTGGGGCCTGGTATCAAAAAGAGTGAAAACCACTGAGTTAGACAGTTCATTTATAGCTATACACTCTGCAATGACAGTAATGCACGCATGGTAGAAACAACCACTTGTGAAGTAAACACACACGGAAATACTATACATACACATACACAAATCTGTGCACACGCGCATACACACACCCATACGCACGTGCAAAGGCAGATTCATTTCTAACATGAATTTCACTCATACCCCCCCCACGCACCCACACACCCACACACCCCCACACCCCCCCCCCCCCCCCCCCCCCCCCCCCCCCCACACACACACACACACACACACACACACACACACACACACACACACACACACACACACACCCTGACCAGCACTTGAACTTGAACAAGCAATTGAGGTGTTCTCTTTTTAATGTAAAAAAATCTTAAAAGTCATTTTTGTCACTTCACTGTCATCTGGTGACCCCTGCAGTTATTTTTGTAATATTTTGTAACTTTTGACTGTATTAACAGTATATTCAGTGATTTAAGTTGATTCAAGTATTTTTCCTTCTTTTTGGATAACCCTCTGTGCTGACCATACAACCTTATTTTCAGTTCTTCTTCATCCATTCAGAATCACATGGCGCTAAGCCTTTGTGTCCAGGCTGTTGGCCTGTTGAGAGCGCGTGCATGTGCACATCTTGTTATTGGGGGGACTGGAGGGTTTTCCAAATCACCCAACTCATTGAATGTTCCTTCAAGTTTTACATAAGTATAGCAAATTTACAGTATAAACATACCTTGTAAAACATTGTTTAACTTAATTAGCAACACTATCAGTTGACTTGAAATAAATGTTTACCTTTCCTTCCAGAAAGACACAGGTGTGGTTGTGGGGGCTAAAGTGCTCATGATTCATGTTAAGATACTTTGCCTATTAATGTAGATTGTGACTTAATTGGATAATGTCAATATTTACTGGCATTTAAATTTAAAGCGGTTGTGTTTTCTTTAATTGTAGCCATGAATATGTCATGGCTTCTGAATTAGTTATGGTCAACCGCGGCATATATTTTATTCATCGAAATGTGATTTGCTGACTGGATATGAAAACCCACCCACATTTTTCTGTTTTTTTTCCCCAAGTCCAATAGATGTTGCCAGTTCCTATGGGTTTCATGACATTTTAACTTTTGTGTGGAGGGAGGGTGGGAACTGGGAATGTGTGCATGCATGCGTGTGTTGTGTGTGTGTGTGTGTGTGTGTGTGTGTGTGTGGGGGGGGGGGGGGGGGGTGCCTTTGTTAGTAAACCCATTAATATATAAATGATGAAACCTTTACCTGCTCCCCCAGTTGCTCTGGCTTTCATGTTGTTGTTGTGTTGTTGTTTGGCTCTTAATCAGGTATTAATGCCATTCCGTGTGAACTCAGATATGGCAGACTGCCTGGTAATTCATATGCTTGTTCTCCGATGGCATCTGTCGAAGTGTGCTCTCTGCATATTGGTACATACCCTGTGGGAAATTTCGAACCAGCCTGAGACCGAGTGGGATGTAAGCAATTTCTTAACTGGGGCACTTGCTCTGAATAAAAATAAATAAATAAAGAAATATAAAGGGTTGGGAAGGGGTGTGTGCATGTGTGTTGGGGGGGTGGGGGGGTGGTTAGAGAGAGACCGAGAGAGAGAGAGGGAGAGAGAGATAAAAATGTAAGTTAAGTTTGAGGCCAACTTAACTGTGACAATCTGTGACACAGTGGAGGAGACTTCAGCACGGCCGCTACTGGGTTTTACTCATTGTGGATATTACGGTCACGGACAGAAAATGTTATTACAGCAACAAAACAAAAAAATAAATGACAACAGCTATGGTATAGTAATCATCTTGCAATCACAAATGATAATAGACTAATTAGCTCGGTGGCTCACTCCGGCTCATCTGGACTTAATTAATATAATATTATAACACACTGTTTAATTAGAAGGCGGGTGCCTGCCTTTGCGGGGAATGGGCGAGAGCCTTTGGATGTGTTTGTGCTTCTCTGACACCCACTTGAACCTTTGGAATACATCCCAAAGCTTCCTTCTGTGTCTTCATATATGGGCTTCAAATGGATGGCCTCAGTGGAATGGGTTTCTCACACACGGGGAAGTCAAAGGTCACGATAGGGTTTTTCCTATCTCTGTCACAACCGATTACACCGGACCTATTTCTGCTCCCTGAAGAAGGCATATCTTTAGTGTTTTGTTGTTGTTGTTGTTTTTTTTTTTGTCGTTTTGTTTGTTGTTACCTCAAACATGCATCATTAGACCAATCATGACCACTTTTTATTAATAATCACAAAATAACGTGTAACATATTGGAAGACCAGGAAAAAATAGAAGACCAGGTTACAGATTTTATGGCCAAGCACAGACTCCCCATTAATTACACATCACATATCACAATCTCATATTCTTTGAGAATTATATACATATCGCTAGTTCTCATGGGGTCTTTGGTTGGTAGCCAGCTAGATTTGTTAATACAGCATCAATCGCTATTCTCATTTTAATATAGGCTGCATTTTGCTATATAAGAAAATAATGCAGATGCCACAGCGCATCACTTTGTATTTTGAACTGTACACCTGCTATTTGTCTTAAGAATATATATTTAAAAAATCTTCTACCATAAAACATTTTCAGATGGGGGACTGCGATAAAATACAAGTCGGATTTTGGAGGTCCTTGGCATGAACAAGTTTAAGAACCACTGGTATAGATACAAGACGTAATCTGTAACCTGGCATCGCCACTTAAGATGTCTTAATCTACACTTGAGACGGGGAAGTACGTTGCCAAATTGAGTTGGCTGCTGATACCCACTGACTAGCCACAGAGAGGTCTGGGATGAATACAGAGGTTACTGATAGCTGTGTCTTGGACGTGGCACTAACAGCCTTTATAGGACACATTCTTTGGTTCTAGTCTGGCTCTTGTCTAACATACTGGAAGCTCACTGATAACGTGTAGGCGTCTGAACCCATCGCACTTTGCTCTCCTGCTCGTCAGAAAGAGCCATGGAGCCACACTCAGGGATATCCATGAGGTAATTATGATGGCACATCTGTCAGAGCAGCATGTGGTCTGGTTTTTGGTGAGAGAAATTGGTTGGTTATTTCAAATACGGTATATAAACCATGCATAGCAACATCCGGAGTACCCTGAAATGTACAAATTGACCGCGAAGTGGTATCTGTAAAACAGATATTTTACATTTCTGTTTCTGAACACATGAGCCAGGTGTTCTCACAAGGGTGTGTATATAAAGTAAAACAGAATCAGGTTTAAGCGTGGTAATAATCTTCCAGTGTATTCAATAGACAACATTCTGGAGATTACATATGTTCAGGAAATAACAAGCAAAAGTGGAAGTAAGCCACAGGACCAGACTGAAAAGGGATGTCAGGGTTAATGGATAAGGGATAACAAGGGATAACCGATGTATGTGCCCATCCAAAGTCCTCCCAACATTTCAGACTTGGAACAGGGTGGTTCAATGCATTCAACTGACAACCCAGGGCTAAATTATTCGCTGGTTGCTTTAGACTAGCTAAGGACCAATGATCAATGTCACATCCGTCTGCAGAGGGCAGACAAGAGGAAGTTTAGTCAGCTGCAGTGGAATTGAATGACAAGGGCCCAGATAAATAGCTGTTATTTTCAATTCTCCAAAGGAATTAATGGCTGCTTAGTGGCTTCTCTTTGGCTGAACCGAATGCGAGTGTTTGTACATGTGTGAGACCTTCCCTCTTTTGTGGGATTCCTACAGTGAAAATATCAGCACATTCATTGATGCATTCATTTCTCACTCTTGTTTATGAAAGTAGAGTATATCCAAGTACAACAACCACATGTTTCTCTCTGGTGACCCTATTTGACAATTACACCCTCTATTCTTAGCAAGACAGACTTGTGTTACAATTGCCTGCCTGCTTTTAAGTGTAGGTCACATCAATTCGCCAAGCTACAAGGTAATCAAACAAGGTCTAGATTGGTTTGAAGATTTGTAGATTGGCAACACTCTACTGTAGGTGTATATTGGTCCCTCCAGAATAAGCATGCTGTGATTTAAGTGCTTAGCAGACAATTGTCTAGAAGTCTCCCGAGTTCAGCCCCCAGCCCCCGCGCGCACGCGTGCACACACACACACACACACACACACACACACACACACACACACACACTCAACCCCACGGATATTTCTGACCCTTGTGCAGTTGACCTGAGATAGGACGAACTTTGTCAGTGCCACTGTTGTCTTTGCAAACGTGCAATGTTGTGCTTCTGAGACCCACTAAGCTGTGTGTAATTGTGTCTGCCCTGACGATGCTGATAACCATCGCAGATTATACAAACAGAGTGCAGGATAATTTAATCCAATACGTTTTGTGAGGCAGGCCTATCAAAGCCACTGTTCATTAAAAAAAAAGCCAGATGGAATTTCAAGGGGAAAACAAACAGGGGGTTTTTGAGTTGCAGACTGCTGAGTTGGACGTACGCCCTCATCTCAGGTACGACGAGAGCCATCTGTGATCAATTTGGACCTAGCATGCTACTTGTAAATACAGCTGCACCGGGCCAAGTGTCCAACACCAAAGATAACAAACCATCGGAGGCGAAACGCACAGAGAGAGATATTGTGGAGAGGCCAGTGTGTCTTTGCAGGTATATAGCGCCAGATGTTCCCTGGTTCTGGATCGCTGATGGATAAAATGGCGATAGCGGTTCTAAGAGGAGAGCGTTTGAGGATATGTTGTCGTTGAATCGCCGCCATCTGCTTAGTACTATTTGTACTGTAAGTGCAAGCAGGAAGTTCTTTGGAAGAAGTTTTTTTAGGATTGTGGTGTTTATGATAGGCCTGTCACATTTATTACTGTAAATGATTTCAATTTTGAGAATCACATTTAATGATGTAATTTTGCATAATCCTTCAGATAATATAATCATAACTCAAACATAATGGCAGTCATTTTCATTTTTCATACATTTTAAAAAATGTGATGCTAATGTGATTTTTAGAATGGGATGGAATAAAATGTTATATTTCAGTTGCTGCTTTGCACCGTTACATTTAAAGATGGAGTGCCAAGATTTTTTTCTCACCCTAAAACAATGAACATCGGATGTTATTGTTATGTAAGGAGGAAGAAAAAAAGTGTAGAGTATTTGTTTAAATGACGGGTGGGTGTGGTGGTGGGTGGAGATCCACCTGAACTGAAGCCGCACCCACAGCTGAGGTTGTATAATAAAGGGGGAGGAGTTAGGGGAGAGGATGATAGTGTGATGTCACTATATTACAGTTTTTTCATGTTTGCATGTTTGACTGTCAAATACAAACAGAAGACATAATTGCAAACAACAATAACACCAAGAGGTCTAACAAAGTACTGTCACCTCTTAATTACATGGAACATTGAGGTGAGTGCTGCTTTACCTGAACAACACGAGGAACAAATCAAATTATTCTTGCTCAAATATGGAGTTCCATTTACCCTTCACTAGGCTGGTCTCTGATACCGGGTACTGTCTGCACTGCACTGTTTTAGATTTATTTATATAAGCCTAGTGGAGGTCACAGTGACGTTGACCTTTGCATGGAGCGTACTGTACAGCCCACTTCCCTTAGTATCTGTGTCTTTATTTATTGAGATGAATAGTCGGAAAGTTGAGAAGGAAGCAGTATAGGAGCCCGGGGCAAGAGGCCTGGGAGGGATTCAGCACACAGGCCGCTCAAGGAAGAGAGGAGTGCATATTTGACCGGAGACGGTGCACAGTAAACTTCCTCCATGTTCATTAATTGATCTATGATAGTGTAGAATTGCAACCTACATTTGCTCAGAGTTAGAAATGGATTAAAGAACACTGTGTGGAGATTCTGTTTGCTGAGACGACAACCTGGGGAGGAACATTAAATCAAGTCAGGGTTACAGATGATGTGTTGAGAACTTGAAAACGAGGTCAAATAACGAGTCGGCGTTAATGGCTCCACCAGATGTACATTCTGTTTTCAAAATCGAATTCTGATAGTGTTAATTAAATGGTATGTATCCTTAATTTCCTGATTCTCTCGGTCATACTGTCCATTGCGGGATTGATGTTGTGTAAAGGCTATTGGAGGAGCTTTTAAAAAAATAATAAATGCCAGTCAGCCACAGGTGGCTAGAAGGGTTCACAAAACACTCCCTTGTGCTGTTCCCTCGACTCCCAATGTCTCCCATATTACGGGCCTATGGAGCAAACGATGGTAATCTGTCAAAATGGGGCCCTCTTGTCCACTACTCTGAGGCACCCCCCCAGCCCCCACACCCTCCACACACACATGCGCGTGCTCAAACACACTCGAGAGACTTTTCTTCTCGTTTCCCCCTTTAACAACAGAGCACTCTCTCTCTCTCTCCCCCCTGATTGCATGGAGTATTGCATACTGCTTTGATGTCAAACACATGGACCATTAGCCCAGCTTCGTTATATCGCCCCATCAAACCACTGGAAATGAGTTTGCATTTCTGAGTTTTATTAGGAGTGCTTAACATTTACAAGAGTTAATCAACTTTCACTGGGATTGGCTCATGCTCTTCTGAGGGCAAAGTTGCTTTAGCCAACGCTGCCGTTACAGGGTCCTGTTTCCATCATACAGTTAACAATGGCAAATGACAAGGTCAAATATAGCCAGAGGGGCTTCACTCATTAAAAATAATTATCTTATTATTGCCTCCTGGCATGAGTGGCAGTGTGGTGTATTGTTTTAAAGACATTCTCAGACTCCAAACAAAACACACTGAAATATAAAGTTACAGGACTCTTGGTGCAGAACTGTTTCAGTGCAACTGTAGGTTGGTAGCTGTAGATGGACATAAATGATGCTTAGCATTTATTCGTTTTAGTAAGAAAAAAAAGGGAAAATGGTGTTCACAACTTGATTAAAGCACTTTTGTATTCTTATATTCTACTTCACACTGAAAGTTGTGTTATACCAAACACATGCAAGCTTGTGAGCATGCACACATTTGTGTACACACACACACACACACACACACACACACACACACACACACACACACACACACACACACACACACACACACACAGTTCCCACCCTCACAGCAGAGACACAGTATCAGCTCTTGTGAAATAGCCATCGGTGAGTCCTCCACAAAAGTATGTCAGGAAGAACCTAAGATTATGTCTTCCTCTGACTCTGTATGCGTATATGGAAATTAAAGACAGTAATTAACTCTGAACTCTTGGCGAGCTATATGGGTACTGTAAGGCTTTCAATTTTCCCACAGAGCTTTTAAATTGAAATTATGTGAAGAGACTTTATTGAGCTTAACCTTTGCACAGCATTGCATGAGTAAATCAATTTATTCCGAATTCTTAAGAAAGAAGAATAATATCCGGGAAAACGCAAAAATGGCATGCAGACTAACTCCATTGAATATCATTCTCCTGTGTTCTAAAAATAGGACATATTGGCCTTCATTTCAGTTCAAGTTAAAGATTTTACATGTAAAAGTTTGTCCTTATTTTGCTGATTTCTGTATTTGGCTTCTACTGCGAAGACATGCAGCACCTCAACTCTGAATGTTTGAGCACAAACCTTAGTAACCTCTTCTTCTAACCGAGACCCTACAGTGGTCCTTATCTCCTAGTACCATCTCTGTGTATGACGCATTAGCCTTGCTGCCAGTATGTGTTTATCCTCCGTTGTGATGAATGGGCCCCTGGGACTTCCTGGCCCCTGCAGGCCCATCATACTGCTGAATGACCTCCTTCTGACTAGTTCTGACTCTCCACTCCCTCTCTGGACCCAGACAAAACTCCCTGCACCCGCATCCTTGCCAGCATCCATGAGTGTGTGGGTGTGGGTGCATGGGTGTGTGCATGAGTGTGTGTGCATGCGTGTGCATGTGTGTGGGACAGAAACATGGGTCAGAGGTTAGAGGGAGGAAGACTGACACCAGCTGGTAGAGATTATGGCTGATCAGAGATATCAGTTTTGGTGTGTGCGTGCATGGGAGTTGGGCGCAATAATGTTATAGCCTCTTCTCTGTCTCAGTTGAATTCAATTCACTTCAATTCAAAGGGTGTCATTGGCATGAGAAAACATACTTTGCCAAAGCAAAAAGCACAATACAACAATACACTACAAGTATGTACAAATCACAAGCTCCAGGAGGCTACAAATGTTCAAACATCTGGATAACAGTATTGATTAAGTCTGATTGCTGAGGTTGAGGGGAGAAGCACATCGAAGCGTCCGTCAATCAGAACCATTAGCCTCTAGCATCAAGCTGACCTTCTTTGACCCTCATAATGGGGGTCCTCGTTCGGCCCCGAGGGTCTGAGCCCACCTGTGTGAATGGGAGCAATTAAAACCAGTAAGCTCATTTCTTACTGAAGCTACAACCTGGCGTTCGAAACGGTCTTTTTCTCACACTACTACTGTGATGGGGAAAACCCAACACATGGACAAAAATACATTATGTACTTGTTATGATTATGTAATGGTTTTGATTATTTGTTCATCCTAGAAAATATAATTAGCAGTATTTTTTATCATCACTTTAATTGAATCAATAGATTAATCATGTATAAATAAAGTATATGATTATTTATTATGGCATACTGTCAACGAGGAACTGCCCTGGTTAAAGAAACAGCGTTCCCACTGGGGAGGGAGTCGGCTGAAAACATGGCTGGCCTCGCCGTTCTCTGAACCGTGGAAGGTCACTGTTTTCCTCGCTGTGTTTTGGTTCCCTTGCACCCCGGATAAACTTAGGGGTGTCGATCCCTCATGTGACCAAAACATCTGCAGAAGCTGCAGAAGACTCGTTCGTGTTTGACGACGTGCACTCAGGCTCCTTCAGCAGCGACGGCGCTCATGGTGGCACTCGAGCATGCGGTTTAATCTGGTCCCTGGGGGAAGATGCAACGGCTGGCCAGCCATTTTGAGCTTATCACTATCTCTTATTTTACCACTCCCTCAGACAGGCTGTGCATTTGATTAAATCTGCAGCAATGTATTTTCTCATCCCGATTCATATAGTAGATTCCAAGTCTGTCTACTGGATATGCTGCCAAAACAGTTGACAAAACTACCGACAATGCATCGCAAAGCTTCCTCTGTAATACACACAGTTATGCGGGGCATGCATCTGTGTGGGGGCAAGACGTGTTTTGTTTATTGTATGAACTGACCTGCACTCCCTAGTAGTGCTGCAAATGAATATTCCATACTCTAAAGAATATTCGAAAATTAAAACGTAAAGAATATTCGAATGTCATAATTTAAGGTTCAAATATAAAATAAATAGTAATAAAATTGCTGTGCAAGTTACCACATGACTTGATCTCAAGACTCAAGATAGCACATTTCTCAGCACTAACCGTGGACAATACAGGACTGTGGCAAATAGAGGAACAAAGAGGATGTTTTAGAGCATATTAGGCTGCATTTAATTTATTTCATATTGAAATTATATACATTTGATATTCGAATAATTTGATATTTGTTTGAATCCACATGGAAATATTTGAATGTAATGTTTGGCCGATTCTTACATCACTACCCCCTATATACTGTACGTATCTTTAAGGGCACCTGTTCTCGTCAGATTGACTGTAAACTCTACCCAGAAGCCGCTACATCACTGCCTCTCTTCCCCACTAAAAATATATTGTTGACTTCCTGAAAACTCCATAGCATAGCCCCCACCCCAGCCCACCCATGTTGGATCTCCTCGCTCTAGGATGACATAGAGGATGACCAGAAACCCCTTCAAGTTAAATCCGTTGTAAGATAAGTCAATTGCTGCCACTTGTACACCATAAAGATGAAAGCCTAGTGTTTGTTTGTGTTGAGAGATGGCGCATGTGGTGGTGGTGATTAGGAGGGGTTGACCTTCAGTCTGCTTTCACCTCTGGCATCATGTCTTTCGCAGCATATGTACCAGGATGCATGCTGGGAAATCCATGAACACACATTTGGAAACAGGCAGGTGGTATGTCCACCAAACAAGGTGAAACATTACAATAACAATGATAACATTTTGTAGGGATGTAAAGAATTCAATTTATTCTATGACATTTTGATAACAAATTCTTCAGTGTCAGACAGTTAAATTGGGAAGTCAAATTGGGAACAAATTACAAACACAAATGCTAAAGAATTTTCTCCTTTTGGAAAAAGGGAAAAAGGTCATTTACTTGAATTGTAATTTGTATTTTTGCTAGAAAAGGTGGCTCCTTCGTGTTAGTAGTTATCACCCATCTGAATCGGCCCTTGGGGCAGAAAGGGTAATCCAGACTAGCCCTCTCATATCAGTTGGTGTTTCCTGTGCTCTGCGATCAAAGCTGAGGAAATGGGCACTGCCAAGCTAAGCTTATGAGGGCAGGGCTCGCCAGCCTCTCAGACAGGGAAATAGGGGCTGTTAACTGTGGGCCTCTCGTGCCGTTCTAATCACGGAGTTCTCTCTCGCTTGCTGCGTGTTTCCATTTGTATGTATTTTGAGGTCTGTTTAGGTCACCCAGGAATGATCGAGATGAACGGGAATGCGTGTACCAAGCTTGACCCTCTCATGCATGATTTCAAAGAATGTTTTCTTTCATTATTATTTCATTTATTTTATTTTATTTTTCTTTCATCTTTTTTTCTTCTTTTTTGCAATTTTGACGTGGCACTTTTTGATACTGGTGGAATAATGCATGACATGTGGTTGAAGGCTGTGCGCAAACAAGGAAAAAGATCCACTGATTATACAAAACAAAACCTCAGTGCAACAAAATCCCGCAGGGAAATCAGAAGGACAGAAAGAATTAGGAGTTCAGCAATGTGCCATCTGGAAAGACAACAGAAAAAGTTGAATGATGAAAAACAGACACCATAAGATGTCCATTTCCCTCAAAAACCCCAGAATATGAGAACCAGATTGTCTGCTTGATATGTGAAAGTTAATGTGAACATCTATATTGTCCATTCTTCACATCACAAGTACAACTGCCTCATTGTCATGATTGCATGTGGAGAGGTTATGGCTTTGACAGTTTGGTTTCCCCCTGCAGTGTAGCATGTCGGGGACCTCTAGTGAATGCCTAGTCCCCGTGTTGTGACAGTGCAGCACGCAAATCTCCCTGACACTTTGACCACAGAGAGCTTGAGAAACTGCCATTTTAATTAGTTAAATGGCATTATGCGGAGATTCACACAGCGCCTTGACTAAATGACGGACGGTCTGGCAGACGCTGTAATGACTCAGCCACCCAGATGTGTCGTAAATGGTGAAATATTTCGGTTGCACACTGAACACGTTTAAAATGAAGAGGGGAAAAAAAGGAAAAAATTATGTACTTCCCGAAAATATACAAGTACCGCTCATCATCATCATCATCATTTCCTGTGCTTGTTTACACAGAGCATTCTTCCAGGCAGAAACTTGGGCCACAGTGACAACACTTTTGAGCAGTTATAATTATGATAGGAAAAAAAAGTGATTTCTCGCATGATATCTGAAATCGCATTAACCAATTAAACCCCATATAGTTGGTAAACAACTACTTAAATGAGCAGAGTTGGCTCTGTGCTGTACCCTATCCTCTCTTGATCCCCCTCTACACCAAATCTCTTTGCCAGGAATAGCTTATCTACAAGCCCACAATGTGTTCTCATTTTCACACGTTTGTTAGCTTGCAGATCTGCTATTGTCGTCAAATATACAGTAGTTAGTACTTAAGTCTTTTTTACATTACAGTGTTGATACTTTTACTTTAGGTAAAATGTTTTAGTTTGTATATATCTTTTTCACCACTCTGTATGGAGAGCCATGATGGATCTAGTGAGTCTGTCTGGCTCCGGATACTACATGACTCAGGAAGTGATTCCTGAGGGACTCCTGAGCTAAGGCTTGGGAAAGTACTGTGCAATATATACATACTGACTGGACCATTGCTCAAACTTAGTCTGACAGTAGACATAGGAACACCCCCAGTCACCCATTCTAGCCTTGTGAGCAATGCATGTTGGGGAAAGACAAATAGTGGCAGGCTTTGAAGAAGAGGACAGCAGTTTAGACTTTAGAAAGCATGCTATGTTTATACATGTTGGTCAATTAAAATATACACATGTGGACGTCTGACTTTATAATTGTCAACTTTTAAGCCTTATGCTGTTCTTTAATTTCCATTACTGTGGCATTCCCAAAAGGGGAGGGAAGCAACGATACAAACAGAATAAAAATGTGTTTATTGTTTAATGATGACATCTTATGACAACGTACAAGCATTCTATAGAGCACCAAAGTCTGATTCCAAATCCCATAGGCAAATCTTAACTGACGGTGAAAAATTACAAATTGATCCAAAGAGCGTGAAAGACGTAATCAAATGTAACTCAATATCATGAACGACACAGTGTCACATAAAATATTTTTGGAACGCAGTTCTCATGTGACGCAATCTAAATTCTTGCCTATGGGATAGCCAATAAAAATAGAACTCTTGACTTGAGACTGAGTGTGGGCATTATGGAGAAATATAACATCACATTATTCTTTAAGACAACTTTTTTTTCCTTCTGTCTATACCTAAGCCACAACAACCCACTGATCAATGCAATTCAGTTTCAGTAAAATATTCAACCAGATTTTAGTAGTACATTATTACATTTCTTTTGTATAGCACATTTTGTGGAGAATGCTTAAAGTAAACCAAACGTACATAGACGGTAATAAACCCTGTTGGAAGCTCATGTTCCCTTATATACCGTACGTCTCTGTAAAGAATGAGCTCATGCCATCTCCTGCAGATTAATTTCACCAAAGCAGTCTCTCATGTTACATAGTTGTATAGAACATAATCAGATTCTACACATTCTTAGATGAGATAATGACGTCCGAAAATCAATACTCTGACTCCCGTCTTTGACATCAAACAAATAAAAGCAGACAAGTTGTAACACCAACTTATTCCACACTGTGCTCTTTATTCGTATTAAAGACAGATCACGAAAGCAGCCATCTATTATTTTTTCCCCCTTCTTCAGGGACACATGTGGTGTCCATTTATTCGCTATTGAATGTCGCCTTCCTTCTCTTGTTTCTCAATGTTCACAGCAAAACCTTGGTGCTAATTCAACTCTGCTGTTTCAAGCCACGTCGCTTTCAGTACTCGTGGCAGTATGTTTTTTTGTGAGGGTCGTGTCCAAAAGAAAAGCATATACCAGTGTATATAAAGCTTTACAGTTGCTGTGTAAAAGTAGACCTCTCAAGTCGCGTGTTCACTCCTCACTGAGACATTTAGCCGGCGTGCGCATCGAAGGCCACGAGGGTGGAGATCAGTGGAGGTTTCCTGTGGTTAGAGAAGCTCAGTGGAGGGTGGATTACATGTACATGTACTCTGTAGGAGCCCCTGGATCAGAGCACAGCCTACAGCCATACTCTACTTCTCCACCTCCACCTGACTAATGGAGCCGCAGCAGCTTGGATAATGATCCCAGCCAGCAGCC
Organism: Benthosema pterotum; assembly: GCA_039105355.1. NCBI lineage: Eukaryota > Metazoa > Chordata > Actinopteri > Myctophiformes > Myctophidae > Benthosema > Benthosema pterotum. Next base: position 20,668,563 of record CM076973.1, on the reverse strand, counting down.
CTCCGGCAACTGGTTGGGCTCAAACGGACCAAGTCATCAATACAACCTAACAACCCGTAGGATCGCCTTGATGGATCTGTGCAACAGCAGGGGGTCCAACTCTATTGTACTCCTCTGTGTTTGAGTTGCAGTGCACTCACTGCTCACAATGGTTTGTTGGAGCAAGTGTGTGTTTGTGTTTGTGCGTGCGTGTGTGTGCATTTGCAGTTGTGTTTACTGGCGCTGGCTCTGTTCAAAAGAGTCATCAGTAACTCATCATCTTGATCGGCCATTGTGTAGCAGGCAGTCCTCTCTGTTCACGGTTTGAGTTGCAGTCATTTACTTGTTGTTTTTCCTATGTTCTGCGACATTACCCGGTTATATAAATCTATGAAAAGGCTTTAACCGAAAGATAAGTGTAGTGTTTTTACTTCAATTTCGTTTGAATTTAAAATATGTAAGCAAGCAAGCAGATAAACAGATGGTTTTCATCCAGGACTGTCTCTTGCTCGTTGAGGACATCTTATCCAGGAGCCTTCTCATCCCTAACTACTGTCTTGTCCCGTGAGAGAAAATAAATATGATACGATACAACTTTGTTGTCAGCTTACACTGAAGTTTGTTTTGTGACCAGGGCGCCACCGTTAAAGGTACAGGCAAGACGTAGATAGCCAAAGTACAATACAAAATGAATTACAGGACAAAAATCACAGAACCAGACATGAATGAGGAGGATCTCATGAGTATTGAGGTGTTATCATCTTCAGAGGGTCACTTAATAATACATAGAAGTGAAGGAACCCCGGGACAACCTCACATGACCCTCGGCTCAGATGGATGCAAAGCCACCTACTGAGAGACCCTTCCATTAATGTTCCAGGGTGCTGGCAGGGGGCCAGAATGCCAAGGGGCCGAGACCACACTCTCCTTGACGTCTTTCTGAAAAGAGAAGGGAGGGGGAAAAATAAAAAGTCCAGCTCTTTTTTTTCCTTCTTCTTTTTCTTCCTCCAGAGGGCCTATTTCCCAGCGAGAGAGAGCGCCACATGTAGACTCATGAAGCATGTCGAAGGAAAATAGCCAATCCCCGTGACCTGTGGGGGATTGTCAATACGGGGCCCTCCATATCCTCTGGGGAGATCCCATGAACCGAGCCTGGAACTTGGGATGATTTAATTACACAAGGAAAACATTGTGTATCCGTGCGTGCGTGCGTGCGTGCGTCTACACATACTTTTACTTTACTTGGTTTACCCGGCCCCACAGACCACAGTATGATTGGTGACTTTAACCACATGTCTAACTTCCATATGGGGCTGTGGCAGTGGTTAGAGTATAGCGAGAAAAGGAATGGTCTGGGTTCGTTTGCGTGCGTGCTTGCATTGCGTGCACGCAAAGTTGTAGTATCTCCCGTGGCTGGTCACTGCCTGGTGTGTGTTTACAGGACACAGCAATGTTTTTCAGTAACTGGGGGTTCAGATGAGATCAGAGAGCTGGTTCTGATGGGGATAAAAGGCCTTCTCTTCTGTTCCATATGCTCTCTTGGCTCTAAGGCAAATGTGACTTCAGCTCCTCTTGATATGGGGAAAGTGCCCCAGTACCTCTAAGTCAGTTCTGCCCACACTTTTTTGACTTGAGAGCTACTTTCAAAATAACGGACTCAACAAGATCTACACATAAAAAAAAAAAAAAAAAAAAACAATTTCAAGGCCCCCAAGAAAGTTTTACTTTGAAATAGTGGTGAAGGTGTTACTTACTATAATAATGTTTAAGAATAATGCACTTATATGCTACTACTAACGTTTGAAAAAATTATTTGGGGTTTGACTTGACAGTTCGTGATGTTGGATTTAGTCTCTTGCTCCCAAAACTAAGAACTTTCATGTTTTTGTCGACAATTGGGAGACATAACTGGCAAAAAGTTGGTCAAAATAACAATTATTCTCCATTTTTTAATTGTGTGGACTCTTGAAATTACGTAATTCAGATGTTTAAATATAATTTAACTCTTGAAAAATGAAAAAATGGACCCTTACGGGTCCATTTGGTTTCATTTTAACGCTCTCAAGAGTTGCAGATAGACATTTTAGGGGACTGTCATGTGATCTACCTGCATGGCCTGTGTGATCTACTGGTAGATCACGGTCTACCTTTTGGGCACCCCTGCTCTAAGTGCCCCAGTACCTCAATAAGTGGGACGGTCATCAATAGGTGTCTGCAGGGACATTATGGTGCCTTGTTATATCTTGTGATATCTGATGCTTATATTAGCTTTCATGTTGTTATTACGCAGTCTGTATCCCTGTGGTATGGCATGAATCATTCATGTTTTTTGTGCCGTCCACAAGCGGGAACATTTCTGCATTCTGAGTATAAAAATATGTGTCAAAAGGTGCTGGTGCATCCCTGGATGTCTGTTAATTAAATATACTTTTTATAGGTTATATATGCTTGGTTGAGCAAAGAACTACCTGTTGTGATTCAGTAGGACTCCAACTGTTCATTCTCACAGTCTGCCTGAAATCTCCATGCAACGTTTTCATTCAAAAATAAAGCTACAAGCAGGTCCAGAACCCGCACTGAACACTGAGACGAGGAACAGACAGCCTTGTGTGTCAGTTATGATTTATGATGCATTATGTAAGTCCAACCGCTTATAAATATGAAAACAGAGCATTCTGATCGATGGTAGGTTGGAGGGCTCATAGGTTACAGTGATAAGTCATGCACAATTGAAGCATTTTATCTAAGGAAAACAGACCATTGTTCTGGATTCTGTCATTACCTCGCATGAAAGATCTCCACTAATGCAAGGTTTCTTGAATGGTTGGTGGAGAGCGTCTCTGCTGTGTGACGTTTCCATTTCACCATAAGGATGCTTTCTCATCTTCTTTGAAGAAAGGACGTCATCACTTCAAGCGACTGAAAAAAACAACAACAAGCTAAACAATTACATAACCAGTCATTTTCTCAGCAGCGATGTTTTGCTTTCCCCGAGTAATTGCGCGTTTTTTAGGCTTGTTAACAAAATGCTGATAAAAACTCAAAAGAGTACTTTACAGCTAAACCTGATTTCATCCTATAAAACAACAAATTCTTCTGCTTATGACCTAATTTTAAAAGGCCTTTTTGATCTTAATGCCTTAATGCCTTTTCGAGTGGCTTCATGATATATTATCACAAACATGTGACCAGCTTCCAAAACTGCTTCCAGACAACATATGGTAGCATTTAATCGGTAAGGGCTTGAAGGCTGATTATTTGAAATAGTTCCCTGGCCAGCTATAGCTGTTAAGCAGGCAGGCAGGATTGACTTGTGTCAAAGGAAGCATGTGAGAACGCTAAACAGTAGTCTGAGTTGAACTAAAGCGACGCACACATACACCACTGTGGATTTTTAAAGTGGGATTGGACATGTTTGCTTTCAAATTTTAATCTATTTGAATATTGAATAGATCTTGCCTGGAAATTGGAGCTAAGCTAACAAACAGTGGGATTCAAGAGGCTTCATTGTGATGAACATGATTGGTGTACAGATATTGAAAGAAAGAAAAGCAGAAACAGGGGAAAATAAAACATAAGTCAGGCATCTGAAACTAATTTCCCCCTCTCTCTAACCTCTGAGAGGTTGGTGCATATAGGGTCTAGTCCCAGAGGAAATAGCATGGCAACTGGACACTGATTGTGTCTGGATCAACTACACACTACATAGCAACAACATGCATTCCACGTTGGCACACACACACACACACACACACACACACACACACACACACACACACACACACACACACACACACACACACACACACACACACACACACACACACACACACACACACACACACACACTGGGTTTGGACCCAGCCCATGAATTGTGTCATCTGTCATCACTTCTTTATGATCTTCTCTATCTTTACCGTTACTCTTCCCAGTAAATGTCATTTGTGAAAAAAAAATCTTATTCATCCAGTGTAATTATTATTGCAATAACTAACTAATTGCATTTATTAATAGTATGTATTATTATTATTATCATCATAGTCATTTTCTATTTTCATTATTATTATTATTTTAACAAGCCAATTACTATCATTGCAAAGCATTCTCTCCTATCAAATGTCTTTGCGTCGCAGCGCCAACATTGATTATGTAGTGGCAGCGACTACCTCCATATGTCTGTCTCCAGATATGAATGTCTGAGGGATTAATGCTCCAAGCCTCTGCCTTTGATGCCTTTTCATCAAAGATGAACAGCTGATGTGACGTTGCTACAGTATTATAGAGCAGACCCACAGATACATAGTGCCATCAGAGGATTCCTTGCACTGTACAGTATATGCCAGTTGTCTGTGTGTTGACACTGGCATTCTCTAAAGCAATAGAGGAATGCCCACACCGTATTTATAGCCATGTCAGTCATCACCTTCATTTAACTGCTAACTGGGGAGCCAACTTTGAATTCCGTGACCCAAACATGCCACATAATTGGACCCCCAATATATACCCCCAATAATATATATATATTTTTCCAAGTAATATAATGTATAAACAACGGTGGCATTCACACCTCTCAAACCGTTGACATTATCCCTGTCTTGTCGATATCCTATAAATGCTGTTATATGAGTTGTCAGGGCCCACTTGAGTAACCTTGACCGACAAGCTATGTTTAACTAGTCCAAATAACAGATCTGAGGCTTATAAAAATGGATTGTTTGTTTAAAAAAAGATGTATGCCCTTGGGCATTAGCCAAAGCCTGTGGTCCACTCTTATGGTCTATAATAGTGTCTCTTTGCTGCTCTCTCACTTGCATACACATACTAAGAATAACGTCTGAACTTTGTCTGTCTTCTTCTGTTCCATCAGAATATCTCACAGTCCACTTTTTAAGCCACAACTCAATGGTTAAGAAATGCTGAATTATTTCTAATTATTTCTAGTTTTAAGTTGCATACAAAGCAGCACTATACACTTCCCCCTTCTACACTGAATTTGAACCCGGTTTCCTGTGTTAAGTGGTGAAATATTTTTTACCATTCAGCTATTACAGCTGACCTGCTACTTGCGAGATAAATGGAATCTTGACCATCAGGTCAAAACTCGTGTCAGATCCGGGTGTCTCAGTGAGTCAACATGAACTTTGACACCATCTAAATGTCTCATTGAAGTGAAGGGAGACACAAATACAAAAGTTATATTGTATTAACATACTCCATACAGCTTGTACAAAATCACATTTTATTAATTAAACAAAAGTTACATCGTGAGGCTTTCAGATCATGGCTCAGACTGAAAGAAATGATGATGAATGTTTCATGAAGACCTCAGCCTTTGAACATCTATTTGGTTTATAGTGAGATTGGCTGTACTTTTGCATGCTGGCCAGGGTCTCGCGTGAGAAATGCGTAACCCTTCGCAGGGTTCAGCTCGCGTTGGCTCCTTGCCTAGACTCGCCAAACGCTCAACAGTTTTGGGGTCTTATGAATTCTTAACAGAGTCTGCAAGCAATATAAAAATTCTTAGCTAATGCATTAAGCATCGGATAATAAGGGGTCTGATGATGTAAAGCCAGTTATAAATTCAAAGGTGGTTAAACTTTTGGCATTGGGGAGACCACAGGTCTCATTACATTGGTAGTTGTTGTGAATCATTATTGTTTAATGGCATGCTGAGGAGTTGTTGTTGATTTCATTTTGAATGGCATTTTTCTTCCTTAAATATCACACAAGAATTTGGGGTAAGACTTTGTATTAAGGTTAGGTCTACAATGTGTTATAACCACATTTTACCTTTAAAATGCAATACTGTTCATGTATAACAACAACATAACAAGCTTTGAGAAGTATCATTGTGATGGTCATAAATACTTAATATAAACTCTGTGGAACAACACATACCTATCAGGTTATACTCTACATAAACGTCTATAATGCATTATAATCACATTTGTAATGTACTATGAAACACATTACTCTCATTTATAATACACTTTTTATAAGGAGGGATGCCCCAGACTCCCGATCACATTTCTTTGCTCCCAATCTGATCCATTGATTTTGAATGTCTACATTTTATAGAACACTTATGCCATATCACAATAGTACAATATCCAAAATCACAGACAATGTCCAGTCACGTTTGGCCACAATTTCTGATCAGATGATTGGATCGGGAGAAACCACTTATAATGCTTCATAAGAGTTTTTCAAAACGCAAAACTAGAGTTTATAGTAATATACTACTTTAAGGTAATATACGTACTACTCTGTTCCACTAAGATTCTCAAGCATTTATGTTATAATTCCTTATATATGGTAGGTACATGTAGTGGATTGTATTGATTATAAATGTCCAGCTTTTAATTTGGGCATACTGTACAGAATAGTCGATTTCAAGTAAGAACATCAGCATTTTGTATATATTTTTTCCTTGCAGGTCCATTTGGTTTCATGCTTACACTCTCAAGAGTAAATATTCAACATTTGAATCAGGCCAAGTCTACACAACTAGATAAATGTAAAAGTTTAATGGTCATTTTGATCCGTATGTTTGACTATTTGTTTACCAAATCCAGTCTGGAATTGTGGACAAAAACAAAGAAAAAAGCTGTAGTTTTGGGTCTGTGGGGCTAAAATGTCATCAAATGGTGGTCTGTGGCTCAAATGCTGAATAAATAGTGGGCCCTGTTATAAAAAAGGTTGAAAACCACTGTTATAGAACCCATAATGCAGGAAATCAGTGGATGGCTCTCATAACTGATGTGAGGGCATGACCACTAGATGTCATAGTTGCTTAGTTTTCAGGTCTGCCTCTCTAAAAAAAGGCACAGGCACCAGCAAACTGGTGCCTGACCACAGCTCATCGGACTCTGGCTAATACCAAGGCAGATGCTGCATCAAACAATAAGTACTGTACATAAGTGCTGTTTTGTTAAAATTGCTGCATTGATTTTAATGCAAAGCCATTTATTTCACATTATGAAATACAAGCACTGAAAATTGGTGATTGTATCAATAAAAGATAAAGTTATAATTAAATATTATAATAAATAAATTATACACAAAATAAATAAATTAATAAACATCAGTAAATAAATTTACACATACACATGAAATTGAAGTACAAATAATCGGGTTAAAACCTGTATTCTTCATTTTATATGCAAATACCCAACGTATTTGACATGGTTCTTTATGAATGGCACACTTGATGTTTTTGTTTCTGCTTGCTTTGTTTGTTGTTTTGTTGTTGTTTTGTGTGTGACATAAACATATCATTTGTACGGATGGAGTTTTGCTTTATTTAGACAGGATGGTGTGTAGATTCTACCCCAGACGGTATACACTCCTCTACACTTTAGTGCATGAGAGATTGGGAAATACAGTACATGTGACACAGGTCTCTGGCTAGAATCGAACTGAGGGGCACTGTGATTATGTGGTTGCTATATCCAGTCAACTATACAGTAGCATGCCCTGTGATTCTCTCTATATATAGAAACCAAATGGTTCCACAATCCACATGGGAGTTTTCACGGCCATTTGTGGAGAGCTTTTTCACTATGTGTACAGAAGCAATAATTTAAATCAAGCATTTAAACTCCATGCCTCTAAAGCAATGTGTTATTAAAAACAAATCGAATGGCAAAAACAAAACAAAAAAACTTTTTGCACTTGAGATATATCTTCGGTACATTTACAATAAGGCAAGAAGAAATTCACCCAAGCGATTACACCCACACTCTCTCTCTCTCTCTCCCCTATTCTCCCTTTATCTGGCTCTGTCATTCTCCCACTTCTCTTCCTCTTCTACATTTTGCTCTCTGCCTCCTCTCCTCCTGTCTTTCCCATTCAAAGTCAGACAGATGCCTCTCCGGAACTTCACAGCCTCAGAGTGGAAGTGATGAAAGCCACAAGTCCGGGTCCCACTGCAGGACCTCGGCACGGCGTCTGCCAGCGCAAACCCCCTCATTTAGAAGCACATCCTGGAACTGGGGCTGCTTTTTAATTAAAGCCTTGGTGGATTGAGCCAGACCCAGAAGAGGTTGCGTTGCGAAAGGAAAGGGGAAAAAAACTTTAAAGTTGCTCTTGACAGGTATATTTAAGTTCACCAAGTCTGACCAGATGGAGCATGTATATTGTATAAGTCTTTGAATATGGTTGGGTGGGAAGGGAAAAAAAAACATATCAAACAAGTGGAGGAAAAAAGGACAACATGGGGTGGGTGGAGGGGTGATGCAGGCATGGAGGGGAGTGCTAGGGGTGGGGTGGTTCGGGCAGCAGAGCAACAAGCATGGGGAGCCAGGCGTAGAAAGACTTCTGGGTGATCTTGTCAGATCTTTCGGGCAAGGAGGCGCATCATCTCAGGAATTCACACACCAACAGTTTGTGGGCTTTCTTTTGCCTGGCGACGGATAAAATAAGATGTTTTGGCTTAATTGTTAATATTCATCATCAGCGTGTCTAATTACACAGAGATGGGTGAAAAATGGATTAGGCCCGGGTTTCCCTGATAGTGTGGGAGCAATAAAAGAAGCGACTGCTTTTGAAACAGCTTTTCATGATTCTTTTATCTGCCCTTAACTAATCAACAACATGGCATAAACACCACTAAAGTCAACTGATCAAAAAGGACCTCAGGATTCCGCACTGAATTATTTTTGGCGCTTTTCCCCCCGAATGAAATCTCTGAGAGGCATGAAGCACATTCAGCTAGAGTATGCTTTGCGTTGGCACAGACCCGCTGCCACTTGAGAATGTTACTCATCCAAAATTAAAACTTTTCAAAGCGTCGAAGACTTTCTGGCTTGGAACAATTTTGCCACAAGTCAAATAATGCATTGGGAGTCAAATAATGTATAAGGAAATTGGCTTGGAAGCATAGCTTCGAAGGTAGTTACAAAAACACATGCAAAGCCAGCGTCAGCATGCAGCATTATCTATTCACTTGGAAATTAATTCACACTATATGTCAGACTCATAGATAAAGCAGAAAGTGAAGTAAAGAAGCACAAGTATGAATGAAGTACAATGATTTTATTTCTTCTTTCGAGCTTTATGCTATGTGTTTTAGTCTTGATATTTGCACCCTCTAGTGAATAATTAGGGAATGAAAAGAAGAAGAAAATAATCACCTGGCCATTTGGCGCGCGCACACACACACACACACACACACACACACACACACACACACACACACACACACACACACACACACACACACACACACAATTTATCTATTTTACTATCTTCACATTTAATGATTATCACTATAATAATAAGGTAATCATAATAATAATGATACTACAACATGGAGTAAATTCACATTAGTATAATAAAATAATTTAAAGGACTGAGAGAGAAAACTTGTAGTTCGATACACGTCACCGAAACACACCTAAGTAAGTATTAATCAGGCCTTACACTTCCATTTCATCATTACCGCTGCTCCCTTGTACAATATGGATTTTTCCTTTTTCAACATAGGAATGCTGTTTTTAAAAACATTCTGTTTTTAATAAACATCTTTCTTAATCGATTCCAATTGAAATTCTCAATGTTGTATTTTTCTTATTGGATGTTATTAATATATTTTCAAGCCGTATATTACATAGCGGTTAAGCATGTGCATTTTCTCTTCAACCCTGAAATTGAGCTACAGTGATGCATCCAGCCTGCCTGCTTGCTCATCGGATAAAGTTAATCTTGATCATTAGCTCAAAGTTTGTGTCCTGTTCTCACCTAGACAAAATGTCTCAATAGTCCGATATGTACAGTACTATTACCATACCATAAGGATTGGACAAAATTCAGATTTGTTCAGGTCAAGGGTTACAGTATACACTGAGGCTTACTGTGCATAGTCAGCTTGGTAAAATGAACAAATTAATGTGTTTAACAGAAATGTGAAATAACAACTACATTAATACACATATTAACCACACATGGCCTATGCTGCTGTCAGTCGGGTTAAGATTGAAAAGCATGAGGTAGTTATCTTTTGCTCTCTGTGAATTAATAATCAAAGAAAACGAGAGGAGAAGCCTTCAGTCAATGGACACATCAATCAGGTTGAGGTGTGCGGCGTGTGCTATGACCTGGGCGACTTGTGTGTGCGTGCGTGTGTGTGTGTGTGTGTGTGTGTGTGTGTGTGTGTGTGTGTGTGTGTGTGTGGTGTGTGTGTGTGTGTGTGTGTGTGTGTGTGTGTGTGTGTGTGTGTGTGTGTGTGTGTGTGTGTGTGTGTGTGTGCGTGTGCGCACGTTCACATGCTCGCTCATGCATGCTTGCAAGTATACATTTGTATGTGCATTGTGTGTATGACATGTGCATGCGTGTCTCACAAAAACATATCTGCATGATCAAATCCCAACTGCAGTGCTGAAAGGCACTAGATGTTGCTATCATGTATACCCCCCCCCCTGTACATCTAAGGGACAGACTAAGGGGGTGGCGGAGACAGAGACAGAGCGTGCTTTTGGGTTGGCATCTTCTAAATACCAGTTGTCTCCTACAATCAGTGTGGCCATGGCCTGCATTATTGATACACTGAGCCTAAGGGGTCCCCAACTCAGATGGTGCACACATAAGGCTCACAATGTTCTCCCTGCATCGTCTGCATGCTTGCATGGTTCTCAGGGAGCTCTAAGAATGGCCAGCAGGGGCTAAATATCCCTAGATTAGCTTACTGTAAGCAAAGGTCTGAGCCCATAAGGCATTATTGCATGGCATTGTTGGCACATTATCTGCACATTATATAGAGTGAAGTATACCCAAGTTGGTACTGTTAATTGCATAGTTGTGGCAGCTAGTTGTAGTATAGGAGGTGCTTGTTGTGCTACTGTGCAATTATGTTTGTATGTCCTTGTCATGAAGACCTCAGCATCTATAGCTCTTCAAGTAATGTGCTGCTCGACGAAATGGGCAACCTGCATACTACACTATATAGAAAAGAAACTTCCAAGAACACTCTCTTACGAGCTGACTCTTTCCACCCTCCACACCTTATCAAAAGTATCCCTTTTGGCCAGTTCCAGAGGCTACGTCGTATATGTGATAGCGACTACAATGAGAAAGCTAAAGACATGGTGTCCAGATTCAAGGAGAGAGGTTACAAGCCAGCTAACGTAGATCGAGCACAAAATAGAGCGTGTAGCATTGACAGGTCTGTTTTGCTAACTAAAAACAAAGGGAAGCCGGCTTCACAGAACCGCCCCTTCTTTGTCACCCAGTACAGCAACATGGCTTCTAGCATACAGCGCATCATTAGAGATAACTGGCCGATCGTGGAGAGCGATCCCTCTCTTAAGTCCTTGTTTCCTCTGCCCCCCATTTTTTCATTTAGGAGAGCCCCCACTATAAGGGACAAATTAGTCCATAGCTATCTTCCTCCGATTAAAAAACAGTCTTGGCTTAACAGACCCATAGGGACTTTTAAATGTATGAATTGCCCCCATTGTTCCAATGTGTCACAAACTAAATCTTTTATAGATTTCAGAACGCAGAAAACTTATAAAATTAACGAATTCATTAATTGCAATACTACTTTTGTCATTTATAGACTCACTTGTACCTGTCCTAATATTTTTTATATTGGCAGGACCAAGCGACGCCTCCGGGATCGTTTAAGTGAGCATAAATATGCTATTCGTACTAACAACCCCAATTATCCTATTGCGCGGCACTTTAATCAGTGTCATAATAATGACGATTCCCTGCTATATATCACTGGCATTGAACATGTCAGATCGTCCCCTAGGGGGGGTGATCGTCTTCAGAAACTGAACCAGAGGGAAACATTTTGGATTCACTGTTTAGATGCACTTTCCTATCCTGGTCTAAATGAAGATATAGACTTTATGTGTTTTCTTTAGTCTGACTTTTTGTTTATTAACGGTTTCCTAATATCTGTGCTTTTGTTGATGTTTGCTCTGATTTGTTTGTTTTGGCCCAGCTTTTGTTGTTTTTCTTTTACTTTATTTGATTTCTGTTTCCAATGAGAACATCTAGCACCTTTGCTTATTATTACTATTCCTATTACTACGTAATTACCACGGTCAATTTGTCATGGGTTGATTACGTAATTGCTTGCATGCAAAGCTGGTGTCACACACTATATAATGAGTCTGCTTCTTGTTTCTTCCTCATGCCCTGATGAAGACCGCCATGCGGTCGAAACATGTTGGCTATGTTTTAGTCTAATAAAGTACTTGATTTTTACTTCCCGTGTGCCCGGATCATCCTCTTCTTTTTAATGTGCTGCTCTTATTTGCTGTGTGACTGGTTAGAGCAGGTATGTCAAACTCAAATACACTGCGGGCCAAAATAGAACAATTGGTACAAGTCGAAGGCCGAAACCCGTCGGACTGTGTTTCAACACACAGGGCAGCAGTTTACGAGGACATTCCCTGGAAAACGGCAAGTAATTTTCCGTCCAAAATCAGGAATGCCCCTTAATAGCAAGATAAATGCAAAGATGAAACTGCATCCATTGAAAACTGATTGCATTAATATGCATACATTCAGTTGAAAAAGTAAAACAATTTGTTCTGTTCATGGCATGGGCAATATACCAGAGGGTCAGTTCTAATAGTAATTACATATCATCCCACAGGCCGAAGATAATTCATTGGCGGGCCTGATTTGGCCCTGGGGCCTTGAGTTTGACATATGTGGGTTAGAGTTTAACTGACGATGAATGACATAATGACCTCCCTTGGGAGGATCGATAAGGGCCTGCATGAGTATATGACACCTCTGTGGCCGGCGCGAGGAGCAGAGGGCAGACCGGGGGAACGGGAGAGGAGGCTTAGAGGAGACAGAACAGGGCGAGAGACAGGTGGTAACCGCTCTGACAGACAGACAGACAGACAGAGAGGAGAGGAGAGGAGGATGAAGACATTTGACATTTTGACATAAGTAATCGAGGGGAACTTCAAAAGCTGAGAGCCATCAGGATCCTTCAAGTGCAATTTGTTCTCTGTCATTGGAGTATGTGATGGTCAGTGAATAGAGCTCACGGCTGTGGTGAAAGGCTTGTTTTCTTAATCACTGAGGATTTTGTTCAATATATAGGCTTTATTTGTAGAATAATGGACTCAAAACATGGCAAAACAACAGAGGTAAAACTACAAGTTTAAACTTTAAAGACAGTGATTATGAAAATACCAGCTTCATTTAAACATATTTTGATTCTGTTTTAATAACAAACCTCTTTAAAGAGTGTACCATATTTCTTTCTGTAAACAAATGTCCTATATGGCCAGTTCATAAAAGGACAACATATATGATAAGATTTTGCAATATTTCCACATAATGTATGAAAAGACACATGCAATGTGCGTTATTTCATGGCAACAGTCTGCTGTCACGTGTGACCTCGCCTTTCAGTCCCCTACCTCACCTTTCTCCTTTACGTCGCCATAGTGACTCTGTTGCTTATGTGCTCTTAGATCATAGTTGAATTTAGTGAAACAATTGATTTTAAAGGTCCAGTGTATTGAAAAATATGTTTTTCTTTACACTTTTGGGGTTCCATATTTGTCACCGCTAAACCCTCTATCCCTAAACTTCTTTTTTACTATGTTTTACTAATTTGAAAAACATTTTTAAATAGTTCAAATGAAGAAGCTCATGCCAATCAACAAGCTCACAATATGTCGATGTAGATTGGCCAAATGGCCAGTTGAGCTATTAGAAAATGTTTTTCAAAATAGTAAAAAAGGCAAAAAGTTGGGGATAAGAGGTTTAGCGTGTGACGAAAATGGAGCCCTTAGACTGCATCTGTGGTCATTATATGGCCATACCCGACAATGGAAGCAAAATAAATCTTTAGTTTTGTGTCTGTGGGGCTAAAATGTCACCAAATGGTGATCCGTGGCTCAAATTCTGAATAAATAGTGGGCCCTGGTATGGAAAAGGATGAAAACCACTGCTGTAAAGCACTACTGGTATGATATTATTATAACACCAATAACAATGGTCATTGCAACTGAGTGAAATTGACACAATCCTGTACGAACTGCAGAGGTAACCAACTAATAATTCAAACAGTCACTATGTTTTGATGACAGTTATATTGTGTCTTTATGCCAAAAATATGCACAAGAAAAAAAAAGGCAAATCTGTTGAGGGTTTATACACAAGCCCTGATGGCCCACCCCCTTATCTCATCAAAGTCAGACAAAAATCATTCACATTACCTCTGATTTTTTTGGCCACATGGATCCTCAAGGGAACTGTAACAAATGAACTTAAAAGGATGAAACATGATTTTATTTTCTTTCTTCCCATCTTTTGACCTGTCGTTGGTAAACTTAATTGAAGCTCGGTGCCGTGAAGCAGTCTACCAATTAATCCTAGTGTGAGTAAATGGTTAAAATGCTCTGGGATTTCTACCGTATTTTTCAATTAGCCTAATAGGGGTTAATGTGAGTGAGTTCTAACTTATAATTTTTTGGTCAAGCGTTTGGGAGGAAGGGTGGAGGCTGTATTCATTTAATACGTTATCTTTTGTCATGAATCCAATTTTTTAAATAATAACACTATAACAATATAGCAATGTCTAATTGACTTGCAAGACAATAAACATAGTCTTGCATGTCTAGTAAAATATATATTACATATTGTACACAGTTTAAATTATGGCTCTAAAACAATATAAGGAAACAAGTCAGCTATGCATTTACATTTAACAAAAGCACAGACATCGACTTGACATTATCTATTTTCCTGTTAATTGATGGTTGAGGGCATGTGGTTAGCCGTAATTCATGTCAAACTAATTTGTGAATTTGTTAATGGTTCATTTATAATTTATGCCAGATAACATTCCCTGAAATTGATTAATTTAATTTGGTGAAACAATTTTATAACATTTTATGTAAGTAGTACTGTGTCATACTGCATGAAATTAAATAAATAATACTGTATTTTCTGATCAGTTACCATTAATTGCATTGGAACTGTATTTGCACAATACTTCATTTGTTGAAGCTTAATTGTTTTAAGATCACTTCAGCATTCAGCTTAGAAAACCATGGCGTACAGGACACTATTTCCATTCAAGTCTGTCATCCTAGAACAGGGAATATTTGATTTTTTTTAACCTTACCTTGATGTGTTTTGATTTATTCCACCAGCCCTGAGGTTATACCTGTGAATTAAATAGCATCAATAAGGAAGGGCCATCTCTCCTATCCCAAAAGTGATAATTACCAACATCACTATTGATCTGACTATTGATGTGTTGCTAATTGTTTCCAGCACTTATTTATTTAATTCCATCTCTGTCCATGTGAATATGTTAACCTTGGGCTCTGGGAACTGATCGCTGGAGGAATAACAAACAAACATTAAGATTCTTCTTTAAAAAGAAAACCCCGAAGAACAGCAAGAATATTTATGTTAACTTGTTCACTTCACTTTGCTCTCAAAACCACAAGCTGGGTTGTTTCTGCACCTGAGTTTGTATAGCTGTAAACAGGATGATATTGTTTGCAAAAACTGTGCCAGACCAAATGATACTTTGCTATTGTACAGTCTCCGGCTCAGCCTTGAACTTGGTCTCTGTGGACTTTGAGAGTTTAAGATAGTACAGCTTTTATTGATCAATAACGGCACTGCATTACCTAAGATATTGAATTATTATGAATATGTATCATTAAATAGATATTGGATTTTGCACATCAAAAATGTATTTAGATCAAATCAGATTCATTTTATCAACGTGGTCAGTGCAAATATAAATACAAGGTCAAGTGGCATTTTGACATTGTACAGAAAGGAGGAGGCGTTAACAGTAACACTGTACATATTTTGTACTAGTATATTTAAGCTCATGGTAACAAATGTACAGCACCGTCACTGTGCTGCCATGTAATAGGAGACAATCTTTAGTATTGCTATGGAGAATGTATTGAACATAATGCATGTTTCCTTAATCTTTCTGAGTTTGAATTTATCCGAATATTCAATTTTCCACGGAGAGATGGAACATTGACTATACAGTAGATACCGGTACAGAGCTGAGACACAGACCTGACTGAGGTCAAGTAACAACTTTTTTCGCTGTGGAAAAGTCTTTCTGTCCATCCACCCAGGCGTCTGTCTCTGTCGTCATAGACTGGACACATGAAGAGATCCACTGGCAAACCAAACCAGTTATTTTTTGAGGAGTCAAACTTTAACCCATTAAAGCTATCAGGCATTAGTGTTATTTTAGATTTTAGTGTTGGCTTTTCAACATTTTTAAATGTTTTTTTTTTTTGTTTTATATAGTCTGAGGAACAAAATGAACAAAATATAATGGCTGAACAAAATAGAATTACTGTAAAGAAAATGCATTGAAAACCAGTTTATCGTCCCAGTTTCTCTACTTGTATAGCAGAGTATGTAAATGTGTGATGATAATAATGATGCATTTTTAAGGAGCCAAAATTATAAATAAATGAATGCATGAATAAATAAGTAAAGCAGCATTTGTTTTCCAATAACATTGTAAATGCTTCAATCATTCAAATGAATTGTACTCCTCTCTTAAGAGACCTCTTAAACCTTTCCGTGTGTTCCATCCGGTACATCATCTATGTGATTACAGAACTTGCTAAACAGTAATCATTTTTCTTCATAAAAATGTTAAATTATTTTTAAAACGGAATTTAAAAACATGTTTTTATTATAATCTGCTCTAGGTCCAATTCTAGGATGCCCTTTACTGTGTGTTTGACCACAGGTGCTCTGGGAAGTGTGTTGAACATCTTTCGGGGGGCCAGCCAGGCCAGCTGTGTGTGTGTGTGTGTGTGTGTGTGTGTGTGTGTGTGTGTGTGTGTGTGTGTGTGTGTGTGTGTGTGTGTGTGTGTGTGTGTGTGTGCGTGTGCGTGTGCGTGTGCGTGCGTGCGTCCGTGCGCGCGTCCGTGCGAGTTTGTGCATTTGGGTAGCTGTAGTATACATATGTTTAAAAGCGGGGTGGTTGGTGTCGTGTCGAGGTGGTGGGGTTCCAACGTGGAGACAGCTGGCCTATGTAAGTACATCTGCTTGCTGTCACTAGCCATTCTGTGCACGTGTGAGGGCTTCATTGGTGCGCCCTGCCCAGCTCTGCCCACCCATCAGGCACCAGCTTAGACCTTTAGTCAGAGCCGTATAGAGCAATAACATCGCTGCAAAGCCAGGCAGGTGTCTGATATGCCGGCTGCATTCTGTCAGGTGGTGCAGGAACTAGTCCTCATCACCGTCGCATGCATGGCACTGCAATGTCTTCCCTTGTCACATGCAGAAAAATATGCTTGTGGGTTTTGGAGTTTGATTTGGAGTTGTTATATCCAGTGACATCCAATGCTCTCTGTCTGACGTGAACTGTACCTGAGCATGAGTGTGCCTGTCTGTCATCCGCTTAAATGTAAATGGGCGTAGAGCTAATGTGAACCTGCACATGCAATGCAGTGTGTGCACACACTGCACACACACTTAGGTACGCACCTTCACACATTCACAGTAGATGTCAGTGGGTTGACGCTGTGAAGGTAATTATAGCATATTTATTTTTCTTGCACTTCCCTTCTTTCTCTCTCTCTCCCTCTCTCTGTCTCTCTCTCTCTCTCTCACTCGGTGTCTCTCTCTCTCTACCTTCAACTCCCGCCCCTCCAGATTGTAGGGCCGAGCCTGTAGCAGAGCAGTGCTGAAGGTGTGTTTGTGCTGTTATGCCCTCTGGCTTGGCTGCCAGCTTACTCCCAGTGATCTGAGCCAGAAGGCAGACTGCCGAGGAATACCGATCACCTTGCCCAGACCAAATCCTTTGAGCTCTCTCTGGCATCTTTCCCTTCTGCCAGTTTCCTCCCCTGCTCCTCTCTTCCCCCTTCTGAAGTTGACAACAAAGACATCCTCAGGGTCCTCCTTGATGTGAGACCCACTCTTGATCTTTTTTCCCTATGTTTTTGTACCTTATAGTTGCGCTACTTTCATATTCTGCTAGCACAATATTTACACACCAGAAAGACAAAGAAACAGCGGCCTTTTCATGTGCGCACCCCTGCTGACATGTTAATCACCCCGAGGACCAATGGAGTGGCCATGTTGGGTCAGGCAGAGGCAGGACAGCCTCCGCTCTTCACCGCATGCCTTTGACCAGAGTCTGTCTTCTCATTTTGCAGCAGGTTACGCTCAGTTAGACAGCAGGTGCCTGTCTGTCACTGCCTGTCTATTAGTGTACCTATCTATCTTTCCAGTCAACCTTTTTTATTTAACTCTGGGAACGTCACAAGGTGCACTTTTTACCCCATCCATCCATCCATCCATCCATCCATCCATCCATCCATCCATCCATCCATCCATCCATCCATCCATCCATCCATCCATCCATCCATCCATCCATCTATAAATCCATCCACTCATCCATCTAAATGACTGTCCATCAAGTTCTCTTTAAGTTATTATTTTAATATTAAACCACTTTGAGTCATTTGAAAGAATCTTTTTCAGAACTTTTTTTGATCCGCTCCACGGCTGTCAGCAGCAGCAGCAGTACCACCACCACCACGCACGACCCCCAACAACACCTCCCACCCTCTCCCTATCCCCCTATCCCATGCCCCCACCTCCCCAACACACACACACACACACACACACACACACACACACACACACACACACACACACACACACACACACACACACACATCAACCCCCACTTCCACGAGGAGAAGTCTCCAAAGAGCTAATTAGTGGTGGAATGGAGTCCAGGAACAGCCAACGGAGCTGAAGATGGGAGATTGGCGCCAGTGTGCGCGCTTTATCGGTCAGGGCCTGACAGAGGGGTGACAGGGAGTGGGGGCTAACCACTGCCTCACAACTGACAGAGACAATAAAGTGAGCCTCTGAGCGACAAAGACCAAGAGTGACAGACAGGCGAGGCCAGGAGAAAGCTCTCTGCTAGGGTCTGTCCTGAGGGCTGGGTAGACTAGACCTCCAGGTTCTAGCCATTGACGCAGTAACCAACCGCGTGGCACCGCTGCATCTGTAGTACAGTATGGAACTATGCTAATGTGGGTGAATTTTAGAAGACTAAAGGTGGGAGCGAATTGCTTCAGCAGGATCCGATCAGAGACTTTTCTTTCAAGAACTGAATTTGTTTTGTACAACTACAGTTGAAGAGTTATGTGTAGGGCAAAAAAGTGATGCGCACTGTTATAGTGGCATCATGAGGGACATTTCATACATTTTGGGTTTGATTTGGGTTTTTGGGATTAGTATGCATGCATGATTACAAACACGCATGCACACGCATATAAAATGCAGATAAATAACAGAAATCAAAGCTTACAGGAGAGAATTCCACACCAAAACACATTGGGCCTCAATCTACCTTGATTCCTGTGACATGATACATAATATACTTGATTTTTGTCACAGATGCCCCCTTTTCTATACATTTCACCATGAGGTCCCCGTCCCAACGTTGACGTCGTTCCAGCAGTTAACATGGCCGCAGGTGGTCTTTATTCTACTGCAGGTATTTCTGTAACTCCAAACTTTTTTTTTCCACACATCACATTTTAATAGTATACTGATAAATTTGAATTTGATGTCACTCTGGGGCAGTCTTTACATGTAATCCCAGAGGTAATCTATTCCTCCTCCTCTCCTCCCCTCCCTTTTGCCACGCTCCTCTCCAATCGCTCAGGTTGAAACTCCTGTTCCACCTGAGTTTTTAAAAGTCATATAGTGGTCCAATTATCTTGTAGTGTGTGGTTTGATATGATAAAAAATACATTTGGAGTTACAGAAATACCTGCAGTAGAATAAAGACAACCTGCGGCCATGTTAACTGTTGGAACCACGTCGACGTTGGGACGGGGGACCTCATGGTGAAATGTAGAAAAGGGGGCATCTGTGGCAAAAATCAAGGACATTATGTAACATGTCACAGAAATCAAGGTAGATTGAGGCCCAATGTGTTTTGGTGTGGAATTCTCCTTTAATGTTAAAGAACATATTATGTACACTGGAGTAGTTTGGAGAAAAGTATGATTTGTGAGTGCACAAATATGACCATAATATTGTAATTGACCCTCGTATTGGTAATGTCACACGCTCAGAATTACGAAGTAGAGTAAATTAACAATTGAGGATTTTACAGTGTAGGGAAGAAGTTGAGATTCTACCCCATTGATGGCCTCCTGGCAAGAGACCTTCATATAAAAGGTGAATCATTATAATGGCACCAAGGGGATTTTATAAGGCGTGTTATTTTATTGATTGACAAATGGCAATATTATTTTTGTCAATAGGGTAAAGTGCAATAAAGATCGAGACCTTCATATTTCTGCTGTGGTTCTTTGAGTGTAATTATGTGCATGTGCCATGTGTATTCACTGGTGTCACTGGAGAGAGAGAGAGATGGAGTTTGAGAGAGTGGGAGCGAAAGAGAGCTTCAGCATCATTCTAAAGCCCTATACAACCAACTGACAACGTCCAACAGTTGCTTGGCTGTAGTAGGTTGGGAGGTTGCTTATTGTCAGTATCAGCCAATAACACTCGGGGGTTTGTCCCAGTTATAATGCCCCCTGGTTGCAGGTAGAGCATACCATACCTATCATCAGCTCCCAGTAGTTCTCACATGACTTGCTGCATCTATGCTGTTGTGGGAAAGGCAATAACTACACTGATGACATCACTCAGAACTTTGGTGGTGGTCTCTCATAACTTTGTTTGCCATGTTTGGTTGTTCTTGTACCTCCCAGGTTGTTCTGACTAGCCGGAAAAAAATGTTAGGCTACTGTGACTGATCAGGCGTTGGTCAGAAGTTCATGGTGGCCATGATATATTTAGTTTCGTTTCCAGAGCAGCGATAGTTTCGAAGAGGCATTGGCTGATGAGGTTAGGTACTGCGCTACTGGACTCCAGTGTTGTGAATAACGCCCTTACAAGTAACGCCCTTACAGTAAGGGATTACTTTTTTCAGTAACTTCTAACGTAACTCCTTACTTTTCTCAAATTCATAACGGCATTATGATTAGTGTACCATCGTTACTATCATTACTCCACGGCGGCGGCAGGACTCGCTGCACTGTGTGCTGTCTGTCTTCTTCAGCTCGCTTCTTCACAGTCTAACATAGAGTATATTGAATAGAGAAGGCACCGAAGGAAAGTTCCCCTCTCGTCCACTTGCATTGTTTCCTCCGGATGCCTGATCTAGTTTTAATATATCTATGTGTGTAACGTGACAAGTATAAGCCAATCAGAGCCAGTCTTATTCGTCGAGCAGAGCAGAGCCATCTAGTAAAACAGCTGCGACATTGAGGGGGCAGAAAAAAATGCTTATGACCCCATAGACTTAAATGCATCCGGTAACCTCGGTTGTCCCAATTCAATAGAAGTGTATATAGATGAGCCGCCATTGAAGTGGCCCCATGAAGTGAACAGAGTTTTCGCGTAACTAAAGGCTCTGGCCTCTAGCACACAGACACAACCAGCTGTGTTGTTGTTGCTGCGCACACACTAGCATTTGAGCTGCGGTAAAATACGCTCTCAGACGCAATGATACGAGGACGACAGCGTGACTGGAGCCTTTGCAGCGTGGAAATATAAACACTATTTTACATTCTTGCTGGTAAAGCAGGGGTTTTCAACAGGTGGTCCGGGGAGGATTCCAGGTGGTCCTCACACTAAATGATGGAAAGTTGGTTAACCAGATGCAATTCTGAGTGTAAACATAAAACCAAACGGACCCTTGCGGGTCCATTTGGTTTCATGTTTACAAGAGTTAAAATAATCATCATCTGAATTAGCCCAAGTCTACACAATTAGAGAATGTAGAAGTTTAATGGTTCTTTAGATCTGTATGTTTGACTGTTTTGTTTTTGAAATCCATCCTGATATTGTGGACAAAGAAAATAAATCTTTAGTTTTGGGGTCTGTGAGGCCAAAATGTCCTCAAATGGTGGCCCGTGGCTCAAATGCAGAATAAACAGTGGGCCCTGGTATGAAAAAGGTTGAAAACGACTGTGGTATAGGACGTGGACGAAAACAAAAACATTGAGGTGAAGTGTAGACAGCAAGCATTGTCCTCAGCAAAGAAAATCTTAATACAGCCCATGCTCAGCATGCTGCCATTAAAGGGGAATTCCAACCCCTTTTAAAAAAAGGTCCTAAAAGAAAAATCATTAACATGGCGAAACACAACCTCCATTTCTAGTAAACACAGAATGGGGAGATCTTTATCTTGTCCACGCAACATCTCTAAGGCATATTAATGTCAGTAAAATGTTGAAAATGGGAAGAATTTCACTTTAAACTTGTAAGCACGAATACTACAGAAAAACACCCCTTTTTTGTATGTTTTTAAAAAAAGTAAAGTAAAGTAAAGTAACGCCCTTACTTTCATAATTTAGTAAGGAATAAAGTAACTAGTTACTTTTTCAGGGAAGTAACTATAACTATAATTCCCTTACTTTTTAAAAGTAACTTCCCCAACGAGGTTAGGTACTGCGCTACTGGACTCACAAGCCAACCTCCAGGCAGTACAAGAAACACTTCTGTAATCCCTCTCTGAGTGACCAAGCGTAAACATATTACCTGGCTGTCACAAGAAATGGCAAATCTTTGTAGCTCTGTGACAAATTTCCCTCAGTGTGTTGGTGGTACTTCCAGCACCAGTACACGTCTTCACTCAGTGGCTCGAGTGACGGAACATGGCACGGTGACACCACAGGTAGATTAATAGCACTACAGTATATGAACCAACCTGAATTTCATGCTGAATGCCAAACAACAAAAAAAAAAGTTCTTGTTCGTTTGGACACTGCGGAGTGTGTATAGCCGTCTTTCAGCATACTACCTTTCCAGACGTTCAAGTATTCAAAGCATTTCGTTATGCTAGTTTAAGTACAATATGCATTCATTGCTATATGACTCTGCATGCTAAACATGCCGTGAGTGCATCGTATTGATAACTGTCATACATTGTTAAAGACACGCGCAGAGCAAACCGTCATTATACATTCTCCAGTGACGACATGCAGATGGTTTGAATGAGAGACAGCATGCAAAACAAGAAGCTTCAGCTCCAGGAACACACACGCAGGTCGTTCCCCGGTACTGTAGACACCAGGATTGGTTTAGGAGTCAGAAGGCATCAAACACAGGAAGAACAAAAGAATCCGACGGCGCTTGCTCCATCATACCTTTGCTAACACGGCCCAAGTTATGGCGAAAGGTCAGGGAGGCTCCATTATATTTTCATGACGATCATTTATTTATTTTGTCAAGTAAATCCAATCAGAATGCCTGGGAGCTGCCCAGAAAGCAAACAGGGATAATTAGTAACACTGGGAGAGGTGGCGCCTGCTTGTACTCTGTGCGCTGCACTCACTTTTTTTTCTCTTTCTGTGTGAAAGGTGGGGTTGGTGGTGAGGGAGGTAAATATTGATGGAGCTGCCCCATAGTTTCTGAAACTCAAACACGCTGTCCAGCTTTGTTGAGGAGGAGGACTGGACTGGTGGAATGCTGGACCTCCAACTCCTTACACAAACAGACATACACGCCCCACTGATCTTGCGAAAACAGAAAAGAACACCTGCCTCAGAATTAATATTTTATATCATGCCTCTTATTATGTGTCATTAACATAATTCTCTAAATCTGGAATGATTTGTACACTGTAGGTGTATTTTGAGATCGTAACAGTCTTTTCTGTTCAGATGTGCAGTCTTTTGTAAATTTGGGACAAAGCCATCGCTTATCTTTTGTCCAAGTTGACCAGTATTAAGGAGCTGGCCTACCGCTATTATCACACTACTGTCTCCATTAATACTAATCAAATACAAACCCTAATTCAATATGTTTACATGGTGCTAATTAGTGTAAGCTGTTTTACTGCTCCCTCATGTAAAATTTAGACTATCCTACTGTGCCTGGCTAGAGCACCAGGGAAATGTGTGGGAATCCCTTGGGTGTTCAAACTCATCACCTCTGGATCCTTGCTTCAGTTGTTTGCCAAAAGACGTTTTACATTGAAATTAGAACATGTCTTCTCTGGTACAGACTGTAAAGATGAAAATATCTGTCCAAATATTTGCTATGTGGTGACAAGTGCTTCAATATTCATGCTTTGAAAATTGATAGGAAATCCACACATAGCTACAGTAGGTGGCAATGCATATTCTTCTACTGTACTCCATGATGGTGGTAGTAGTATTGCTAATTCTCTATTTCTGTTCTGTGCTGTTATATTTATTGTACTTTTATTTTTAATTGTGCCTCCCTGTAAAATAATATCTTAATCACTTGAGGCAGAGTTATAATCATTGGTCATAATCATTGGTGATAGGGTGAGATCGTCTTTGTCTGCTGCTGCAATTTAGTGATTTGGATATCTCTGCTGTCTGGAAGAAACCATCTAACTCCTATTAAAATGGAGTTACTTAGAAGAATCCACTGTGCCAAGATGGATTTACAGAGTTATTACAGTTACCAAAAAGAAGAAAGTAATAGAAGCATGTCTTCAAGTTTATCCTGATAACGTGTTGCATCTATATCTTGGCAGGTTTGCTTTCCTGGAGCCACGCTGCAAGCAACCTTCAGTTTCTTCAAAAATCTAGGAGGAAGGAGGCCCAATATCACTTCAGTGTGCTGTAACACCATAAGGATCAATTGGAGGTATGGTAAACTAATTATTTTATGTTGCAGCTGACTCTATACTATTGTCATGGTTCTGTGTTAAGTAACCTGAATAATTAATTAATTCATTAATATAATTAATATGTAGTTACCTTGCTATGATGTGTGTTTGTATATACTGCCCTTTAACTGTTGTATACGGACTATGTAGTGATGAGATTGCCTATTCAAATGAGATCACCCCTCGCTCAGTGGTGTTTTGAAGCACCTGGAAGACTGACAAAAGTACAATTATAACTATAAGGAACAAGCTTAGCCTAGCCCGGACCTCAATTTGAGGTCCAGGATGACGTCACGTGTCAGTCGCGTCCATTGACTTCCATCATAGTGCTGCACTTCCACATTTCGCCACTAGGGACCTGCAGCTTCAACACTGGGGTTTGGTCTCATCCTCAACAATGCCGGATTTTGTGAATGCTTGTTGTCTCTCCTTATGTGGGATATTTATATGTAGTGGTAGCTGTCATCAGATGCCTGAAGAAGGTCTTACAAAGTCTACAATCAAACATTGTGTTTCCGTAGTAGCAAAATGTGTCAAATGCGAAATGGCAGAACATTGATATTTACAGGCCAAATGTGAAGTGGCCTGTTGTAGTTGTGGTTGATTCAAACCTGTTTTGTTTTACTCTTCCTTTACCACTGGGAGTGTGAATGCAAAGTTCCTTGTCAGTCTGTTCTGAGACACACAGATGGACGGCCACACAGACAGACATGAGCCAAAACACAGTCCCTCCAGCCTCCGGCCCTAGAGTGAATTGTGATGATAAATACAAAGATATATGAAAATGACCTGGCAGAATGCCCTAATCAATAAACCTCACTGTATAATTAAGCCCTTACATTCAATCGAAACCTCATGTTTTATTTATAAGCACCATCAACGTCATCGCCATCATCACTGGCTCTCTTTCAGTGATGTTTTTGAAATGGGGTCTTGTAAAAGCTCTTCTGGTATTTTCATTATGATTAATATGTGAATGAGTGACAGGCTGGTCTTATTGATCCTGGGCTGAAATCTGCAACAGTTCTTTGTTGCTGCCCTTCCTCTCTCTCGGACATCCCATGACCTTCTGTCAATCATTCTGAAAAGGAAATGCAGAATGTGTGTTCTGCCAATTTGAATATGTTTTATGCCAGATTTAGAGAGGGTCAGGGTTTAATTCAGACTGAGTTGCAGGTCAGACAGTTTGTCAATTACCAAATAGCCTAGCTGCAGTTCACTGATTTGCACCACTCATAAACGCACAACAGAGCAATTATTTCTGACAGCGTATTTGCACTAGTCTTACAGCCGGGAGAGTTAATAATGCTATTAATAGATAATAATAATAATAAAAACAATTTCAGACATTCTTAGACCACTATTTAAAATAGTTTAATTGAAAATGTGGAATTGAAAATGTGGTAAAAAGAAAAATGACTTGATGTTCCCTTCAATAGGGAGCTGATATTTCATCATGTGCGTAACTCTGCATATTATTCTTTAGTATAGTTAATACAATAGTTTGCTTTGTTTTATCTTTAAATCATATTTGATTGTTCTCATACATGTGTGCGTTTTAAAAAGGCACCCTTCAAAACTCCTATAATTCATAGTTCATGTTGCTATGAAGAGAAGCAGGTCACACTATCAGCATCTTTTTTCTTTTTTATCAAGTTGTCAGTTATTCAACTGACTGAATGTTTTATTTGAAGGCAGCCCTTGGACATAGACTGCTGTATGTCCTCTCTTGGCGTAGTGCAGCGTCAGTGTCCTCTTGGACACAGATGATGATAATGCCTCTCCTCTCAGAACCCTGAGGGCATTTCTGAAGACTGAGAGCCAAGATATTGATCATAAATTTGGTCTCCTGAGCACTGGGGGGACAATGGGAACAGCTGCAGTCTATTTAGCCTGTCTTTTGACAGACCCTAAAAGAGACTGCCTGGAGACCAAGCCATTTAGTGGACAGACCATTGTGGTCCCTGCGAGCCACAACTTTTATCCCATTCCCATCGTAATCTTACATAATTGTTGCTTTCTTTCTCTCTCTGCACTTGGTTTTCTGTCTCTATTATTTTCCAGTCCTACGTATATAATCAAGCATCAAATGCCCCAAATATTACTTTCAAAAGATCTTAAAACACCTAAAGAAAAAAGAGGAATTAATAAAATAAAGAATACAAACAAAGATTTGACCAGTACAACAGGGGGAACTAAAATGTCCATTCCAAAGCAATGATTGATCATTTTCCAAACTGGAACTGGCAGCCTGCATTTGAGCCCTCCATAAAGTCTTTGGGGGAATGGGCATTGTCCTGTTTTTGTGCTTTATTCCTAGCTGGCGATCTTGTGTATGTACCTTAGGGTGTGTTGAATTATTAACAGCATCCTAATGACAGCCATAGTCCTAGATATGAGTGTGACCTTGTAATCATTGATCTCCATTGATGTGCCATAAACTCACATTTGAAAACGGGGGGTTTAAGGGACGGGAGTTTGCTGTGAATACAGTATTTGGCTAATGTAAATTTGTCTATTTACATTAAATGTAAGTTATGATTTTACCCCGGCCAAGCAATTTCACTTTAGATTCATGCCAATATTTGTTACAAATTAGCCTTGAAGTTTTGATAATAACTGTAGCATTTTGAAGGACCTTGTCTGTCATTCAGACCAATCATTCCTAGAGCGTATCCTATTTGAATGAATCGTATTGAAGTTATCACACGTGTATCTACAGTGCCACTGTAACTGTTAGTTGGTAGTTAATCAATCATTTTGCTCACAGGTCCACCCGCCGCCATTATACAGACATACTTTCAGGCTACTTAGAGCCGCCATGGAACTGTTGTCAAAGAAGGCAGTAAATACTAAATATTGTATATGGATATTAAGGGATTAAAGGGTATTAGCTGAATGAATCACAAAGTTGAATTGCCATGTCAGTCTCTCAGCAGTCTGTTGTGATTATGTGCATGTGATTAAATACCCACGCTGCCCCTGGTATGCATTTCTGTCACTGTTCTATTTGTATTACAACTCTGCCGTGCATAAATGCATACAGAGCAGACTGGAGACCAATGGTGTCTGTGCTACCTTGACGGGGAGCTGCAGGGAAATAAAGAGAGACACTGTCTGTTCCTGAGCGCGGCTCTAAACGGAGGTGACAGCTCTCCAACACGGTGACCTTGTCGAGGGGACCGGTGACGGGCTCTCCCGTGATTGAAGGAACGTTTCTGGAGGCGTCCTGCAAGGCTTGTCGGGGGTCCCGGGGACATGTCGTCATGGGAGGTCACTCTGTGGCCAACCTAAGTGGCTTTTTCTTCCCCCCTTCGCATTTTTTTTACTATCCCGAGCGCTGCCAGCGGCACTTCCACAACAAACTCACCATGACCCGACACCCACACAGCTAACTCCGGCTATACAGGGCTGAGAACTGACAGATGCATCTGAAAAACTGCCTGTGCTTGGGGAAGGAAGTGCATATTGATACGCAAAAATATATTTCATCCTGAGAGTGCATGGCATATGGATTTTTTTGGGGGGGAAAGTTGTGTAGTACTAAAAGTAACATAAGGTATGAAGTGTTAAAAGAAATATGAAAGCTTGTAGACGCGTGCAGTTCACTCACTTTTATTCATCCTTGGATCAGTGATTATGTACGTGATTATTATACACGGTCGATAGTTAAAAAAAAAAAAAAAGATTTAAATTCATAAAATGCAAAGCATATACCAGCAGGGAAAAGTGCGTACAGAACTGTCAAGGTTTTTAAAGGTCTAGTTAGTGAATGTAATAGATGAGAGATGTCAGTTTTGCAGTTTATGAGCCCTGTGTGTCCCCGGGGGGCTGCCGTAGCCTCTGGCCATTCTCCCCTTACCTTAGGCATCATCTGAAAAAAAAAAAACCTGATGCTTCTAGTCATTCTGCATCCCTGCATCTGTCTGAAAATAATTGGTCAGGAACATTCTCCCCAAAAAGGGGCCATGAAAGAGTAATAGCTCGCAGCGAAAAACGCAGAGGTCTGACAGATCACATTTGAGACCTGGAACATATAGATGTTATGTGGCGTACTAACACCATATACATTCTTTGGAAAAGTTTCCTGTTACTTTTAGTGCACTATTGCAGAGGAGTGAATACAATCAGAAATAATACATGGTTATTATTTATAATAGTGACGTAATGACCCCAAGTGTTCCAGGAAGGTGACTGTTTAAGAATTATTTTAAAGTCAGAGATATGTGGTTTAATACTGTACATCGAATCATTGAATATTGGAATCTCAATTTATTTCTCCATCATTAAAGGAAATACATTTTTCACACAAGTGTCCTGGCGAAAGGCACATCTATCTCAAACCTCAGATTGCTATCCTATTTTTGTTTTGGTCTCAACAATGTCATTATTCCTGCTTAAGAGCTCAAACCCAGGAAATGGTTAAAAGCTAGCATACCATTCCAGAAACAAGAAGTAAATTAAAATCAACATTTCATTTTCCATTTAGATTTATTTTTGTTTTTTATACTACTAACAACAGTGAGCACACATTTAAATATTCAGTTACATTCTTTATATATGCATGGAATATGCACAAAAAGAATACTGTTTGTTAACCTTTCCAATGGACACATACTGTATGAAATATACATAGGCTATATGTATTTACTTGCAGTCCAATGCTGGAAGAAGGGGTGAAATGCATTTTGTCAGTTTGGGCCCTTGGTTTAGACTATACCCCACCAACCTCTAATGACTTGGCAATGTCTGCATTTGCCATTCTTTTTGGCTATGTCTAATCTAGCAGAAGAAAGGCTGCTGTGCTGTGCTGTGCTACTACGGAGAGAAACAATACCACTGGGCTTTGCTCTACCTGTAAGTCCAGAGATGAGACAGAAACGGAGGGAAAATTAAGGAGGGGGAAAAATCATTATTCTCTGAATGAGATGTCTTGGGCTTGATCAGAGTGTGAATCAAAGCCCATCTCTTAGACTACTTAAACATTCACTTTTAAAATTCCAACCTGATTGTACTTTTATGGAAATTTCTCGCCATCAATGGCTGCATTCACTCCTGTCTCCAGGTCCTCTTGTATCCCTGCAGATATCCAACTCTGCCCTTCATTAGAATTCTCTGGGTAAGAAAAGGCGGGAGAAACGAGGAGAAGATGTAAATTCAGTCGAAAAGAAAGGGTTTTAGATCTTTCCCCTTTTTTTGTCCAGGGAATTGCAAAAGATGGGAAATATCATGGATGTAGCACACCATGGAGTCACTCCTGACACCAGGGCAGAGGCATTAAAAAATTGACAAGAATAGTGTCTTTTTAGAACAGTGTCTTAGGAACAAAACAAAAAAAAGCAAAAAAGAAAACACAACACTGCCCTCTGTTGTATTGGTAAAATTAGTTTATGGTTAGTGAACCGAATACTAAACACATTTTTAATGAAATAAGCCAAACATTTGTTAACAATACAGCTGTCGCAATTCCCATTAAAGCATTTTTGTTTTCTTAAAATACAGTTATAATAAAATACGCACAAACACAATCTTCACTGAAATACATTTGATAACGTGTGTAAAGGATGTTAAGCAGTAATGGTATGATTAATGGTTTTATATCCTTTAATCCAAAGCGAAAATCAACTGTTAGTAAACAATGTACACACAGTATAGTCTAAATATTTCAAACTGCACGGTCAGTGTGTAAGTCTGACACTTTTTTTTTTTTCATTCAATCACACACGCACGCACGCACACACACACACACACACACACACACACACACACACACACACACACACACACACACACACACACACACTACAACGGGTGATGTGGAGTAGCCGCTATTTTCCAGTTCGATCCCAGACTCCCCAGTGCCTTGCATGGTTTCCACTGTCACGTGTGTGTGCGCATGCGCGCACCACTATGGCAGCAGGTGCCCCAGTGCAACTCACTTATAGCTCTTATTTGGTTCAGAACAAACCCGCCACCCTTAATTGGCTATAGATGCACTGACAGACCTGCAGCTAATATTCTACTTGTCAAATTGGCTTTGGGTTTTAGCTTGAAGCCAGGATCCCTGCTCTCATCTTGTTGATCAATGCTGCCTCATTAGGAGTGAGCAGAGGATGATGTGAATACATAGCACTTATTGATAATTACAATATAATAACTTATTTTACTGTAATTATCGATAAGTGCCATAACAATGCATATTAATGTAGTTTTGCAGGCATAACAGTGATGTGAATGAAAGTATTGAAGTCATTAGACTCCCATAGGGATGGACAGATATAGACCTGCGCAGTGATGTCACCGCTCCGGTTCCAGAAGTGTTTTCCCCATTCATTTTTCTCATAGACTTTTCGAAAATAATTTATATGAAGACGATTACAACGTGGACAAAGCCAACTCGCGTTGTGACAAATCATGATGACACACACAATCTTTTTGGACGATCAAATAATTTTAAGATGAAAAACGAAACAAAAAGTGTTGTATCCTGCCGTTTTCTACTTCTTGCTAATTAGATATTATATGATATGATGATATTGTGTGTGTCATCATGATTTGTCACTACCCGAGTTGGCTTTGTCCACGGCAAAATCGTCTTTATAAAAATTATTTTCGAAAAGTCTATGAGAAACATCAACCCATTATGTTTTTTTTTTTGTTTTGTTTTGTGCAAAGTGAAGGACAGGGTAGGGACTCAGTTGGCTGGCTTTGCTCTTTGTCTAAGACCCGGATGAAGGAAGTGCCTTTTTTGTCACCACAACAAAAATGCAATCTCAATTTTTTTTGTCTCATTCTCCGTCTGCCACATACATGGCTAGCCTGGACTCCCGGTGAGCGTGTACACACACACACACACACACACACACACACACACACACACACACACACACACACACACACACACACACACACACACACACACACACACACACACACACACAGTCAAAGGGTGTATACTTGCACAGGTCATATGTCATTGTGGAATGCCTTGCCTGTTTAACCTGATTAAGTGAAGATGTTCCGGCCGACTCTACGCATATTATGCAGTCATTGTGATGGTGCTCAACAACTGGCAGGGTATCACATTGCTGTCCATCCCTGGTGAGGTATTCTGCAGTGTGTTGTTCCAACGCCTAAAGATATCAGGTGATAAAACATCAATAACTTTTGAGAGAAGACAAGCTGGCTTCCACGGAAGGGAACATCCTTCATAGAGAAGTACTGAGAACGTCAGACACCCTGCATATTCAAATACATCAATTTAAAGAAAGCTTTTGACAGCATCCACTGGGAATCACATGGGCAGATTGTCCAGATGCATGGCATGCCGTCAAAGTATGTAAACCTCTTCAGGGACATGTACCGTAACTTGTTGAGTCAAAAACAGCATAAGCAATGATTTTGATATTGTAACGGGTGCAAGACAGGGTTGCATCCTGTCATCCTTATGCTTCCTTATTTTGTGTCCTCGACTTTGTGATGAGGAAGACCGTTGCCAGGGCACCATCAAGTGCAGACTAACAGACATGTGCTTTGCACTAATTAACCTTGATCTTTTTACTGTATAGCCATATGCACTACAAGAGACAAGCAATACAAGATTCTCTTCATGAGCAAATCCCATCCGCGTCTGTATTTCCTATGGCAGCTCAAGAAGTTTAAAGTCAAGCAGCGATGAGGGCCACTATCAAAAACCTTCCACATGCTTGTCGGGATTAGTCACATGACAGTGTGACCAGTCAGTGTGACAGTAGTACAACGCACAATTAAAATCATTGGATGTAGCCTCCCTACACTTTCCTCACTCTTTTCCACTAGAATAATCAGAAAGGCAAATATCTCATATCTCATAACTTTCACCCCGCTCAACAACTCAACTTCAGTCTCCTCCTATCAGGCAAGAGGTACAGAAGTATTAATTGCTCAACATCTCGCTTCAAAGATAGGACTTACCCTATAGCCAGGGCTTGACACTAACACTTGCCCGCTTGCCCGGGGCAAGTAAAAAAAATGGTGGGGCAAGTGAAGACTGCTACCTGGTTGCCCGATCGGGCAAGTGTGCAACGTAGTGCACTATAACACTACACAAGATAAATTTGTCTTGAAGGCAGTCATTGCACTCTACCTCTGTGTCTTTCCCTGCTTTCTAGCTATCTTTACCTATCTCTCTCCCAGGTTCATTTGGTTCCAAACTATCATTTTGCTGGGGTCAGGGACCACTGGGTCTGTGACCACTATAGGCTAATTAAGATGATGAATTTTAACTCTTGAGAGCGTAAAAATGAAACCAAATGGGCCCGCAAGGGGCCATTTAGTTTAGCTTAGCTGGGGACCACCTGGAACCCTCTCAGGGACCACTGGTGGTCCCCGGACCACCTGTTGAAAACCCCTGGTTTAAAGCACCCAAGTAGGAAGTAAACTTAATGAAAAATTTACAATATATTTTTGGGGGGCAAGTGACCATGACCTGAGGGCAAGTAGAACCTGACTTGCACTTGCCCGATGGGCAAGTGCCTCGGAGACCTTAGTGTCAACCACTGCTATAGCGATTTTGAACATTTGAACTTGATTTGTTTGATTACAGTTGAAATGATGCATGTAGCAAATATGAAATGCATATGCCGGTAGCAATTTGCACTGTATTGTCTTCTTGTTATCTTCTTGTATGTATGATGTCTGTATATGTTGAGCATGATCCAAAACAAATTATTCAACTTCTTGACAGGGCAATAAAGTTCTTGATCATCTACTTTCGTTTCATTCAGCGAGTAGGAGTAGGTACCCTATGGCTGTACGTATATTACTATTGTGTGACAGAGGTGTGGCTTTCATAAACGTCACAACCCTGGAAGTACCGTGACTGCTTCAGGCTTGGTGAGTTTGAGTTTTATAATATCTAGTTATTTACTATTCTGTGCCTATCGCATCTCGGATGCAGCCGAGTCGGCTCTACTGAACTTGAGCATCATGAAGCACTGTCGAGGGGTGGTGCCGCTCCATCATTTTCAATGGGTAGGTATAGTACGAACAGGCTTTTGATTATATTAGAATATTAGAATGTCAATTCTGTGCTATTTCAACGAGTTGGGGTGAGATTTTTTTTAACTACCTTTGGTTCTGCTGGGTGTGGACTTTGTTGACATTAACAAAGTATTTAGACAGATACCATCTCAGTGGTATAGCGAATCTTGTGGTCCATATCCATTACAAGATGTACTTTGTCAACCCTAATCCATTCCATCCGGTTAAAATGGGCAGGGGTGAAGTGGGTTATAGGAGTGAGGCTAAGTAGTAGTACCCTGAGCAGTTGCTGTGGTTCCAATTGGTGCTTACAGTACATAATTGAAACGTTGTAAAAACTCTCCTGAAGCTCTCCTAATGGGTCTTCAGTGTGTTTTTGTTGACCATTGAGGAGGAACCTTGTGATGACCTGTGTAGGAAGGTCCTTGTTCTTTGACAGACTTTTTTTGGTTACATTAGTGGCCCCACGGAAAGATTTGGCTCCATGATGGTTGGTGATTTGATCATACTTTTGTGTGATAATATTGTCACGCATTCTAACCAAGAAGCCATCTGTCTTGCAGAGCAATGGCTAATTTTACTGATGTTTAAATTATAACATCTGATGATGAACTGATGAAACAACTAGTTTAAGATTACGTTTAGTGGGGAAAGGGCATTTCTGTCAGCAAATTATATTTTGTAGCATTTGAGGCACAAACTGGGCCCTGTGCCTGACAATTTGAAGCCGGTTGTAGCCAAACAGAGGTTTTGGACAAATTTGTTATTGTGGGGTGGTCTAAAGCCTGCCATGGACAGCAACTAGTTTGTCTGCCTGCCTGACTGTACGTCTGTCTGTACATGAACATTATACCAAAATCACACCAAAAACCCCAATTGTTTTCACAGCTTTGGCCATTCTGCAAACCTCCCGTGGCCGAGTAAAACTCACCCATGGCTCCAAACATGTATTGCAGGTCAATGTGGCTCCCAACATAAAACTAACCACTGGCTTCCTGTGAGTTTAGGTTTAGGGTTGTTTTTTTGAGTAGGGTGTCAGACTAATGCCTGCTGGGCTATTGGTACAGAGATGTGATTTCTATGGACAGGAGTGAAAGCATTATGTCTGCCTGTGCCATTCTAGTGACCGTCAGCCGGAGATAATGCCAAAAGTCGTCATGAGTCACGGTGAGCTGTCAGTTTGAAAGTATAGAAGAAGAGTGCTCATACTGTTGAAATCGTGGGACCAGTGCCTTGGCCTTGAACCAATAATGAGAATCTACTTCAATTGATTCACATGGTGGTGTGCATTGAATCTCTCAATGTTCAATGCCAAAATGCCTTTTGGGTACGGCAAGTAGATAAACAGAATGCGAATCTAAATTTACGTTACATGCAAGGGTTTTTCGTGACCTTGCTCTTGGAAACCTGAATGATCGGGATGCTATACATAATCAAACCTGCGAGAATGGGTGAAAGAAAAGTAAATAGGCCAGATGACTGGTACCAGAATTTTTACAGCATTAACCCATCCTGCTGTCAAACTGACTCAACATGATGATGCATTATACTTTACCATAACAAAATAATCACTCACTGTAAATTTTAACTTGTTGCACATCCCTATTTAGAACCGCATGGCGTTACTCTTTTTTCGTTTGCTTGTTTGTTGTAACCATGGCATGATGTTGTATATGTGAGTATTTCATTCAAAACTGGCATTTATGTGTCATAACCGAAATGGAAACTGACGTATTTTTCACAAAAAGGTCCAGCGTGGCCTCCAATCCGAGGGGAGACACCCCGACCGCGTCTTCGCTCTGGTGACAAGATTGTGGGAAATTAACAGACCTTTCAAGTCCAAAGATCTTGAGAGTGGCTGGAGGCGGTGATGGACACAGAAGAGAAATGTAGGCCGTAATAATTGCTGGATGCCCAGGGAAAAGGCATCAAGGCCGATGCAAAGTCACATGGCAACCCAACGCGCACTTCCTTCCCTTATTAAGACCAGCTCAGGGGTGCTAATCAGTCTCTGAGAGACCTCGGCGCTGTGTGGTTAGTACTCGATTTACAGCTCCTCTCAGCTTTCCACTTTTTATTAAAGATGATATTTCACACAGAGGGAAACGGACGGGGGGAAGAGGAGGGGTGACAAACGTTAAAATGCAATGCAAAGTTGCAGGCATGAAAGACGAATGCTGTAGGATTATTCCACATGCTATTCTGGGGAGGATGGGGAAAGAGTGGAAAGACTTTGGAACAAAAACATCAAAGAATGACAGATTGAAGAATGGAGAAATGCTGTGAAATATTCAGTATGGGTTGCCCCGAACAGGTGGCCAAAAGGTAGTTAGTTGTGATTGGGGCTGCGGTTCAAAACAGATTAGCAATGCATGGTTTTAGTGACTAGTGAGACATTTGGAATTGGAAGGGGGGGTAGAAAACACTGCGTTTATGATTTAACAATTATAGTATTTCATCAGCAACTGAATATGTGACAGAAATTTTGAGATATTCAGTATAACGCTATGGAGGCCTTTATATATTGCATTTCTATGTTTCCTTGGTGGTGGCAAAAGGGGCTAAAAACATGATTTCGATAATTTGCGATTTGTGTATGTGTGTGCGAATCTATAATAACTGGGATTAACTGGGATTTATAGAGCGCTTTTCATGATACCCAAAGACGCTTTACATGTTTGGGGCTGGTGGGGTGGGGCGGGGCTGGTGGGGGTGGGGGGTACAAGAGACAACTTTATTAGGAAGAGACAAATCAAAAGAGCATTAAAAGATAATAAAACACAGTGAGTAAAACAAGCCAACTACACATCAGCTCAAAAATGCCGAATCTATAAGAAGTAAGTAAAAAAGTTGACAGATCGGCAACTTGATTTGCAATTTAGACGAGCAAAGAAAAGCCTGAAGAACAATTGAAGATGCATTTCAACGCTAAATGGAACTCATGATAAATAATTATGCTCTCAGTATTGCTTTTGAGAAATTAGAAAAAGCTAAATATTTCACTAGATTCCTGTTACGTGGGAGGTCACTGATACTGATGTATTTATCTATTTACACCATTAATTAACTATGCAATAATTGGTTGTCAATAAAGCTCTCTTTTTTTACTTGTACCCTCTATAAGATTTTTGTTATATAATTTGGCTGTAATTTTTCCCTTTATCATTATATGGATTAAACCAGAGGCCATTACCCTTGATGTATACTCATATATAGGGGTTTTCATTGGTCTGCAGTGAAAGGAAAGCTTTAAACAACCACCGTAAGATGCTTGAGGGATAAGGCACCACATTTAATTAAAAACATTGTAAGGCACTTGTAGGAAAAAAGGGCATATGGACCATCTCTGATTTGGTAGTGGGATCTCATTGATGAATTTGGACTGCTGAATATTTGATTGCCAGCTACTGAATACCCAGGGTATTTCTATTTAGTATTTACCCTTTATTATTATTATTATTATTATTATTATTATTATTATTATTATTAGTAGTAGTAGTAGTAGTAGTAGTAGTTTGTAGTAGCAGCAGCAGCATCATTATTATTATTGTTTTGATCTTTACTCACTTGCAGGCAGAGAAAGTGCTGGGTGGACAACATCAAGGAATGGACTACTGCTCCAGATGCTGCTACGAACAGCTGAGGACAGAGCGCTGGAGATCCCTGACTGCCCAGGCGTCCACCATGGCACCCCGACGGCCTCCTAGACCATGGGATGAGTAAGAGTAAGTAAGATATTTACTCACCACTTCATCTCAACAATGTTATTATCATCCTGGGAATCTGACTGATTCTGA
This sequence comes from Benthosema pterotum, assembly GCA_039105355.1. Lineage (NCBI taxonomy): Eukaryota > Metazoa > Chordata > Actinopteri > Myctophiformes > Myctophidae > Benthosema > Benthosema pterotum. The sequence continues at coordinate 20,631,096 of CM076973.1, read as the reverse complement.
TGCTGAAACGTTTATATTTTTGTACAGTATTCTCTCTTTCTCTTTTTGTATTTTTCTCTTTTTGTTGTTTTACTCTCCCTTGGCCCCTAGAAATATTAGAAATGATGATGACTGTATACTGTACAATGCTGTTTGTATGGGCGCCCCCGGTGGCTCAGCTAGTTACTGCATCAACCTTATAATCACTATGACTCTGCAGGGCAGCTTTTTCACCTGTTATCCAGTATCAATCAACTTCATCATCTCACTTGCTCTTTAAAAGAACAAGTGTGTGAAATCCCTTTGTTACTCACCAGTAATTTAATTACCAAGCGTGTGTGTGTGTGTGTGTGAGGTAATTTTATACAGTGGCACACTGTATCTGCAAGCAGCAAGACTACTACAGAGGTGATCATCTTTTCATACTCTCAGTCTCTTCTTCCCTCTCTCCCTCTGCGTGCGTCTCTTCTCAACAGTCGACTCTAGTAACTACATCTCAATAGTATGTCATGTGCATCCCTGCCTCTCCTCTCTAGTCCATCTCATTACGCCAGTTCAGTCTGCTGGGCAGAACTGTAACGATGCTGCTTTAGCCTTTCACTTACAATCTGAAAATAACAGTGACATGGACGGCGTCATCTTTTTTAACAACAGTATTTCTTTAAAATCTTGCCGGTCCTTTTACAGGGGCATGCCTCCGCCTCCGATCAAGCCTCTTCTATCTCTAAGATTATTAAAATGCAACCCTTAGGGAGAGCAAACTGCAAGTCTAGCAACTACTTTATTAATCTCTCCTTAAATTAAGAACTGGTGGTGGGCATCCTTTTCCTGTGGTTTTCCTCATGCAGGTTCTTCTCGTGCAAGCACACACACACACACACACACACACACACACACACACACACACACACACACACACACACACACACACACACACACACACACACACACACACACACACACTACACACTACTGTACACTGAGAAAGCCCAGCATAGGTTCATAAACCCAAATGTCCCCCAGCGATTATTAGACCCACTAACGACAATGCAATTAAGACCTTCGCCTGAGTAAGAACAACTGAGTGTGCAGAAAAAAGTAAACTGTGCAGTGTTTTTATTTGCCTTAATTCAGAGACAGGTCCTAAGTCTATCTGCCTTACAGGTAAGTTTGAATTTCATTTGGCTCTGTTCTCTTTCCCTCTTAGCAAAGCAGAGGAGACGTAGAAATGGGGTTAATTAACATATATTTACAAATTATACTATTCAAACTAATTTAGTTTCTGCAAAATGAATCTCAATTACAAAGGAAACCGCAAAATGGATTTCTTTTCCTCCCCCCCCCCCCCTGTACATTAAAATGAATGGTGTTGTTTTATGAGACTTTAGCAGCACAGATCTTTTATTAAAGTTATCCACTAGCCCTTTGCTGTATTCCGTATGAGCAGAGCTTTACAGAAGATCATACGATGCAAAGCCGTCCCAAATTATGGATGAACTCACACTGTGCAACATTCATGGAACAAAAAGCACATGGAGGAAAGCAGTAGGGAGAGGTCACCTCCTTGTCGCTTTTGGGGATTCCATTTGACCATAAATTACCATCAGATCAGAGTCGTGCCATGTGATGTATGTATTTATTTTATAAATCAATTACTGTTGTTTTAATCTGTTGAACAGCTTTTGAAGCAGCAGCAAAAGCACCAGTTGCGGAAATGAGTCTCCAAAGAGCTTTGTTCAATAAATTAATTAATAGATATTATTTTACAGTCTGTGTTGTTCGTTTTCTGCGTATTTCTGCTAAGCGGTCCTTTACAAATAGCACAGTGATGCACTGAGCACATCGAGAGAGGTCTTCATATGGAGCTTGCAGTTTTCAGATCTCTGCTGTTTGACTGCCACTACAATCGTAATGTCAATAAATACATATAAAGTAACACTCGTGTTTACTTTTAAATAATTTTGCTGCATACTACGAATACTGCATATTTGTATGAAGGTTAAAAAATATGATTTTTTTACTGGGTAATTTGTAAAGTAGTGTGAATAGCCACTACATGTAATACAATTTATATCACATTGCTTCTCCCATGTAGTAAATGATCCCAATCTTAGTTAGTTAGTTAGTTAGTTAGTTTATTGTCCACCATGTGGAAATTTGTCTTCGGTCTCACAACAAACAATAAGAACAAAACAGCAACAGCAACACAGAACACAGGACAACAGTGACAAATACAGTACAGACACATTCAACGAGACAGTGCATTCAGTGCATTAATGGCATTAGGAATAAAAGAGTTCTTAAAAATGTTACGGTTAGCTCTTGGTACTTTATACCGTCTCCCGGAGGGGAGCAATTCAAACTCCCTGCAAAGTGGATGGGATGGATCGTTTGCAATTTTGATGGCTTTTTTCCGAATTACTTCCTCATAGATACCACTCAGTTGTTTTTGTCTCTTACCAATTATTTTTGAGGCTAGGTTTACTATTCGCTGTAACTTTATTTTTCCTTTTACATTTAGATTGCCATACCACATTGCCATATTAAAAGTCAAGATTCCCTCTATCAGGTTCTTATAGACTGTTTCCATGATATTTTTGCTCACTCCAAAGGAGTTAAGCTTACGTAATAGGTGGAGGCGTTGGTTGCAGGTTTTGAAAATCTGTTCAGTATTTTCATTGAAATTGAGTTTACTGTCGATATAAGTTCCTAAATATTTAAAGTGGTCAACTACCTCCACTGTTTGTCCACCGATTGTGATAGACTGAACAGGTTCCTTTTCATGAATGACAAGTTTCTTTGTCTTTGACACATTGATCTCTAAGGAGCTTTTTACACACCAGTTCTGGAGAGATGACACATGTACTTTATAGGTTTCCTCCCCGGCTGTATCCCCCTTCTTTAATAAGGCAACCAGTGCCTTTCCAGAAGTATTTTTGAAAAACTGATAACAAGCCTATTCTCCTCTTAATTCTCATTTAAAAGTCTCATTTAAAACATTTTTTAAACATTAGGCTCTAGTTATATTTTACATATTTGGTTTCTCTTGGTTTATATTGTACTGTGTATATTGTCATAATGCTTCTACAGTAAACAAATGATAAATAATGTTGCTATCCATATTATCTGGCACACAATGTTCAACAATATATACAACATATTCTATTCTCACAGTACAAACTCTCACAGCTGCACAATTATAGGGCCTTCATAGCAGACAGACGCCACACACACACACACACACACACACACACACACACACACACACACACACACACACACACACACACACACACACACACACACACACACACACACACACACACACACACACACACACACGTTATACTTGTTCCACATATTTCTCCTAGATTCCTCTTATTATTATTCATATCAGCCGTGAATATACATATCATGATTTGATAATGCATTAAGATTTTTTTTTTCTTTTTACAACCGCAAAGCAAACCATTTGTTCATAAGCCCCATTTTTTGTGCCTTTGACTCTGCCATACACAATTTATTATTTATCCCAGTCTTCTGTATTACAAATGGTCTCAGGATTAGGACAAATCACGGCTCTCCAAACTATCAGTGGGGAGATGGGTTCCTGAACAATGTGTGTCTACAGAGAAATTGGCATCCGAGTGACAGGGGCCCTTGGAGAGGGGCCAAACAGTGCTGAGATGTCGCAGGATGAAATCACACTGTTCCACTTGAGACAAACACAATTTCATATTAATGAATAATTGAGAAAGTTTAGAACTGGGTTGGGATAAATGTGCGTGTGTGTTTGTGTGTGTGTGACTGTCAGCGTCAGGCGCTAACTGTGTCATGGAAAACACGGCGTGCGTTTCCTCACTTTTCCTACGTGAATGGAAAATGCCACGCAGGAAAGAGTAGAAATTCTACGGAGTGAAGGGTCTAAAAAAACATTTCATGTGGTTGGGGTCAAACCGTAACATAAAGGCATGCAATTGTAAAATAGGAAAATGTTGGTGGGGGAAAAAAAGAGGAAACTTCATGAAAGTTTAATGATAATATTGAACACAATCTTTAATTATCTCGTCCGTGCATCAAAGAATATGGTAGAAAAAAAGAAATAGAATATTTAATGGCAATAACACAAAAATATTCGCATATAATAAAAAAAAATGAAAAATGTTCTGAAAGCGCATTACTGTCAGTGTAAAGAAATTAGAAGAAAGAGGCTTTGCATGCTGCATGCTTGTTAACCTGTGCCAGAGTAGTAGTAGTAACAAGGCTGCTGCTCGTTTGTGACATGAGAGGATGGAGGAGGAGATGGTGGTGGTGGTGGTGGTGGTGGTAGGGCGGGGTGGGGTGGGGTGGGTGTGGGGAGGGTGTGCGGGGTCGACAAGGAGCACGCTGCCTTGACTGGAGACAAGGCGGGATGCTGTGCACCACATCGCAAACCCCCCTCCCTCCCTCCCTCCATCCATGATAATGATCTGGGCTCTCTATAGCTCACATAATTAAAGCCCTGCCTGCCTGGCACCCCTCTCCTGTGGAACGCAAGTGTTGGTGATAAGGGTGGTGGGGTGTGGGGGCGCGGGGCTGGTTGGGGAGAGTACATTTGGTGTACGTATGTCTCCCAACGTCGCTGGAGGAGGTTCGGAGAACTTCTGAACATCTCCGGTCCATTATGTATAATTTCAAAACACATCCCCAAGTCTACGGCGAGGAGAAACTTCTCATTTTTAATGACAAAATCATGAATTATTCCATTTATTGTATACACTTCCACTCTTTCAAAGGTAGCTAGTCCATGGAAGGTGAAGCTGAACACCATGAGAAACGTTATCTCTTGCTCGCTCTCTCTCCCTCCATTTGCCTTCTATCTCTCTCTCTCTTTCTCTCTCTCTCTCTCGCTCCCTCTCTTTTTTTGCAGTTCAACAGGACTTACGGTAGAAAATGACACCTGTTGTGCACTGTGGGGGAAAAAAAGGAGAGTAACGAGAGAAACATTAAAGGATTACCTTGTTTTAGTGCATGACTGTCACTCTCTCTCTGTTCTTGTTTTTCTTGCTTCTAGACTACTGCCTTCCCGTTGCCCGAGACACGGGTATAAGGATCACATAGAAAAACTAATTTGGTCCCCATGGTTCCCTGGTAAGCAAGAAATCATTATACACACTGTTTTCTTAAGTTTCCAACTCACGTCCTGGGCTTTATAATTATGTCAAAGTGGCACTCTTGGAATGGACAACAACCAGAAACTCCAGTGGGAAAATAGATTATATACTAACCATTAGATTAGAAATATACTTCAATATACAAGCTCAGTCTATTTAGTTCACAGATATTCATGATTCTTCTGGCAATACACAATTTAAATAAGAAACATCTTCAGTGACGCTCTATTGAGTGGTATTCGTCATTGGTTCCTGTCTCCTCATGTGTAAATAAAAAATATTATTATGCTAATAACACATAATAACACTATATGGAGCATTGTCTGGAAAACGTAGTCTATTACACTGTGTTCTGTTACTTATTTTTTATTCGTGGAAATTCAATCCTTGTTTCTGCTTTTAATTGCAAAATTACTGGTTGTTGCATATCCAGGGACTGAGCTATGTGTGCTTGTGGCTTGTGAGACGCTAACACTCATAAACCAATAATGATTATATTTTATACATGATTCATTAGTATATCCTAAGGTAGCAATGTTTTTTTTATTCCTAACAGGCTGACTTGTGTAACTCTGCTCATATAAAAAGTTGATTACAAAAGAACAACCTCTACTCCCCCCTTTTCGCCTTTTCTTTCCGTTTTTGGTAGAAAAGAGATATAAAGTATGCATCACGTTTTAATTGTTATCAATTATGTATGACAAAACTTGTTTGTTATTCAACTTTAATGAATAACACAATTAAAAGGCATGAACTCTTGATTGGTGGGACAATTTCATCATGCATGCATCTGTGTGCCTGATTGTGGGAAGAATAAAGGATGTAGTTCACATACGTGGCCAATAGGTGTCCCTCCAAACCACACAAACACTAAGCCAGGCAGTGTTGGTCCTGCCTGCAGCATGGCATTGTTATAATTGCATACATAACATTGTCATCATCTCTGTTCAGGTAATGTCACTAAAACTAATGTCCACGCAGCAGTGAAGCAATGCTAGTTAATGTCATGGTGTCTTCCACCAGGCTCTCGGACTCATACATTTCTCTTTTGGACTAAAATTAGATTATCAATAGTCAATATAGTTATGGATCCATCACAGACCATGATGGATAGAAGTGTAAAATCAGAGGGGTCTATGAGATCTTCAAACGTATTAACGTGTCACGTTCAGAGTTTTTTTTTTAATGCAAACACTTCAACAAAAATACTTTTCATTGATTATTCCTATGATCTGGCTAGTTTAGTTCAACTTTGTGTGAGTGCTTTGGCATGTCTTGCCTACAGCCAGGAACAAAGGTAAAACGCCTTCTAATATTTGATGTCTATTCATGCCTCCTGGGGCTGCTTCATTGATAATGACTGGGAGGCCAATCCTTTAAAACACTTTGAGAGAATAGGGGTAAGACTTTCCGTCACCAAGAAATTATTAAGACTTGTTTGTGTGACCCCAGAACTCCCCCAAATTAGTCAAATTAGTCAGTTCTGCCACTTCATCTGTCAAGCTACATTTCTACTTCAGAGAATGACTCGTTGTGTTAACACTACCACCAAATAAATACAGTACTTAACATTACTTAATTGTCATCCCATGAGACCTTTCTTTGTATGGTATCTTCTAAAGACCGAAACAGGAATAATAATAGGATTCTCTCACTTCCTCTTTCCACAAATAGGACTTTTTGGTTAGTAATTGCAAGCAGCAGGTGTCTGCTGGCTTAGTTGCATAGGGACACATAGCCTGCCACTTCATTAGGGGTGTAACAACAATAGATTTTAACAGCAACTCGGTAGTATCACGATGCATTGATAACGGTACAATAAATGGATGGCATTGGTTCATTCTGGTGATACAATTCGATTCAATGATCTAAAATTGATACAGTAACTATTTAGCAAGTACCTTAAATATGTGTGAAACATGGATGGTGGAGGGATAGTGCAGGTTTTTTGGGGGAATATTTATTATGATGGGTATAAATAAGTAAAAACAGTGATTTGGCATATAGGTGGACATTGTATTTGAACACAAGCTGTGTTTTTCTTCTTGAAAGTGGCACCTTTCATATAAGAATAAAGTTAATATACGATCCATAGTATTTCTTTGTAAAGTGAAACATATATAAAACATATAATTTTGTGATTCATAAGAATCCTATGACATTAAAAAAAAATATATATAGGATCCATAGCATTTCTTTGTAAAGTGAAACATATATAATTTTGTAATTTATAAGAATAATAATATGACATACAAAACCGATATAAGATCCATAGTATTTTTCTTGTAAGGTGGCTTCGCTTATAAAGTTTTCTTTTTCCATATGGGAAGGAAGAAAAGACAAAAATGACTAATTGAAATAGAAGACAAGAAAAGTGCAGTCGTAGTTCGATAGGCATAGCCTATACTTGCCGAACTCTAGATGTCATAATCACAAACTTGGTTGTATAAAACCTAAGCATCCTACAAATCTCAGCTGCCCTTACAGTATGTGATCTGCCCGTCTCACACACACACACACACACACACACACACACACACACACACACACACACACACACACACACACACACACAGTCCCCAGAGCGACGTAACACGCTACCTCCACTAGGCATTCCTCATTACAACTGGCTGCTGCTGGCCATTGGACTACATTGTGAAAGCCACATTGAAGCTAGACAATTTCATCCCAGCAGTAGGATGACCGGATCCAAACTGTTCATTTGAGGGACAGAAGTATTGCATGTGTGGGACAAGTGCGAAACAGGGTTTCAACGCGACATGTTTTGAGCTTGTAGATCAACTATTTTTGATACTACAGTGTGACAATAAATGTAGTGTGGCGGCTGTGGCCCCTCTGAAGTGAGCGTGGAAATACTTCTCAGGTTATTTTAACAGACTTAAAAACACATCTACAGGTATAGCAGTTAAAGATACAACAGAAAGCAATTGAACGCTGATGCCTGTCTGTCACCATGTGGGATAGGGTCTCAGTTTGTGGGACACCCAAAAAGTCCTGGAAAATAGTGACGGCCCCACGCAAAAAGGGACATCTGGTCACCCTACCCAGCAGTCACTGCCATTCCACTTCGAAAATTGCTTTTTTTCTCCTCCATAAGCTAGTAATGACTCCACCGTGAGGCTCTTCTGTCCCCCGTTGTTCTATTCTACTTTTTTTTTGTTTATATAGGCCTAAGATGGACTATATGTCGTTGCTTATGTGTACCTGCATGTTGTGTTCCTATTGGAACTTGTGTTGTGTCATGGCATTGCATTTTATATGAAGTCTGCATTGTTGTAATGCCTCCTTTCATGCATTCTGACTTCTTGATCGGCTTGGCCAGTCCAGTAAATCTTTAACACAATTTGACTCTAGAACTATCAATCAGAATCACTTTTATTTGCCAATTCGATTTTGATTGGTTCGGTCACATAATGTTCACATAATAATATATTGCAAAAGTTAAACCTAATAATAAATATAAATCTACTTTAGCTTAGGAAATGATTATTTTTACCAATTTACCATTCAAATGGTACAAGATAACAGAATGAGCAGAGTTTACCTTTAAGGTATAGAGAGCAGTTCTTTATGTAATGTAATTTGTTGACATGCTGGCATGCATGTTAAATTCTCACATTCTATAGGCGGCCCTGGTGTACTCAAGCATGTAAATGATGTCTCCAAATTCCCACAGGCCAAGCAATGCACGCGGCACATAAATAAACACACACAAATTAGATAACAAGGTAGCCAGGAGAAGGCCCGTGCAACGTCTTTGAACACCAACCACTACTATACTATAGAGGATTCTAATAGGTTGGCCTTTTTTGTGTGTGTCTGTTGTCGGTATACCATCTGGCCTGGGTTAGAACTGCATCCCTTCAGGCCTCCAAATAATGACTCTCCATATTCTCGCGTGCCCCAACCTGCGCATGCCTCATTGTGCTTTGGGGGATTATGTGACACTTGACGTCCCTCCCCTCTTTGCCTTCCTCTCCTTCACCTCGCCAGTCGATGTCTTTGAGTGCGAGGAGAGAGGCAGACCTTCGCTTGCAGGATAAAAGGCAGGGGTAGGGCCCCTCAATCATTCTGCCCTCCAGGAGGCGGGGGGGGTGTACGTGGAGGGGGTTGGTGGACCTGGCAGGGTGCAGACTAGTGAGGCACATTTAGATACGTCTTTGGCTGGTGGATAAACTGTTGACTCCCTCCTACCCCCCTTCTACCTCTCCACTATCCCCTTTTGTTGCCTTTGGGGGGGAGAAAAAGGCATGCAAATATTGGCACGGCTCCATTCAAACCGTCCGCGGGGTGAGGGCATACTCGAAATGTCAGGGCAACCTCTCAGAGATGAAAACCACTGATAAAAGTTGTATCCCTCATGCGTTGTGTTGCTGCCACAGGTAGAGCGCCGTCATGTCATTCCTTGGAACCTTGGAAACAGTTGTCGAGAGCGACTCTGACTTGGCAAGCCCTGGTTTGAAAGCACCGCTGCACTCGATAACAGTTATTATCAGAGTGCAGCCGGGGGAAACGATGCCCACTAAAGGACTTGAGGCATCCAAATTAACCTCTTCGCATGGTTCCAGTACCCCTACTGTCCTCATTGTATTTCCTTCTCTTTTCTTTCCTTCTATACATTTCAGGATCTATTAATTTATGTGTTTTGCCGATACACAACATCTGTGTAGTCATGCTGAGGTTGGAGAGAGCGTGTGTGTGTGGTTGTGTGTGTGTGTGTGTGTGTGTGTGTGTGTGGGGGGAGGGGTGGCGTGCAATGCATGGCTTGGAGCTCCACGCTCCCTCGTCTCTGATCCGGGCGCGAGTCGCCCCTGGGGAGGCTGCAGGGCCCGGGTCAGCCATATGGTGACAGAGGCCCCTGGAGGATGCAGCCAGAGAGCCCCCCCCCTCCCCCTCCTCGATAATCTGGATGAGCTTCAGCACTTCCTGACCAATGGCCCGGACCTGCACCGGCGGGGCAGGTGAACGCAGGGTGGGGGTCTTCTTTTAGGGTGTCGGTGGTCCTATAGCTGTTGGGGTAGGACTGGAGGTGGCGTTGGGTACTGCTCTGTTGTATCAGCACTGGAAGCAGCAGCAGCAGTGAGTGGAGCAGCCTGAGGGGATAGAAATGTAAATGGTTTCATCATCCATGGGATCTGTAACGCTAAGGAGAATTAAAGCCAGGGCTCTCTCTGGGAAAAGGAAATCTTGCAGAGCCCTTGTGAGGAAAAAAACTTGGACTTGTGAAATATATTGTTTTGTGTTTTTGTGGCGTGTGTGTGTGTGTGTGGGGGGGGGTCATCAGTTAATTTGGAGAGATGAGTTGCTTTGGGGTCAGATCCTGTGGTGAATCATTCCCTCTGTCTTATGCCCTAGTGTTCTCTGACCTGTAGATCAAGCAACCAATTTAGCACATGTACTGGAGGCTATGTGGGAAGCATAATTGCCCATATCTTTGTCTTTGCCTTTAAACCTTTAAATTTTGCACATTTTGCAATGTGTGACCATAACTGAAATACAATCTCTTTACACCTGTTAGTAAAATAGAAGAGCAAGACAGTTCAAGTAGATTAAACAGATGGACAAGAGGAATTAGAGCAAAAAAGATTTAACAAAAAACAAAGCTTTAACCTCTATACTGTATGTACATTAAAATACTAATGGCAGTGCTGATCAGTTCTTACTTCTTAAATCATCAATGAAATAGTAATAGCTTTGACTCCAATACAACACACTATAAAGGTCCTTGTGTGTCTCTGATGTTTTTCCACCAATTCTTCATCATTTTTGGAAAAAAAGCTGGAAAAAATGTTGGAAAATTTCCCCAAAACACATTGTTGAGGAATAGACTAATACTAATAACGAAGTGTTAGTTCCATTAATATTATACATATGATCACAATGGAAACAATCCCCAAGGACTTTTTTGTTTCATTGTATTCTTTTATCCTATAGCCTTGTGGATGTAACTAATGACGTATCAAATCAGTCATTTCCCATTCAGGACCATAAACCAGACATCCCATTGGTCTGCTGCTGGGTAACCATCAGGGGCGGATGTAACATGTCCCATTGGGGGGGGGGCATGAGAACATGTTGGAGGGGCAAGAGAAAATGCTATGGGGGCGGCTTCATCGCACAAAGTCGCACCCATACCATTTTCGGTTACAGGACTTGTATTATTCAAGTAATGCACCAATAATAACATCAGTTGTTGTTGAAGTTGCAACAGACACGCAGCATGCATAAAGCTAAAGGTCTGACTCAGAGAGTTTTCTGTTTTCAATGATGAAATGCTGTTGGTTTAGTGGTGACACAGCTGTAGTTAGTTAGTAGCAGTGGTAGTGTTTCAAATCATTTTAAATATAAGCACTTTAATTTGAAATATCTTGGGTTGTTTTGCATAGCATCGTGTTTAGGGGGGCAGACTGGGTGTTTAGGGGGGCATTGCCCCCCCCATGCCCATTCCTAGATCCGCCCCTTGTAACCAGTCTCCACTGAAGTTACCGTACCACTTTCCCACACTGTGTGTAATACAGTGGTAAAAATAAAAACAACAATGGATGGTGGTGTAACATCTTGTCAGAGATGTTATCAAATTACATATGCATTCCTTTATGCAAATATGGATAATTGCCTCTTGTTTATTGGTAGGCCTATATTTTGTTCTGAGTGATCATTTCCAAGTCACAATGGATGCATTGTGCACTGAAAATCTCTTTCTACTGAGTGAGGGAGAAAAGCTATAACAAAATCAGGGTTTCTTGTTTGCCAGTTCAGATATAGAGCTGGGGGAATGTGAGATGGATAACATCATTCTTCAGCTTCCCCAGTATCTTCCTCTCAAGTTTAAAATCATTCACCTAAAGAAATATGACATGGAGCCTTATGTACAGCTGGGTAGAGCAAGCTACACAACAACACATTATTGGTTTTGCATGGTGGCAGTATGGCTGCAGAAAAGTGCTGAGTAGTCACCTCCCCCCTCCGAATTTGCTTTCCCACTAAAAATCCCTGACTGCAAGGCCTTCCTCCGTGTTGCTCGCTTGCAGTTGTGTGATTTTTGCACTCGAACTAGCAAGGTCGGCTAAAAAAAACAACAACAGGCAATGCGTTTATAGCATCTTATCTTAACCTCTCAGTGTAAAAAATAAACTGGAGAGGTTATGGTTAAATAAATATACAGTACATCGATGGCACCCTCTGCCGGGTGTATTGACCGGCAGTCTATTTTAAATCCACTGTAGCAAAACCACCAGAATAGAGGCAGTATGAGAAAACAACAACTTTAAGAGCTGCTCAAATTTAACTTGACTCAAATTGTATACATGAGAGCAAGTGCACTATGCTGCAGAACTGAAGTTTAAGATGATGTTAAAGTTGCCTTGCAGTGAAGGTTTGATCAATACTTAATATAAGGATGTACAAAGTTAATTCAATCATTGCAATGAAGAAGCTGATATAGCAAAATGACATTGGGTGCAATTCTCAATCGCTGTGGTGTAGCAGGTATGGTGTAAGTCTTCTCATTGGCTGCATGGCAGCAAATCAGGTCTGGGGCCTTGGGGTAGGCCGAAAGCCTATACCACCAGCCCTGGGACTGAGCTTACCAAATAATTACCCAGAATAATTAAAACCTGCAAGTCAAAAGGTCCAGAAATCACCTGACCCCCCAATTAAAAATGTTACTGTACTCCCCGGCTTTGTTCATCATGAGTTGAAGCTCTTGATGACTGGTTTTAATTATTATGGATAATTATTTGGTAGGCCCAGGCCCAGGCCTGGTGGTAAAGGCTTTCGGGCCTACCTCAAGGCCCCAGACCTGATTTGCTGCCATGCAGCCAATGAGCACGGCCCCAAGCCTGATTTGCTGCCATGCAGCCAATGAGAGGACTTACACCATACCTGGCTACACCACAGCGATCAGGAATTGCAACATGACATTGTCTCAATTACATTCAGACAATAAATTACTTTTGATGACTCTTAACACCTATCTCCCAGGGGTATTATTACATCAGTGATTTGCAGCTTGCAGTTTGTGCTAGATAGCATAGCATGTAGCCAAGACCTCCGAGAGGCCGGCAAACAGTGGAGGTGTGATTACTTAATGCAACAAGCAATGGAACTGTGATGGGCCATCAAAACATAATTGGTTAGAATTGGAATCACTGATTTAGACAGTAAACTGAATTTCTTTGGTGTTTTGGGGGTTCCAATATGTGTTTTCTATCCCCACAAATAATCTGTGTTGAACAAACAGGCTTTCATATCATATCAGGTGCTTCATGGAATTTGCTCTCAGGAACAGCTCAACTAATTTTGTCCTCATGGTGATGTCATCAATGTCCCTATAATTCCTCCTTCTTCAGTCTTCAGTTCCAAATTTACGAATTTACAATTCCCACCATTGTTTATTTTCCAAGCTGGCGTGTAATGGAACTAAGAATGTTTTTTATACAGTATTATAATGATTCAGATATTAAAGCACAAATCTCAGGAAGGACGTTGTGGTATTGCAGCTGAAACTGCTTTCAAAGTAAAGAAAGAAATGACAAGGACTGGTTATATCAAAGTGATTGAGGCTCAAACCATTAGAAATACATATTAAAAAAAACTTTTTAAATGCATTTTATTATGCCTTATTCAGTTATTCACGTTTTAATATTTTTGGTTGACACTCCAAGACTGTAGAGGAGCGCTCTGTTATGAAATGAGTAATGTTCCGTCTTTTTGATTAATCTCCATCCGGGGCAGTTGGGTGTGATGTTTGTATTTGATAGGACAGAGATCTCCGTTTTAGCTCACTGGGCTGTTATCCCATGATCCATGCATAGCGCTTTAGATAGCCTACGCCTTTATTAATTCCTCTGGGGAAATTTAGACTGATGCATGTCTGATTCCACACAATCGATGTAGGTTGGTATGTCAGTTAACTTTCATCGTCTGTAACCAAAGGCAACTATAGGAAACTAGTCTTGCTAGAACTGTTTAATTTCACTCATTGATATTTTGCCAATTTAAACATAATGTTTTTTGTTTTTATTTGACCCTCAGCTCTTCTTGGACCAGGGCTATAGAGAGAATGAGGTAAAAATAAAAACACACAACCATACCGTTTGATCTAGGCATTCCATCACTAATTACAGTATTGAAATTGAATTTATATGCCAACTGAAGATGCATTTCAAAAGAGTAATACCCAAGGCAGGTTTACTTTCAGACAGAATAGCCATTTTTAAGACATACAACCAAACAACGTACACAATTTGGCTCCATAAAGGCCTTCATCAGGGTTGGAATTCTACATTCTACAAGCTCACATTCACTCTGCGTGGCAATGAAACTAATTAGGCATCCTTCCTCCTAGTATAGAGCAGCGTTTGTAGTAATTTACAGTGAAAGTCTCTGTATAGATTATAGAAGCTCATTTTTGAGAGAAATTGACAGGTCCCATTTTTCATTAGTGTCTTACCCTGTATCCCTAAACATCTTTGTCTTTTTATTTTAATTTATTTATTTATTTTCCACTATTATGACTAAAGAGTCATAAGGGGGTATACAGTAGGGCCCATCCTGTGCTCTAAAGTTTCTGAGCATGAGGCTTGTCATTTTCATTTTGTTTGGGGTTTCTGAGATGACTGGAGGAGTTGATGTGTACTTTAAGAGATGCTGACACTCTGTTGTCTGACTGCCTTTTGGTCTTCATTTCTAATAGAGAATGGCTTTCCTTTTGTATTTATAATGCATGTTCTCTTTGAGGCTCTTACAGGTGCCATGGTACGACACTTAGCAGACTCGCTTTGTCGATATTCATGCAAAAACATAATTGTTTTTTTTTTTTTGCACTGGCTGCCAATATTTATTTTTTTTCGGAGACGTTATGTGTTGTTATGTGTTTTGCTAATTATGAACTCACGCGACAGTGCAGACGTACCCCTACTTCACCCGGGTTCTAATTAATCAGCTGTGTTTATGCTAGCCATTATCACCTTGGCAGCTCGTTACCTTCATCCTGGGACTTTGCTCTTTCATGATAAATTACTAGGCTGGCTGTGTGACACCTCTCTGACTCGCCTGTGGTGTCCCGTGCTGGGGACAAAAGCTTAGATGACTCTGAGCGAGCGCTGTCTTGAAGATATGAGATATTCAAATGAGACCCTAACGGAGAGGGACTCCGTGACGCCGGATGTCTAATGTTAATCTTCTCATTTGAATATAAAAGAATCTTTGGCATTTTTCCGTGGATCAAAAAGTGAGTCTAAGAGAGGGGGAATATCGGAGATCTCTGTGCAGGCATGACTGACAAGACAATGAGAGTTTTTTTTTTTTATGTTGCCATCTTTGTCATACTGACACACTCACATAGATATACATTAAATATAGCACAATAACGACGAAAGAGACAAAGTAGTAGACATAGACAAAAGTAGTACTTTGCACTTAAAATATTGTTTGCACTAAATCTAATTATATCGCTATACAGCATGTGTGGCAGGCAACCCACTATGTGCTGACTTTCTGTTTCTGAGTGTTGTTGGCCAACTAGAAATAAAGAAATGGAAGGAAGTTTCACCTACACAGGCCAGGAGAGCTGTTAGCCTGTTGCATTGCCTGTTATTGTAATTGTCCATTTACAAATCGCTATATTTGTAATTGCTATATATTCAGTCATAGTTAGTCATCAATGCTTAGTTTTTGTCATTGAAAAAAAGTGGTCGATGAGCATGATTTGTCATAGTCTTAGTCGAGAAATTACACTGCCGTGGAGACACGCATGCATGCGCGTGCGCACACACACACACGCGCGCGCACACACACTGTCAGGCTAATTATGTAATTTCACTCCATGACTCAGAGACATATTTATAGGGCTGGATTTGATTTCGTGTTCCATCCCAAAAATCTCTGTCTTAAAGTAATTCAGTAGCTATAAATACATGATCCAGTCTGTTATCTGTAACCAGTTTGCCATTTGTTATCCGCTTAAAAGTTCATATTCTTTTGTGTTAAAGTATGCAGTATTGCAAAATCAGGAATTTAACAGTTGTCAGTGTTTGGCGGTGTATTAGCAGTCTTCATGCATTCAGTTTTCGCAATATTGTTTAAAAAATCCTCAACTTTCTTCCTCATGTCCTCAGAAAGCAATTACAGCTTATTCAGACAAATAGGTCTATGCATGAGGGGTTCATTATTTCCTTGAACCCAACAGAATGTCCTTCAGTGGATCGGAGCTAATAATTCATGTTCAGGGTCTCCAGGTATGCCATAGGTCTTATCCAGTATATGCCACGTCCAACATCATCGCCCAATATACAGTCAAAGGCAAATTGTGGATGTATAATTCAATAAGTAACGTGCTAAAGAATTAATATATTCAAGTTAATTACGCCACCGTGCGAGAGCCTTGTTGTACATTGGATTACCAAAATGATTTTTACTTTTGACCTTGGTCTCTGTGGATCAACTTCATTAAAGGGCTTTAGTTATAGCTTAACATATTAAAATGATTGGCGAGGCACAGACCCTTCATTCTTTATTCAGAAATTGATGTCTCTTCTTTAAATAAATCATGTTCAAATCAATGTGGCAGTGTATGAATCTAC
This sequence comes from Benthosema pterotum, assembly GCA_039105355.1. NCBI lineage: Eukaryota > Metazoa > Chordata > Actinopteri > Myctophiformes > Myctophidae > Benthosema > Benthosema pterotum. Next base: position 20,614,358 of record CM076973.1, on the reverse strand, counting down.
CCTAGATGATTTGATGGTAGATTTATGTATACACTCTGTATGTTGATGATTTCACTATTCTTTTGACATTTGCTCCACAGAAACACAAAACTAATCTGAGATGTGCGCACACCTGCCTGAGTGCTGCCAGTATTGCCAGACTGCTGGGAGAACGCTGGCATTTTGGCATGCAGGAATTCATTCTGTACTGGCCATAGGTATGGTGTGTCTTGAGTATACAGGGTTTGTTGAGAGTTGCTGGCCAAGCTCCAATATGATGTCACATCATGTCACGAGTCATGACCATAATGGAAGCATGCGTGACTGTGGCACCCAGGATTCAAACTCCAGTCTCCTGTGTGAATGCCCAACTTCTTAAACACTAACTAGACCAAAGGGACATCCCTTTGGTCCAAGGGAGATATTTGAGCCTTCGCGGTCAAAGGCTGTAGCCACTCTGTTAGACTCATCTCCCTTTTGACCTCCTACACAGGGAAACCTGATAGGAATCTCTGCACCAATCTAATACCCTGGGATTCAAGCTTGGATCTCCCACGTGTGTGAAAGCCCAATATCTTAACCACTAGAGGGACACGCCATTTGGCGACTTTTGAGGCCATCATGGCACACTGCTACATGGCCATATATGGGGATATGGGTGACTAGATATGATGAAAATGCAGGTGTGGGGTGACTGCCTCACACCTGGAAATGCTTGCCTTGCTCCAGCCCCAAATCACCACCATAAATTATTTTCCCTGGGGAATCAGGTCTGGTGACACGATCTATGGGGCTGTCAGTATTAGTTGAAAATCCGACTACAGTAGCTGATTGGCCGACAGCCCTGTCAATCAACAGTGCCATACACCGCACCCACTGCAGTGAAACCCGACCATATGAATCTGGCTATTAAATTGAACTAAGATAAATAGTTCCTTTAAAGAAGTGTCTGGTTTGATAAAGATCATCATCCATCCAGTGAAATGAAATGATAATTCAGACTATCAGAGTGTCAGGCAAGGGAAATGCAACCTTTCATAGTAAATGTGACCTACGGTCGCAATGAGAGGTTCCGTTTTATTTTTCTTGTTTTTTTTTTGTCCTACTTCGCTGTGCCTACTTGATGCCGGACCCCCTGCAGGGTCTCTACACTTGCTCTCCGCTGAACAACTTGTTCAGCGGAAAATGAGTGGCCCGTCTAGAGCATTCCTCTACAGACTGCAGTCTTTTGACAGGGGGTGCCTAAGGCTCATCCCCAAGCTACTGCATGACTTAACAGCTTGCAGCCAGCCGGGGACTGTAGAAAAGATACAGTGGACTTTGCTACCTTTCATTATGTCAGTGACTTAATGCTTGCTTTTCCACTGCTCTTATCCTGATACTGACGAACCCTATGAGAATTCTGCCAACAGCGTGATTTTTTTATTATGACAAACCCTATATTAGAGTTTGGTCAGGGTTTGTCTCTAAACGGTGGAAGCATTGGCTTTAGGCCTGAATATGAATTTAGTAGTTTACTGTATGTCCATCTTTATATGTGGATGTTATCATTTTTTGCTGCTATATGGACCATGTGTCCATAATAAATTTGTAATGGTTGATTTTATGAGAACTTGGAGAGATTGGAGATTATTCAAATAATGCTGTGCTAATCGTGTTTCAGTGATATTGTACCTTATTTATTGAGGGGTACCACTGATTTCTACCTTAATTAATCTTAATTACCCATTGCTTGCTCGTGATTTTTATATTTTTTTCATCTAATTAATCCCAATCAATTAAAACTTATAACAAATATGTTCTTGGTTACTCTTTCCATTAGGATTTTCTAAATGATATACAGTAGGATGCAGTAATGCAGACGATCGCCAGAAATAGCCACAAAAGACAAAACCACTACAGAATACCAAAGACATCCGGTTCATTGGGTCATATACAGTAGCTGCCGGGCAATGACGGCATGATGATCATCAGCCTGTTGGTCTCAGTCGTTGCGATCATGTTTATTATCCTAAATAAGTCAAATAAAACTGTATTGCTGCACCGATTGTTGCAGGATGGGCAAAATCATTTTGCGACTGCAATCAAGTTCCGTTTTTGAAAACGGCCGTGGCCATTCTGACCGCGGTCGCAAATTGATTTTGCTGGCTCTCGATTGTTGGGTTATGATCAATAATGTACATACTGACCGTGCACGTGCACATACGGGCATGCACCCGTCAAGAAATGATTTTGTTCCTCCTGTAAAAGTCAGCAAGCGTCCTAACCCTGCATTGTCTCCTTTTGTCCTTTCATCATCTAGAAAAGAAAACAATCCTGGCTCCTGAGGAATAGCACCTGCTGTTCTCAGGCTTGTTTAAATAAAATCCTGCCCTGTACTTTCAAAGAATAGTACTGGTTGTATCAGAAGTGTAACAAGTCCTAAGATCATATAGGATCACAGCGACGGTTGTAAATTTCATTAACTTTTCACCATATAGGCCAGTTGCTTCAACGGGCCTTTTGTGTCTGACAGGCTCATCTCATTAAAACGTCCAATTATTATTCCCTTTCACCTCGTCACTACCGGGCAAAACGCGCGCATCACAGACGCGGCAAAATAATTAGCTACGCCGGATAATACGAAGGGCGAGTTTGGAACAGAGTGAGGTCACAGGGGCCTGTCCCAGGAATTCTGACGTTCTGTGTCAGCTGAGGAATACCTGAAGCAATCTATGAACCCAATTAACTTCCCACAGAGATCATAAATGTAGACTAGACACAAGCCAGAAAATGATGTGAGGAGATTGCCTAGATGTGTGTAAACAATACTGGTTGGCCTGGAACGTTACCTCAGTAGCCAGTCGTAGGATGGGGGGGTATAGAGGGTGGGAAGCGGCCATTTCTTCCATCAAGTAATCAATGTGCAGTTTGAATTGGTTCATTTGAATGCACTCAATCATTGCCTAATGTTGATGGCTCACAGGCGTGAGCATCAGTAATGTATGCAGCTCTGTTATATAGCTTTGGATTGGGCCCATCTCATAAAGTATTTATGGACTTTAAAAAAAGAATAGTGCATCAAACTAGGAGAGAATTCAATGCAGAGATCAAATCTGGACTTGTGTTTTTTGTCCACGTTTCCTTATTCCTTTTATTTTCTCTTTGCTGAAGTATGGACGCAAGTGGCAAATGTGTCGTAAAATATACCCCTTCTCACCCTCTTTTATTTCATTTATTCGGATAAGCCCTGCCAACTCTTGCTTTCACTCCATAATGTCCTCTTGTCTGAATGGACACGCAGCACAAGAGCAAGTGATGCAAAAAGGTGAAATACTGCTATACGGTATATCTCCTCAGTTGAGCTCAATTGAGTCTGCCCCTTTTCCTTGCTCTTCATCAGTCTCGCCTTCCTGTCCTCTGCATGTCCCTTTTCTGTGTTTTGTCTTTCTAGATGTGATGGGAGCATATAGACCAATCTCTCTCAGACTCAGGCGACTCACTACAGTATATGAACAGCCTCTATTTTGCATGCACACTCACTGATGGTGTTTCACTGCTGCACTGCTGCTTCCCCCCAAGTTATATTAAATTTGCAGCCGCCCCTCTTTAAGTCTTTTTCATGAGCTGTATGTTTTAAAGAGTGTGTCAATTCTTAACGTTGCCCATGGCTTCCATCACTTGTATTGTTTGAAAAAATACTATCAGCCTCGAAAGTGAAGAGAGAGGAGGTAGGGCTTGAGCTCGATAAGGCAACGTGGCCCACTTTGCTTGCATAAACTGCACATAAAATGTTAAAGATTTCTAAAGAACCCAACAGGCTGATGCGATCATGCGAACTGACTCAATGTTGACTACCCTGAACAATGATGCTGTGTTAGTTAGGTAATGCGGAATTCCTCCATTTGATCAATATGCCTGCTAGTTTGCAATTTGACCTACACATTTTGGTCTATTATCACTTTGCAAATCTTTGATTTTCCCCTGATTTTTATATGAGAATATGTCCTGGAGGTATTTCTACCAAGTAAGATCAAACATAACATTAGGTTTCACTAGGGTCTAGTGTCTTCAACACTGGATATCATCTTGCGCACGCGCATTGGTCGAACCTTTTATACCAACACTGTCACCCGTGACCCCCCCTGTGGGTGGCGCCTAGACCATATAGGCAAGGACTATCTAAAAAGGACAGGACGCCAAGACATGGCTTCCTGTCCTCATGGGAGGAAACAGACATGCGCAGTGCATTCCAGGAAGTTCTCTAGCAAACCATGCATGCCATTGGTCTCTTGGATGGTTTGCCAAGCGTCAAACTTCCTTGTCTGTACTGCGCATGTCTGTTTCCTCCCATGAGGACAGGAAGCCATGTCTTGGCGTCCTGTCCTTATTAGATAGTCATTGCATATAGGTCGCCAGACATACAATTGCTTTCATGGACGTAGAACTAAAACTTTGCGCTATTGCTATGTTGTGGCCCTAGCAGTTTCACTTGTTCAAAGGCTTGGCTGTGGATTGACTTTGGAAAGGGGAAAGGTGGATTCCAATTCATGAAATTGCATCAGCTATGGCATCAAAGTCATCAGTTCTTTGCTTCTTTCATGCGTTCAGGGGATGCGATACAGTTGCACCTTTTCATGGAAAGGGGAAAATGTTAGCATGGCAGACATGGAACATGTTTGATATTAAACCAAATTTGGTTCAACACATGTTGCAGTAACTGATGAAGACATGCAAATCACTGAGGAGTCATCCAGGTCATTGTACATATCATGTACAATAGAAGTTCCTAGGAAGTGAATTAGGCATGACTGGTTTGTAAGAAAGTTTTAAAGGGTGGTAAAGGGCCGAATACTGAATAGCTGACAATTTTGTTGCCCTACTAACTAATCTAGTTGATAGTATCTAGTTGTCTTGTTAAGAGATGGTCCATAAGGAGAGATCCATAGCTAGCACATTGTTACAGAGAAGGTACAGGAAGGACAGATACACGGAATGAAGTTAGATTAAGGCTCTGAGCCCCAAAAAGCCACCGGGTTGTGGACACACTAAAGTCCCAAATGGCAGGAGACAAGGGAAGTAGAACGGAGGTCTGGGAGAGTTTATTTCTGTGGATAGTAGTGGTGGCGAGGCAGTGATAATGTCCTGCTGAGCTGCCTTATACTGTAGATCAGAGATCACAGATGCACACTGACTGCTCACTCCAGAGACTCTGACCCTTCTACAATATTTACCAACTACATGACCTGCTCTCTAGCTGTCGTTCAAAGATACATACATACGCGCGCACACACACACACACACACACACACACCCACACACACACACACACACACACACACACACACACACACACACACACACACACACACACCGCATGTGATCTCTCACATGACCACATGCAGAAGCAGCAATGGAGTTAAACTTTCTGTGGTAATGGACACATGGAATAGGAACATACAGACAGTCGTGTTCGCACCCATAGCAGGTTGTTGTGATTGTCGTTGATGTGCCAAGGGTCCTCTCATTGATGTCACATCTGCTTGTGTAGCTTGTCTCTGTCACAGTGTCACAAGCAAGTGGGGCAACGCCCACAGCCCTATGCACTCACACTCAAATTTGCCTTAAGTTAAGGTTTAAAATATCAATTCTAGACCTTTTCGATTTTATACTTATCTTATCTACACTTTATTTTAGGTCTTATATTGAATGAATTACACTCAACATGTTGTATTGTTCCAGTCTTTGCAGAACTTGTCCCACCAACACGTTGCTGCGGTATGTTAGGTTGTGTGGTGATCCCTGAATACCTGGTTCTGACATAATCGGAACCAGGCTTCACCACACACACACACACACACACACACACACACACACACACACACACACACACACACACACACACACACACACACACACACGCACCCCCCCCCCCACACACACACACACACACACACACATGAACGATCTGAGACACATGTTTTTTTCAGCTTGTGCACATGCAGTGCACACATTCTTCCTTTATTTATATATCTCTTTGTGTGTGTGTGTGTGTGTGTGTGTGTGTGTGTGTGTGTGTGTGTGTGTGTGTGTGTGTGTGTGTGTGTGTGTGTGTGTGTGTGTGTGTGTGTGCGCGTGTGCGTGTGCGCTTAGAGCTGGGGGAAATGGTATTAAATCGCATATCAGCACCTTAACAAGTAACTGTGAAGCAAATCCGGTGTTTTGGCTTTGCTGTGGTGTGTGGTATAATGCGGTATAATGTTCTAGTGATGTCAGGGAATTCGACGGGGCTGGGGTCCTTCTCCAACCATTGCTGATGATTATTTTCTTTTTTTCCAGGAACAGGGAGAGATGCAAATGCCATCAGCAACTACTAACTAGACAACGCTATCCTGGGAGTTGAGCTCAATGCAATGTGTATAGAGATATGAGGTGAGGCCCAGTTCAAATGCACACAAGCTCATGCACATACACTAGCTTATATAATCTATAGCAGGTGTGCCCAAACTTTTTTTTACTTGAGAGCTACTTTCAAAATGAAGGTTTTCTGTTATATGCTACTACTGATGTTTGAAAACAGTATTTGGGGTTTGAGTTGACAGTTTGTGCCATAACATAGAACAGCACAGGGAGCTGTATGTGGTGCTGAAGTGTTTCTATATAACATAGAACAGCACAGGGAGCTGTCTGTGGTGCTGAAGTGTTTCTATATAACATAGAACAGCACAGGGAGCTGTCTGTGGTGCTGAAGTGTTTCTATATAACATAGAACAGCACATGGAGCTGTCTGTGGTGCTGAAATGTTTCTATAGAACATAGAACAGCACAGGGAGCTGTCTGTGGTGCTGAAGTGCTTCTATAGAAAAGCACAGGGAGCTGTCTGTGGTGCTGAAATGTTTCTATAGGGGTTGAATTTATTTTAGTCTCTTGCACCCAAAGCTAATAACTTTCACGTTTTTGTCCACAATTGGGGAAAAGAACTGGCAAAACTTCGGTCAAAATAACAATTTTCTCCATTTTCTAATTGTGTGGACTCTTTTGACGTAATTCAGATGTTTAAGTATAATTTTACTCTTGAGAGTGTAAAATGAAACCAAATGGACCCGTATTTGGTTTCATTTTAACACTCTCAAGAGTTACAGAACTATACATTTTAGGGGACTGTCATGTGATCTACCTGCATGACCTGTGTGATCTACTGGTAGATCACAATCTACCTTTTGGGCAGCCCTGATCTATAGTGTTCTTCTGCTCTGGTAATGCATAAATTTCCTGAGTTTGCCAGTGCTGGGGCAGGCACAGCATAATGTCGTAATGGTCGCTGAACAAACCAGTAAGTCCCCTTCTACAGTACAGTAGGCAGTAGGCAAATATGGAAATCTGGTAGGGTGACCAGAGTTCCCTCTTTGCATGGGACAGCCCCGTCCCTCTTTTCCAAGACTTTTCAGGTGTCCCACAAATTGAGACTCAATGCCTCAATGAGACTCTGCTTCAAAAGCCATAGGTGGCTTTCTGTTGTCTCTTTTCCTGCTATAGATGTGTTTTTAATTTTTATTAAGTCTGTTAAACTATAACCTCAGGAGTATTCCCCTGGTGCAACTACTGTATATTTCCACACTCACTCCAAAGGGCCACACTGGCATGTATTGTCAGTTGTCTCAAAAACAAGCTTTTTAATATGCTTTTTAATATGAGGTTAATAATTTCCTAACTCTGTTTTGAATTCCGTCACATTTTCCACTCTTCCCACACATGCAATACTTCTGTCCCTTAAACAAACAGTTTGGATCTGGTCATAAGATTAGATGTGGTCATCCAGAACCACTGATCTGACCTTTATCCCAATGCTGACCGACTTCAAACTCAGCATAATTATGACCACCTGGGGGCATGCTGCACTGAGTGGAAAGTCAGACGGATCAGCGGATCTCCCAAAGATATTGATAACGGCTGATCCCACTTCATTCGGCTGGTCATGAATATTCCACAATAGCTTGACCTGTACTTGACTCGTCCCATTGATCCATGCATGCACAGTCTGTAGTATAGCAGAGCAGTGAGTGGCCAAGACCATCAATACCCCAGATGCTCTGTTGACTTGGCTAACACATAATGATCTCTAAACTCTTACATAGCAGAGCTGATTAAGTGGCCTAAAACCAAGGTTGATCTCTGTACTATACCAGCCTGCAAATCTACCTCTGTAATGCTATGTCCCATATTTGCATACCGTGCCCTGGTTGGTTATAGTCAAATCTCGCTGGCTCCTCACCATTTGGGCCATAAAGTCCTCCCACAATTGAGAGGAGACAGACTTAGTCTGCCTGAGGCAATATGCATTGCAAAGGCAGATGAAGGCTGGCTATGCAAGGCTAAAATCCACTGCGGGTTTTGCCTCATGCACATGAACAATGAGATATAATGTCACACTGTCACATAAATGTGCAAAGAAATGTATTGACTGTGTTCTGGTATGATTATTGAAAGAAAATGAAACATTACAGTTGAATACATTGGTTAAAATATGTTTTTTTTTTCCAGGAAGTGAGGTGACAGAAACAGTTCTAAAAACATAGGAAGCGAGGCGGCCGAGGTTTCCATTTTAGGTATCAAATAAGTGTTTGGTAGGTGTCAAAGAGACTATAATGGCCAATACTAGACCAGAATCAGAAAAAGTACTGACCACAGATTTTTGTCTCCACAGTAAGGTGGTGCCTATGTTTCTCCCCCTGTCTGTCCGTCCGTGCACGCGTCCGTCCACACGCGTCCGTCCACCCATACGCCTGTTAGTTGCCTGCATGGGTGAAACATAGTGACATAGTCACCGCCAGTGTGATGTAACAGCCGCAGGCTTCACTCTGATACGTCACCCTTACAGGGTGACGTAACAGTCACCCTGTGGGGGTGACTGTTGCCCTCACAGGGTGACGTGACCCGAGCCGGTGGAGACCTGCGCCCCAAAGGGGGCGTTTTGAATAGTTCGAAGTATGTTGGTGGTGTTTTTCAATGGAGTCTTAAGGCTCATTCAGAGTTCAGAATTTTGGTGGCCACCGCGAGCACCGCTCAGAGCACCGCGACCACCGCTATTCCATAGTCCACTACCAGCACAAAAATAACAACTGGAACGCTTTTTGGGGGTTATTAATCACCTGCAAATTAGTGTAAAGGCTTCTAGCATGGAATTCTCCTCTAACAACAATAACAACTGAATGATTCATTTGATAGAATATTGTATTTTATCACAGTGTGAGAGGAGAGCCCATGTATGTCAATACTGTTAAGTTTGTAATCTCTGATAGGAAGGAGGCATAAGTGTTCTATTCACTATCAATGTAGCACAATTCAATTGAAAATGTGAATATTGACATAATAAACACACACGCACCACACACACACACAATGTGCAAGAACACTTATTTGTTCAGCAAATCTTATAAACAATACAATAAAACAACAACACGTTCATTTGTAACCTACGTGAGTTATCTTTATCTATTAGAAGCCGGTGCTCATTTTCACAAACTGGAATGGTATATAGACCAAGCACATAATATGATGGTGGCTGATTTAAGGGGTTCAGAGATCCGAGTGCCTCAGGCAAGTTATTCTAAGAGCCCCCTGATGTCAGTGGGACTGCCTGGCAGAATAAAAGGCGATGCAATAAACTGGGAGGAGAGAAAAAAGTAGCACACATGCATTGAAACAGGGGGCCTCCCTGAGGCGATGGCCCAACTGGCCTGTGGTTAAATCCTCCACTGAAAGTGTAATAATCACTCCAGAGCCCCACGGAGGGAAGGAGAGACTGTGTGTGTGTGTGTGTGTGTGTGTGTGTGTGTACGGGCGTGTGTATGCGTGCGTGCACACAATTGTGTTGGGGGGGACGACACGCCAGAGGTACCAATGTGAAAGCCACCCGTCTCAGTTCTGTTCTCTTTGTGTCTAATCTGAGAACAAGACCAAAAAAATATACGCAGGGAAAAATGTCTGGGGAAATCCTTGACGGTAAAGGAAAGGAAAGGGAATCCCTGCATGCAGAGACTGGGAGGAAGACCAGAGACTGAGGAGGACGCTCACGGGGGAGATCTGAGATGGAACACAAGAGGATTTTTACTGGAGCTCTGATTTGCTCTGGATATGAGCTGGGTCACAAAGAGAACAGGGCCGAGACTGGATGGCTTTTATATTGGCTTGTGCTGGACACACACACACACACACACACGCACACACACACACACACACACACACACACACACACACACACACACACACACACACACACACACACACACACACACACACACACACACACACACACATAGGGGAGGATTATCCAACAGGCATGTTGGGTCCAGGCCCAGGGGGCCCTGAGCTGGTCCTTGTCACTGTTATTAACAATGGGCTTATTCATTTTGGGTAAATAAAATAACCCCAGAAGTCCCAAACCGTTACTGCAAGTGTTTAAACAGTTTGCATGTGTTAAATACATAAATGTTTAAACAGTTTGCATTTACAGTATTTGTATTTGGCTTAGCTGTTTTGGCTTATAATTTTTAAGCAATCCCTTGCTGTAAATCCTGCTCAAATGCAGGTGAATATCGCAGCCCTATATATGTCACAATTGATATGCGTGCAGTGTGCAGACACTATGCGCCGCTATGGGAAGAAAAAAGCTCCGGTGAAGGGGGGCCCTTTGGCTGGTGGCGGCCCAGGGGCCCATCATTGCTAGATCCGCCTGTGTGTGTGTGCGTGCGCACACTCTAATCCTATATCTCTGCGTTGTCACCATCCTCTCTGTACAACAGGCTTAGCTCCTATCAGATCACTTAACATGTGCTTATGCTCCTTATCACCTGCACTACTTATCACTTACAACAGCCGTTATCTCTTATTATATGGGCTTAGTCTTGTTTTTTTTTTGCAGATTGTAGTAATTTTATTGGTCAGTCCCTGCAGCCCCCAGAGACTGAACTGCAGCCCCCCCCACCACCCCCCCACCCCCTCAACCCACTTCCCCTCCTCTTGAACTCCTCCTCGATGCCTCTTCCCCTTTTAGAGCACCCAGCTGGATTTCTCACTATAAATCACATTTAGTACCACTGGCATGCTGAGAGAAGTGATATAGCCGCTAATGGTCTAATTGCCTTACCCTGGATGCCTATTGCTTGTCCTCTCGTCTGGAGTCATTTGTCTATGCTCAGTGTTTTTCTGTTATTATTATTATTATTATTTTTTGTTTAGATTTTGGACCAGTCTTATGGGATGCGTGCACAAACGAGGGATAACAGTACAACTCACAGTATAGTAATGAACTCACAGTATAGTAATGAACGCGACTGCGACCATGTTCGATTAATGTTGCACGACATGTACACAACACAAAGGTGTGTGTGTGGCATCTTATCATTAGCAAAACATCCGTTATACCTCGCCGAGGGCCCCCCCCCCCCCCCCCCACCACCACCACCCACCACCCCCCTCATTCGGCGACACAGCTTGAATGTGACCTCTTTTATTCTGGCTGGTAAATTGTGGGAGGCTGAGTGAGGCATGATCATGCTAATTATGGCA